>OZ038517.1:56710655-56920655 GCA_964036315.1 Acanthosepion esculentum | reverse complement strand
AGCACCCTAAAGGAAAAAAAAATGGGTAAAACCATTTTGACAAACATATATTAAAATTAGAAAAGACCTTGATAAGCTGTCAGTGCTCAAAAGGCAGAAATTAGCCAATAAATGAGGATTTCAATGTTTTAAAAAGCCAAAATGCAAAGAAAGGGTGGAAGAAAATACCATCTGAGAAGTACAAGATGCTTCTAGATGGCTACTAGAAACATTTGAAGGTGGTCATCACTGCCAAAGGAGGTGTAGCCAAATATTAATGAGGGACGTCTTTATTATTGTCTATGTGATTTTTTTCCTTTTCTTCTTTGAAATTACATGTAAGTTAAAAAAATATTTTGGGTTAACTTACTTTGGACAACCAATTTTAAAAACTTTAGTTAAGAAAGTTGGTTCACTATGTTGTGCTAAACAATTTTTCTTGACAGAGTCTATCTTACATATTTATAAGTCTAAAATTTGTCCTTGCTTTGAATATTTCTGCCACATCTGGTCCTGTGTTCCTGCTGTATATTTAGAGATTCTTGATAAAATCCAAAGAATCTGAAATGTTATTGGTCCTGACCTGGCATCTTGGTTTCAATCCCTTTCCCACTGCCATAACATAGTTTCCCTGTACCCTTTCTATAAATACTTTCATCATAATTGTTCTGATGAACTTTCCTCTAGGGAAGTTAAACTATGATTTTAAGCACAGTACTAGATTGGCAGCAAAGTCCCATCAATTTACAGTTGAAATGGCTAGATGCAACTAACTGTAAAACCTATGCTAACAGTTTCTTCTATAGCACTTCTTTTCAGTCAACTTTGATCTTCAAAGACTTAAATAGAATGTTAATCATTGTCTTCTGTATATCTAGACAGCAACAAATGTCTTCATTTTTTTCAGAATAGATTCTATGAGTGTAATAATATTTAGTAAATATATATTTGTTGCTCAATTTATTTTTTAAAAAGGGGTTTATTTGGCTAAAATTTCTTTTTCTTACTTTTGGTTTACCAAAATATTTAGATTATTTTTCTGATGATATATTCCAATAAATAAAGACAATAGCAAGAAAAAAAAAGAAAAAAAAAGTTAGCACTTTCTTACCAGGCTGACAAATTAATGTCGGCAATCCTTTGGCACCATTCGAATCACCTTGCTCTTTAAAGACTTTGATTTCAATGTCTACTGTGCAGCTGGCTTCAATAATTGTCCATTCATCTGGCCAAAGATATGCAATGCTGTAACAAAAATATATTAAAATTCATTAACTAAGATGAATACAGTCAACTCTTGATTAAAAAATTCTACTAAATCTGTTCAGTGAATTTGTGAAATGAAATTCATTCTACATATGAATATAGAAGGAAGTTTATTTTATCTATATAAAAGCTATTAAATCCTATTAAACAAATTCATGGTTGGTTTGCAAAAAGAAGCGATTCAAATAAAGATGAAGAAACAATTTTCCATTTATATTTTTATCTATTTACTTAAAGTAATTTGTCATATACAAAAAAAACTTCAAATGTCACATATGAAAAAGTTATACATCTTCTCAGTGTTCAATTGTTGACGTTTCTTCAAATAATCATTGACATAAAAATTCACTTCTTCAAATCTTTGCAGGAAAACAATCTTTAAATTTGCTGTGTAATTTGAGTTTATTAATTTTATTCAAAACTTTTCTCATTAATCTCCCTTCAAAAGAAATATTGGAGAATAATTTTGAGGAGTGTTTAAAATGTCAATTAATTTAGTGCAATACATTTTTTGAGATTCATTTTTGTCCAATTTCTAACCAATTTGTGTTGAGAGGTTCTTGGAAAGCAACAATTTATGCAAAATCATTTCAGTTACACACGTCTTGTTCATTCCCAATGTGGACTATAAACATGCATTGGTGTAATATGTTAATGCATGTCTCTTTGATTTGCTTTCAATGCCAGTTAATAGTGCAGATGAAACAATTTCATCAAGTTTAAAAAAAAAAAACAAAACAAAACCTTATTTTTTACATATTTTTAGCTGGAATTTGTATCAGCGTTCCATCATAGAAAAAAAGGCTCAAAAGACCTAAATTTCCCACACAAAAGTGAGGAAACTAACTGGCTAATATTAACTTGACACAGTAAACAAACAGTACTTGTACCTAGCCTAGTTCCATAACACTGTTATATTAAGAATGTGTGTGCATGTGCCATTAAATATGATTGTTGAGTTCACTAGCATATTGGAGGAAGGAGACTTTTGATGAACCTGGCTGATGCTCTGATAAAAATTTGTTCATCTTACATTCATAGATGTTAACTTCATGGACTTATTCAGGGTATCAGGACATATTTTTTTTAAAAAAAAAATGTCATAAAAAAAAAAAAAATTTTTTTTTTAGATAAACAATAATTTATAATAAAGGGCATTTGAATTACTACAAAACTTTTTCTTAGTTTGAAATAAGAAGACGAATTTTCACCTTTGCTGACACAGGGTCACTACATTGAGATCAGGTTCATATAACATTCCTCCATGGACACAAATCAGAGAGGAATTCTTTACAGTTGTCACAGGACTACGCCGAATTGGGTCTCTGAGGAAAAAAAGAAAGAAACATTTGGTTGTTTTTTTTTTCATCATTTAAAAGATAATTGGGGGGAAAAAATTATAAATGCTTTTCTGTTTTTCTACAAAAATTGTTGTCAGGAGTATCACATGCTTGACCCAAAGATTTTTTTCCAATTTTAATTAAAATACCACATCTTTTTCATCATAATTGTTATATTTGAATACACATTTCAAATAGTGAATGCAACAATTCTTATGGAATAAGAAGTAATACTAATAAAACACTAATATAACAATTAGTAATACTAATAAAACACTAATATAACAATCCAAGAAAGTTTATATAATACTAATAAAACACTAATATAGAAAGTTTATATAATACTAATAAAACACTAATATAGAAAGTTTATATAATACTAATAAAACACTAATATAACAATTAGTAATACTAATAAAACACTAATATAACAATCCAAGAAAGTTTATTTAATAAACTATCATGCTTTAATTTCTTTATAAAATGACACCAAAAATTCCAATTCTCAACTGCTTCGTTTAGCTTTAGTGAAGAATATGTTTTGAAATTGTTCAGTGATGAGGAAAAAATAAAAAAAGGTCCATTAGAATCTGCCTTGTTAGAATACTCATACTTAACTGAACAACATAAAAGGGGCTATAAATGCTTTCTTTCAGCAGTCAAGAGTCACAGAACAGGAAATCTGAATGTTGAAAATAAGGATTTTCTTGTGATACATGCAACCATTTCTCTCAAGCAGTTTATTTCTTTAAAGGAGAAAAAAAGATTTTTGTTTTGGTACATACTTGACAGCCCGTCGCCATTCTTCTACAAAACTGGCACTGACAACATTCACATGGGACTTGATTGTCCTCATGTTAGGTCGGTTCTTGTCGTGGTAGAGATCAGAGAGAGCTGTTTTTTGCTGGAGGGCCCACTCACGATTCTGGTCCTTTGTTTGTTGCTCCACTTGGCTCTGAAGCTGCAGAAGTGGGAAAAAAATTTACAATCTAACAAGAAAATCAAGAGATAACAGTTGAGTTGTTAAGATTTTAAAGAAAAACAGTTTAAAAATTACTCAAATATTTTGATAAATGAATAATGAATGAGTAATTGTTATACCACTGACTATATCACTTTATCTGTGAACAAAGGTTAAATCAGATAACATTACTCAGATGGGAGTAGAGAAGTCATCTTATTTAGAGACTGGTTCTTAAGTGACAGAATCAAAAGTTGTGATAAGGGCCTGGAAATAATGTCATATTAAGAAAGTTTAATATTAAGAATCAATGTTATTTGGAAGAGAACATTGTTGCAAGTAGTAAGCAATCAACTTTAAAAACTTAATCCTGAATACACCAAATCTTCTCATTAAAAACAACTGGCTTTAAACTGTGGCCCAATTTAGGATAAAAAAATTCTGTCTATGATAATAATGTTGGTCAATAAAATATTCTCATTGGACAATTTGTGAACATGCTGTCACGGAATATCTAGTATAGAGCCCATTTGGATTTAAACGATTCTTTTTTGTATACTAATGCCAATATGATCTAATTTTCTACAGAATAAGCATCATTTCTTGATAGATTTAGAATATAAATGACAAAAATTGTCATTTATATTCTAAATCTACAACATTTGGACCCAATTTTTGAAAAATTAGGGACTTTTTCTATATGGTACCAAGATTCATGTTGAATTGTTCAGTCTAAGTAGAAAAAAAATGTTTGGTCTCATATAGCTCATTTTAATAATCTGGAAAATGTTTTGTCCCTAAATGGGCCTTTTTAAGATTTTGACCCAAATTTATGGTGAAAATTATTTTTTGAAACCATTTCTAGTATTGTCATGTAATTTGAGCAGCATTCAATAAAAATTATATCAAATGCTCAATTTTCTTTGTTTTGGCCGATTTTATCTATGGTTCCTTCATTGATGAGCCTGTCCCTAGAAATCTTTATGCCAGAGAGTGAAAAAAAAAAGCAGAGAAACCAAACTTTTGAGTGAGACATACAAATAATTTATTGATAGAATAATATTTTCATATTCAGAGAATATTATGAGATCCTCCACTGACAGGACATGTTGCTGCTGGAAAGAATGGAAATGAATGCAACAGAAACAAACAGTCAAACAGAGGGATGATGATGATGATGACTGTATCAATTCTTAAGAACAGACAAAATATTTTGCATGAGGAGAAATGGGTTGTCAAAATATTTCACACTTACTACACATTTGGCACAGACAGGTTCATCACGTTTGAACTCTGGACAATTTGGAAAATAGGATCGAAGAATTTCCCAGACATCTTTTGGAACAAGACGCCGACAATGCGTGTCTGGAGTCAAAGAACCTAAAATAAAAAAAAGACTATCAATATCAGTTACTTTTCTTTCAATCATTAATATTTTAGTGTAAATCTAAACAATCATTATCCTGTAGGTCATTGGTTGTGAATGTTCACAAATCAAACATACATCTTACTATTTAATACACCTAGTGTCTTTTTATGTCTGTAACATTTTGCTATGCAAGAGCAATTTCTCTGTTGTACTAGTGTAGGGAGAGAGATACTCACGGTGTGATCGGCACAGAAGATCATCATTAAATTTTTCACTTTCTGGCCAATGTGGAACATTCTCTGTGGGGACAGTTGTATTTGTACTTTCACTTTCTGAAAAAGAATCAAGAGAATTCATGTACTTTATCTATTTGCAAACAAACTTATCCTTCTGATGCCTTCGTTGCTTTTGCACAATGTTAACACAACCTTTGTTTCTTGAAGAATTTTCAGCTCTATATTGTTTGTGTACCCAATCAACCACAGCAGAAGTTGTTTCCAAGGCTTCAGAAGAAAAATTCTGAAGGTAGGAAAATGGGGTTCTGGATGACTTAAACAAGAAAAAAAAAGTCCTTAGAATCCCATATGAAAATCTTAGCTAGATAATGAACAGCTATAATTTAAACGTAATCTTTAGGGGAAAAATTCTCTGATGTGATTAAAAGGAGATTTATTTTTTGTAATGAGCAATTGGCGTGTTTGAATGACAGAAGAGAAAAGACATTTTTCTAGAAGATGACCAGTAATTTTGTTGCATGCCAATAAACTGTCCTTCATTCACAAACAATGCAGCAAACAATCATGGTGATGGGATGGGAAGTTCTTCTATGTGCTGCACATAGAAGAACTTCCAGTTGTTTGTCACTTTCAAATTATCAAACTTGTTTCTCTTCGCAAAACAAGTCTAGTTTTGTAACATTAATTTAAAGGTATGAAAAAATTTATTGAATCAGAACTAGAAATGTTCTTTCATGATGGAATGCACAGAAAAGAAGCATAATTCCTTTGGTGTAAGGAGAAAGTACATTGATAACTGAATAATGATGCTATGAATTCACATGGATAAAAGATGAAAGGAAAAAACCCAAATAAGCCTTGAAAGACTCCATTGAAAATTTGGCATGCTTAGATCCATTAAATAGACTTCAGTGAAAGTGAAAAAGAAAATTGAATGTTCCATACTTCAAACGAACCTTCTTTCATACTGTCTTCCTTTTTTTTCACTTCCTCCAGTTTATCTGCCATTAGTCTGCGCCAACTCCGAAATGAGGATTTTCCAACCCAATAGCATTCAGGACTGGAAAAAAAAAAAAAAAAAAAAAAATCATCAAATAAGTTTTTCCTGGTAAGAATTTAAAATTCTTTGACCAGTGCTTAAAATGGTCCCTCAATAAAAAGCTGAAGTCAATTGTAATGTCAAAAATTAGAATTTAAAACTATAAATTATGATTGCGATATTTGACAAAGTGGAGCAGACATTTTCGTTAATAAAGTAAATGATTGTTGCACAAGGGAACAACAAGTCAAACAAATGGAATTGGTTCAGAAATTTTAGCTTAAGTGATAAAAAAATATCTTGGCCCTTGGTTTAATAAAAGTTGTTACATAATACAAAATATTGCTTGTACTTATGTTAAAGATATAATCAAATCTTGACTAATTAAATGATTGAAACAGTTTTATTACAAGAGTCCAAAGGTCTATAGAACAATTTGCAACAAAAGCATATTTAGTGGTAGAACTGGAATATAGATATTTTATTACAAAAATTTAATCTTAATTAAAATTATTACATTTTCAATTTTCTTTTTGTAGTTTTGGAAAAAGAAAAAAGCCTATGAAAATGTATTTTTACACAAAATGAATGAACAATATTGCAAATGTCAGGATGTGATCATTATCTACAAGTATTTTTCTGTTTAAGGTTGAAAAGATGGAAGGTAACTTACGTATCATGATTAAACTTCATCATATTTGCAATGGACTTCATATCTTTTTCCATTTTTTGTTTGGTCCGCATCATGTGACATTGCTGCCTAACACATTCCATGCACAAACTCTCTTCCCTGGAAAGTGAAAAACTACAAATTTTATGATTGAAATAAAAGCAACATTTAGAACAGCAATAGCAAATTCAATCATTATACAAAATGTTTCAAATTACAATCATCATTATACAATTGTGAGAGGATCCAAAGAAGTTGCATACCACTCTAAGCCTTGGGTGTAAAATTGCCCTACTGGTATTCCAACATAAAAAACAACATTTTTTTTCTTCTTCTTAGTAATAGGAATAATTTATAATTACTTTACATATTTCCTAACTTAAAAAAAATAAAAATTGAGAAACTTTATAGTTATTTAGTTAAAAAAAGAAAAGGGCTTTTTGTATGAAATTCAAATGACACAGCATTGTCATAATTAATAGTTTTTAAGATCAGGAGCGTAATATGTTGTGGGAAGAGGTAACATTGATTCTTTACAATTAGTCCCTTTATTTTTGTTGCCTTGTTATCAAAAGTTCAACTTCTCTACATTTAAATTACTAGATACCCCCCCAACACTTTATAGAGATTTTAATGAAGGAAAAAAAAAAAGGTATGTAGTAATTTAAATTTTTCTGCAAGTGTGACTGTGGATTGATGAAACCAGTGGCATACAAGTAGTGTGTGATGAGGTGGTATAAGGGGAACAATTATGATGCTGATTATTTTTCTTGAGAAAATAATTTCAATGGCTTCATCCTCCACTTTAAAAGATTCCTATAAATGATGAAAGGACATGCCAGTCAAAATGATGACATAAATCCTAGTGATTCAAACTGGATTATAAACCCTCTCACATATAAAAATTGACAGATAAATAATGTACTTACCCAAGTAATCGAGGGCCACCCATAAACTTGGCAAAAAGGGCTGCAGCCTAGTGAAATAAATTTAGAAACAAGATATACAGGGAATTTGCTTTTTGTTTGTTTATCTAAGTTCATGTAGAATACATTTTCTTAACTCCTGAATTTGTAAATGATATTACATTGATTGATTCCCTGTTAAGTTTGTTGCTTGTGCTGTATTTTGCTTCAAATGTTCCTCAAAGTTAATAGCCTTTTAAGTTTGGAAATCTTCCAAAAACATTGTCTTTGAGCACAAAATCTGTTTATTTATAAACCCATTTCACAAACCATATCTCATGTGTGCCTGTATTATTAGACCATCATAAATTTCAGTGAAATTCTTTCCCAATTAAATATGAAGAGTTGAATGTCTTTTTACTTTGGATGCTCTTCAAAGTTATCACTTTTTTTTTTTTTTTTTTTAAATAAGAGAATGAATGCAGGGAGAATAAAAAGATGAAATTTCAAAGACACTTGTAAAATTTTCCTAATTTTGTGTATAGGATAACAATTCTGCACCCACTCATAATGCATACAATTTTCCAAACAGATTTGTGTACATTTTTGGCTTTTATTTTCATTTTTTTTTTAGATTTACATAATTTAAAACACATTTAAAATCCCAGCTTTCAGGCAGAAGCAAATTTTGTGCAGCTGTAGATTTTTTTTAAATTTAATTTTCTAACATGAAAATTACAAGGATTTTGCTACAGCCAAAATTATAAAAATTACAGGTGTTGTCAATAAGTATCTATGGATCATCACATGCATATTAAACACACAAGTGCAATGACTAGATTTGTCATATATATGTTTCATTAAATAATATAGACAAGTTTTGCTTGCAAGGAAAATTTCCAAGCAACGTTGCTTAGAAATCTTCCATGCAAAGAAAAACAGACTATCATTATTGTTATGTCTGTGTATTGTTTAATATATTATAATGTAATTGTCATCTTTGATGATGGCTTATGCAAGCTGAAAGCTTAGATAGGATTAAAAAATATGTATCAATACGGTGATTTTCTTTTGTCTTTCAATGATAATGTTATTAAACTTATCAGACAATATGAAAGGAATTTACATAAAATAAATAGACAAAACTTGTCTAAATTATTTAATGAAATATGTATCAATGAAAAAATGCTGCCTAAATACACACACACACATATATATATATATATATATATATATATATATATTGTGACGTAGCCACGATTCCATTAACCACATAGGCTAAAAAGCACTCTCAAAGAAAAAGCCCAAATTCTAGTCGAAAATTAGTTAGATATAAAAAGAGATAAATAAATAAATAAATCAAAATAGATAAAAATCTAATGCTTTCAACTTGCGAGCGAATATGTTCCATGATCAGCCATACCCTCCTCTTCTCTTCACAAATTCTTTTCCTTTTTAATAAAGACCTGATCAGCATGTTTCGCTGGAGTTGGATTACAGACTTAACACGTGCCATGTCACATGCAGTGTGTATATTGAAAACTCCACATACCTTTGAATTTCCCATTCAGATTTTAATGAATAAATTTTATTTTGCTCAACAATAAGCTGGTTTATTTTTATTTGCCTAGACTTTAATTACTCATTTATATTTCAAATGATATCAGATTTGTGTTGGTATGTGTGTTTGTGTCATATATATATATATATATATATATATATATATATATATATATAAAAGACTGTGAGTGGATTAAAATAGTGCAGAGTTTCAATTTCAAATAGGACAGATTGTGCTCACTGTGCACTAATACCCTTCTTTTTTACCTGTTAGCTATGTTTAAATAGCAGAGTATGCTGGCTTTTCTAACCAATTTTGGACAAGGGCAAGTCTAAATTCAAAACCACGACAAAGTCAAGGCGGGAGCTATTTTCCTCAAGAACAATCATAGCAATACATATTTTAGATATATTAAAGGAAGCTGTTGAGAGCCATGTACATCCAGAAGAGAAATAGAGAAATGGTAATTAGAGACACATATCTACTTACACCTTCGCTGTTGACAAATTTTAATTTAGACACTTTGTTGGGGTTTAGTCTGAAAATGAAAAGAAATAAATGTTAAGACATTTGTGCAACAGGTGCAGACAAAGTTTTACACACACACACAAGCAACTTCAAGAATAATTAAAATTTTGTTGAATTGTTTAATTAGTAGTTAAAAAGAATTTTCTTTTAAATTAAAGAGAAAAAAAGACTTGTTTATTGGATTCATTTATGTTAACAGCACAATGTTAAAAACAATCACATCAAAAAGGACTGACAATAAACTTTAATGTTCAGTCAAACATTAAAGTTAATTGTCAGTCCTTTTTCTTCTGAAGTATAAAGAAGAAACATGTTTACACAAATGTTTTCCTTTCCATTAAAAAAATTTGTTACCTTCATTTGACAACTGAAAACTTCATACAGACTTATATAAATATGCTTAAATCAGGATCTAAAGTTCTAATAACAATCAACATCCAGATGTATTTACATTTCTGAATGTTGATTGTTATTAGAACTTTAGACCTTGATTTAAGCACATTGTTTATCCTTTTCAAAGAATAAAATTGATAAATACAAATTCTTACCTGCTGTGAGAACACAAAAAGCTTTCATGGTTGATTGCCTGAGCTTTGAGGGGATCTGTAAGCCAACGTGACAGCCAATCCAAACTTAACCATTCTAATACATTTATACAACCTAAAAATATAATTTTTAAGCCTTACATAATGCAGCAACAGATTTTCTCATTTAAAAAAAAAGTTTTCATTATGTTTATATTTTTTCTACTAATTGTTTCCTGAAATTCTGTGAGGTTGTCTTTTCATTATTTCAAATAGTGTATGGTAGAAATACCTCCCATACAATAGAAAGACATTAGCTACATGAAGACACTATTGCCACTAATGTCTTACCATTATGTTTGAGGTATTTCTGCCACACCCTGTATTTTGGACTATTTTCTTTATATTTATTGTTTTTCTTCAGAACATTGCATTTTCTTGGTATCAAAGTGATTATTAGATGTAATTGTGTATTATTTATGGAAGATAAAATTATTGACTTCCATATCCAATGTGCAAGTCAATAATGATCTCATACGCAAAACAATAGTGCTTGCAATATAAATTCAATTTGAAAATTATAACACTTGGAAAGATTATAATTTACAGAGGTTTAACAGATAGAGAATATCAATTCAAAGGAACAGGATTTGATAGAATTCTTGTCTAATATATTCAAATATATTTCATATTGTAAATTGTGCACGTGTCATACTTGAAAGGATATAGGAAAACTGTTTTATTTATTTATTCAACTTAGTTATACAGAATGTCAGTGAGGGAGAGAGAGAGAGAAAATACATATGTAATAAAAATATACATACTTCCTTTAGGCACGAGTGAATAATAAACATATCTAATTTCTTCTTGTTGCTCACGGCCACTTTCTACACTTTGGTCCTGAAGAGAATGTACAAGATTAAATAAAAAGATAGACATAAAAAAAAAAAAAAAAAAAAAAAAAATTAAACAAGTTTTTTAAAAAGAAAAAGAAAAAAAGATTTAGATAAGACAATAGAGGCTGGGGGAATCTTAAATGGACAACTTTAACAAAATTACTTTTGTATCAAGAGTTTCCAGAGCTCAACATCTTTAATCAGGCTCAAAAGGGTCATAGTGGCTATCTTTAGATTTCTTTATATTTTCCAACAAGCCAGAAAAGAACTTGGATATTTTTTGTATTTCAGTAACTTTAAGAAGTTTTCTTTTTTAATCAAGTCATTTTGAGTCAGAATCTGTTGTGTAGATCAAAGGTTCCCAAACATTTATTTCTCTGGGCTGCATTTTTGGAATTAAAATTTGCTTACGCCTCACCAAATTACATGTGATAGAGTACATTTCAAATTAAAAAAACAGAGAGAGAGAGGTTCAAAGGGAGATAACCGCAGATTCAAAGTCAGAATATTATCATTGATAACTCTCTCCTCCATTTTGCAGAGCCTAGTTACTATATTCTTAATACTTGATATAATGCAAAAATAGCACAATCATAAAATCGGTCAATTACTATTTATACTGGACTCATGCGGGCAATTATAAGTAATCCATAATATTTTAAATTCTGAAATCATATTCATTTTTGGCATATGAATTTTTTGAAACTATTTCTAAATCTTTGATTGTTTTTCAATCATTCTGCCTCACCTTGCTATCCTCTTTGACTGCAACTATGAGGAGCGCCACACCATTTGGCAACCACTGGCATAGATGAATAAGTAAATATTTGTGTTTAAAAGATTCAATATAGATTCATATTTTATCGTAAAATTATCAAGTTTCTTATTCTTCAGGTAATTTTAAAATTAATGGTAGAAACAACAAAAGAAAAATTGTAGATACAATATTCTGAGGATGATGTAAATAAAGAAAAAGTAACAGCACCTATTTCTTGACTATAATTAAATTACTAAATTAAAATAGCTTCAAGCATGGTTTTTAGAGTTACATTGATCCTTTAAATACACAGGTTTTATGATAAACTGGTAAAATTTAAAACTATTTTTTGCCATTGCCTAAGAAGATTGCTGTTGTGAAATTTCAAAACTTACCCTCATATTAACAAGTTCTTGAATCCAATTCTCAAACCGTTTGTTGTCCATGGACACATACTCCCGTATGTGGGGAGGAATGATATCTTCATTCCAAACATCCTCAAAAGGTTGAGAGACTGGGAAGAGAAAGAAAAATTTAGATACCAAAACATCAGGACATTCAGAATCTATTTTCAAGTGACACACACATATGTACATGTATGTGTGTGTGTGTATACAGTACTGTTCGATAAAAGTGACTCACCTGATTTTTTTACTAAATGTTCTCTTCTCCGATGAAACGAAAGTTGAGCTAAATTCAAAGGATAAGTGATCTAAAATCTGAAGAAGAAGCTTTGAAAGCTCTTTGAATTTAGCAGTAAGTACTGTCAAGCATCCATTTAGTATAATGTTCTGGGGGATGCTTTTCTTTTCATGGAATTGGTTACTTAAAACCTATTGAAAAGACCCTCAGGAGTGAGCAGTACAAGAGAATTTTAGAGTCTTGCCTGCTCCCTTCTGCTGAAAGGGTGCAAATCGACCACACCAAGCTCATTCTTATGCAGGATAATGCTCCCTGTCACAAATCAAAATTGATGAAGGAATACTTTGATGAGAAGCAGGTGAGTGTTATGACATGGCCGCCCCAATCTCCTGACCTCAACCCCATAGAAAACTTATGGAGCATTATAAAGTACAGGCTCTCGAGAAAGCAGTTGAGCAACAAAGAGGATTTGATTGTGAATTTCATATCCGAATGGAATTCAATGCTTGCTTGGAGATGAGATTTGCCAGACCTAATCAACTCAATACCAAAAAGGGTTGAAAAGGTTATTCAAAATAAAGGAGGACCCATAGATTAAATATTTCAAATTATATTACCTATTATAAATAAATTATACCTGTATTATTCTTTATTTAAAGCTGTTCGGTTATGTTTCTATTGATCACTAATTGCAGGAAATAAGTGGGTCACTTTTTTTGCACAGACTTTTTCCCTAAATCTCATTTATATCCAGAATTATAATTATCAATAGAATACCTTAGGGTGAGTAAACTTTTTTACTAGGTGGTTGGAAAGGGGTCTTTATATTAGTAAGAGTAAGGTTTGACTCCAAAAACAATAGGCGAAAAAAATTTTAAGTAAAAAAAAAAAAATCAGGTGAGTCACCTTTATCAAAAAGCACTATATATATATATATATATATATATATATATATATATATATATATAAAAATTATTTATTCTAAAATTATAACAAATATGTTATAAAATCACTACAAAAATAGTCATTTTGTTTCAACACTCCTGGTGCCATATTAAGTGATGGTGTTGAATATATATATATATATATATATATATATATATATATTATATATATGCATACTATTTGGGATCCAGGACGTGTAGCTAATGCATAAAAATCTTAAAGGACGCAGTAACTTTCCCATCTGTGAACATGGACACCACTGAATTTTCCCATGTAAAGCAATACATTGCCTTTATTTTTCAAATACTTTTTACTAGTCTTTCCTTTCTTTCACTTACTCTTTTTTTTTTCATTGGGCAGTGGGATGCATGAAAGACATCAATGTTGAATTATCAGAAACTTGCCTGGTTGGTTTTTTATTTTTTTAAATTTATTTTACATGCAATTGAAGTTTGCTGGAAGTTGCTTTACATACTGTTTTTGTTATAAATTTAGTGATTCAAATGAAAACAAAAAATATTTTTGTTCTGTCAATTCAAAAACTTTGTTCTGTTATAATTCTCAAAAAAAAAAAAAAATCAGTTCAATTAAGAAACTAAGCGTAAAAACTGATTTTTGGGGTTTTGAATTTAAAACAAAGTTGTTCTGTCAATTCAGCATGTTTAAGATTGTAATGATTCAGCATATTTAAAATTGTTTTTTGGGATGATGGTAAAAAAAAAAATCTGTAGTCCTGCAGTTTAACACACATATTTATTAAGAAACTAGTTGGAACCCAATGAATTTCCCAGGGATGCACCCAAATCACCAACTATGGGTCCAAGGGACTCATCACATTAAAACCTATCAGCATCACCATATATATATTAGCACCAATAAAAACTCCTGAGTCTGGGATACAACAACTAAAAAGGATTTGATATTTACAGTCAAGTAAATTTATATATATATATATATATATATATATATATATATATATATATATAGAGAGAGAGAGAGAGAGAGAGAGGGGGATATTATTTACTAATTATAAAAACTGGCAAAAAAAAAAAAAAAAAAAAAAAAAAAAAGAAGCAAATAGGACACCAATCCACTTGTCCATGAACATTCATATTTATGTGGATTTCTTGGGTTTGAATATATATTGGCAGAAGATCCAAAACTACTTCAGAAAATACTATGTTTATCCCAAGGATTAATTAGTAATTGTAAGTAAATTCTATTTACTTCCATTTGATCAGAATAAATCAATAAATATATGTCTAATTTCTAATATATACACAGGATGTTGAAAATCACACCTACAATTATTTTCTCTTCTACTAAATTAGATGAACATTTCAAATTCTTTCTTGGTTCGGCAATTGAAAATCATAGAGACTTACTGATACAAAGATGAAAAGCCCATCTACCATATTCACTGCACTGAGAAATGGTAACAAGTAATGCTAAAGCATTTTCCAGTACTGCCTCTTTTGAGATTGTTTCCTTCAAGGGCAATCTGAAAAGGGTGTTGTTCCAATTATAGCAGCAAATAATACAGAAGCAGACCAAATATTTGTATCTGTTATGGTGTACTACTGTGGAAAACTCAGCAAGAGTTTTGGTAGCTGTCTTCCATCCTTAATGTGAATGTTGGGGAGGATAGTCTTCAACCTTGTCTGTGACAGTGATAATTAGAAAACAGTAAACATGTTAGCACTGAAAAAATGAAAATACTTACTTGGTTGTTCTCCTAATTTCCTTTTTGTGTATACCAACATGTAAGCATTTTTTGAGGAATGGTAACCTTTTGTGGATTTGGGGGCTTTGTTTTTGGCTGCTAAACTACTTCCTCCTGTAAAAAGAAGAAATTAAAAGCAATCAGCAACAAAGATTTTTCGTTTTCTGAATAATCATTTTAGAACTTAAAGATTTACTGCCTTAAAACTAACAGAATTATAGCAAACAAAAATGTTCTTTTGTCCACTCTCATGAAACTAAACAATTTTGTATTTTCTCTTCATGCTGAGTATTTGAGAGGGAGAATCCTGAATTTAAAAATGATAGTTGGATGGTGAAGAAAGTTTTCATCTTCACTCAATCATCTTTCTAGAAAATTTTATTTTGTTTAGTTTTGTATTAAATTGATGCAAATGTTCCCAATCCAAATCTATTTTTTGGTCAATTTTATAAAAGTCTTAGTGTTTTTAAAGTTTACTCCGCTCATGATTGCTTGTATAATCAATTTGTAATTTGCCATTTAGAAGCCTTAAGAAAAACGGGTTCTACATGAATTTAGAGAAACATGCATTGGTCAGTGTTTAATTACAGAAGAAAGTTATTTTTAAATAGCAGTGAAAATGGATTTATTGTGAGAATCCAAAATGAATGAAATCATGGCTAGATACAGGACAACGCTTTCAACATTTTAGCCTTAAAAAATCCAATAAGGGGGAAAGGTTCAGAGTTTGGAGGATGCAAAAGTAATATTTTCATTATGAATTATTGGAAGCTGGACAGGAGTGTTATTAGTTTGAAGGGAAGAGAGAAAGCACTTTAATCAGTGATTATGTTCAGTGACAACACTGTCACAATGTGGAGAAGCAAGCTCTTTCTCAAGTAGAATATTCTCCAGTCCTGTTCACCTTCAGAACATCACTTAGTGCATTGTGTAATATTTGTCTGACCAGCAGTACCAAAATGTTCAAAATATCAAAATGCTCATCAAAGAATTCTAAAACCAGAGAGCTTTCTTAGATTTTAGATGAAATATAACTGAATAATGATGCTATAAACTTATATGAATAAAAAGCTTTTTGAAAAACAAAACATTATTTCGTTTGGTATTAATTTAATATTTTATTAATAGTAAGACATTAGTGGCAATAGTTTCTTCATCTAGCATTATTACTTACCATTATGTGGGAGGTATTTCTGCCACACCCTGTAGTTCTACAAATATTAATTATACTCAGAATTAAACAGAAAAAAAAGGTCTAGAGTTTGGTGTTTTCAAGGACACCAAACTAAAGATCCTTTCAGATGATTATCATAACTAGTCTCATTTCTTAAAACATGATTCTAAAAACTGAAGACAACTGGAGTCCCATGAAACTGGAAATTTTCTAATTCTGATTGATACTTAGTATTAAAATGTTAAAAAAAAAAAAGACTTCTTTTTAATCTTTATACATAGGCTACAAATTCACTAAAACTGTTCTTTGTAAGAACATGAAGTTCTCAATGTAACTATTCAGAAAATCTGAATCAGAACTGCTTTTGAGATAATGATTAGCTGATTATAATCAGTAAACAAATGTATTGAAAATATTAAAAGTACTAGGTGTGTGAAAGAATTGAATTATATTAAAAAATATTAAAATAAGATTACAACATTATGTCTAAAAAAAAAATTAAAAAAAAATAATGATAAACAGGTAACACAAGGTATTTAATTACTTTCCTAATTTACAAGTTCTGTAATCTATCAAGTAAATATTTTTAATTAGCATAATAACCATCAAAAATTAGTACCTAATTATTTACTTAGGTTCAACATTCCTGCTTAGAATCAGGCTATCTATGCATTCTGACTATTAAATTATTAAAGGATTAACAGCACTTGTGTACAGGATAAGTATAATAATTGTGCACTATGTAGAAAAAAAAAACACTGAAGCTGACAACTGTATCTGTTCTTTCTCAAATGACAAGAAAGTTTATTTTTTAAAATCTTTTTTTCTCTCCTTTTGGAGTCAGTATTAATATATTGATAATAAAACTTGTGTTGCTCAACAAAAACAAAGTTAACAATTCATAAGACTGATCATTACTTACCTTGTATGTGTACTTCATCCTCATTACCAAGGTGCAAATTACGTCCCTGCATCCTTTCTGTCTCTTCATCATTAAACTTATACCAAGCCTGTGTAGTACGGTCTTTGATGTGGGCAATGTAGTGCCCACTGTAGGCACTAATCCCACGGTGGATGAGGACAGCACTTAAATCATAGATGACAGGTAAAGACACTTCAACACCTGATTGGGGAGGGGAGAGAGAAGGAAAGAAAATAAATAAATAAAAGGAAGTTTATTGACCTTATTATATTTTAATTTTATAAGCCAGTAATGTTGAGGGGTGGTGGTGCATCTTTTGATTGTTTTTAAAAAATAATTCATTTTGTAGAGTAGATAATCTTTCAATAAGAAGTCAAAATTTAAAATATTCAAGTGAGATGATCTTACCTGGGACTTTGACATATTCAGTCATATCAAGGACTTCTGGGAACTGGATGTAACTGTTAAGTTTTTTCTTTTGTCCTGTTTGCCTGTTAAAATGAAAAGCATACAGAAAATCAACTATAAAAAGCTACATTGACACCATTTTTAGATGTGTGTGTGTGAGAGAATTATCTATTTTCTCAAAAACTATAACTTTTGTTTTTTATTTAGCATAATTTGAAGGTGTTTATACCATTTATTTGGACCTACACAAAGACAAACACTATCATCTTTTTTGGACCTACACATAAATGAACACCATTTTATAACAATGAGAAATCAAGCAGCCATCTTGGCAGTAGGGAATGTAAATGCTTTACTTATAAAGTATATAAAATCAAGACAAGTGCAAACAAAATAGGAAAGTAGTGATATTTAAACAAAGTAAAATATTGAAAAGTAACCTAAGCAAACAAAATCAAGGTATGTATCCTGTATTGTCATGAAATAAGACAAATGTCTGCCCTTGTTGAAGTAGATTCAGAGATTATTGAAATCAGTGACATTTTGTTTGGTGCATCGATTGTTTGCTTTTGGGTTAAATAAACATTTATTTTGATGAATATTTCATGTGAAAACCAATATAAAAGTAAGTCACAGCCAAGAATGTTCTTATAATCTGAACATAACTGCTTTCATAATATATATCACCATCATTTATTTTCAATGTGAAAAACTTTACCCAAGTTTGTTTAAAGTTAAAAAGAAAAGAAAAAAAAAAGAAAAAAGAAAGTGGTTCATGTGATTTTTTTTTTTTTTTGCATTTGATGCAAATATTATTCATTTGATGGTCATTCATTGAATATTAATTAAAAAAAAATCAATCACAAAACAAGGTAGATACAAAATAAATATTTTGGCAATGACCTTGAAATTTTAAATTAAAAAATTTGAATGTTAATATTCAAGGTCAAATTAGTAAAAATGTCAGTGCTAGGAAGTTTCTTTGTCATGTAATTATGAATAAATGTAAAAAACAAAAGAAATTTGAGGTTGAGTTAAGAAAAATGTATCTGGGCTCTGTTTTTAGAATTAAGATCTGATGTTTAATATATTCAAATAAACATTTCATGTGAATGAAAAAAAAAAAACATTTGGATAGACTTAAAAATGATGTATAAAAAGCAAATTCATGGAGCATGTGGGTTTTTGAATTCAATTGTGGGAAATAAAAGTCATGGAGGAAAAAAATTTCATAACTTTGTCTTGCGGGTGTGAAAAGTCATAGGAAAAACAATGTTTTAATTTATTTAATATATTTTTAATAACAATTATTGTAATAAGTGATGCAATGTAATGTATTTTAATAAACAAAAGGATGGTAAAAAGATAAAAAAAAAATCCAAACTGATGATTATTTTTCACAAAGGCATTAATTGATGATATTTGTATTCCATTTCTTCTCTTACAAAAGAAATTAATTTGGGAAAGAATTCTAAATCAGGCACAATTACCATGTAGCATTATTTTCCCTGTGTGTTTGTGTATATATATATATATATATACACATTTCATTAAAAACGACTGACAAGGTGCTTTTATTTAGTTTTTTATATAATTTCTCGTGTGATCTAATAAAGTTTTTCTTTTCAGATGATAAATTAAAAAAATAAATAAAAGCACCTTGTCAGTCGTTTTTAATGAAATGTGCATAAAAGAAGGATTGCTGCCTAAATACACACACACACATATATATATATATATATATATATATATATATATATGGGAAGGACTGGAAAGTATTCAGCCTGAACTAGAAGAAATTAAAAAGTTTAATAGATTTGGGGAAGTAGGTTGCCCCGTGTGTGTATGCATGTATATAAATGTGAGAGAGAAGAGATCCAGATTCATGAATGAGAAGTTCCCAATTCATAGAAAAAGATAGAGAGAAAAAGAGCAAGTTTATGTTCATTAAATACTTTAGTAGCGTTAATTCCTACAGAAACATTGTATTGCTGCAAGTATAAAACCTGATGTACTTACTTATCAAATACAAATCTCAACAACTGTAAATTGAGGACAGGTGGCAGTTTCTGCAGTTGGATGATACGTATTGCATTCTGCTTTGTTTTGCATTGCAAACACATGTACTTGTTATCACCTTCAAGTTTCTCCTCCTTGAAACAAAAGCAATAGAATTATTCGATTGCTAAAGTTGCTTTCAGTTCATTTTTAGTTAATAAGGAAGCAGTAAGCATTATGACTTTTGGGATCCTAAACATAACATAGTCAAAAAACAAAAAAAAGGATATGGAGGTTCTAGTAATGTTAATCTATTTACAAATGTCCTCTCCTCACTTTGGAATGTGATTGATTCTTATTAATTGGGAATTTGTATTTTCCAATATTCTGTGAAAAGTCAAATTTCTTAGAAACAATCAAGTTCTGTGCCACCACTGTAGAAAAATTTTACAGAAGAGTAGCTAAATAGGATAATTATGAATAGATTGAATTTAATGCAGAAATAGCAGATTGGTCATTTATGATAAATACTGAAGAAAGTGTGAACTCTGAGAACCAAATGAAGATCTTAGATTGTACTTTCTCTTATTTCATCAATTTATTTCAGTTCCAATTTCATTTTACCAAAATATTCAAATTATGATTTTCTTTAACTTACCTGCAAAAATTCTTTAAGACTTTCATGCAAGGTTTTAGTTCCGCGAATATTTAAATCAAGTTCATAGAACTTGGAAGGCGTTTTCGATTTCCCACCGCACTGACTGCAGCTGAAGGAGGAAAAAAAACAAAACAAAAAACACCTCATATAAATCATTTTTGAGATTTGATTTTAGGTTAACTGACAAATCTTTATATCAAAAGTGTGTTGCCTGCAATCTCTAATTTTATTGAGTGAAAGGAGACTAATTTATGCAATTTATTGTACAAATGCCAATAAGTCAGGTTAGAGAAGAAGAGAGAGAGAGATATGGAAAGAGAAATCACATTTACATACATCACATCATTTAGACTTCTTTTACAAATTACAAGATTGTTCCAGAAATGAAAGATGAATGACTGGATAAAGGACTTTATCTATACAACTGAATTTTTTAAAACATTTTTTTTTTTTTTTAGCAAATTCAGCAGTTAAGATGACAAACTGATACAAAGGGTGAACAGCTCAAATGCTGAAAAGTTCTTGGTTCAACCCATAAAAAAAATAAATAGGAAGGTAGAGATGGAGATACTTCATAGGTGGTACACATAATTATCACATAATCATATTATTATGTGTTTTCTCATTAAATGTGCTGTAAACATTTGATACTAAGATTTGTTTTAGTCCCAGTAATATTGTAACAAGCATATTACAGACTAAAATTAATTGAGAGAGAGAGAACTTTTTAGCAACACCCTCATAAATCAAATAAAAATTTACCAGACACATTAATGGTGTATGTGTACATTATATATTTCATTAGGGGTACAACATTTTATTATGGAAATAAAAATGGCAAGATGTGATTCACTATTCATGATTAAAAAAAAAAAAAAAAAAAAAATTCACCAGCCAACCAGTTTCGCCCTCACTCAACAGAGCTGAAATCGAGGGAAGACTAAATATTACAATATAAAATATAAAACTTGAGAAGCATGTGATGAACAATCCAAGTTGTGCCACCAATTTCAGCATTGACTCATTTTCATCCTTAATTCTGTGTTACATTTAAAGGTATTGGAAACGATCTATGTCAGGTCTGAGCAGCCCTCCCTCTGTAAACAGAGTAAATGTCTGTTAGGGCTTGACATTATTTCCATCTGATCTTTCCACCTTTATTTCATCACATGCTTCTTGTGTTTTATATTTTATATTGTAATATTTAGTCTTACCTCAATTTCAGCTCTACTGAGTGAGGACAAAACCGGTCAGCTGGTCAAATTTTTTATTTTTTTAAAAATCATGAATGGTAAAGCTCGTCTTGCTGTTTTTATTTTCATATGTATATATATATATATATAGATATGAGAGAGACCAAGACTTGGATTTATGTGTATGTAGTGTTGGGGGAGGGAGGGTCTTGGTCAGGCCAAGAACTTTTCAGCAACTTTGAAATAAAATTCATGCAAATAATTTAAATAATAACTTACCAGGTAATATAAGTGTATTCCCCAGAGAATTGCTCTTCTATCACATTCTTTATTTTGGGGTTATCACTCTGCATCAATGTCTCTTCTAACAGAGACAAAAATAGCTTAGAAAACTCCTGGGCATCCTATAAGAGAAGAACTTTTTAAAAACAAACAAAATACAATATTACATGAAAAGAAAATTTAAAAAAACAAAGAAGGCTTCCACTCATTGTGTATATGAAAGAGAGAGAGAGAGCAAAAAGAAAGGAATAGTTCCTCAGTGTTTTCAGCCATTCTTTATAATATCTTAGAGAATTATAAAGAGAAAGAGGAAGTTCTCATCAGAAATCTTTCATCTTAGTCACAAACAAGTGGTATTCTATTATTATACTGCAGAAGGTTCCATAATCTAATAAGAATGTTCTTTGATGGAACTAAGCAACACTTAAAAATATCGTACAATTTAGAAAATAACAATATTATATACATGTTCAAACAAGTACTGTTTAATTGACACTAATTAAAATTAGAAATGTAAAAGAAAAACTCAAAACACTAACCTGTTATTAAACAATGTTTCACTCATAAAAAAAAATAAAGTATTTTGTGGGTAATCATTTTTGTAGATTAGCATTCATTTTGACATAACATTTGTCAGAATAGAAAAATATTGATATTTTTTAAAATTATTTTAGAAAAGGGGTGGATCATGTTCAGAATAGAAATACAGTGTCAAATTGATCCCTGACTTCTTAAAGAGTTATCTGTACTTTGGTTTTATTTACAAATATCAAATCTGAAACTGTGCATATGTCATTGATACTATTATGAATGAAGAAAAACGACATCAGTAGTACAGTTATCAATTATGTAAGCACAATTTCAAACTTGACATTTATAAATAAAAACTAAGTACAGATAACTCTTTAAGAAGTCAGAGATAAAAAAAAAAATTTTTTTTCAATTTTGGCAAATGTTGCTGCTTGAAGAAGGTCTAATGAATGCTAATCTATAAAAATTCTTTCCTATTTTTCATGAGTTAAGCATTGTGTAATAATAGGTTAGAATGTTTTGAAAGGTTTTTTTTTAAAATATTTCTAATTTTCAGAAACTTAGCAAGGTATTAAGGGATTGAAAAATAAGAAACAAAATGTCTGCTAATGGGAATGAATGCTGAACAATTACAAATAAAAAGAAAACAAAGTAATGACAGGGTTTTACTGATGAATGCTGAAAACATCTTGGACATGGTCTGTTCTAAGAATAAGACTTAGAAAAAAACTTATTAACAATCAAACAGACAGTTAAAATTTTTGAAACATGTAGGAAGCATTCTTAGAGAATTTAAGACCCACAGAAAACATTGAAGGCAAGTGAGGCAGAAGAAAGCAGAAAGTAACCTACTTAACAAATGTGAGAAAAATGACCAAGCAACATGTACACAAAGAGGGTTTATAAAGGTGTATTTTTTTTAATAATCAGAATCACCTCAAGCAAGGCAGTAACACAAGGGGTTACAGGGTGTGAAGAATTAGGAAGAGAAACATTAATGATGAGCAGAAAGAGAAGATAGTAATCAGGTGGATGGTAGATAGCAATTGACATTGCATTTATATTTTTGTAGATAAAGTCGGTTGGTAAGCATTAAGCCAGAAGGAAATTCTGTACGTGAGAAGTGCGAGAGAAGAAACTGGTAGCATAGAATTTACGGTTATATCTAGCCAGCTCAACTGTAAATTGATGAGATCTCGATGACAGTGCTTAAATTCAAAACCTCTAAGTACCATAGCGAAGAGCTCATTTGAACAATTAACATGAAAGTATTTATAGAAAAAACAGAGAGGCAACCTTATGGTGGTAGGAAAGTGACTGGTGCCGAGCTGTCAGATCAGGACCAATAATATTGTAGATTCTTCTTTGAATCTTATGAAGATCAAGGTAAGTAGATCAGGGGCACCAGACCATATGTGGCAGCAAATATTCTAAGCATGGACGAATGCTAGACTTATAGATTCTGGAGAGAAAAACTGTCTCACCTTACATAGTGAACCGAATTTCTTAGTGGTTGAACTTGGTCGTTTTGGACATTGGCTGCCATTTTTACGTCGTCAGGCTGATATTACTTACTTATCAAGGGAAGAGTAAATTCTTGTGTCATCAGTGTAGATACCAAGTTGAGACCTGATGTCATCAGGAAGGTCATTAATGAAAATTAAAAACAGACTAGAACCATAGATGGAGCCCTGGGTGGGCGGGATATCTGTGTTAGTACGAAGGGCTCTAGGCAAGTGGCTGTTCAGGATAACTCGTATTCCACGATTTGATAGGAAAGACTGGATCAGTTCAAGTATTGTTGAGAGCAATAAAACAAGAAGCTGTTGAGAGTCATGATCAACCACATCATAAAAAGAGAGTTGAGCAGAGTTAAGGTCTGCAGAGGCCATATTAAGAAACTAAAATATACATGTGACAGGGCAATGGCCCTGATTGAATCATAATGCATGAAATGTCATTGAATGACTTGAGATATTGTGAAAGTTAAGAATTCTAAATGAAGTACTAAAAAATATGGAAGATTAGTTGACTAGAGTGGAACCTGGTGGAAGAAAGTTCAATTTAGAAATATTAACCAGAACCTAAAATGCTTATGAGAATGGTAGCAGCAGAATTTGAACCCAAAATAAACCTAGTAAGATTTGACATATTCAGTACAATTGAATTTTCACTACCCTACATCACAGCTCCCAGAGCTTGTAATGATAAGATTAATGTGTTTACCAAAATTTTGAAAAATCTGGGAAGGGTTGTAGTGAACTATACCCCAAATTTACATTGATTCTTACCAAACTGCCTATGCCCAGAATCTGGCTGAATGTACTTTTGGAGAAACCATATCTGGTCAAAAACATTTGAATATAGCAGTCATGTATGTTCCTAACAGTAAAAGAAGATCCATCAATGTCATCCCCCTGGACAAATGTCTATTCTTCTTTCCTCAACCTTAAGGAATCTCCAACACAGACACAAATATCTAACCCTGCTGTTAAATTTCTGAATACCTCAAGAACTTAGAAGAATTGATTGTGTGATTGTGATTGTAACCTTTGACAACTTAATGGTATTAAATTGTTGGCAGTTTTTACATTAAATTTACATTAAATTGTTGGCAGTTTTTACATTAAATTTACATTAAATTGTTGGCAGTTTTTTCTACTTATGATCTTTCAAAAGAGTCTCTAAATTAACAAGACTAAAATGACCAGAGGTATTCTTCAATAATCACAGCCTAGCGAGTACACAACATTAAATCACTAGACAACCGCATCTGGAGATCAGGTGAAAATAGTGAGCAGATGAAACATTTTACACACAACACATTACATCTTCATTAATAACACAATGCTGTGTTATAGTGATTTACTAACCATAGCTTAGAATTGGCACAAGGCTGGAAGTATGGAGAACCCAGTGAGGATCGAACTCACTACTCAATCACAATTAATCTAGCAAGACAAGTTTGCTAGCCATTGCATCACGTTGAATTACCACCTTTCTGTGTTATATTTGGCACCATGACCAACTGAAGGTGTATGTTCATATAAAACAGTGATTAGGAAGGGTTTGACTCCTAGGGAAGGAAATTTAACTGGAGAAGTATATTCAGTCACAAGTATTAATGGTGCTGAAAAATGTTTGATGATAATTCCACATAAGAGAGTAATTGAGCTAACTAGGAAAAGGTAATGAATATAACCTGTAAATCAAAGAACTGATATTGAAGAATTTGAAGGTTTTATAAAAATTCCAAACAAAAGCTATTATTATGCCACCTTTACAGTCTCTTCATATCCAAGTTTGCAAATATTAAATTAGTAATAAACAAAATAGGTTAATACAAAAGTTTCCTGTAACATCTTTTGCACAATGTTAGAGAATCTTAGAAGTATTATTTAGTTCTTTTTGTTGTTTGTACAATCAATCAATTATAAATGATCTTTACAAAGTCTTAAGGAAAATGCTGATACTTGGGAAATATTATCCACATAAACTTAGGAAATTTTGTTTTTCACATTTGCATGGACGTTAAAAAAAATCATTTTTGAACAAGATATTTACTGATTATAAAATGATAGATTTATGATGATCCAAAATGATGAAAGGTGTGACTAGATGCAGGAGCAACCTTCAACAAAACAAAATCTACCGGGTGCGGGGGATACCTTTCTTTTAAATAGTTTAGATAGAGACGGAATGTGATTGTGCAATACAACATTGATCAATTGGCTTGTTTAATGCATTTGAAAAGAAAAAAAAATTCTTTCTAGGTAAAAAAAAAGTCAAGTGGCATAAATGTTATAAATACAATCCTGTAAATTCTGATAATCTTGATAGGTCTAAATAACAACCCATTTAAGATAAAATTTTTCATCCTATGCAACACACAGCTTATCTGGTCAGTGGTGGCAAGTTCAAGATTATCAAAGAATTCATTGAAAACTGAGACAGATTTGTCCTTGAGTATGGAATACACAATTTACCTAGTTAATTTTTTTTCATTATTCTTTCCCTTTGTGTCAAACATATTACTTAACAGTGAACAATTGAATTAGAAGTGGTGATAGCAAAAAACTAGAAAAGTATGATAGTCCAGATTCAAGACTTGCCTCAAGATTCATTCTAAATTAAAAGCTGAACAATAGATTAACTGAAAAACTCTGCTGAGGAGGAGGAGGAGAAAATTCAGTAGTAAAAATTAAATACTGTTTAAAACTATTCTTGTCATTATAATTAATAAACCTGCATTCAAATATATAAATGAAAGACTTACTTGTTGCTGAGCAGTATTCAGTCCAAGATGTTTTATGAAGTTGCTTGGGTCTATGTACCTAAGGGTTTAAAAAAAAATATTTTTACAACAGTCTGACTATTTCCAATATAGACTGTATTGGACATATTATTTTGAGGCCAGTAAGACAGAGGAGAAAATACAGTCAAGCTAAACAGCATAGAATCTTGGAAAATTATATATATATATATATATATATATATATATATATATATATATATATACACACACATACACACAAGTGAAATGTAGCACAGCTCAAGAAAGCCTATGAAATTGTCCAAGTATGAAAGTCAATAGAATATCACTTGTATAGTTGAATTTTGTTTCCATGTATGTAAATTCTGATTTAGTTTTTTCTCACAAACAGCCATTTTGTGTGTTGGTCATTAAAATAGCATTACAACATGGCTGTGTTTTTTAAAACCTACTGACCAGAAGGCAAGACACACAACACTTTACCTACTTTGAAGTTCTGTCTGTTACTCTTCTGCAGTTTCAGAAGTTCACACAATTTGGTACCAGTCTCATAGCCTCTTTTCTCAGTTTTTGTGCAGTGAATCAACACTTAAAGACAGTCAAACACTGTGCACTTCATATTGTTTAGGTTATCTTGCGTATTTCAATGATTGAGTCCCTACCTAATAACATGTAGCTCCACCTTTCACAAATAACAGTGACAGTGAGTAGTATGGAATTAACAAGGTGATGGAGACATTGCATGGGTATATCTATTGACATGTTTCCGGATTGATTTGTGTTTGAGTATAGCTGCAAGATGCCTCCTACATGCTCAATGGGTTTTAAATCTGGAGAACATGAGGGCTAATGTAGTATCTGGAAGCCAGCAGAGTATTTCTTGAAAAAATGTTGTTGTGTCACTTGCTCATGAAAGGGGGTGCATTTTTTGCTGAGATAAGCCATTACCACAAGGAAACATTAAGCATAATGTTATGTGTATGTGGGGCAAATAGTCTGCAACAAAATGTGTGTATGTAACATCTGTCAAGAGAGACTCCACTTTCACTAATGGTTCTTGAAAATTCCAATAGAATACACTCCATAGCATTATAGAGCTACCACCAGCTTGTACAACACCCTACTGACAGGCTGGATCCATAGTCTCATCCACTCACAAATGCCACCAACTGCCTGAAATAACTGAAAATGTGACTCAGCCTTCCAGTTTAATGTCAATTGACCTAATAATTGTGTTCATGTTGACTGATGACAAAAAAAGTACAGTGTATGCTGGCTGAAGTAGTTACCATCTTGAAGAGTGCACCATCTTTCTATCAAATGAAGTTAAATAATGTCTGTATCTCATTACATGGCTGTCACAGTTAAATCTATTATGTTATTCATTCATATCAATTTATAAAATATTCAGAAACTTTCGGACTTGGGAAAATAAAGAAACCTTAATTATTAAGAAACTTTATATAAACATCATATATTGATTAAAATCAATCAGCAACATGTTAACTACAAATACAAAACAGATGTTAAGATGGAAACATTTTAGAGATTATCCAAATTAGAAACCATCAAAGTAAAAATGACATCCTGTTTCTATTATTAAGTTTCATAAAATATTTATATTAAATCTAGAAATTCATAGTATTTACATTAGTCGGACTATTGTCCTCATCTTTGTCGCCATATTTGTCACAACGTTTCGGCCATTGTACGCTCCGGCCTTCTTCAGGTGGTTGGAATTTCGAACCGAACCCTTTATTTCGATCACTGGGGTAGACTGTTCTAGTTCCCGGTTCAGGCAGTGGATTTATTTCTATGCTTGAGATATACATACAATATGGGAACCAGTAATAAGGAGTGCCAGAGAACAGCAATGATAACAAAAAAGTTGCAATATGAGATCTGGTAAAAACATGCAATGATAACAGCAAAATTGCAATATGAGTACTGGTAAAAAATGGTTGCTGAAAAAATTAGGTTTATAATACTCAGAAATTCATACCCAGATGACAAGGACACATGGCACAGTGGATAAAGGCGTTGGTTAGATCCAGTGACAGACCCAAAGAGTGTGAGTTCAATACCCGGTTCAGGCAGTGGAGAACTTTCAGAGGGAAAAATTACCAGGAGATAACTGATAACTGACATCCATCAAACATGGCTCGTGGAACTAGAACAGTCTACCCCAGTGATCGAAATAAAGGGTTCGGTTCGAAATTCCAACCACCTGAAGAAGGCCGGAGCGTGCAATGGCCAAAACGTTGTGACAAATATGGCGACAAAGATGAGGACAATAGTCCGACTAATGTAAATACTGTACATAATACCTCATCTCAGAAATATAGACAGGCTAGAAATTTTAATTGAATGACAGCAAAGAGATAATGAAAAGTTCTCAGCCTGACTCACTTTCCAAAATCTGATAAAAATTTTTTTCTTTAATTTTCTCTTAGTCTGAGAATTTTCCAGCACCCCCTCATAGAAACAATTTATTTTCTAGGAATAAACTAGCCAAAGTACCCAGTGTTTCCCAAGTGTACATGGCTGCAATTGTATACCCACACCCCACCCCTGTCTAGAAATGTCTGCCTGCATCCCTGCTTGCATACATCATCTGTTGGTATACTAAGCTACCCCCTGCCATCTTTTTCATGGTATATCCCCCACAAGTGTTTGATTGTGCTTCCATCGATAAAACCTTCTTTTGTGGTTGTTGCTTTGAGTAGAATTGTTTCAATGTTTTAGATATTCAGTAAATTTCCTATGGCCGTAATAACTTTCAAATAGTATGGCACTGTTCACTAATCTAATAAACAAAAATAGGGATGAAACGTCAGAGCTTGATTCAACTGCAGACACATAAACGCCCCCCCCCCCACTTCTTTGCACATTTACTGTAACGCTGGGGTTAATAAGAAGTTCTTCAGGAATTTCTCTTTTAACGCTTCAGTAATCCTCTTCAAACAATCTTTGCATCAAATGGTTGTTCGAATGCCAATTTAGGATGGAATCATGTGAAGAAACTATTGGCTAAATGGTAAAAGGTGATTTTGGAACCAGTTTGTTGCAGATTTCATCCACTTAACGGAAATAATCTAAACCAAACATTCACACAAGACAATGTGTGTGTCATATGTGATCGGATGAAAAGCCAGGGAGTTATGGGCAAAAAATAAGCTTTTTAAACAGTTTTTCGGGGAAGTGACAAGACTAAAACCACACTACCTTATTTCTTGCATGATGGCAAATTCTTTGTGACATGTTTGAAGAAAATCAGATAAAAAATAAGGAAGTTATTCAAATTTTTATTTTAAGTAGTATGAAAAACCTGATTTTTTCCAGTTTTTACAATTTTTTGTGGGAAGCCAATGTTGCAGGAAAATTATCAAACACTCTACCTAAACCTTGTAACATGAGCTATGTTTTGTATTAAGTGCAAAGAACATCAGCTCATCCAATAAAAATTATGTTTGTGTGTAACTTTCTGTTGATTTCTGCAAAAAGTTGTACCCTCCTCCAGTTTTGATTTTTCTGCCAAACCTGGGAAGTCTGGAGAGTGACCTATCTTGGTAAATTTGCAACATGTATACTATTTCATTGAAATTGGTTGAGAAGTGTGGTCATGCATAAATAGCACACACACAAAATCTTCTGTTTTATAGACATCGATGAGGAAATGAGAGAGAACCTTATTTTCTTTTGACAAAACTCACCTTTGCTTACTAAACTCAAGAAGGGCAAAGATTAACTGCAAATGTCCACAAATGGATGATGGGGTCCACTCAGAATCTGAAGGAGAAAAAAAAATGATAAAGTATAGTTTATATGGTAGACACACACACACCAAAATGAAAAAATGTTTTATTACATGCAAAAATTCAAATGAGCAACTCTTTGTTTCAGTGGTATCTACCTGTTCTTTCTATGTGTTAATAATTGATCAGATAAAATAATATCAACTGTACACCATTTGTAATTCGTAGGTATAAAATATATAGAAGCTGAATACAAGTTTAAATGTCAAAAAGGATTTCTTTCTGACATATCATTCAATACATTTAAGCTCTGTAAAATAGAAATTAAATGATCATCAGTTAATCAGAAAACAGATGCAAAATTCTAAAAACTAGAGAATGATTTGCACATGAATTTAGAGAATTGTACATTAGCCAGAATTTTAATTTTTTTCGTCTTTTGCTCTGTGTGTGTGTGTGTGTGGGGGGGTCCAGCCATTTTGATCAAAAACTTTAGTGAAAGGCATGAACTCCAAATATGCTTGCACTCTGATCAATTTTCAATCATAATCATATGGACTTGTTTTTTTATAGAAAACAAAATGAGTGATGCACCCAAGCAGACAAAATATTTACTTTATTCTTTGTAGAAAAATGGAAGCCATTATATAATTTTACATATTCTATACATAGGTTAATTTGAAATGTGTGTGCATACAACACACCATTTATTACAGGTCTTTATCGTATATAATTGTAGCAGCTTCAATAGCTTCCTATAAAAACAACATTAATAATGCAGTCATTTTGAAGCACAAGACAAATATGCTGAAGAATTAATCAACTGAACATTGCACTGAAAACGTTGGGGGAGGCAGGGAAAAAAGAAAACAGAAGATACTTGTTTAAATAAAACAGATTATGATGGTTTTCTTTTTGGATAATCAGATATTATTAACTTACCAATTGGGCTTTGAGGCGGGGGCTCATCTCTGCTTCTCCATTGGTAGACAGCCCTTCTCACCTCTGGATTGTGGAACCATAGCTGAAGAAGTGAGGAAATGTAAGGTTTAAAAAAAAAAGAAAAAAAAAAAAAAAAGATTCATTTAGAAAACTTGATGAAAACTGAAATGAAATTTGATTGCTTTAGCCGTTACAAGTGTTGCATATAATTTACAAATGCATTTGTGATCAGAATACAAAGATAATCATTCACTGCTAACATCACGATTTTAATAGGCTAAGAAAATGTTAATCTTGATTTCTTCTTACAGAAGTTAGAGGATCATATCGAATGAATTTGGGATATTAAGTAGCAAAATTATCGATACTCACCTGAAGAAAAGTGTTAACATAACAGGTAGCTCCAAGATTCTTCAGCCCAACAAAAGAATTCTGAAAATAGATAAGAAAAAAGATTGCAGATATAAATCCTTCAGGTCATCAAAAGAAAAAAATGATGGCAAAAATTTCTAGGTTTTTAAAATGGTCATTTTTTGAATTTTAGAAATAACCAGTTCCATGTGTTTTTGTAAGAGTTGTGAAGACAATTCAGTTGGTTTGCAAACGCATTCATGTCTTGTGTTAAATGAAAATTGCTTAGTCATATAGGTATAATTATTTAAAAAGTTCAATAAACTGGAAAATGAAATAATGACCAGGAACTGCACAATACCAATAGCTAATGAGAATAAAATTAATGAATCATTTTTTTAAAATAAATTTTACAGTGGACCAGTTTTCCTTTCGTTTGTCTGTCGTGTGTGTGTGTATATATATATATATATATATATATATATATATATACACACAGTGTAACCCGGATATAAGAGAGATTTTCTCTGGTCCCAACAACTCTCTTATATCCGTGTTACACTGTATATATATATATATATATATATATATATATATATATATATATATAGCTATCTATCTATCTCCCCAGGTAAGATGAGAATGATTAGAGTACAATTCCAACGTTCATAATATTTAATTTAAAAGAGGGCTTGATACAAAGTAGAGCAATATCTTTATTTTAGGATATTACATTGAAAACATGTCAAAATCGCTACACAATTGTAGGCGTGTTTTGATGCACATACAACGCATCTCATCAGGCGATTGTAAATCACTGGCAAGTGAACAATTTAATCAGATTTAAAAGCAAAAATACAGCCTCATTTTACAAAAAAAAAAAAAAGAGGAGGAGTGGTTATAAATTTTGTGGGCTTTGCTTAGATTAACCAATCAAACAAGACCTACATTAAATTTAATCTAAGGGAAGAAGCAAAAGTTAAGACATTATTTTCCATAAATGGGTCATGACCTGTAGGTTTGAAATCAATGACAAGCAACAAATGCCAAGCAGAAGTGGATGTGGATGGATACATTTTGTATATTTAAACAATGCCATTTCCCAGGAAAAATTAAGTGGTAATCTTAACAAAATGCTAGACAAGTTATATGCTTTGTGAGTTTCCCCACATAAAACCATTTTTATAGCTGATAAATAAATAAATAGCTTCTTTAAGAAAACAATAAATAATTTAAATCTATAGGTTTACTTAGTAAATTAATATGCAACTGATGACTAAACATTCTATATATAAGGTATTAATAACAATAACCTTCCTTTAGTTTAAATTTAACATAGATCAACCAATCAAATTAGACCTAAGCAAAGCCCACAAACCTTATAACTACACTCTTTTCTTTTTTCATAAAAAGAGGCTGTATTTTGCTTTTAAATCTGATTAAATTGTTCACTCGCCAATAATTTACAATCGCCTGATGTGTTGTATGCGCATTGAAACACAACTGCAATTGTATAGCTATTTTGACAAGTTTTCGATGTAAATTCCGAAAATAAAGTGTGTGTGTGTGTGTGTATATATATATATATATATATATATATATATATATATATATATTATATAAAAATAAGGGGGTGTTGAATAGTTCTTGGTTTGACCCACTTCACAAATCTGAATAACCAAACATCAGAATTTATTTTGGGATTCCTTCTTGGTCAAACCAGAAACTGTTTTTAAGCAATCCATTGATAGTTGGATGAAGCCAATTAAAAAAAAACAAAAAAAAAAAAAAACATTTTATTAAATTATGTCTCATTTAGGATTTTCTTACTGAGGAGTTGATAATATATTTTTGAATATATGCTCTTAACTAGGACACCAGAGAGAATAGTTAGTGATGTAAATTGACAGTTCATTAGTGAGTTTCAGGTCTTTCAACATCAGCAAGCTGACCCCAGTCAGGGAAGATCATGCCCTGATCCCCCTCTCCGTTATCAAACACTGGCAGAAACTCTGAACTTTGTTTAATTGGACAAAAGTAGACCACGTTTTCTGTGCATTGGATTGGTGTGTGTGGACTGATTTTTTAAATGGTTCACAGGGGATGGGATACTCCCCCCCCCCAGGTCATCGGATGGACAGGAGCTCGAGTGGATAATAATCGAGGAGGTAATTCGACATTTAAACTTAATCACAGGTTGTTTGCCAAGCAATGTCAGGTGCCTTATTTTTAACAATATATTAAAAAAAATATAGGTAAATTCTTTAAGTAACTTTTAAATTGGCTTGAGAATATATACTCTCACCCTTCATTCAATGCTATCAATGGCACCAAACAAGGCCGTGTTCTTGCTCCAACCCTGTTTTCTATTATGCTGCTTGACACATTCCATGACCTAGACAAGGGGGTCTACATAAAGTTCCATTCAGACAGGGTCCTGTTCAACCCCAGATGACTTCAAGCCCATATAAAGACCATGACAATGACGATCTGTGAGCTGCTATATGCTGACAACTGCATCCTCATGGCCCACTCCCTGGAAGAGATCCACTTAATAACATCCATGTTTGCTTGGGTGTCAAAATGAACTGGCTTGATATAAAGAAAACTGAAGTCATGTATCAAGCAGCTCTTGACAAGAGCTATACCAATCCCTTTGTCTATATCAACACCATTCCTCTAAAGTCAGTAGAGAATTTGTTATCTAGAAAATATTTTGTCAAACTCAGTGACTATATATGACGAGGTCACACAATGGATTATGAGAGAAATCAGTTCCTTTGGAATGCTTAGATGTAGGCTATGGGATGAACATGGTGTGGTGAGACAGAACCAAAATCAATGTATACAAGGCTGTGGTTCTCAACACATATGGTTGTGAAACATGGATAGTCTATCGTTGCCTTATTAAGCTGCTTGAGCAGTTTTAGAAATGCTGCCTGCAATCCATCTGCAGAATTAAATGGCAGGATAAAGTCTCCAATATCGAAGTCCTAGAATGATGTGCTGTACCCAACATAGAAAGTCAGATAATCAAGGCACAGCTTTGTTGGGTGGGGCATGTATCATCTTCAGTGAATTAGAGCATGGCAACAAACCACTAGGCAAACTGAAACTGAGGTACAAGGACACTGTTAGATATGATCTCAAGAGATGTGGCATCAGCCTTGATAGCTAGGAAAGTACTACCCAAGCCTGTGCAACCTGGAGAACTTGCAAAGAGGATATCAATGTCATTGAGAACAGGTATGTCAGTCTCCTCATTGAGAAACATGCCAAGAGGAAGACCAACAGTAGCACTCAGAACCCACATTAATGCAGCATCTGCAATTGGGCTTGTTACTCTAGAATTGGACTCTACTCTTGTGAAAGGACTCACGGGAATGTGTTGATAGAAAACTCGTGTTGGCTCATGACGTGAGAATCCATATGTATATATTAGTGTATTGGGTCGGTGGATCATTATTCAAACATATATTGTTAAATATAACAGACAACGAATGTCTATTATGTTTGATCATGAGCCATTCTAAACTTCATATAGTTACTTTAATTTCGGAAAATAAAGACAAAAACTGTCCAACATTTGGATATTATTTTATTATGCAGTTACTTGATCTAAGTTTTTGGCTCACATGAACCATCTTCAGAGTGGTTATATGGCCATTTAAATAAAGATATTCACCATTAAAGATGATATCCTATTATGTTGACATAGAAGATTGTTTTATGACAATAATGGTTGTGGAATAGCAGATGCAGGTTGTAAGTTTGTGATGCAGTTCTATGATGTCGTGCCATGCGAGAGAAAAACATTAACAGCAGAATCGTGTTTAGATGTAATGTATTGTGTTGTGACCAGTTTGAAATGTAATTTTGTTGAGTGTGGGTTGCTTTGTTTTAATGTAAATGGCCTCCAATATCTGAAGGTTCTTTTTACTGTGTGTATGTGTGAGTATTGTTATCAACTAATATCTATCTAATATTATGTACATAGCAATGTTTTTCTAAGAAAAGTTGTTTAATAGAACTAAGATCAGAAATGTGATTATTATATATATAATAATATATTTATTATGTGGCACATTTAGAAAATAAAATACTTAATAACACTAATAAACCCTCTATATATGTAAGATACATAGATGACATTTGCATTTTAGCTAAAAATATTGATTAAATTACACAACTTAAAAACAAATTTGAAAATCACTCCATCCTCATATTTACACTAAAACTTAATATTAATAATTCCATTCCTTGATAGACTCCAGTACATACATTTATATATTCCAGCACACATAAATTTACTACTTCTCTATATAGAAAACCCACTAGCATTAATTTGTGTCTTCTTAATTATAATAGTGAATGCCCCAATGATATAAGTTAGCTGTTAGACACACACACAAATGATATCTTCTTCCAAAACCATATTCTATAAAGAATTACATAACATTAAACAAACACTTGTTAATAATAGATTCCATCATTGATCAACAAATTAAAATGTATCTCAATAAACTTAATATCTCTAACAAAATTGATATTAATAATTGTAACCATAATAGTGTACATCAAAATAAATCTAATACTATTAACCTAGTAACCAAATGCATAATCACAAACTCAAAATGTAATAGGTAGAAATGTTACGCTCATTATATATTATAAAAAAATTTAAAACAATTGACCTCATAGTCTTTAATAACCCTACAACAACACAACTAAATCCTCTACAAAAAAACAATGTAGTGTATCAATTTAACTGCCTGTTCATATATATTGGTTTTACTACAACCATACTCTCCTGTAGTCTTACCAGTCATTTTTCTGATCTTAGTTCTATTAAACAACATTTCTTAGAAAAACAGTACCATGTACATAATATTAGACAGATATTAGTTGATAACAGTACTCACACATAAACACAGTAAAAAGAACCTTCAGATATTGGAGGCCATCTACATTAAAACAAAGAAACCCACACTCAATAAAATCACATATCAAACTAGTCACAACACATTACATTGCATCAAAACATATGGTTCTGTTGCTAATATTTTGTTCTTTCATGTGGTACGATGTCATAGGACTGCACCACAAATTTATGACCTGTGTCTGCTATTCTGCAACCGTTATTTTCTATGTCAACATAACAGAATATCATCTTTGATGGTGAATACCTTTGTTTAAATGTGCATATAACCACTCTGAAGATGGCCATGCGAGCTGAAAGCTTAGATCAAGGAACAGCATAATAGAAAAAAAAAAAATCCAAATGTTGGATAGTTTTTGTCTTTATTTTCTCCCAAAATTAAACCTCATGATCAAATATAATAGATATCTATTGTCTGTTATAGTTTTTTATATATATATATACAGACACACATATATATATACACACACACACACATATATATACACACACACATATATATATACACACACACACACACATATATATATACACACACACACACACATATATATATACACACACACACACACACATATATATACACACACACACACACACATATATATACACACACACACACACACATATATATACACACACACACACACACATATATACACACACACACACATATATACACACACACACACACATATATACACACACACACACACATATATATACACACACACACACACACATATATATACACACACACACACACATATATATACACACACACACACATATATATATACACACACACACACATATATATATACACACACACACACATATATATATACACACACACACACATATATATATACACACACACACACATATATATATACACACACACACACATATATATATACACACACACACACATATATATATATATATATATATATATATATATATATACACATACATACACACACAGGTACAATGATAATGGATAGAGTACACTTCCATGTTCATAACATTTAATTTAGTTGGGCATTCTGTTAAATTACCACTCTACACCCACCCCCACTTTTTATTTCTCAAGAGAGTTGACATGTGTACATTTATTGTAGCTATTTGTATCAGTCTTTAAGGTAATGTCTGGCTGCTGTTAGATGTCAGAACTTTGCCTTGATACATTTGTAAGATAATAATAATTTATTTATTATTTTTTTTTCTCCACTTAGTTTGAATTTAATGTAGATCATATTTGATTGGTTAATCAGGGTAAAGCCCCCAAGCCTTTATTTTTTTAATTTCATAATTTATTTATTATTTTTCAAAAAATGAGAATGTATTTTGCTTTTGAAACCAAATTAATCATTCACTTGCCAGTAATTTACAATTGCCTGAGAATATGCATCATTATGTGTTAAAACAGGACTGCAATTATGTAGTGATCTTCAAATGTTTTTGTTGTAATATTCAAAAATGAAATTAGTAAACAGTCACTATTACTGCTGATAATGCAAGACTCTCCAAACTGGATTGAGTTCTCTAGGCATGTTTATGATAAAATAAATATGCAAAATTTCGCCCCTCTGCTGTGCGTCGATAGCCTAGGGGTTAGAATCTCCGACTGATGCTAAATCGGTCAGGTTTCGATCCTAGCTTGAAGCGACCAGATGTCTAGCCACATATCAGGAAAAACTATAATGTGTAATAAAATTAGAAAAAATCAATAATACAGCTGATATTTATATTCAGGATAATGTTTGTAAAATGTAGTGTAGCTATTTGGATGCAAGAGAAAAAAAAAATATTTTTACATATTTATCAATGAAATAGGTTTAGAATAAGGTGTGGCTGATTTGTGCCATATTTGTGGGTTGAATGTTTTATATTATTTTTCATAAGGTTTTAAAAGTAATTTACTTTGAATAAACTATATTGATAAGTAGAAAGCAAGTTAAAAATCCTGCATCTTGACAATTACAGCTATTTTGTAGGAAAAATCAAAAATTCCTACATTTTGTCCATATTCTATTTTTGATGTGATTTTTGTTTGAACTTTTGGTGCTAACCATCATTAAATTCAATTATAACATGTCTTTGTTTACAGTGATACATTTTTAGTTTCTGCCGCAGGAAAAACTCAGAAAAGAGAGAGAGAGAGAGAGAGCATTTTTTTTTTTTATAAGTATTCATAGCCAAATTATAAATATGTATGTATTTTATATACTAGAAAGTGTCATATGGCAGTGTAAAAAAAACAAAAAACGTCACTGTATATTTGATAAATGTCCAAATATTAAGTGAAAATTTTATTATTAATTTTGGTGGCATTGCTCAGCAGGTTCATGTCATGTTTATAAATTAAAGAGGATTTGCTTCGTTATTACTAAACTATATATTTTAAAACTCAAATTGTTTTAAAATATATAGTTTAGTAATAACAAAACTGGTCATTAAAACAATAGTCAATAATTTTGTTCAATTCTAGAAACATATTTGAGACAATTATTCGTATTTTACCAGGAAAAAAAAAAGCTTTATTATAAATGTGTGTCACTTTGTGAACATTTCTTTGCACAGGTTTTGAAGCAAATTTATTAAAAATGTTAAAAACTATTTTTGAATATTTCTACAAAAGAGAGAGAGAAAAAAAAAAAAAACGTACAAAGAAAAGCAAACATGTATTTAAAAAATTATTATATACAAAATATGTATGAATATATATCTACAAAAGGTGAAAAATGTAAAATACAAAAGGAAAGACAAAAATGCTGTATAAAAAATGCACTATAAATACATAAGATAAATATGTAATGCTTTTGTACATTGATTTATTTGGACCAGTTCTCTTGTCTTTGTTGTTAAAGCAACTATCAATACCAGCAAAGGAATATGACAATCACCATTGAGTACTACATTTAGCTGCCCCAATTGTAAAGACTGCCAAGAAGATTCTTAAAACACAGTCAAATAAGACAAGATGGAAAGGGAGATAAGCACTGAAATCAAGAATAAACAGACAAGTCATTGAACCAAAATGACAGTAAACTAATACAAACATCTACAATCTTCTCCAAATCCATGAAAGTATTCCACGAAGTTTCATTTGCCAGTTACCAAGGTTCCAAACTGAAAGGATCCCTAATCAAGATAATCAGCACACTGACAAGGAAATCTTCATCTGATGTAAAAAATACAATTTACTTTACATGGCTGAGTCAGTGGATAAAGTCCACAAGGAAAAGTTGTGACAAGGTGCTGAAAAGTTCCTGATCTGACCCACTTCCCAATACCTGACTAAATGAACAAATGCCAGAATTTTAAGGAGTGGGATCCCTACTGAGTAGGACAGAAATTTTCGGTATCCCATTGTACCAGATTGATATTACAAGGAAGAATGAAAGACTTCTGAAAGTCTCTTCCTCGAGATTTTCAGAAAAAAGATTCTGTTCAATATCACCAGAAGGTATTTTGACCGAAATATTGTATGCATGAAGGGTGGGAGGAAACAAAAACAAAATAGTCCAAATGAATCTGTGTATAAATTGTAACAACACATTGCCTTCAAAACAAATATGAAATTTGATGACTTAAAAGATTTTTTTTTAAACAGGTAAGTTTCTATAAACCAGCAGCTGTAACAGTGATTCATCACATTTTATTTACTCAAATTATTGGAATAGTGATTTTAGTTGGAATAAGGATCACTATTTTCAAATTAAAAACTTAGTGTATACAGTTTGCATGCTTAGGTCTAATAAAAAAAAGAAAGAAGAAACTAGTTCCTTTAATTGCCTACTGGAAAATTGGTTGTCAAAAGAAAAACTTGGCTGATTCACATTAAACTTTTCCTCACAAATTAACATTCTTAGATAAATACAGAAATTTGACAATTTTCCAATGTGTTTTCTGAATGCTTACATACATTAAAATAATCAGATGTAGGGGAAATAAATGTAAAAATATCATAAATATAGGGGGAATAAATATGCTGATGGCAGATTAAAATCTGAATTAAATTAAGGGCAAAATTTAGGAGTTAGGGACAAACATATTTAATAAATTAAGTTGTAAAAAGGTAATTAATTCATAAAATTTATATTCAATTAGCAGTGATGTTTTATTAGTTTCCAATCATTAAAAGCTATAGAAAAAGTTAAAGAATTTTCTGCAATTCCTAACATACACGAAGAAGATAATTACAACAATGATTTATTTACAAGTATACCAGCATAATTCATTTTAAATGATAATGCAATAATTTAGTTTTATGTATAAATGTCAGAAAAAAAAGAAAGAAAAGGAATTATTCATTTTTGTTCTTTATTAGCTTTTGTGTGTGTTTGTGATAAAGAAAAAAGTTAAAAGTCCCTTTTACAGCTGCTAATTTTATTAACACATCTCTACACATTTATTTATACATTTTACATGTTATGAATGAACAAAACATAGTTATGTTTGTAACAAGGCTGGATAATGTTGCCATTCACAAAATAGAGCTACAAACAGACGAGTTTATATAGCAATTACAATGAAAGTCATCATAAAAATGAAAAATACAGAATCACATGCCTATGCAGTAGTGACATTAGAGTTGGATAAACTGAACTTTACTGAAGTCCTTTTTTTTTAGACTTCACAAAAGTTTCAAGATTCAGTAATTGTTTATTTTCTTCATAAAAATATAAGAAAAATAAATCAATGTGGATTAAGAGAAAAATGTCTTTGGTCATATGCCAGGTCTATGCAGTGCGTTTTGGTCATATTAACCATTCAATTGAGAGATTAGCTTTGGAAAATTCTTGTAATTACATTGATTTTAATGGACATAACTTGATTACCAGTTACCACAAAGCTTCCCTGTTTTATTTAATTCTCTTATTGTCAAAGAGAATTTCAAATAACTACAGATAGCACAGCAAATTGATATTCTTCCCAGACAGATAGAACCACATTCTCTTCTGCCTTACACATGAGACCACAATTGTATATCCCAGTATATGAACCATGTGTTATGCTTTGGCCTGTGCTTCACCCTGTGAGTGATCCATTTCTTTCAGCTCCAACATCACACTGTCCTCTGACAGGTGGTTATTGGTCTGTTTCTCTTTCTCTTTTCAGCTGTGGTCCATCTCAAGAAACTGTTAATATCAAGGAAATATAGAAAAACTGATGAATGTTGTTAAATCTTCTTCAGTTAAGACATCAACTGAATGCACTTTCTTGTTACTTCTTTTCATGAGGAGTGTATAAAGTATGACAAAATGTTGGTGGGATTCTTTTTGTTTCATATTAAGGCCACACCAATGAAAGGCAAATATAATAGTTCATTTGTTCAGTGTTCCATTGATAGTCACCACTGAATACACATAGAACAGAAAATGACATGCATTCACACTCACACATAGACGATTAACTGGCACAAACACAAGAGAGGATCATGCGCACATGCATACACTGCCAGCCCTTTTAAAATTACCCACCAGGCTGCGTCGTTCATGGTTAGGGTCCTCAATGTCGTGCCACTTACGTTCATCAATTTGGCCCAGCCACATCCGTTCACCAATGCCATTCAAACAGAATGGGTTGCCACGACAATTCCGTCTGTAGATTGAAAAATTTTTTTTTTAAATATCCCTGTTTAAAATAAACATTTTAATTACTGACAAACAGGATTAAACTTGTTAATGTTTCCTACACATAGCTTTGAACATTTTGTAAAATTCTTGCAGTGCTTCAGTCAACTTTTATATTTTATTAAATTTGGTCTGTTTTCTTAAAAGAGCAATTACAATAGTTTAAAGAAAAAAACAATTCTCATTAAAAGTTGTATTCACATTAACATCTAGTTATGGACAATTATTTTCAACTTAAATATTTTCATTTTTTGAAGTGCAAGAGAATGAAATGATATGTCATTCATAGCCAATTATTTTTACCTGATTATGAATGTATACATATACAAATATAAAATGTATTCTCATAGACTTTATTGAGATGGATACCCACAATTGTGTAAAAGTTCATTTTTATACATTTTATACCATTAGAAGAATGGGAGAATATTCTGATCAATTATTCAATTCCATCGACAGAAGTGAGAACAAGTTGTTAAAAAATAAAACTATTAAAACTCAATAGAAATAGAATATGAATATCTAATACATCCACATTTTAGAAAATCTATAAAAAGACATCTAATTATTCAACTTTAATAAAACTATTCTTATTGCATCAGTGAGTGATTTTTTTTTTTTTAAATTTCCTTAATAATATATGTGTGTATATTTTAGGGGACATATCCTTGTCATAAAATTTCTGAAATGCCATAGAGTTGTGATTAAATTTTACAAAGAAACTGCTAAAATTATGTTTAAAATGGAAAGTTTTAAACTCCAACAAAATACTGTGTTGATATTTATTTTTTACTTTTATTTATAGTGAATATAAGAAAAATATTCTTGTTATTAATTAAAAAAAAAGAAACGTTTCTGAAAAGTTTTGTGAGAAGGAATAGATTGTTGATGCACTGACCATATACATGTTGTGTTAAAAGTTAAATTTTCAAGGTGTGTCACATAATTTTAGAAGAAAAAAAAAGATCCTAGGGAAGATCCAATAGCTACGCCATCAGTTTGTGTGCATATAGCGCCTAGATTATGATAGAAGCAGAATGTGTGATACATACTAGAAGTTTGCACAAAATGTCAAATTTGATTTTAAGAAGCCAGGGAGAGAAACTGAGCAGATTGGTTATAAATATTTTGTGTAATAATGCCAATGATATCTGTGGTAAAATGGGACCAAAAAACTAACTTACCAGAGGCTAAGAGGTCATAATAGCAATTTGCAATTTGCATTTGCAATTTAGTCAGAGTGGATGTGTGGTTGTAGCTCTTTTAAAACTATCACTAATTTGCATGTGTGGTCAAAAACCTGAATAAAAAATGAGCTGCACAGATGAGTGCAGAAGGGCTCCAGGACTTTGACTTGTTCAAGACAGGGCTCTTTGTGACTATCTACCACAAAATATTTTGACATATTGAATTTCTTCCATTTTGTCATGGACAAAATATTTAATTATCAAATAAGTCCAGATTTTGCTACAGATGAACAAGTTATACAATGAATTCAATGTGTTGAGATGATATGCGACCTTTGCAAGAGAATGGATGTTGAGTGAATACTGCCACAGCATCTGTGAGACAGCATTTTCATCATATATTAGCAAACAGACGGGGAAGAGAAGGCAAGTTTGCAGCACATTGAATGGACCCTCATATATGCCTAGGCTCCGAACTTGTTCGTTGTATACAACCAATTTGTAGTGCAACAACTTCACCTGGAAGAGACAGTGAAACGAGTATCTAGTAGATTTGCAACAACTTTATCTGCTTGTTGGAGAATGGCAGATGGCATGTGCATTTGTGTTGGAACTGTGACAGCACATGTAGTGGCTTCTCCGGGTATTGTCTAGAATGGATGTCATGACATTAGAACAACTAGCAACCTGGGCACGGGCCATTATGACTGAGGATCCAGAAGAGATCTCTGCTGTTGCTCAGCAAGCTCATGTGCTGGCTGAAATGTAAAAGTGTGAGATCATCTGCTATAAATGCTCTAGTCCCATCATTTGTCTAGGGACTGCTTGCAGAGACATAAAAAAAAAACATTGATCGACTGTGCCAGTAATGCTGAAGGATGTGACGTGATGTTTCCAATGTAATAAGGCCGGGTATGTCGCATCAGAGTAACACTTCAAGAAAGATGCCAGCATCAACTTGTTCCCCAAGGAAGTGAAGAAAGGGAAGCAGTCAACAGCAGACAATTTTGAATGGAAGGAAGTATACAGCCTTGGTGGACACGGGTTAGCAGGTTTATGTGCTGTTCCTGGAAGCCTAGTGAAATGAATGTATTGACAGAAAAACTCTGAAATGCTGCAGACAAGGCCAGTATGAGCCGGTGAACATTGAAGCCTTATTTGGGGACAGGCGACTGTTGGGGTTTGACCTCATACTTGGAGTTGACGTGATAAGTGTGGTGGGTGACATCACCGTCATGCCAGAAGGAAAGTGAGTGACAGCAATCTGACTTTATGTGCCAGATTTCTGCACAGTTTGACCAAACCTAGAATTGTTGGACTACAAAGTAGAAGTGGTCAGGAGGATATGCACCAGAGGTTCTGTGCAATGAGATAGTGGAGTATCACATTCCCAAACATGTCAGGAGGAGCTATGAAGCCAAATTTCAGAATTAGATACAAAATGGATGGTTGCTGCCCTACACCAAAGAAAAACTTGATCCCCTTAAAGGACTGGTTCCCAGAATGGCCGTGATCCAACACAACAAAGTACGTCCAGTTATGAACTGCAGACAGCTCAATCAAATTGCCGACATATTTACAGCTGAACCTGATATCTGCATGGCCAAGTTGAGGGCATGGTGAAAAAAAAAAAAAAAAAAAAAAAAAGGTGCAAATGTAACACTACTGAATTTGAGGAAAGCATATCTTCAGGTTTATATTCACAAATCATTGTTGCCATACAAAACAGTAGTGAACCAAGGTAAAAGATGTTGTCTGATGCACCTGGGATTTGGTCTCAACACAGCTCTGATGATAATGAAAGCAATTGTTGAAGTTGTACTATCTCAAGACATTGGACATTTCCCCAGAGTGGTCACCAGATTTATCAATGGGATGAATAGTTGACTAATGATTCTTTGAAAATGATGATATCTGCAACTGGGGTATCACTGGAAGAAAATGGGGCGGTGATTGAGGACACATGCTGGGTGTGTCCAAACAATGGCTCCAGCATATCAATTTGGCTGAGTTTGATGAAGTAATAAAAGCCATCAACCTGTCTGTCCAATAGCAAGTGAAAGTGCTCCATCTGAAAACTGATTCCTTGTACATTTAACATTGACTAAAGAACAGCTTGATTGGCAAGGCAAAAGTGCACACCAAGACAGCAGGAGAAATGCTGATGAAGAGAAGGTTTCAAACACTCTCACAGCTGATTGAGGAATATGGGCTGTCAATTGACATTAGTGAGGTCAGAACAGAGCCAACAAGAGTGCCACAAAAATGGTTCAAGGCTATGAAGAAGGGAGAAGAGATGGTACTGAAAGTTTGCATTGCTGTTCTGAACAAGAACCAGATATGGAACATTTATTGGCTTCCTGTCTTAAGGTGAGTTAGTCCATCTACACCAAGGCAGCTATAAGATCTATAATAAAATCTTGTATGGAATGTCAATAGAAAGTTCTGACATTGGGAGAAGGGGAAAGTGGAGCTGGTTGGGAATGGTTGACACTTTTTAACCCTCAATGATTGACAACCCTCTCAATTCATGAATGATATTGCAGCCCATTCAATGCCAGGTCTCAGGCAGTGTGATTCGTCAAGTGGAAGCTGTCTTTTGTGAGTGGGGTCTGCCAAACGAAATTCTAATTGACAATAACATGTGATTCTATGTTCATTTTAAACTTTGGAATGTTAACAAAATAAAAGTTACACTGGCTGCCTTTCTGTTTAACTTTTGAAAACCATGAAAATCCTTGCTACATAATTTCAGCAAGTTTTTACAAGTTGCTTTACCAGGGGAAACTACTGAAACAGAACATATCCTGTTCATTCTGTTTAACAGTACATATTTAAACAAAGGATTGCTGCCTGAATGTTTTTTTTTTTTGATGCCATGTCTCTTTAGGGCATAGGCAATCAAGACTCTACAGATTCCTATTATCATCTTTGAATTGACAGGTCATCTTGGGAAAGATAGTAGAATGGTTTTCCATTTCCTTCTGCACGGTTTGTATTCAAAAATATTCCTTCTCTTAGACTGGTTGCTATCCAAGGTTAGAGAGCCCAGCTTACTTTGCTATTTAACTCATAGTTGGTGTGTGGGAGACAAAAGATGGATTCATGCCTTTCTCAAGAGTGTTCACTGAAAGGTGAATACAGCAAACTAGCCTGGAATTTGAACTTGGCTTGCTGATTTTCCCTTTCTGCACCAATATCCATCATGCTACCTGCATATCCTTATATATTATTTTTAAAATATACATGCAGGCACACACAAACAAGTGTGTGTTTGTGTGTGTGAAAAGAGTATTTATGATGTTTGGAATGTTGGATGTTAAAAAAGGTTAGGTATCTATCTTCAAAGACTTTTGTAATAAGAAGAGCTTATTTGAGAATAAAATACATACTTGCATGTTCCAGCCTCACATGCTTGCAAATTTATGTGATAAGCATATTTAACATGTTCTAGGGTCACTTCATTTGGTTCAGTCGTGTCAATCCAGCCCCAGGCTTCTTTGTCCAGCTGTTGTTTGGAAGGCATTGCTGTACAAACAAAAACAAAGGAAATTATTTCACTGTATATATTTTAAATTTTCATTTGTGAAAACATTGAAAATGTAATTGTTCCCCTGCTACTGATAATTGAAATTGATCTTTTGTGCACAAATCTAAAAGAAACAATAATGTCTTGAAAGTGATTAAATATATTACCAAACTTTTTCTTGGGATGACATTTCTTACTCATTTTTCTTCCATGCTTTGAAATATAAAAATAAATTCTTTGTAGCCAACAAACTGAAGTTCATTATTCCTAGAGAGGAGGGGAAAAGTGATAAATACTTTACCTAAATATCTTCAAGTTTTGATAAGTGTACTTCTTTTTAAAATGTTTGGCCCATTTTTATTTTTTTTTACTGAAACTTAACCTAATTCATTCATGAAGAAATCTGTTTAATTTTGATGTGATGTGTCATTCATTTAAGTGTAGGATGCTGCTCAATCTCATCATTGGATCATTTAAGAAATATGAGAATAATTCTCACTACCACTGAAAGATTTAACTTTTTCATTTTTCTGAGGATAGGGAGAGAACATTTGTAGAAATTGGAAAAATAGAAATTAAGAACTTTTTCTTTTTTTAATTCGTAAGAAAAAAATTGGAACTTTAAACTATTTTGTCTAAAAATCAGATTCAAATTATTTCTTTCTTTACACCCTAAAAGTGAGAATCAATGATACATCGCGTGTATAATTTTAGTAAAACCGAGAGATCAACACATGACGACATACACATTTACCATTTAAAAAAATAAAATTTTAAATATTTCTTAAACAAAAAAAAAAAAAAAAAATAGAAAAGCAAAAAAACTATGTTTAATTACGGAAAATTATTAGCTTCTTTTTCTTAAGTAACTGAATGAAGAAGTGTTTAGTTTAACATCAAAAAGAATAACACTATTATTTCCTTGTTTATACAAAAAAAAAAAAAAATGACTGTTTACCAGTTCCAAATTTCAAATTTGGCGGGTGTATTCAAAATCGGACACGAAGTATCTTAGCTAATAATAATGGTTTCAAAGGTTAACAAATAGTTATTTTGGATGTGAAAGAAAAAAAAATAGCCCTTTTTTACTCTTATTTTTTGTTACACATTATTACGCGTACATTATTTACGCCTTTAGAATTCTTCTGCTGACTGATCAAATTTGTAGAGGTAAAAATTGCTTACCTGATCGTTCAAACATTTTGTTTGGTAAAATATAAAATCATATGTCAATTAACAACTACAACAAATTATTACTTTTGTTTTGTCAGAACTAAATGATAAAATAAAAATATGAAATGCAAGAAAAAAGATTTCCCATTGCTTTTTCTGCTTGTGTAGGTACTTGTTTTTTTGGGGGGTAAGTGTGTGTGTGTGTGTGTGGAGGGGTGACATTTTTTTTTATTGCTGGCATAAATATTAACTTAACAAAACAGGAAAAGTGGTTTCATTGTCTCTACAGAAGAGCGGAGTGTGCAGTTTCAAGCTAGCTTTTTATTTTTGTTCAATTTTGGTAAAAAAAAGTCACACCAGCTGATGATATAATTTCTATTTTTCATAAAAAATCAGATTTCTTAAATACAAGACCGAAGACCTGTTCATTTCCACGCGATTAAAAGACAATTTGATTTGAAAAAAAAAAAAAAAAAAAAAAAAAAAATCGACCGAACAAGATGCATAATTCAATTCGATGATAGCCGAAAAATGTCCTTGTAGATGAATTCACAATTAAGGATTTATTTATTTTTTTTAGTTATACTTTTTTTTCACCAATTTAAAAAGGGTATTTTCTAACTTGGCACTAACAAAAAAAAAAAAAACGGTAATTAAACAAGAAGGAAACCAAAATATTCAGGCACATATTTTTCTTAAAAATTTAAAAAATACATACTGTCCAGTTCATTGAGGTTTTTTTTTTTTTAATTTTTAACTGCCAAAGAAAACTGATTTTTGTGATGATTTTAAAAATTTAAAGAATTTTCTTTAAAAGAAAATATTTTGCGCTAAATAAATAACATTTTTTACAGGTAAACAGCACAATTTTTTGGTAAACAGAAACACTAAACAAAAAAACACTAATAGTCATTTTAAAGAATTTTTGTTTTTATACAAAATCTGTACTCAAAATTAAGATTTTTTTAAAATGAATCTTTTAAAAAGTTCCTTGTTTATTTACTAAATAAATGGCAATGCATTTTTACTTTTTCTTTCTTTGAAGATAAAAGATCCTTTTTAGAGATATTCAGAAATCTAGTAATATTCCATTTTTACTAGTCTTAGAAACAATAAATTAATACAAATATATTTCTTACTAAAAAAGACTGTTTGTCAAAATTAATTTTCAAGTTTTAATGAAATTAAAAAGCAAATGACTGCATTCAAAATAGTGATAGATTGATTAAAATCAAAACATAAAACTACTTACCTGGGATTGTGTTGTTTGCATCTAAATATTTTTTTCATTTAATTAAAGCAATATTTTTATTTTATATTTGGAAAATTTAACAAACAGAATATAACCATGTTTGTTTACATTTACAAATAATTAATAAAAACTCTTAAAATATTCTTCGATTTTTCTTTAGTCAAAATTTTAAAACTGTAAAAACCTAAATTGAGCAAATTATTAAAAATTGAAATATATTTTTTTCAATTTAGAGTCGATTCATTGGCATTTAAAATTTATTCTTTTCTAAAATGTTTTAAGAGGAAAGATTTCAAATTTATAAAAATGATTTGAATAAAAAACGTGTCGTAGTAGATAATAAAAAAAAAAAGTCTATTTTTTATGGAATTAATATTTTTCATAAAATATTGATAAGAAGAAAATGTAAGTTCAGGATTCTCTTTTTAAATGTTTCTTTTAAAAACGAGTCTTAAATTAATCTTTAATTTAATAATTTTATATTTTCTTCTTATCATTCATTAGAACAAAAATTACTCTCTAAAAGATGTTATTCTGAGTTTTTTTTTAATGCTAAACATACAAATAAAAATGTGAAAATATATTTTCGTGTATGTCGGTCAAAAAATAGAAATATATTATTTTTTGCACCCCCTTGGCCTTTCCTTAATTAAAATGTTATATTAAAAAATAAAATGTGTTTTACTTTTTTTTCTGACTTGGGTTTTTTGCTATCTTTTTTTTTTTTAAATTTAAGGAAACTTGTTTAAGGAAGAAAAAAACCGAAAAGCGGAGCCCTTTTATCTTAAGTTGGAAATATATTAAAAAACCCAAAAGAATTCTATTTTAAACGTGCAGCTATTTTTTGTGTCTTTGGTTCTGTGATCTTTGGTTGGGGGTTAATGTGAAAATGATTGGGTTCAAAAATCAGTCACAGGGTTCGAGTAGAAACAATATTAAATTTCGTGTAACATCATAATTTTAACAATTCGTACTTATAGACAAGAAAAGAAATAACGTAAAAAAGATTTTATGACGACAGAGAAAAAATAAGTAAGTCCAAGTTAAAAGAAGAATAACCAGTCACCAACTTTCCCAAACCGGGTTAAACAATCACAATAAACAGGGAGGCATGTTTGTTATATTTTCAAATAAAGATTTTGTTTTTGAACAATTTACAACCTCCAGGTGGATTTTATTCACTTTTCCAGTGCCTATCGTCAGTTATACATCACTTCCATAAGTTGTCGGTTCGACATTATCACATTCCGACCACAGACGAAGCTTGCGATAAAAACAAACATTGACGATAACAACGATCCTGCCAAAATAGCATTTAGTCTCGCCACCTGTTACATACAAACCGCTCCCTAGTCACTTCTGGTTTGTTGTGCATGCGCATTACTTCATTTCCGGTAGCGGACTCCTGCCTTTGATTAACGCTATGGCGGTTTAATGTAAACCGAAGCTCACAGATACACTGCAGTCTTGTAAACAAACTCATTTTTGTCATATATAAATATTTTAAAAATCTGTATTAGCATTTTTTAAAGATTAAGCTGGGGAATTCGTTTTTACTAGTCGAAATATAACACACATCCAAGCCCTTTTTATTTTATCTACAATACATTTTTTAGGACTTAGGAGAAACATAAGACCAAATCGATCATTGCTTGCTTAAAGTCTATATATTCATTTGTAAATTCAAACAAATTACAAAAAAAACACAACCAGCAACTTCATTAAAAACCGTAATCAACGTTTCTTCTTGGCAAGATGAACTAACTTTTTAACAAGAACTATATTACAGCTCGTATTGATGGGAGTACAAGACAGAATTTCGACATTATTATAAAATATCAATAATTGCTCAAAATGTACATACCTGATCCTAGGCTCGAACTTGAGCCGGTTGGTTAAAAAAAAACAACAACGTTGTTACGAGACGAGCTACAACCTATTTCTTGTGTAGTTAGAGGAAGGGGACCCTTCCTTTAGTTCCGTTTGTAATAACCGACAAAAACTCGTTTCTCGTTCTATCACATGCGCACTCGATATTTTCCGGTCGTAAACGTCCTATTGACGCTTAGATTGCGCTTCCGGTGTGGGTAATATGCCTTATTTTCGCTAGGAATTAAAAGTTTGGGGAGAATGTTCAAAATCAAAATTCTGAAACAGTTTTGCGAACAGAATGTAGTGTAGTGGACTAAAAGACCGTGATAAAATATTTTGGGCTTTGAAAATAAAGGGAAAATATTAAATAATGAGAAACAAAAACTTTTAGAAATATTTGAAAATTCCATTTATTTTTAAGAGATTAAAAATCGAATTGGATGAAAATATATAGACCTTTAAAGTTAGACTCGCAATAAAGATTTAAAATTAATTTTTTAATCAATTTTTTTTTTCCCTGAAGTGTAAAATTTAAATAGCCCTTTCTAAATTAACCCATTAATTGCAGGGTTTTATGAGCATATCACGTTGAAACATTGGTTCCTGTACGATCACTGAAGTTAAGCAATGTTGAGCCTAGACGGGTGTCCACTTAGGAATACCAGGTGCTGTAAAGCTTGGACTTGTGGGTGGTGTAATGACTTGGAATTGTTAATTGGAGAGCCAAGTTCCAATTCCAGTTGGGTTTGTTATATTTACTTATGTGCAAATTCCCCTGGGAAAGGTATGAATCCACCTCTTCTCTCCCCAGCTATGGATTAATTAGTAAGATATGTATCACTAAACCATTATTATCTCCAAAAATGAAATAAAATTGCATACAAAATATTTAGATTTAGCATTAAATAAATCATAGAGGTGTTGATATGCTATTAAACAAAAAAAAAACAACCATTAATTGCAGATGACAGAAATTTCCATCATTGCAGTTTTTTGGCTCATTGCGCTATGACAAAAAGCCTAATTTGCTTTATATTTCACTTATATTTTGTTCTTATTAAATTAATTATTATCTATCATTAATCAATTTATAATTGCATATTTACATATTATCAATCTTACGGAAACTGAATGAATATTAAAAGATCTTTGAGTGTTATGTGGTTTTCCATCTTTTCATAACAAGATGTGAATTGTGTTTTGCTTAATAGTGTTAAAAAAAGGTGGTGTATATAATTTCCAGATTGGGTAACTTTAGAATGCCTTCTTTTTTTTGTGGGTGGATGCTGGGGGGGGGGGTCCTTTTAAAGACTGGGTTAACTAATATGATAAAATAGTTGATTCAAAATTCAGTATTACTGAGATTTCAAATGATGCCCAATTTGTTTAATGTAGCAACTCTGGTACTATATAAAGAAATATTTTCAAATATATTTTAGAGAAATTAAATGCTACATTGGTATCTGTCACTACAGTATCTTATTTTACCAGATAACAATTTTCATTTCCAGTCTGAACTTCATGAATTTAGTCACATAGTAATTGTGAGTTCAATCCTTGGATTGAGTAGTACATATTTAGATTTGGAGGAAATATAGGGAACAATAACTAAGTAGTACTAAAAAAGAATAAGACAAGACGAGACAAGATATCCTTAAACATGACCAATGGAATGATAACCCTCTATCTCTATAGATTAAAAAAAGGATTCACTTCAAAATTCTTTACAGGTTACCTGGATTGGCAGATACCTGAAAAAAGCCAAAGAAGCACAACAGCTGCAAAGTGATAATAACAACAAAGATCAGGACATTAGTCTCAATATAAATAATTTTAATTTTGTAAGGAAAATATTTTACTTTTAAGTTATTAGGCCAGAAACTATGAGTAGGCTGTTGCTTAACTTTACTTCTATGTTCATGTTTGCCTATTGCCTGGTTCATACTTCTGTCCTGTTTTTTGAACAGGAGTAGAGGTTTATCCCTTGCTTCCTGTTTAGAATTGGGTTCTCAGTTCCTTCTTCTAAAGTTTTTGTTTCATTCTCAATAACCCCTTTTGTGTCTTAGTGGCATTATCAGCTTGCTTGGGGGTGAAAGGATTAAAAAAATCCAGTTTAATTTTGAATTATTGTGTATGTAGCATAGGGGTGCAGAAATTGGGATTTGTGTGTTGAGTTCAAATTCTGGTCAAGGCAGTTGAATTTGCAGGAATACTCTTGGAATGGTATGAAACCATCTCTTCTCTTACCAGATAGGGGAAAAAAGTAGGGCAGACTGGGAACTATAGCTTTGATTGGTAGCCAGTCTAAGAGAAAGACAACTCTGAATTCAAAGCCAAATGTGTGTGAAACTAGCAACTGCACCACATAAAAACTTATGCTGGAAACCACAGAAGCAACACTTAATGTGGTGATTTTGTTACTTTATATTCTACTAGTAGTAACTTCTGTGGTTTTGGTCTGCTCTGTCTCATCCATCTGGCCTAGAGGTGTTAGGTTTTTATCCTTTTGAATAGGCTCAAGAATTTGGTACAAACATCAAAACATCTCTTTGTGCCAATTTTTTTTATATTTTTAGTGTTCCTTTCTCTTTCATTTTTTTTATAATGGAAGTTATACGTGGAGCCTCCCTGATGTTTGGTATTTTTAGTCACAAATAAATAAGTTCTGCTTCTGCAAACTTTTGGTGTTTTTGGTCAGGTTCAGTTTTTCTTTTTCCTCTTTTCCTTTGAGAGTTGCCTTCTTGTAGGTTGAGAGAAGTATAGGAAATGAAGTTTTGATATATACATATATATATATATTTTAAAGGAAAGTGCAACTGCATTATTTTCATTTTTATTGGGACTCACTACAAGTCAAAATAAAGTGCTATACATAAAAAAAATATTTAACAATTTATTTCAAATTAAAAACAGATATTATCAATACACTGTCAGACAGGTGGCAAGTAAAAAAGATTCTATCCTCTTATTCTTATTAATTTTCATGAGTAATTTTCTTTCATCTTGACATTAAAAGCAACTAAAAATTATGACAGAAAAATTACTAGTCAAAATTAAGAAAGGTTGACAGTACTTCATCTAAAAATAAAAACAATGTTGATCCCATTGTAGCTGTCATCACTTATAAACTGCCCAGTATTGCTGGGAGGAGACAAAAATTCTTGGTAGTCTGTGAAAATTCTATTTTAGCAAAAATTTAAAATAATAGACAATTAAAAACTTAAAATGTATTTTTATTGATTCTTTTAAATTATAATTATGAATATAAAATGCATTTATTTAAATAATTTCCAATTAATCATTTTGAAATATGTGAAGGAAATGTTTACTCTGAAAGACCACATTAAATGTTGGTGTGAAAAAAATTAATAACATAAAAATTAAGATAATAAATAAATAACATTGAGTGAAATTTAATTCAAAATTCCTTTATTTTTTTAATTTACCAGAAACTAAAATAAAATATATATCTACAGAATACGTTTATATTAAAAAAAATCATCTTTTTTTTCTGCTTTTAAATAAGTTAAAGAACATTATGTAAATTCTGTTTTTTTTTATTCAAATGTATATTTACAATATTGAGCTCTTTTTTTTCTTCTTTTCAAAAAATATAAATAAGCAACATTATTAATTGGTGCAAACAGTCAACAAAAAGTTTGTATGTCCCCAGAAAAATGGAGTCATATTTTTTATCAATGACAATGATAATATATCAGGCTCTTTATTTGAAACCTGTGAGATGCTTCCATTTAAATAAGATATTTGATAAATTCTACACTTTTGAATTATTTTACAAAAGTATTTTTGAGAAACAGATATTAAGAGATTCTTTAACTGTAAATATTCAGAAAGTTTTCCAGATTTTTTTTACTGTCTAGAAATAGAGTCTGCCTATAAAACATTTCATAAACAGAAATGGTATTTCTAAGTGTAGAAATAATTACTATTAATTTATACAGGAAAAAATTTTGAGCGTTCCCAGACCCAAAATAAGTCTTCTATATCTGCCTGTTTTGATGTTGAAGGTTGAGATTCATTGTCTGTTGTGGAAGCCTTGAAATCAGGCTGTATGTTTGATTGCTTTGCCCCTCTCATCTCATCATAGAGTTGTTTGTAGGCACTCAAAACTTCTTTCAAACCTGCCCGAAACTTCCTTGCCCGTTCAAAATTAAAGTCATACTTTTGTGCAAGCATTGCAGCATTGTCAATCCTTGTGAAAATCTCATGCAAATGTTTCAAATTCAGTTCCTGGATGACTTCATTTTCAGGCTGTTCACTATGGCAATCAGTTTCCATTCTTATCCTCTCCTCTTGTAACTGCATCAACTCTTCCTCTGTCAGCTCTTGGTCATGAGATGCTAAAATCTCTTCAACATTATCTTCATCAACTTCAACAAATCCAGCCTCCTTAGCCAAATTCACAATTGATGTATTTATTGTTGTTGGTTCAAAGTCTTTAAAATCATTCACTGCTTCAGGACACAATTTTTTCCAAACACCATTTCTCATTGAAATTGTTAGCTGATTGAGAGCATCTCCAAGGTTGTCAATTGCCAGTTTTATATTGTAGTCTTTCCAAATTCCTCGCAAAGCTACTTTGGAGTTACCTTCTCTGTCAATTGCATTTATAATAAAACGCATCACATTTTGCATATAGTAAGCCTTAATTGTGGCTATCAGGCCCTGGTGACATGGTTGCAACAATGTTGTCGTATATAGTGGTAAGAAAACAACATGAATATTACCGCCATACTCGGTAATTCCAGGTGGGTGAGCAGTACAGTTATCCACAATTACAAGACATCTATTTTCAAGGTTATTTTCTTTACAATATTTTTCAACAAAAGGACTAACATACCCATTCATATATTCAGAAAAAATCACTTGGGTATTCCAACCGCTTGGATGTGAACGAAACACAACTGGAAGTATATTCTTATCAATGCCTTTAAGTGCTCTTGGATTTTCTGAATGATAAACAAGTAGAGGACGAAGAACAGCATCACCAGTGGCATTAATAATAGGCATTAGGGTAAATTTGTCCTTTGAAGGCTTGTGTCCCTTTGCCTGTTTTTCTTCTACTGAAATAAATGTCTTACTTGGCAATTTTTTCCAATAAATTGCAGTTTCGTCACAGTTAAACACTTGTTTATATGTATAACCACCTACTGTAATTATTTTCTGTAGTTCTTCTGGGAACTTTTCCGCAGCTTCAGTATCAGCTGAAGCACTTTCTCCAGTAATCTTTAAGTTATGAAGCTGCCCTCGTCTTAAAAATCGACCAAACCACCCATGGCTACCTTTAAATTCTACTTTTGCAACACTTTCATCCCCATCGTCCAGTGCTTTTTGTTTCAATTTATTAAAAAGACTGACTGATTTCTCCTTAACTATAAGATAAGTTAATGGATCGCCACGCTTTGTACACCCGTCAATCCACTCAAGCAATAGACTTTCCATTTTATCCATTACTGGATGCCGACTAAAAGAGACCACTTTGCTATTAGCAGAACCAATAGTAACTTCGGCAGCTTTCAAGATTCTTTCTCTTTGCTTGTAAATAGTACGAATGGTTGAAGCCGGCAAATTCAATGCACGCACAATGTCTTTATTCCGTTCACCACGGCTGAAACGTTTAATTACATCCAGTTTTACGCCAAGCGTAACTCCCTTACGAACTCTTTTAGGCTTTTCGGGTACCTTATGATACATTTTGTTAACGGATGCACAGAATAAATAAATAATTCGAGATAAAGCACATATGCTCACAAAGTTCAAAGCTAAGTCGGCTTGATGCTGAGTGTTGTCCCCGCGGAAGGAGCGTGGTAGCTCCACTCTGCTCGAGGTTCGCACTACCTCTGTAATAGCTTGCTGCAAAACAAACACTTTTTTTTTAGCTTAATGGAAAGAGATCTTTCATATAAGTGAAATGGCGTAAAGCGAACTTTCGAAAAGTGGGGCGGGGGAATAACTTCTCGATTATCGTTCTTGTTTGTTTTTCTTTCGTTGTTGTCCGTTAGGTGTCGGTGTTGATACTGTGACGTCACACAGGCACTTCCGGGCTGACAAAGGTCTGTTCTGAGGAGAAAAGAAAAGAAAAACTTTATATTTAGGAAATTTCTCTGTTTCTACAGCCCGGAATTTAAAGCTATGCCTGATTATTTAGGAAACGATCAGAGGAAAGTCAAAGATGATGAGCCAGACAAAGAGAAACCCATTCAAGGCAAGTACACTTTATTCATTTGTTTGAAACAAAACAAATGAGACCGAATCATACAAGTTACAAGAAATGCTGTGTCATAACTCAACATTACACGGAATTATTAAAGTTGCAATAGGTACAAGGCAACATTAAAAACAAATTATTATTTATCCTTAATTGGATGCTTAGAATAATTTTAAGATATTTTAGTACTTTGTTTCTAAAGCATTTTGGAAGCATTCTCTATTACTTTGAAAGCTAGGCCATCAGTGGCATTCTCTTCAAATTGGATTTTAATTTCATTTTTATTAAGGATCATTAGTTTTTAGAAATAAACACCTTAAATCTTTAACACTGTTTTAACTTAAGCCTCGGCTTAAATTCGTAATGTCCAAAATAGGGGAAAACAGTTAACAGTTTTCAAGTACGAACACTTTTATTTTGGTACATAATTTGGCGTAACAACCGTTTACCGGGCACACATAGATATCAGTCATTTGATTTTTATTAACATGATGAAACAATTGAATTAATATTCCTAAAACAATGACAAAATTAATTCAGACTAACTATGCTAAGCTCTCTCTCCCTACAATTTCTTGGGGTACTTTGTTTATCGAGTAAACTTTCTACTACTATTTTGCTGTGTACCTCTAAGTAAGTAAAGCACAGAGTTTTATTTACGAAATTTGTACACATGGAACTTTTGATTTATTATAATTTTAAACTAGGAGTCATAGTTTTTGTGACATGACCAAAGAAACTTGATGAAATTAAAAAAAAAAAATGTCAAAAAGATGTTTCTCAAAATAGGCTAGATTTCTTTTTTCTATTGCTTTAAAATTAATCCTTAATAAGAAAAATATTAATGTTTTTTTTCTTTAAGAATGCGAAATAGCACCTTAAATTGTTTACATTATACTTTTACATTCAAGACCATATATAATTGAGTAACATTAAGCACCTGAATATTACAGCTCAGCTTAAGTTATTGTCTTGACACCAATAAAAGTTTATGCATGTGTTTGTATATGAGAGAAATTATTTTTAGAGAGAGACTATTCTTTACATTTTCTCTTTTTAATTCCAGCTCTTGATGAAGGTGATATTGCCCTCTTAAAAACTTATGTAAGTATGGATTTACAATATTTGAAAAATATGAATCCTTTTTCGGTACTTTAAAAAAGCTAAACGGTACCTTTTTAAAAAATTAGGTATCTCCCAAAAAACAATATCCACTGTTTTTAAAAATGTACTAAGATTTAGGAGTTACCCTATTTTATTGACAATTTTAAGCACTCCTAAATGCGCTTTATATTGAATGTTTTTTGATGTACAATTCAATTTTTACCTAACTGATGACAAATCCGTACTAGTGAATTTTGAATGTTCCTAATATTTACATTTTTATAAAGCTAAATTCTTCACTAATTCACTGAAAAAAGAGCATACTATGATAAAAAAAATGCCAAGACTTAAAAACCAATGTTAAAATCTTTAAGAACAAAGATCAAGTATTTATAATTTAATTATATTTTTTAATCTTTTTTAGAACATTTGAAATTTTGGTTAAAAATCTTGTTTTTCTTGCATCAACGGATGGGCCATAAAATTAGCATAGCAAATTTTAGTATTTTTCTTTTCTTTTTTTTTTTTTTTTTGTGAAAGATACATTGATTTGGAAATTCTTACCATATCATATAATTGTTGCATTCTAATGAAACTTTCAGGACTTATTCACAACTTAATGAAATTCTTATTTAAATTTTTTTTTTGCATGTGATTTTATGAAAAAAACTTGAGAAATTCAACGACAATTGTTAATAACTATAAAAGCAGAACATTTTGGAGAATTCAAATCTTTTTTTTTTTTTTTGCAAAATCTAACCCCGTCTTACTGAAAATTTATTTGCTCTCTGAATTGTAAAATTAAGACATTATTTCATAGAGGAGTTTTTAATTGTTTTTATGACTAAGATATTAAGGACAATTGTCTTAAAAAGAATTTTTCAATGAGTTTTTACAAGATTTTTAATTTAAAAAAAAAATTAATTAGAATAATTTATAAAATTTTTAAGTCTTTTAAAATTAAGTTTCAATAGCGTAAAAGTTAGGGAATATTTTTTATTAAAACTATATTTACTAATAATCATAAGATCGCTAAAAAAAATCGCATAGCATGATGAAAAAGACGCCAAACTTTACGAAAACAAAATTGTATCGTCTAAAAATGCTTCAGCTTTGTTTTATTATGAAGAGGAAAGATCAAAGTTTTTTTAAATTTTTTCCTTCTTTTTAGAATATTCTAAAATAAATTTTGATTAAAAAAAAACCTTGTTTCTCTTTGTATCACCGGAACTACTAAAAGTAAAATAACAATTTTTAGCACGTTTTTTTTTGTATGATACACATTAATTTAGAAAATCTTGCAAAAATAAAAATAATTGTTGGATGTTAATGAAACTTTCAGAAAGTATTCACAGATGATCGAAATTATTATAAATATGTTTTCTTTTATTAAAGTCATGGCAGAAATATTTTTTAATATATTTATTACCCCCCCCCCCCAACTAATTTTATGAAAACGCTAGAAATTCGATCGCATCGGGTTTAGTGATTAAAATACAAGGCTTTGAGGAATGCAAATCATGTTTTTTTTTTTTTTTTTTTAATTGGACCTCACGTACCTGGAAATCAGCTCTGAATTGTAACATAAAACTCAATAAAACAAATATATTAATAATTAATTAATTATTTTAATTTCAAATGCTTTTATTTGCTTTTAGCTGTCTTTATGAATATGGACAATATTTTCTGAAAGCAAAATATTTTTTCGATGAAAAATGAATTTTTAATACAGTTATTTCATTTGTTATTTCTTTAATAATTATAATAGATTTTTACATTTATTAAAATATAAAATTAGTTAAAAGCCGCATCAGGTTTCCTAAGTGTCCTTATGAGATCTTTTTTAGCGCTTTGTAAATTGTATCGTTTTGTTGACTAATCAGAAGATCCGCAGTAATTAAGAAATAATTTTGTCTTCATAAAAATCGTTAAAATGGATGTAATTAAAAAGTACGGAAGGTCACAAGCAATAAAACGTCGCGTGGCTTGAGTGTAAGCGTTCTCGATGAACGTCGATTTCATTATTGCAAATTCTTCGTGCGAACACACATGTTGAGCATTTCTCAGTTCTCGGTCCATTCTGCCTGCAGCTCATAAGCATTCCTTAAGTGTCGTTGTCATCACCTTGCTCAAAAGGTGCTAAAAACCAAAATACATCAAGCCATTGTTCAAACTAATAAAAAGAAAAATGGGATTTTTTACAAGGTGATGACAGCTTGGTATTGTCGGCTGGCTGGCCTTTGACACAGCAATGTAAAAAAAAATCAATTTTAGCTTAATTTCAACACTATTTTCCTCATTTACACCAACCAATTTCACTTAGAAATGAAAGAGCATTCTTTGCTTTCAGGAAATACCTAGTTTCATGGGGTGCAGATCAAAAGTTTCCTTGATGTTTTGTTCAGATGACAAAAGTCATTTTTCAATATTTTTTTTCCAGAGCAAATAGGCTGTTAGTGTAACAAAATAACTTTTGATATGTTTGTGATGATTTTTACTTGGGATAGAAATGTTTTATCATAGCAGAACTGCATTGACTTTAGGGGCTATAGTTGTCCTCAAAAAGGTGTGCAGCACTTGTATTTTAGTATTTAAAATTTCTACAGTTAGTATCAACAAACTTATGGTATAAGCTACAGTAATAAAAAACAAAAAAATAAAAGCAATTGGAATGCTGAAAGTTTTTTGTTTTTTTTACTTTAATAATTACGAGGTACTACATAAGCTGGTTCATGTAAAATAAAAAACGTTACGTCAATTATGTCCTTCCGTATGGCTGATATCAAGTTTTGTTTAGTAATTTTGTTGACAAAAAAAAAAGATTTTTAACTAAAATTTCGGACATACAAAGAATGAGTAAAAAATTTAAAAAAATAATCAAAAAATACTTTGGTATTTTTTCTTAATGATATATACTTAAGCAGATAAAAACATTTTTCATCAAATTTAAGGCCGTTCCTGTCATGCTACGCTCTTTTTATTGATTTTTTTTTTTTTAAATTTTTTGGAGGTACCTATTTTAATCTATTTTTTTGACTATTTTAAATCAAAATTTTAAAGAAGGCACAGAATGCGTTTTTAATTTCCCTATTTTAAAATTTTTTTTTATAAAGTCTGGAGGTACCTATTAAAAGTCTTATCCTATGCTATAGAAAGAACTCTGTCAGCTATGCTATTTGACCCATATTTGGGGGTGGTAGAGATGCATTCATGCCTTTGCCAAGATACTAGTGTGAAAGTGAATGCAATAGACTAAGCCAGTAGTTCACTGATCATTGCCTAATTGTAATAACCAGATTCTACTCATGCAAATATTTTGAACTACACTTTTCACATTACCCTTAAGAATATTAAAACAGTGTCAATTTTTTTGTTTGTTCCTTTGATCTACACCAGTTTGATAAATATTTTCTTTTGTACTAAAGCAGCTTTATATTTGAAACTCATCAATGTTTCTACCGTCCTGGGTATGACATTAAACTGCATCCGAGTCCTGGGTAAGACGATAAACTACATCCAACAGCAAGGCCTCTGATCAGGGGGTTTTGAGGAGCGTGGAACCACCTCTTAATTGCCGATGTTCCCAGGTCCACCCTGACCTGGGGTGGTAGCACCTGTTAGGGTCCCAGCTATGGGAAAATAGCGAAATCCCAAGGTGTGTTCGCTTCCTGGGCATGACGATAAACTACATCCGCGTCCTGGGGATGACGATAAACTACGTCCAACCAAAAGGCTGTCGATCCAATCAATCGGCTGGTCATGTCATGCCCCATCACATCTAACCCATCCCAAAACAACTACAACTTACAATTAACTTTCCCTCCCAAACCCTACACTAAATATACTAACACCTTACCCCTAAAATGTGATGGGAAACAATGATGTTGCCAGCTATACGTTTTTGAAACAGTTGCCAGCTATACGTTTTTGAAACAGTTGCCAACTATACGTTTTTGAAACCATGATTTTGCCAACTATACGTTTTTGAAACCATGATTTTGCCAACTATACGTTTTTGAAACCATGATTTTGCCAACTATACGTTTTTGAAACCATGATTTTGCCAACTATACGTTTTTGATATATCTAGTAAATGCTGGATCTGGCATTAAATAACCCATAGTGGTTGATATGCCATAAAACCCCAACCAAACAAACAAATCAATGTTTCTATGTTAGGATGGTATTCCTTTGGCAAAGAACCTTCTCTCACTCTCTTCCTTTTTCTTCTTTTTAACATATATGTCTTGCTTGAGTGATGTAAAAGTTGAATTTCTTTCGCATCAAGTTCAAAAATACTGTATCTTATTAGATACTACCTTCCAAGTACATTAAAAATGTCTTCTTTGGTGTATGACTTTACAGTTCCACATGGTGCATTGTACTCTTTGCTGTGCTTTGACTAACCTGATTCATCCATCCATGTCACCTGTGAATCTTTACTGATGTCCCTGTCTTGCATATAAGTTTTGGTGAAGCTTTACAAGGGCATCTAACCTGCTGAAGAATTTTCACATCACGAGCCACATGTGCATAATTTTATTATGGTCCATGTCATTGATTTAACAAGACTTAGTTTCTTTGACTTCATTTCCCTATTTCACCTGGTCTCAAATTGATACTGAACACCTTTTGTTTGTTTTTGCCATAATTAAACAAGTTAAAGACAATTGCTGCATTAATAATGTAATGTTTTGAAGATGATGCAATATTACCAAAAATATTGATCAAATAAATTATAAGAGTGTTAAATACTTTTATGAAGATGAAAAGTAAATCATATTTAAATATTCACCTAATTTATATCAATTGCCCTAATATATTAACAATGTTTTTCAAATATTGTTAGATAACTGTCTATATTTCTGAGATGAGGTATTATGTACACTATTTACATTATTCGGACTATTGTCCTCATCTTTGTTGCCATATTTATCACAATGTTTCGGCCATTGTATGCTCTGGCTTTTTTCAGGGGGTTGGAATATCAAACTGAACCCTTTATTTCGCTCGCTGGGGTAGATTGTTCTAGTTCCATGTGCCAAATCTAAAGAACAGTCTACTCCAGCAAGCAAGATAAAGGGTTCAGTTCGACATTTCAATCACCTGAAGAAGGCCGAAGTGTACAACGGCCAAAACCTTGTGATAAATATGGCAACAAAGATGAGGACAATAGTCCGAATAATGTAAAGATTGTTAGATAACTCCTTAAATAATAAACACTTACATTTTAGCTGTGGTATAATCTGAACATCTGAAGGAAACAATTGGATACTTTTTCAGACTGTCAGTATAAGTACTTCAAATACTGAAAAAAATTGTTGAAATTTTCCTTTTAATTTACCTTTTTCAAGATGTTTTTACTACTTATAAAAATGTTTGAAATCAGATTATAAAATAGATTTACCCTACAAAATCAAAATAAATTCAGCTTTATTTATGAAAAGTGTTAATTATTTACAAATATTTGTTTTTATACATTTTGAATATTTTTTTTTATTAGATATATATGTTGAATTGAATTTATGATAATTTGTGAACATATTCTTGAACTTTTAAAACATTGCTAAAAAGAATAGATGAGCCAGTGTTTTTTTTTTTTTTTTTTTTTTTTTTTTTTTTTTAAGGATGGGGAGGTTTTTAATGTTATTGTTATGGAAATGTTAGTGCCTTTTAAAGTTTATTTTCATTCTTTGTGCATTCAGATATCATATTGGTTGCTAGTTTTAAGGAGATTCTATATGACGAAAAAAAATACATGGCAGCTTTTCATTTTAAATGTAATTTCCTAGTTTGGTTTACTATGTTAGACATCTTCTAAAGGTAGAAAAATTTGAAAGTATCAAGTGTAGTGGTTATCAACTTGGAAAATGGAATCGGTAAACCATATTTATTCTTTAGATTTTTTTTTTTTTTTTCTGGAAAGATGCATCAATGCAACACTCTCTGTACTGTTTTGTTTCTGGCATATCACTGATAGTTGATATATTCAGTAATTGAACTAAATATTTTTTTTTTTTCTAGTTTCTGAATAATTATCTCAGTATCAGATTTTATTATTTTCACACAATAGAAATCAATTTAGCATTTTAGATAGAGACCTTATACAAAACACATTTCTCTAAATTATGAAAGTGGATTAATAAATCTGCAGCTTCCACACAGTTATTAACTGAATGTTGATCTGAAATTTTCACTGTATAATGTTCAAACTTTGTGATTGAGAAGCATTAAGTGTTTTGGCAAGAAAGGAGATTGTTGAAAAATATTTATGCAAAATAAGGACTTATGTAGTAGTATTATTAACTAAGTGATCATGTTATGGGTGTTTAAATAATTTGTTTATTAATATTGATTTAGCATTTGTTTTTAACTTGCATTTTATTGCCAGTATTATCACTTACAATTTAATCTGCTTTCAGATTGTAAAGAATGCAGGTTTTTCAATTGTAGCAGAAAATGAACTTACCAATTTGATAAAATTATGTACATTTTTTTTTCTAAAAGTAATTTCATCATTGACTTTTAATATTGAAATAAATTCGTTTAAAATAATTCTTGCAATTTTTTCTGGGTAGGAGGTCTGAAAAAATGTTGAATGACATCAAAATAATCAAGAAGTAAATATTAATGCCTTAACTTTTGAAGAAAAAAGAACTTTGATCTGTTTCAGGATGTAGGAGATTATAGTTTTTCAAAGATTCATTTTCCTTTCTTTATTATCTGGATGAATGACTTGTTGGTTAGTGGAATGGTTTCTTATTACATTCTTAATAGTTTTGAATTCAGAGTTGTCTTTCTCCCAGACTGGCTGTCACCCAAGGCTAGAGATCTACCCTGCCATTTAATCTATAGTTGTGGGGAGAAGAGATTCCTTTCTCTAATGGCATCAGAGCTCAAGTGAATATAACAGAGAAGGTTGGAACTTGAATTTGTTACACTGGTTCTACTTTCTTTACAAATAAGTTACACTACCAACACACTTGGATATCTTTAATGGAAGCATAAGCCTTTTATAATATGTTGTACTTCTGAACACAGGAAGTGGTGAGCAGTGAGACTTTTTCCTCTAACTTTAACAATCACTGAAACTCTGCTTTGCTGGAATCTCCCTTTATAATTATTATTATTTATTTAGGGTGTTGGGCAGTATAGCAAACTTATTAAAGCTTGTGAAGAAGATGTGCAGAACAATCTCAAGAAAGTTAATGAACTTACAGGTAAGGATTTTTATTTTCTCCTGCAGCCAGTAAATTTTCTCTGTGCAAAAACGAACATGATTCTTTGCTTTCATATTTTCCTACTCTTTACCTTTTTCCATTCAGAAAAGATTCCCAAAATTTAATCTTTTGGTTTAATATGTGGAATGCAAACAGGTTAGTCTTCATGTAATTATCAAATATATGTTTACATTTTAATCAAACTTAAATGCATAAATAAAAGCAAGACAAAAGAAATTTTAATATGTAGTGATAAGTGTACTGACTTTTCAAAATATTGATAATTTAAATTTTGAATGCTATGTATGTGAATTCCTTTTACATAATGTACAAATACAAAAAATAATTCTCAACAGTAGTATGCAGTGATACGTACAGGGTGCGATGGATAAACTGTCATCATTAAGCAAAAATGAAAATCTTATTTTAACAGATATATTTACCAAAATTACACAAAAAAAAAATACTAAAGAGTAAATTTTATTCAATAAAATCACCTTTGGCTTCAACTACGGCCTCCAGATGATTTCAGAATCTCCTGCAAATTGGTGAATGCTGCTGTAATCCTTGCTTTCAGTTCATCTTTGGTGTTACAAGGAGTTTTGTTGGTCTCTCGCTCAACTGTGCCCCACACATAATAATCAAGGGGGTTGCGAGTCTGGAGTTGGGTGGTCAGATGTAAGGGGTGATGTGGTCACAGAAATTATCTGACAGCCATGACTGGGTTCTCCTGCTTGTGTAGCATGGTGCAGAGTCCAGTTGCCAAGCAGTGTCTTCCATCAGCCACCCTCTTGATGTAGGTCTCGGTGTTGAGTCTGAGGCCCTTACCAACAAATTCAGGAGTTCTTATCAGAATGATCAGAGTGAGTTTTCTGAGCTGCTGCACCTCTAGACTCTTCCAATTCCTCTGCACTATTATCAGATTGACACCCAAATACTCTGAAATGTTTGTATTGGAGCTTCTGGTGTGAATGCCAAGCAGTATAGCATGCTATTTTCAAATTTCTGTTGGAGTGAATTGCGTTGTGCTCTTTTTCTCACAGACGGTGTCCAACTGACCCTACTATACTGTGCAGTTGACAAAAACAAACAATGTGCATGCACAAAATTAAAAATATAAAATGGCGAGAATTTACCCATCACACACTAATTATAGATTAGAGTTTAGTAAAGAATACAATAAGCCAAATTCTTAAATTATTTTTGAAGTAAAAAATTTTTGTATTCATATTACTATATTTATGAATGTTTTAAAAATAATTAGTTGAGAATTGTCTTAGTAGCACATTATCTCAAGGCTTTAAATTTTTTCTGTTTTATTTCTTTGTTAGATCAGCTTGTATAGGAATTAAAAACCTGTTTTATAAGAGTAAGTGTTGTTGCTGGTTTGATTGCTAGTGAGTAACATGGGCAATTCCATTATTAAGTAGATCACATGATCATAAAGGAAGTGAATAAATAGGTAGCGTGATGACTATATGTTCACTGTTCACTCTTCTTGTCTATCCACTATTGCTATACATTCACTTTCTCTACTACTATAGATATTATGATTCTCTTCTGATCATTATATTATTTGGTGATTACTGTTTGAACAAGTATTACTAGTGTTGTTATTGTTGGAAGGTGTTACTACTAGTACCGACATCTACAAAGTATTGAATATGACAAGCATTTTTGGAAGTGACAAGCGAAGCCATCCAACATCACAAAAAAACAAAAGGTGTAAATGCAAGCCATTTAATGTGGACATGTCATTTGAGTTTAAATTTTTTTAAATTATTGTTTGACTAAATGGTTAGGAAGCTTATTAAATTTATCTATTTAGAATAACATGATTTAACTCTGCACTGTCTGAATTTATTATGCAAACCAATGTGTTCACAGTAAAATTAATATTAAATTCTTCAGCTTATATTTATATGAGCAATATATCAGATGAGTTTCAGCTATCCTTATTAAAAATATTGATAATTTGTTTTGAAGATATTACATTTTATTATTCAAACAAAGTGGAACATAAATATTTATTTATCAATAACTCTAAAAGTTATAGACCATAGAAATTTGATTAACGCAATATCCCATGGGCCTAATTATTATTTTGCATGTTGATATGGGCTCCTTGTCATTTCATAAGTCATAATTGATTTTAACTTTTCTACTATTTATATAACATTCTCACATGCCTTTGCTTGATGATTTTTTTTTCCATTTGCTTAATATCTGGAGAAACTGGGGAGAGGGTTATTCCATTAATTTGGTTTTCTTATTTGGCAAGCTTTGCAGAATGTGAAGGCACATTGTCTTGTATGAATATACTCTTTAGCTTAGAGATTTTGAGTTAATATAAACATGCCTGTATTCTTCAAAAAATTGTATTTTTTAGAACTTAACAATAATTTTGAAAGGATCTATAATTTGACTGTCTACAAGATTAAGCCTCCACCAACATTACTTGCTGTTGTCTTCTAAGTTGCATTGTGTGACTATTTCCCTAAAGGACCCAACATCTTGCCCTGCCCACAGGGCCATCAAATGCATTACATATATCACTAAAAAGCTGAAATTCACATAGTATCTTTTATCATAAATTTTACCAATAAATTGGTATCAGTGTTATTGTGGAAACTTTGACTTGCATAATGAAATCTGACATTGTGTAATAATTTCTGACCGAAACTTTTATATTTGGTCTAGGCCCAGGAGATTTCACTTATATAGTCTACTAATGGAATGTAGATACTGATACAAACATCCTCTAAAAATAGAAAATGGTTCCTTTGAATGTACATATAGTTGATGCATCCTATAAATGTATTTATAGTTATTCATTAAATATATGTTGACATGTTTTTTTTTTGTTTTTTTTTGCAGGACTAAAAGAATCAGACACAGGATTGGCCCCACCAGCTTTATGGGATTTAGCAAATGATAAACAGAATCTGCAAAGTAAGTGTGAATACTATTTATTTTTTTTAAAAACCAATGGCACAAAAATGAACTTGTTTTACATGGCTTTGTTGACATTTATTTTAAGTCTTTGACTTTTTTCCATAAAAAATTAAGATAAACTGATAAGATCTACTTTTGGAACTATTGGCCTGAAAATTTTGTTTTATTGCCAAGAATGAAAAGAATGTTTATTTTGAATATAGAGTAAGATATTGTTCATTTTGTATCTAAAATTCTTTAATTTGCATCTTGGTGATCTTTCTGAAAAAGTATACTTGACCTAACCAAGTCACATTTTTGCTAGTTGATTATTATTAATGACACTATGTACATTGTCATTGCTACTATTGTAATTTGATTAGGTTTATTTGCACCATCCAATATTAAACAGAAGTTTTCTATTAAGTAAGTTGTTTATTTAAATTATTTTTTATTTCAGATGATCAACCCCTACAGGTTGCTCGTTGTACAAAGATTATAAATGCTGACTCTGACGACCCTAAATACATCATCAATGTAAAACAGTTTGCCAAGTTTGTGGTGGACCTCGGTGATCATGTGGCTCCCACAGACATCGAAGAAGGAATGCGAGTTGGGTACATAATCTTTTTTTGTTAAAATTGATCTTGAATACTTTTAACTTAAAATCTAGATGTTTTTCATGGCAGCAAATTTTGTCTGAAATTAGTATTTGCAAGGGCAGCTTATGTCATATAAAAAATATCTGATCAAGTGGCATGAAAAACACTAGATATATGGCTGATATTGCTTTGACTGAAAGTGGGGAAGCAACCCTAACAATCTACCAATCCCTGTGTGGTTATGATGGTGGTAGGGAAAAATCAAAGGCAAAAAAGAAGAATAAATTCTGATGGGAAAGAAAAAAAAACAAACTTAGATTTAGTGTAAGCAGTTGTAATATCAGAGTTGGGAGATAAACTTGATCTTCAAGAGATGTAATTTTGTGAGGGACAAGGTTAGGATTGAACGTTTAGGCTTAAACAAGTTATAGTGATGTGATTAATAGTTAGTCAACAGTATATAGAGGCCAATTGTATACTTCAACGACTTTGTTAGGCATGATGGAAATATGATGGGGAGGTAAAGTGAAGAAGAATCAAAATGCATGTGTGTATTGTGGTGGGGATGTTGGGCCAGTTGTATACACTCCTGTGAACTCTCTTCCTACATTTTCAGCATCTAGACATATCAAACAACTTGGGAGGCAATTTGTTAAAGGATGCTTGTCTTGTTTTTCTGTCTTCAGCCAATGTCCTGAATAAAAGATGCTACTATCAAATAAATAATAGATTTTTTTTAGATTACAGAGGACTATTTTTTTCTGATATTAAAATGTGTGTATATGTATGTATGTATGCATCTATCTATCTATCTATCTATCAAATGAATAGTTATGTGAAGTAATTCTATTTTTTTTTTCTCTCTCATCCAGTGTGGATAGAAATAAATACCAAATTCACATTCCATTACCACCCAAAATTGATCCAACTGTTACCATGATGCAGGTAAGCATTTCTTCTTTTAAATAATTTTTTCAGCATATAATTGGCAAAGAATTTCATAAGTAAAGCAGAGATTTACATTTGAGTTTTGGAAAATGTTTTATACAAGAAAATAGATATTCATTTGATATTGCTTGAACGGTCAGAAGATAAAATTTTACTCGATTTTATTGGAAAGTAACATTTTTAGGTTTTGACTTTATACTATTTTTTATGTGTCTCTTAATGAACTATAACCATTTAGCAGCTATTTTAGCACTAACTACCAAATTGTTCCTCTTCTCAGGTAGAAGAGACTCCAGATGTAACATATGAAGACATTGGTGGCTGTAAGGAACAGATTGAAAAACTGCGTGAAGTTGTGGAAACACCTTTACTTCATGTAAGTATCTACCTGATATGTTCCTGAATTATTTTGATAATCTATGTTGCCTAACTTGAAGTGAAAGATTAGCTGTTTTGCTGTATATTGATCAATATACAATATGTCTATATTTCTGAGATGAGGTATTGTAACTATTTACATCATTCAGACTGTTCTCCTCTTCTTTATTGCCATATTCACAGTGAATATGGTGGTAAAGATTAGGACAACAGTCTGAATGATGTAAATGTGCAATAATTTTTAAAAATTTCAATTCTACAGATAAAATCATTAGAAATTTTATGCTGAACTTTTTTTGTAATAAACAGTCAAGTTTTGCAATAGTGCTTTTTATGCTAATTTACTATAGTTTTCAGGAATGTTGATTGCAATTTTTATCAATCAAAAGTGTAGAATAGGAAATTAGATTGCTAAACTTTTGTTTCCTAATGTTACATAAAGAATTACAATCTTTAGAGTTGAGAGCTTTTAAGGTTATATTATTTATGTAATTTTTTCCCATTTGAATAAGAGTTAACATTTTAAATCTAGGTCAATATTAATTTTCAACTGTTTTTAACTTTTGTTTAGACTTGTATGTATATCTAGTCATCCTGTTTTCTTCTTGTATCCCCCTCACTACTTTGGTTTTTCCTTCCCCATTTTTTCTATCTCCCTTTGAAATGCATTTTCCCTTATTTGCAGTTTTTTCCTCTTTTAATTTAAAAAAAAAAGTTAAGATTTATTTTTTTATCAAACAGGGAATTTCTTGGCCATCTAAATGGGGTACATTTCATTTATATGTAATTTATTTAAATGCTCTGTAATAAATATATTGAGCTCTCTTGTGTGTGTATGTATGTATGTGTGTGTGTGTGTATATATATATATATACACACACACACACACACACACACACTGACAAAAACAGTTACTCACTACAAAGATACATTCTTGTTTCTATGCATTATGTGCATCTTAAATGGTGAGAACCAAAAATGGTTATGGGCAATTCTATTAAAAAAACAAGCTACCTATGGTATGTCACTTCCTTAAAAAACTATAGGGAGATACACTTTTTACTTACTTCTTAAATTCTGAAGAAAAATAGTACTTTAAAAATAACTTATGTATTTTATATACTTTTAATAATTTACATACTAAGTTTATTCAAAAACAAGAGGCAGAAACTCCAACCTAAACTTGGGGTCACTCAGCCCTGTTTCTGACCTAAGATAGCTGTCCCTTCACTGGTGGAATCCTTTTTGATTATTATGACCTTACCTAACTATCTCTCACTTTTCTCCTTCCTCTTTTTCCTATCTTCTACTCCCTCCTTACTTCTTACCCCTCCCTATCTCTCGTTTTTACTTGAGGTTTTGATGTAGAGGCTTAAATATCTGATCATTGCATAGTATCAAAGACTTTAGTGGGCATTTCTGCAATTAACAACTATCTTTTCCTTTCTTTTTTCTCCCTCTTCTTTACTCCTCCCTCTTCTTAAGGTGTATCTCTATAGTATTTTTTAAGGAAGTGACAGCTTGTTTTTGAATAGTATTGTCCATAACCATTTTTGGTTCTCGCCAGTCAAGATACACATAATGCATTAAAACAAGAATGCATCTTTGTAATGAGTAATTGTTTTTGTCTGCAGGTAAAAATCTATAATAAATAATTATTGGTCTACTCTTGGTATTGAGCCCGCTTTTGAATTAATTCTGTGAATGTTAGAATTTATATTTTTGTTCTCATTATGTGTGTGTGTGTGTGTATATATATATATATATATCTATATATATATATATATTTGTGCATGTGTTAATGAACACATTCACTTTTGAATTTCGTAAATGGAAACTTTAAAAAAATTGGAATGTTAGAAAATCTTAACTAATTCTCTAGAATAGATTTAACCATTTGCTGGTATTTATAGAAATAAAAACATCCAAGTCAGTGATTGTATATATTCATCTGTTTCTCTTATGAATTGGTTTGTAAAATGAAATAATTTCTATTCCTTTTTCTAATGATTATAAGTTTGAAAAAATAAGAAGTTGCAGCAGGCTATGAAAGTAAGAATTAACATCTGAACTGTGTATTTATATATTTTAATATTTAATAACTTTTCAAGTTTTCATTGGTTTTCACAGGCTCATTACCACTTGGTGACCCCCCCCTATTTTAAGTAGGGGAACCCCCCCCCCACAAAGCACCTTGATTTCTTTTGTAAGAATTTTTCTACATATGAAATGGGGTAATTAAATTTTGTTTTGTGTTGTTACCCTTCTTGTTTCCACTTCTTTTTCATTTATTTATTAAAAAAAAAATGACCTCATTTGCCTATATCATTTTAATTATATTTAGAACTAGTTGGGCATGATGGTTGTACTCCTAACTTTATCTGAAACACAGTATTTCTACCTGGATTTTGTTTGTTTTGCAATTCATTTTCTCTCATACTTCAGTTGAGGACTACCTGACAAAAGAGTGAATGGGACACTCTTTAGTTGATTTTTCTACATGAATTTCATTTATTGTCACTTAAAATTCATTTGGTCAAAAACTTGCCCTAAATAAGGTTTTACACTTATTGTCATCTGAAGTTCTTCATTTGACATGGCAGAATTTGGGTTTCATTGTTTTTCTTGTTTTTTGATTATAATGACCAGTGACCATAGATGGTTTAGCCATCTTGTTGGTATTCAACCTAAGACTTTTACAGGGTCTAATAAGGTTGCAACTTCAGACAGTTTAAGAGTTGCATACATCCTCCATTACAGATTCTTGACAATTTTCAGGAACCTAGCAAGAAAATGTTGCAATTCACTTCCAATTGTATATAATGCAGTGGTTCCCAAACTTTTTTTCTCTAGGCTTTGGAATGAAATTTTGCTTGCTTTTTTAAAATTTCTTTATATCTTATTTTCCGACAAGCCAGAAAAGCACTTAGGTATTTTTTGTATTTCAGTAACTTTAAGCAGTTTTCTTTTGTAATCAAGTGATAAAAAGTACATTTAAAAATAAATAAAAAAACCAAAAAAAACCCGGAGGGGGTTAAAGGGAGATAATCACAGATTCGAAGTCAACATTATCATTGATAATTCTCTCCTTCAATTTTGTGAACCCTAGTTACTATATTCTCAATACTTGATATAATGCATGCAATTACAAATAGTCTATAATATTTTAAATTTTGAAATATTTATTTTTGGCATATGAATTTTTTGAAACTGTTTCTAAATCTTTGATTGTCTTCCAATCATTCTGCTTCATCTGCTATCTTCTGCTGCACCTTTGAGGAACTACTGGTATATTGTTTGACCTTGCCTTATTGATTTTTCATTTCCATGTAATAGCAAATCCTTGTAACTACAATTTATATTTTTCTAAACTAGAGTAGATTGTTTTAGCTGAACCTAATGCATATATACCTGTTATTGTTAATACAATTTTTCTCATGTGTTTAATAAAATATTTTTTTTAGCCTGAAAGATTTGTAGATCTTGGAATTGAGCCCCCAAAAGGCGTTCTTCTATTTGGTCCTCCTGGAACTGGTAAAACTTTGTGTGCTCGAGCTGTAGCTAATCGAACTGATGCTTGCTTTATTAGAGTCATTGGTTCTGAATTGGTACAGAAATATGTTGGAGAGGTAAGTCTAGAGTTTTTTTTTTTTTTTTTTTTTTTTTTTTTTTTCCATTAGTCTTTGTTTATAAAGAATTTTGCAGATGAATTAATTTGCTTTTAATCCAACTGGGGCCAATCACTTATCTGAACCCCACTCCTACTTTCTTTTGGGAATTTTGATTGGAGCATTTATTTATTTTCACAAATTGATGAGAATTCATAGCTGTTGTTAGCGTAAAAAGAAAAAAACACTTAGTAATTTGGAATTGAGAGGAGTTCATCTGTCGATATTTCTGAGATGAGGTATTATGTACACTATTTACATTATTCGGACTATTGTCCTCCTCTTTGTTGCCATATTTATCACCATGTTTCGGACATTGTACGCTCCAGCCTGAATGGCAGAAATGTTGTGATAAATATGGCAACAAAGATGAGGGCAATAGTCTGAATAATGTAAACAGAGTTCATCTAAGATTGATAAGATTTTATGTGTTAAAATGAATCTGGCCAGCATTCAGCATTGCCTGCTGCTTTGACCATTTCAGAGGGTTGTCTTTAATTATTAAACCTGTAGTCTGGTAAAGCAAAATATTTTTATAGTTAAACTTCTTTATACTCATTCTATTTTCAATATGTTGTTTAGAAAGATGACTGACCTCTACACTAATTGTTGAACATGGACTCATCCATCTGCTCTGAGTAGAACACCTGCTCATAGGAATGGTCATCACAAAGTGGGTCTCAAGGTTTAGTCTTTGAGTTGTATGCATTGCTGCCACTGAACTACAGTAATCTCTATTAGTGTATTATTAATCCATGTCTCTCATGTGATTAAACCTGTTCTTCACGCAACCTTTTCTTCCAGTGTTTCCTTACAGTATTATTAACCAGAACTATGAGTGTTATATGACCTTTTACAGCACAATGTATTTTATATAGAAAGAAAAAAAATTGTTATAAAAGCAGTCTTGGTCTTAAGTAATGTTGGCAGGTCCTACAGAATCATTATATTTGGGAATGTTTAAAAAAAATTTATTCCTATGAATTTTATTTACTTTTTTTTTCTTCTTTTTTTTCTACAGGGTGCACGTATGGTTCGTGAACTTTTTGAAATGGCCAGGAACAAAAAAGCCTGTATTATATTTTTTGATGAAATTGATGCAATTGGGGGTAAATAACTTTATTTTTCTCTCATTTTTTGGATTTTTAGCTATGTTTAAATGATGTGTCAATTTTGGTATTACAGCTTATTTTAAAAAACATGCAACAATTTAATTTTTTTGCAGCTATTGTAAATGTAATATGAAAATTTTTTTTAGCATTATAGTTTGTAGGACACATTTTATTGTTCTTTGTGTTTATGTATTTTTTTTTTCTTTCTTCAAACCAATGACAATTCATTTCATACTGAATGTTCTGTAAATATTGTGTCACATTTTTTTCTGTCTAATAAGAACCTATATAGTTATTTATTTTATTTTTTCTTTTGACGGAGGATAGATATTACTGAGCCTTACTAACCTGATCTTTCATAATTATACCAAAACTAATGGTACTTAAGGGAGTGGTGGTTCATGGTTCACAAAGTTGCTAATAGTTGACTGTACTTTTTATCGACTATGAAATATCCTTAATGATTAGAAGAATTGATAATGAGGGACAAACTCTATCATTACATTTATTCCACCTCTCATCTAGAGAAAGGAGTTGCTGTCTGTCATTTTGAATTAACTGTTTGGCTACTGTAGAATTAATTAATGCTTGATCCATTTCATATTCTGATAAGGCCACATCACATTGCTTAACTTCATTGCTTGTGTTTCAATATTGAGCCTTGGCAGTGCCAAGATGGGTTACCATTTGGTGTGTCAGTGGTGTAATGAATAATGGCTCCGAATTGTTAATAGGATAGCTGAGTTGCAATTCCAGTGGAGTTCGTTATATTCACTTACTTGCAAATACCCTTGGGTGAAGGTATGAATACATCTCTTCTCCATCCAGTTATGGGTTAATTAGTATGACCTATCAAATCATTCTCTGAAAAAAAAAAAAAAAAAATTCTGACAAATTTAAAAATATTTTCTGGCTTTAAATAACCTGCAAAGTGTTGATAAGCCACAGAAAACAAATCGATCAATATTCTGATAAAATAAGGAATTTTAATTCTTTTTTGTTTTAGAGTTAAAGGAAAAACAAAAAAGATAAAAACCTCTAAATTATTCTTTTTAGGTGCCAGGTTTGATGATGGAGCTGGTGGTGACAATGAAGTGCAAAGGACTATGCTGGAATTAATCAATCAGTTGGATGGGTTTGATCCTCGAGGTAACATCAAAGTTCTGATGGCTACAAACAGACCAGATACTCTTGATCCAGCCCTAATGAGACCTGGGCGTTTAGATCGTAAAATTGAATTTGGCCTCCCAGACCATGAGGTTTGTTTGTTTTTACATATTCATATGGAGTAGCATATTGCATGCAGTAAACTTATTTTTTTTTTTTGTTAGTTTTGTTTTTAGACTTTAATGAAAATTTTTTTATTGCATAAAAGAATACAATACCTAGCAATTTAATAATTCATAAATTTATTGATTGGATTAATGTAAAGTTTACATATATTATAAGCACACATGTATTTTCCCTAGCTTTTTTTTTTTTTTTTTTCCCTTCTAATGCTTTGTCATTTCATTTGCTGCCTTTGATAAGTGAAGACTCTTCCTTTCTGTGCCTAGTTAAAATAAATTCCATAGATTTTGATGTTGTCATGTATACCTTAATTTCTACACCTCTTTCTAATGTAGACCCACCATACATAATGTTTATTTTTATTTATTTTTTTAAATAATCTGTATATAAGATTTGTAAATTTTAATAATTGAAGTGGAGCGGGATCTTTGTCTTTTAATTATTATTCTTTATTTTATTTATGACTGTTAGAATAGTCATTTGTTTAATTTGATTAAACATCTGACTTAGCCAAAATGTGAAGTAACTGAAAAAGAGATTTCTAGTTACTTTTTCTCATGTAATTCCCTGTTAGGTGCTTTTTTTATCTTGCATCTTTGATTTATATTTTTGCTATGTTTTTAGATTTTAGTCTTTGTTCTCTTTCTCTCCTAATAGGGACGAACACAAATCTTTAAAATTCATGCAAAGCCAATGAATGTGGAAAAGAAGATCCGCTTTGAAATGTTAGCTAGGAAATGTCCCAACAGTACAGGTAAAAAACAGTTTTTCCTCTTGCATTTATTTACTTATAATATAATTCTATTAAATCATTTCTTTTGTTGAAATTTGATTTTGTAGATTGCTTGCTTCTTTACTCGCTCAAAAATTATTAGATTGAGATGTAAACTAAAATTACTATTAGTTGGTAAGATTAGAATAATAAATTTTATTTCTGATTTGATGGGTATTTAAGACATTTTATTTACTGGAATGGTTTTGATTTGAGAAAGAAAAACATTGTATATTTAGCACCCCTCCAAAATCATGTAGACTGTTAAAATAACTAATTTCCCCTTTTAATGATATTTTTGTCTTGGCTATTTTACAAGTGAGTGTAATCTGAGAAGCTTTTTGTCTTGATAGATTTAAAAAAAAATAACTCACAGTAACTTGTAATCAAATATGACTTGGTTACTTTTTATAACATTGATATTTCAGTACTGGTATTTATTTTGATGGTAAAATAAAACCTGCTTTATTTTATTTTTTATTTTTTTTTTTGTACTATTTTGATTTTTATGAAATATAGGTAACTGCCACTTTAATTTAAAACTTTACTGATAATTGAATGCATTTTTTTTTTTTTTTTTTTTTTTTTGATGATGGTTTGATAAGCAAACGATATTTATCCATTGTATTAAGTTTTCTGACAGCCACATTCTCTGCAAGTCATGTCTATTTTGAATGTCTTCTACTTTCAGGTGCTGAAATTCGCAGTGTGTGTACAGAAGCTGGAATGCTGGCTATAAGAGAACGGAGAAAACTAGCTACAGAGAAAGATTTCCTTAATGGGGTCCATCAAGTAATCAAAGCTCTGGCTAAATTTAGTGCTACACCTCGTTACATGACTTATAATTAACTCTTACCTTATATAATATACACACACATGAATAAACACACACACACCCACACTATTGTCTTGTATTATGACAAGTCGCCTGTCTGCCTGATTGACAATAGCATTGCAGTGTTTACAAACTGGCTGTTTATAATTTAGGCACAAAAAGGTAAATTTTTTTTTTTTTTTTTTTTTTAAATAACTTTTCAATCTCTGACTGAATAAAATGAGAAAATTTATTTTGTTTCTGTTTTTGAGTTTGGCATAAGAGGGAGATTTCAGCTTCAAAATACAATTCTCATTGCAAAGAGACTTGTGTACTTAATTATGAAATCTTACTTACAAATGATTTTAAGTGGGAATATTTAAGATCAAACTAATTAGATTGTAAAGTAATACTGCAGTTTACTATTCAATTATTTTAAGCACTCATTAAAATAAAAATAAAACAATTCAGTATAATAGAATCATTCCATTTAACCTGTTTTAAGTTGAAGAAAACATTTCATCATTCATGTGAGATAATTGTGCATTATATAATTGACTTGTTAATACAAGTCAACTATTTTTTTTTTTTTTCCCCTAATTTGAAAAACCAATCTTTAAAACTCAACTTTTGATCTAGGGGAGAGTGTGGCTATTCTACTCAACTTTGAAGTAATTACCAGCCAAGATTTGTGTTGAGGTTTTATACATCTCTACTTTCTATTAACTATTTTAATTGTTACAAGTTTCTTTATAAAACTTATATTTAATAAAAAGAAAATCAGTGGGACAGAAAATAATTAAATTTTGTTTTTTATAATTCGTCATTGTAAGAACTTGCACATATTTTTTGCATGTATTTTATTAGAATCGTTTTTTTAAAAAGCAGCTTACATTATCTCCCTTTGTTCCATATCTACAGGCCTTTTAAAATTTGATGTTACTTAGTTCATCATAATTGTTCATGTCTTCATTTAAGAATACATATTGACAAATTTTCATTTTCTTTCTGTAATGCCTAATTTTTGCTGACAAGTATTCAACATTTACTCACTTTCGTTTATTAGGCAATAAATGACATCACTTAGTGTCCTCTATAGTTTACCTTTCTTTACACAGCAAGCATTAATGTTTTAGAGGATTCTCAAATTCAAAATTTGCAAACATAATATTTTTCCCCAACTTTACTTCTGTATATAAATACAAATTACGTAATATAATTTCCATATTAACCTTGATAAAATTCCTCAAGTAACAGAACGTGTTGGTAAATAAAAGTTTTTCTTTTGTCTTGTCTTATATATAATGATGGCTGTTTACTTAATTTTGAGCATGACCACTTTAACTGTTGAACTTTTATAAGCCCGCAAATGGTTTTCTAGACTTGTATTTGTTTTTGCAACAAATAGACAAATGTGAGGGACAGGATCAGTGTTATTGCTGGGTTAAATGTTTTTGCAGTGGGAATGAAAACTACTTTTTCAAGCAAGCATGACTTTGCATTAAATACATACATAGACCATGTTAGTTTTAGTTACTGTTTGATTTGAGGCAATCTCGCTTGTCTGTCCTACCTGGAAGGCACGGTGGAGTAATGGATAGTGGCTCCGATTGGTCTAGGAGAAAGTAACTTTGAATTCAAAACTGTATGTAGTCTTGGCATAGCACATAGCTAAAGGAAAAGATTGCATTGGTTCGATGATCCTGAATGCAGTCGACAAATGATGATGAAAATAAAAGCTGGAACTTCAGTGCGTTACCTAATTGTCATCATGTCCATCAAATCCTGATTATGACTGTTTATTTAAAACATAGTACAAGACCCTCTTTGAGAAGAAGCCTAAGGCCATTAAACCCTTCAGTCTCTGTATCAGAGAGTTCACTGAAGAAATGGAAATGAATTCTAGTCACATACACCAATCAATGATCTCTTCAATTCCACCCTGGCAATTGAAACAACCAATTTCTTATACTAGATTTGACTCTAAGAACAAAAATCCATTTCAGGAAACATTTGAAAACATAAAAGACCAATATTCAGACTATGAATGTATATATACAGATGGATCTAAGGATGAAGACTTAGTGGGAAGTGCTGCCATCTATGGCAGCAAAGAATGCACAAAGAGACTGTCAAGGACTTCCTCAGTTTATACAGCCAAGTTACAGCCATTGATATGGCATTGGACATTATCAAAAATGGCAGATCAAACAAATTTATGATTTGTACAGATTCAAAGTCTGTACTTGAGGCACTACAAAATAAAAAATATGAACAACCTGCTAGTTGTTCAACTTAGCAACAGAATGAGTAAAATCTGAAATGAGAAAGGAGGAAGTAAACCTTGCTCGACTCCATATAGGCCACACATATAACACATTCACATTTGCTTAAAGGAGAGGATCCTCCATTCTGTGTAGGATGCAATGAATCACTTACAGTTGCACACATACTAGTGAAGTGTATTGATTTTTCTGAAATTTCTCTCAAATATTACTGGGTCATCAACCTGAAGACCTGGTTGATCCAAATAATATTTTTGATTTCTGAAGGAGATGGGACTATATCAAAGAATGTAGAAACTTTAGGTTGCTGTGTAGATAAATTTGTACTGTTTGCCAAACAGGCAAAACAATGTACATATAAACTATTCATGTACAAATCATACACATATATGTATAAACAGAATTTAGCATTAAATGATCTACAGGGTTGAAATGTCAGAAAACCCATCAAATCTATTCTAAGTATGATGCTTCATATGGTTAATAAAACCTACTCTGGAGAGAAGAACTTGACTGCACATTGGACAAATGTGTCTTGGGAGAAAATTCTAGTTTAGAAATGGTCCTTGTTTTTTAGTTTCCCTTCTATGTTTTTTGGTACCTTGTCCAAGAGACCTGAAAATTTTCAATTCCCTTGATCTAAATCTCGTTTCTGGTCAGGGATTGTGGATAAATCAGATCAATTTCCTCAAGAACAAGATGCCGCCACTCTTATTTGATGAAACTAAATAACTGAAATCTGCAGGATTTAGTTCTAGTAACTGCACATTATGTTGTATATAGCTGTTAGTTTGCTTTCATTTTGTGACACATGCCTAGCCCAGTGTAACAGATTTTTCATTACTCTAGATACGATGATGATGGACCCTCCTGTGGATTTTCACATATGAGGACCCAACAAACTTATTCAGTTATGTTTGTGTTATACATTTTAGTAGTCCGCAAATGATCTGCATACAAATCCACATGTGCAACAGCATGGGTCTCGGGACATCGCAGCAGGAATATTTGACGCTTTTCGCTGTTGTCTTTCATCTCTTAGTCAATATGACTGATTTCAAAATTCTCCATGATTTTCTTTCATTCATTCATATCTGCTCAATGCATATCCAAATGTAAACAAATGACGTCATACATTATGAAATGGACAAAGTCCGACAATTATTTAAGACATTTTTTATGTTTATATATTCTTTTTATAGATATAAATATTTAAATAAATGCTCTGTTTATAATAAAGAGTATTAATATTTACCGGCCTGAATTGTGTTTAAAATCGATCTTGCTAACCAATGCTCCTCTGTGGTCCAATTGGTTAAGGCACGTCGGGCTATATGACAGTTCCGTATAGGATACAGGTTCAATTCCTCTTGGAGGACGCATAATTTCTATGAAAATTTCTCGGACATTCAGGCCAGTAAATGTTGTTAATACTATTTATTATAAACAGAGCATTTACTTAAATATTTGTATCTATAAAAAGAATGTTTAAACATAAAAATTGTCTTATATATATATATATTCTTATTTTTACCTTTATCATTTCCCATACTTATCTTTATACTTTTTTAAAAAATTTTTTGCTTGTGTAGGATGATAAATTTACAAAGAGTTTTAGTAAATTTACCCTCTCTTAGAAAATTTTTTTTCTTTTCTTTTTTGTGATATAGAGAGTTTAATTGATAATAATATGAAACAAACAAGAAAAAAAACATTTGAACAAGTGGGAATTTAGGTTGATTTATTTTTTTTAATAAAGTTAATTGTACAATTAATTTGAAAGCCAAAACCTAATTTACAATGCAGTCTGCAAATAAAATGTATGATGGAAAAGAGTGATCAACAGAAGTTTGATTTCTACTAATGACTAAGTTACCCTCTGCCTTTTGGCAGTTTGGGGAGAAATGTCTTTTTTTTAAAGCTCAGTTTAACACATTGCTATTAATAAATTGGAATAGATATTTTCCCTCTGCAACTGTTGTCACCAACCATTTGCTATGAAGGGAATTTTTTTTTGCATGGACTGTTGATGTGTGGTGAACTTGACATTCTAGATGCCTGTCTATATTCTTGTATAAATGTGTGTGTCTATGGGGAGATGTTCTAATCAAATCTACCAACTCTATTTCATTTAGATTAACTTTTAAAGTTATGTATACAATCTTTTTTGTAGGACTTAAAAAATCTCATTTTACAAATGACTGTGTGTATGTCTGTGAGTGTCTGTCACAGGATGTTAAATTAGTAAGATGTTACTTAGCTTAGTCTTCAATATAGATGTCCAACTATCTATATAAATTCATTCAAGTAGAAAGATTTTAAAATTGATGATGATTTTTAGATGCAGACTCGTTCAGGTAATTAAAAAAAAATCATGTAGAGTGGTAATGAGCACATTTGGCTCTCCAGTGTTTTTTAGGTCACAATTTGTTCAAGGATTGGTTCTGTATGTTTCTGTGAACAAGTTTGCTGTTTTTTGCTTTGGGTTCCAAAAGATTATTGAGTAAATGGTTTCTGTTGTTGTTTCTGTAGCTTTTGTCTTGCTTATATGTAGATACAGCACCAGAATTACAGAGATAGATTTTCACCTGAGGAGAAAAAATATTTACAAAAGAAAATTAAGTTTTGGAAAAATGCTTTCAGGGCAAATTAAATTCAATTGTTATCTTAATTCAAGTGTTATGCATATGTTAATAACCTTTTCTTAACATTTCTTTTGTACAGTTTATGTGCATCTGAAATTGCCTCAACAAAAACTGTTCAATGCCATTAACAGCCATGTTTTTCTCTGTGAAATGAGAATGTAATATAATCATAAACTTTTATTTTGTTAACAGGAAAACTATATAAAAAAATATATTTTTGTTTAACTTGAAGTTAAACTATTGTCTCTCTGAGGTAATATCAGAAAATTCTCATGCTGTGATTGTATCATTTAATGGAAATGAATGTACATTTACTACTCATTGGTACACAACCGATTGAATCAGTCTACCAGTTTATACTTTTTACTTATGGTTGGTTATTAAGTGAGGGTTTATAACATTGCTTAAGGTTTCCTTTTAGTCATACAATGTCCCTTCATCCAATGGCAGATCATTTAAGATCCTAAAAATGTTTCAACCTTTTGGTGAACATTCTTGAGATTGAGTGTAGTTTTTTGATTGGTATGTGTGTTTCAAGGCTTGATTATCAGCTGCTTGAAGGTGACTAGCATTCAGAACGACTAATCAACAGTAAGATGTGAGAAAAGGTGGAAAAGTTTTAAACACATGAAACTCACTGAACATGTTTCTCTTAAAATTGTTTTAAGTTCAATGACAAGACAACTTGTCAGTGGCTGCAAAGTCCCAAGAATTTAATTAGAAATTTTGTTCCTATTTTTCATACCAGTGTAAAGGAACATTGCTAGGGTTTTAGAAATACTAGAATTTAAAATATAAATATCCTCACAGTATTTAGTATTTTTGAAGTTATCACTAACATTTTTTGTTGAGATTTACAAACTCCACGTTTCGTTCAATTTTTTAAACCAACCACTGAAATTTGAAAAGCTGATTTATTTGGAAAAAATACTTTGTACCATCTGCCTTACATGTTTGCACTTCTTTCCAAAATTTGGTTTCAATTGGTTAATGTATGGCTATTTCAGAGGGTGTGATGGATGGACTAATGGAAGTCACAGAATTTTATGTATAGATAGATTGAGGAAATAGAGAAATATATATAAACGTTGCTGTGTTCTTTAGTCACAAGAGGAATGAAAGAAGCACTGCTTGAAATGATTAACAATAACTTTTGTCTTGTACTAATTAATTAGACTAAAATGGCAAAAAATAAAAAGCTATTTAAACATGACAATAGAATGCAAAAGTTTTTTTGCTGTTGTTTTAACTAAAAATATTAAAGACAAGAAAACATCTTTTTAATTCAGCATCTATCATTCAAAAATTAAGTTCATGCTTCAAGTATAGCAACAATATTGACAAAACTTGATTGCTATAAACTTGAGTTTTTTTTCTCTCCCTATTATTTTTTTTTTTTTTTCCAAGTTGGTAATGAATTTTCTGATTTTTATTTTGGTGAGAGTGAGGAACATTTGAATGGTCCGTAATAATTTTTAGACCAATAAAAAACAAAAAAAAAAAAACAACAAAAAAAATTATATATATATATATATATATATATATATATATATATATATATATTTTTTTTTTCTTAGTTGGATCCTGAAACATGAACAGTCTGGACATTTTGGGAAAATTTCATTATTTCTGAATTTGTGTAACAAAAGAACTCATCAGTGAATTGCAACCATTGGCTAATACAAAGTATTATGACCAATTATATTTCACTTGGTGTGTGGAATTCTTTTTGGTATATACTGACAAAACTTGATTGGCATTTTGGTCTATTTTTGAATGAGCACCAAAATGTTTCAGATTATTTCTAGAAATATATCAGCAAAGTATACAGGTTTATTCTGTTTCTAAAGATACAGTGAATGCTACATTTAAATTTAAGGTCTATTTTTTTATCTATACATAATTATATCGGTAACCAGGAGATTAGACATTAGCACTAAACCAGTAATGTATGTTTGAATGTTCATGTTTAAAGGATTTTAAAATGCATATTCAGAATCTGAGGCAAGATAAAAAATTTGTAACTTTTTTGAATTGATTAAATATAGGAGTCATTGCTGTTTACTTACATGGTCAATCCATCCATGAAATCCATTTTCAGAGGAACAGAATCCAATCATCATTGAAGTGGGCTTTGATATCACTTTACCTGTACATGGAAGAAAAATAAAAGAAAAGGAAATAGGTTTATTATATATATATATATATATATATATATATATATGGTGCAGGGCAGAGAATAAGATATACAACCTAAAAATTGATCAGGAATTTACAGAATATATTAGTGAGACTTGTATGAATTTACATAAAAGAATATCTAAGCATATGAGATCTTTTACAAAACAATCCACTCAGTGAATCAGTTGTTCATCATAAGTTAAACAAAACCACAATTTTTCTTCTGTTTTGTTATTCAGGCATGAAACTGGACTGATCCACTCATAAAAAATAAAAACTTTTTTGGGGGTGGGGATGATATTTGTAAATTAGCATGCTTTAGACTGAGGCGGTGACACTTGTCAATTGAAAAATATTGATTTTTTTTTTTTTTTTTTTTTTTTTTTTTTTTTTAAAACCAGAGATCCTGCTTATAATATATATCCTGAATTTTACAGAGTGGATAACTCTTATTTATAAAAGCCAAGTTTGAAAGCATGGTAACATCATCAGTATCTGTGATGCACACAGATTTTGTAACTCATATTGTCGTGTTTATGCAATATTTGATCCTGATTCAACTCCAATATATCATGTTTAAAAAGTAATAACATGAAAATATAACCAGTTGCATGCGTGCATATATGTACACATGTTTCTTTATGTATATTTTTATCTTTATTTTACAAAATATTTACCTGGTTGATTATCTTATTATTTCCTTTGTCATATTTAAATAACGACTCACCAGATAAAGCTTGAGATGACATTATGCCATTGACTGTTCTTTGAAGTTGTTTGCCATTATAACGAAGCTCAATGTCGTTCCATGAGGATGCCTAGATAAAGAATAAAAATTATTTGAAAAATATGAGAAAAAATGAAACTCGGCAAAAATAAGTCTATAAATTCAGTGTTTGGAGCGAATAATTTTGATAAGCATTTATGTATTGTGGGGACATTTTAAATAGCATCAAGGTTATATTTAATGCTGTTTGAGAACCAGTTTTCATGTAGAAGATTTTCTTTATCTTTATTCCTAATTGTCTAGGAACTCCATTTCACATGACATCTTCCATACATGTTGGCAATTGTAAGAAAACATTAGATAATGTTATCACTGGTATTATAGGAAATAAACCCTATTTCCAACACAATTACATGCCCACATACATGCCTAATTTTAACAGACTCAAACTTTAATTTCTCCCCAATAACAGACAATATTGACAAGCATTTCAAAAAGATTTCACAATACAATACACACTGTTTAAATCAAAGTTGCTATTGGTTAGAAATTAACATCATCAGGGGAAATATTTGACCAATCAGAGAAAATTAAAATCATATTTTTCTTGAGATTACTTTTGAGAAAAATTTCCTGTAGAAATTCACAGATTTCAGATTTTAGAAGCAGAGATGCAACTGCCTCCAAGCCATTCAGACATAAGAAAATGTGGCTACATAGAAAGTGTGTGCTGAAGAAACATGCGTTGGCAACATTAAATGAATCTTCTTCTTCTTCAACAACAACAACAGCAGAGAGGGCCAGTGAATCTTTGCAGATGATCAAAGGCTTTTCTCAATCAGTTTTTACTGTGGACCAACTAACTACTAAAAGTAATTTCTAATTCACAGTTTTTTTCTGTGGACCCAAAAACTAACTCAACACACGACTATTTTTTTTACTCCTTTTTGACTCGTGAATTCATGTACATATGTTTGTAAATACAAATTATTTATTTAACAGGCATAGCCATGGTTTCTTTATCTTTATTTTATTACTCTTTGGAATTCAGATCATTGGATTTTTAATACAAAAAAAACTTAGACGGCAAAATATTTTAATTTGTGGTTACATTTGAGCAGTTTACTTTAAGACAGGTGATGTACTTATAAAAAAAATAATACTGTCAGGCTTAAACATAACAACACCAAATATATTTCCTCTTTGGAGATGCCAGTGATTGTTCCCTCCCAAAAGAGAGATATTGCCTGGGACAAAGAGGTGTGACATGGTGCTTGAGCACAGTATTCTACATTTTAATCTTGATGGTGTTTTGCCTGAGCAAGGGAAATAAAGAATCTATATTGTTATTTAAATGTTGAACATAACTTTTTCACATAAAAGTAGTTCATCTCAATTATATACATAACATTGTGAGGAGAACAGGAGTTATTTCCCCCGAAACAAAGGTGGTAAACAGGTAGTTAGCAATATAGACAAGTAACATAGATTGGCAACAACCAACAATGAACCAATTTCATTGGCATTGAGAGAGCTACAATGCATTCACTTATTGAGGCACCTTTAGTTTTTTTCTGTTGATAAAAACCTGACATGATATATTTCTACAAGGCAGCAATGAATGATTGTTGAAACTGTAATTATTTCAACTACATTGCATTAGAGTTTATTGGTTGGCATTCTGATCTATTAAAAACAATTCTTAAAAAGGACCAAACTTTTGATATATTTCTACAGCCAGTGTTTAGCCATAAACATTTTTCTTGTATCCAGAATAATGCAGAATGTTATAAGAACTGAGCAATCCCCCCCCCAAAAAAAAACACAATAGGACCCCCTTTTTAAATAAAGAATATCTTTTGTGAACTTTTTGAAAAAAAAAAGGTTTTCATTTGTATCACGAATTTATAATAAATAAGATAATTATACAGGAAAAAAAGAAGAAAAAATAATGACATTTTATGTTTGTATGTCGGAAAAACGCACTGCAAAATTTTCATGGTTCCAATTAAAAATAATGCCCGGAAGAAATAATAGCAACTTACATTATATTTTCCATTCAGTATTAACTTTGAATGTGTAGTTTGTACAACAAAGTGAATGGAGCTTTCGTAAGGGGAGATAAATACATCAATTGATGGGGTTACTCGCCATCCACAGTTTGAAATCAAATGTTCTTTTTTGATGTTGAGTTTGTGGGCGTCTGGATTAGGCTTGAATCTCATTTGGATGCTAAAGTGCTGACCAATCGGAGCATCATTAAAACGCCATATAGTGATTTTGCTTTTTCCATTGAAACCGGCATGTCCATTGTGTATGTCGATGTTTTGTGAACCGACAACAATGTTGTTACCAGAAACGTCTTTCAGTCCATGATTGAAGTTGAAATACACTTCTGGTCGGCATTGATCTGCAAAAAGATGATAAAGGAAGAATTTAATGAAAATGCTAAAGATCAGTGTCGGATTTACATATGGGTTAGTATCGGCTGCAGCACAAGGAAATATAAATTATTTAAATTTCCCTATATGTTTATGATAAATATATAATAATACAGACGAGATTTGTTTATTTTCAGATTTAAATGTATTGAACTAATTTGAAACAATTTAGAGAGTATTTGGGTCCCTCTAGTTGGAGTGTATCTTTTAAATTCGATGAAGGTCTCATTTAGATTTTGGGCATCTTTTTATATTTTATAGACACGGAGGCGGGTGGGGGCCAAACAGACGTAATGAAGGGACTCTAAAATTTTAGTAGCCCAGGGGCCTCTTAAGGCCTAAATCCGGCCCTGTAAAGAGTAAAAGAAACTATTTCCGCCTTAACTATTTTTCTGTGGAATATTTAAAAAACTGGTTTATCACATTTGGCTTTGCCAAAACGTTTTTTAGGGGGCGCTGTGTAATCCTATAAAAAGGCAATGATATTCTCTCTCTTAGCTTTTTTAAACTCTTGCTTCCAGATGTAAAGAACACTGTCGACTAGTTGCATTCGCTTCGTTGGTCCTCTGTTGACTTTTGAACTCTCTTGTATACACTTGTTTCACAACTCTTTGTTTTTCAACAAAACACTCTACCAATATATATTCCAGAAAGTGCTACATTTTGACTCACTAGAAATTATATCACAGTACATCAGACAAGTACATTTTCGTTGGTATATTTAAACGCACACATCGCAACTACACCATTCGACTCATTTCCTTTTCAGCCTATGAAGTTCAGGACAGAACAGAACATATACTAACTTTATAGACATTTTCAAAATAAAATCCTCACAATTTGAAGGGGTCCTGCGGGTTATTCCATTTGGCTTTGCCAAAACGCTTATTAGGGGGCTCACTGTAGGTCTATAAAAAGGCAATTATATTCTCCCTCTTTCTCTTCTGGACTCTTCCACACATGCATATACACACACGTGTCTATCACACACGCTAGTTACACACACATATACACATGCATTGTAATTTGTTTCATGTTCATTGTTTCGTGTATTCGGACTCACTCAATATTGCCAATATTAACTTCGCCAATATTGTTTGCGGGATAAATGTTCCAGGAGCTCATAAATATTTAATATAAAATGTCTATACACATCACAACCAATAGCCACAATTATAAAATGTCTATACACATCACAACCAATAGCCACAATTATAAAATGTCTATACACATCACAACCAATAGCCACAATTATAAAATGTCTATACACATCACAACCAATAGCCGCAATTATAAAATGTCTATACGCATCACAACCAATAGCCACAATTATAAACTGTCGATACACATCACAACCAATAGCCACAATTATAAACTGTCGATACACATCACAACCAAAGAGGTGATAGCCGCAACATAATAGTGACTTATTTCTACCCAAACATACTAGTATGGGGCGTTAATGAGGTTTGGTAAGAAATGTATCAGAAGGTTTTTGATGAAGGTTGCGTTTTGAAATTAGCACACCACATTTAATTTGCATAGAAACACGAAAAAGAATGACAAGAGATCATTGAATGTCAATAAGAAAAACATGTATTGAAAACAAGTAAATATAGTGTTAGTGACAATAAAGTTTAAGATGTAAAAAGTAGTTCCCCTTGTATCGTGTGGGAATACAAATGTGTGTTGCAAGAACTTTTCTTGTTTAAATTTGTTTAGAGTTCAAGAATATTTGATATATGAATTTGAAAGTGACAATGTTGTGCAAGAGGATGATAAAGTCTTGAATAGTTCACTTGGCTTTTGAAACAGTTCACAGTGTTGTGTGTATTTAATTTATGTCTCTGTCTGTGTTTGAGTAGAAGATTGAGAATACACGTACGTGGTTAAGGCTCTGAAATTTAATAGCCTACTAATGTTCTTTCTCTAATTTCTGCTATATATACACATAACATAGGCTCCAGGGACGAGAGCGGGAAAAATATTGAAAGAAATGTCAATTTATGTGATTGGTCAAAAATCGACCAATTGCTGATTTTTTCTATAAAAATATATAGTTTGGGAAGGCAAAACATGAGAAAATTTTATGTGGCTCGTGCGATGCGTAAATTGTCTTTAAAGAAAGTAGTGTTTATTTTCTGTCCAATGACTGTTGAGTGATTTGTGGGCGTGGTATATGTAAACGTCCACTACACTAGTATCCTGCAACAGAACTTTGGCTTAAAACATATTCTTATATTTTCTGAAGGGAGAAGGAATAAAACATAAATTTCAATATTCTAACTAAAAAACAGAAAATCATTTTTCTCGGTGAGGTGATTTGAATGAAGCAGACGACATGATTTCCTTGTGAGAAAATTTAAGTCTATGCTTATGGGAAATTCATGATTCAATATTTTGTAATTCATTCAGATTTTTAAAGAAAGCTTACATTTTTACAAAACGAGACATATTTTATATAAATTATATTAATAAAATTACAACTTTGAATTTATTTTTTGCATTTTAGTCTATTTTTATAATTTTATTTTTATGAACCTATTTTTGTGATTTTTTTAATGCTACATTCTTCGTCTATATGACATTTCCCTTCAGGACGTGAGCAATCATAGCTCTCCACAAGTTCCTATTCTTTGTAGCTCTTAGTAAATTTTGTCTTTTCGCTATTTCTCCTAATACCTGTTTTGTCATCCGTTTACACAAGTTCGTTAGGTCGGTTATACGCTGCTTCTCTTGCCCCCTTTAATTATGTCCTATCAGTGTCAAATTTTCTAAGCCCTCTCTCCTCATTATATGCTTTAATAAACTAATGTTATTCAGCAGTATTATGAGAGGAGGAATATTTCTTAACATTACAACTATTGCTACGTTACGGTGCGCGTCGGTTGAGCGATAGGTTAGTAATTCGAAACGAATCCTTGATCATCTATATTGTAGACAGAAGGAAAGGAAGGTAAAAAATAAAGAACAAATTTTATTATGCCTAACAGAACTTTGTGGGAATCAAAACTTTTTAGCTTATGAATGAACAGCATAATCACCTCCTTAAGCAGAGTGAGTTTGATTAACGTTTGAGTGCGTTTGCTAAATCGAAGAGTCATAAATAAAACGAATCAATAATAAGAAGTCTTATTTATCATTTATTCTACTCATACCTACAAACAGTGGTAATAAACTATTCAATACGCCATGAACCACTTCTGTTAAGCAAATACTTTCATTGTCATTTTTATTTTATCTGCTGAAGGGCAAGATCAATCGATCCGAAAAAGGAATATTTTCGTATTTGATAGTTTTCAAAGTAAATAGTTTTATTTATATAAGTAGGATAATGTATTTATTTTAAGATGGGATACATTTTCATGAAGAATTTAATAAAAATGAAATGTAATTCGATTTTTAACAAATAATTTTAATTTGCATAATTTTAAGTAAAATTAACGTAGCTTATTAATTAAAAAAGTGATTGAAATCAGAATATGTAAGAATGTGTTTTGTAAGTTGGTTCGGATTTCTGATTAGATCAAATATGAGGAAGGACAAGGTTTTTAGTAATGGACTCATAAGAAAATACACACTATTGTAGAAAATAGCGTATTTGATTCATTATACATGCTCCAGAAATATTTATGTTATTGTGCCTGATATATACCTGGCCCTAAGTTCACACTAATGAAGAAAGAGTCTTGGTTTATTTCATATAAATCAAAATTTAAAGACCTGATAGAAAAAAAGAGTCACTGTTTATCTAAATTCGTGTCAGATCAAAATATTATGATTCAAAATCAATTTCTGTCCATATTTCTGAGATGAGCTATTGTAACTATTTACATCGTTCGGACTGTTGTCCTTATCTTGGTTGTCATATTCACGACCTTTCGGCCGTTGTACACTCCAGCCTTCTTCAGGTGATTGGAATTTTGAACCAAATCCTTTATTTCGTCCACCGGGGTAGGTGTTCTAGTTCCACGTTCCATGCCTCTTCCGGATATCTCCGTAAATAATGGGTTCAGTTCGAAATTCCAATTACTTGAAGAAGGCCGAAGCGTACAACAGCCAAAATGCCGTGAGTATGACAACCAAGATGAGGACAACAGTCCGAACAATGTAAATAATGTAAAAAGTCAAAATCAATCGCTTAAAAAAGACAAAACAAATCTTTATTATTTAGAAGAATGTAGACATTACACTGAAAGAAAGATTCAAATCAGTTTCTTAATTTTTTAGATGTACTCACCAGCTGCTTGAATACGTGTACGCATCAATTTTTTAAAGGCCCGAAATGTACACGCACACATATCTTTGTTGAACTGCGTTCCTGATGGACATGATCGGCATTGGTAACCTTTTCCAGAGACATACTCTAAATATAACCAGTTTACATGTTCATCTGACAGTTTGCTGCATTCTGGAAGAAGAAGAAGAAGAAAAAAGAAAAAGAAGAATGAAAATTGTATCGTTTGTGATCGAACGAACGAGAAATCAATGAAACTTTTATGAAGTCAAAAAAGTATTGTCCTTCAACGATAATTCTTTTGTCGCCACTTAATTTAAAGACCATTTCATATACGAAGGCCCTTACTTACCGTACAAAACAATTATTTTTATTTCATGAGTGACTTTTGCTGGATTTCGCAATTAATTTAAATTATTCCCAAATTTACTTCCAAGTTAGAAAAATAGTTATCGTACAAAAAATTCGTCGCAAAAATCATGTAAAAAAATAGTCGAAAACAATCACAGTAATGAAAACTTGGGGATCCAAAATTTCAGGATTGCGGGTTTAGATCCGCCCCGGAATGTATTTTTGCTCATGGAGTCCGCTTGATTCCAAAATGGTATGATATGTTGGGCTACGGCCTCTAGGAGTAAAGTTGAAAAGGTGTGACACAGTGGCACACTGACACACTGACATTCGCATTTATTTATTGGAATGGTTGGCAAAACATCGGCTAATTGCCAATCAATTCGAACTATATAAAATGGTAAATAATAAGGATTGCCTTAGAGTTGGTTCACATATTTTAATAATTTAGTAAATGTTTATAAATTTGTGAATAAAAAATTATTTTCATATTTATATCTTTATAAATTGGTAAATGATAAATATTATATTGCATTAGTTTAAATTGTACTAGTATTTAGAATGTTGTAAACAAAATTATTCTTGTAAATAATTAATCTTATAAATTAACCATCTACCTCATTTTGGCAAAATACTAGAGGCTCTAATCAACTCTGAATTCGTTAATCATCTTACCTCACAAGATCTTCTTTCGGATAAGCAATATGGCTTTCACTTCTCTAGGTCAATTGTTGATGTGTTAACGATTATTGCTGAAAGAGTCTATCAAGTGCTAAATAGTTGCTTTGGATATCTCGAAGGCACTTGGCAGGGTTTGACATACCGGTCTTCTTCACAAGTTGAAAGGTTATGGCATTTCTGGACGAATTTTTGAACTTATCAAATTGCAAAATAAAAGTTGTACTGAACAGCCACTCTTCTAGATCTTTTTGCATTAATGTAGGTGTCCATCCTTCTCCAGGTTTCGATCCTTGAACCTACGTGTTCCTAATTTTCATTGCCAACCTTCCTTATGGCTTCATCTCTCAACTCGGCATCTGATGACTGATGACACAACTATTTACTTCTGTCTTAATAGTAAGTATGATCATTCCGAATGAAAGGTCAAATCGTCATCTGATCTCAAAAGTGACTTAAAATCTGATGTTAACTAGGGCAAGAAATGGCTTGTTAATTTTAACGTCTCAAACAAAACAAAACTGCTTTTTACCAATCATCTGAAAGACCACTTTTTGCCTCCCATCAACATAACTGATGCTAACCTCCAAGAGAATGACCCATTGCGCCTTTTCCTGTTAACGTTTTCCGCTGACATGAAGTGGAAAGATTATAATGAACCGCTGCTAGGAAAGTTGGTTCACTCTGAGGTGCTAGATTATTCTTCTTCCCAGAATCTATTTTATATATTTATAAGTCTACCATTCGTCCATGCTTCGAATATTGCTGCCACTATTGGTCTGGTGGTTCTTCTACGTATTTTGAGATTCTTGATAAAATCCAAAGAAGAATCTGTAATGTTATTGGTCCTGACCTGGCATCTCAGCTTTAGTCACTTTCCCATCGCCGTAATATAGTTTCTCTGTGCCTTTTCTATAAATACTTTCATAGTAATTGTTCTGAGGAACTTTGCTCCATGGTACCTAGACTTTATGAATTTAAGCGCAGTACTAGATTGGCAGCAAGGCTAGATGTAACTGTAAGTTCTTTGCTAACAATTTCTTCTCTCACACTTCTCGCCTGTGGAATTCTCTTCCGACTTCTTGCTTTGTAGTCAACTTTGATGTTCAAAAATTTAAATGCAATGTCAATCAATATCTACTGTCTTCTTGGTTCTTTTTCTTTTATTGTTCCCTCTCCTTAATAATGCTTTTCTTTTTCTCATACTCTCTCTCATTCAGTAAACCCCTGTGTCTTATTGGCTTTATTGCTTTTCTTGCGGTGAAATGATTTTGTTATGAAGTTCGTACACGCACAATTCTAATAGTAGTCGTCGTAAGTGACTTTTCTTCCACTCTATCTCGAGTTCTCCTCTATATAGTGGTATGGTTAGGCTAATTAGTATTAGCCTAACCAATCCCACTACAGATTTAAAAAATAATTAAAAAATAAAGTACTTCCTGCGAATGAGTTCATTGTAAGAAATTTCGTTGACAATTACAATGTTAACTTAGATTCTGTGATCTGTAGCAAAACGCACGTATCTTGGTGATACTTACTGCCGCTGGCCAATCTGTTGACAATTTGTGGACACGCGTCGGTGCAATTGGTGTTCTTCTGGCATCCGTTGATGGGGTGGAAGGACATCCCGTCAGGACAACATTTCGGAGATGACTTTTTCCGCCGACAAGTCCAGTATGCACGGCAGTTTCCTGGTTCGGCATAATTATGGACCTCTTTATTTTGGCACGGATCTGCAGAAAATAAGGATCATCTTGTTAAATGGCTGTCATTAAAAAAACGTAATTTTCATAGCTACTTAGCGGTTATTAAACGTTGTTTAACTTTGGTGTTTTATATTTCTACTTTTTATCAGACATGAAGAACGTAAATACCGTTTGAAAAGGTATGAATTCGTCTCTTCTCCCCACAGTTATGAGGGTCAATAGCAATAGAGATCGGGTTCGATAGCCTTAGTTAAAGTAAACTCTACATTCTAAACTGCGAAGAAAGCAACGGGAAACCGTTCCGTTATCCTTTTTAAGAATGCACGACAATTAACAGATAACAGAAAAATCAGCGGAAAGTCATGATTACCAAAAAGGGATCTGGCTTTAAAAACAAAAACGCAAAAAACTGAGTTTAAAGCCAAACTTCATAATTCACTTTGAATATACATTTCAAAAGGTTGTTTGTCTGATTTAAACAGATTAGAAGATTCAAATCAACAGTCGACTTTCAGTGAGACGGTTTTATTCAGAGTTTAAATAAAATACTTTCTAAAATTCTGTCAACAATCTCACTTACCGATGTGTGCAACAAGAGTCATTAACAATGACGCATCTATCTATCTATCTATCTATCTATCTATCTATCTATCTATACAAATAAAGCAAATCAATATAACAATCTAAATTTAGCAAATTCATTTTGAAAATTCATCATTATTTAAACCATTAAAAATTACATTCAAAATGTATGAATTCTTACTTGTCGGGCAGGATACTTTTTCAGCTTCTTTGCAAGCCGCCACTGAATTTTCCCAAAAATATCCATAAGGACATTTGAGGACTTTGAAGTCGACGACTTCTTCGTTGAAGAGCAAGCAACGGACGTAAGAATCACATTTATCTGCAAGACCCACGTATTTGAGCCCGTTTACATAATGTCCACGGTTTTGGCACAATTCTGTAAGAAATAAAGTTATTCAGGTCAACCATTTTGACTGATGTCAATTGCAATATCTAACCACAATGATTAACAAACAGCAGTTAAGTATTTCTATCCAATATCAGTGTTCTCTTTTTGAATCAAAGTGAAAAAAGACCCACCCCCCAAAAAACAAAAAATAAGAAGCCAAAAAGTAAACACCCTTCCCACAAAAATTTAAGGAAACAGAAAAAAAGGATTTCATAAGCTGATTTTGAAAATTTCGCTCAATTTAGAAAATGAAGTAAATTTAGAAAAATCCCTTTTGCTTTACATCGTGTTTCTGCTGTTATTATTTTGTGACAGTTTGAGTGATTCCAATCAAACTTCCGATATTTTCCAATCAAATATTTTTATATGACGTTTCTCTATTTTTTCTACTCGCTAGAAAAAAAGAAAAGAAACTTTAGAAAACTTTTACATACGGGTAAGGACAATAAAGTTGATGAAATTCGTTACTAGAAATATTTTATAAAGAAGAACATTTCGGTTTATGTTAATGTAATGTTAGTAATATCACGTTCTATTTCTATTTCTCAGCTTGTGAAGGTCCTTTGGATGTAGTCCTTCTCCAGATTCTGGGGGTGGGGGTGCGAGGAGAGAATGGGCCGTTATCCTACCGCGCTCGCCCAATGCATGTTAGTAGGGTGGTGTATGTGACACCCTTGGGCGATCATGCCTCTTTTCGATTCGAGATCGCTCAAGGCTATAAGTGAATATAGAGAACCTGACTGAAATTTGAAATCGGCTCTCTGGTTTCTCATTCTGAGCTATTATCCATTATACCACGCACATATCCAAGCTTAAAGCACCTGGTATTCCCAAGTAACCACCCATCTAGGCACTGATCAGACTTGACGTTGCTTAACTCTGCTGATCGGACGAGGACAGTATCTTATTAGTATCATATTAGGGAATTTATTTACACACAGACAGACCAATCAAAACTAACCGCCCAGACATCGTGATCAAAGATCACAAAAACAGAATGTGCTTTCTTATTGACATGGCAGTTCATGCAGACTGTAATACAAATCTTCAAGAAACAATGAAAATACAAGGATCTTGGTGTGGAAATCTACAAAAATGTGGCACATGAAGACATCAGTAATTCCATTTGTGGTCGGAGTCCTGCGTTTGACTGGAAAATATAATGATAGATCCGCTGAAGGCATCCCTGGTAACCCATGCCTTAAATAAATATGAAATATTGTTCTCACAAGGACAGGTCATACCTTATGATGGGCTTTATTTATGTCAAATGTATTTGTTTTTAGGTTGTTTTATTTTTATTTTTCTTACACAAATTTGCAGTGGAAAATGTCATGATGCCATTTCTGATCTTAGGTCTCTGGTTGGGACTCGGAAGAAAATGAGTACATAACAGGAATCAAAGGAAATAATAATAATAATAATAATAATAATAATAATAATAATAATAATAATAATTGTGATTTCTCTGGACCTAGTAATATTTTTGGTATGGAAATGATAATCTTTACGAACCGTTCAAATTTAAAATATTATTAAATGGCATTTAAACTCCAAAAATATTCAAAATTATATAAATACATAAAATAAAATAAATTACCTTCGTAAAATTTATTTCGTAAGGCATTTTTTGCATAATGTTTGCTTGAGTCGGGGTTTTTACGTGTCGTAAGTTGAGGTTTTTCTTTTGTGATGTTTGCAAGTAGAATTTGGTTCGTAGCTAGATCATTACCAAAGGATGTCGTCTGGTTTAATTTTAATTTAACAGAACTCTGAGCTTGTTGGCTAATTTGATTTAAAAATTCTTTCGGTTGAGTGTTAAAAGTGAATACTGCTTCCTGCGTCAACTTGTTTATCTTTTGTTTTAAGGGTGTTTTTCCGATTATAGGATTTGATTGTTCATTTGCAGGCACAGCATTTTGGAATAACTGATCATTACCACTTTGAGTTTTGTCTGTATTGCGTCCATCTGGTCGTTGATCATTTAAAGGCTGAAGTGTTTGATTTTGAACAGTTAATGTCTGATTGATTGGAATTTGACGCTGTGCAGGATACGTATTACCTTGATTTAGTACTGGCTGGGATGGACCAACTTTTGCTAGAACCGGAACTGGGACCTCGCCATTTTGTGTTTTCCTCGTGGTGGACTCGTTATTCATTGTATCTGACTGATTCACATAAGTTTCATGATCGGTCATTGATGCCTGCTTTTTTCCTAATGTTAAATTAGATGGAACCGGGTGATGAGTAATATTCTGTGATTGGGTCAGTGAAAAACCATTTTTTGTGTCTTTACTATTTAAAATTTGTACTTGGATAACGTTGTTGGATAATTTACCCGCGGGTCCTTGTACTTCTATTTTAAGTAAATGGGCATTACCCATTTCAGATTTTTTTGTAAGAAGATGACTATTTCCTTTAATCAAAGTCTCAAGTGGTTGTTTTGAATCGGTTTGCAATGAATCATTTTGAAGTCGGCTGGAGGTTAATTCAAATGGCATCGGAGTTGACAATGATTTGTTGGATATTTCATGTGAACTACTTCCTGTTCCTGATTGGGTAGCTGTTACTTGGGTTTGCTGTGATTCGATAGTTTTCGACTGGTTCTGTTTTGATGAAAATAGCAAATCGGATGGGAGAGTTGTTGTAGATAGTTTATTGGCATCAAAGTCCAGTGGTGTAGATTGTTCAACAAGAAACTGGGATACATTTGAACTCATATGTGACTGATCAAGTAACAGTTGGCTGGATTGATCTGTGGGACTTTTTGTTTGACTCTCTTTGACAATTTGATCCGGATATAATCCAAGTTTCTGATCAACCGCTGGAGTTATATTTGAATTTTCAGTTTTTGATTCCGATTGGTTTTTGGTCGAGTGTTGTTCACTCAACGGTGTTGATTGACTTACAGATGGATTTAACCGTTCAGTAAATGATTGTGTTTGGTTTATCATAGTAAGCTGTTTATCAGATAATAACATTTTGGAGGTGCTTTCGGTTTTATCAGTGGCATTTTGTGGATGTTCTTGAATTATGTCTGTAAATGCAGCATTTTGATTTGTAGTCAAGTCATTTTGAAGAGAACCACTCCCAATGGACGGTGTTTGTGTATTTGATGCCGATTCCATAACGTTTTGCGTTAACACATTTTCCGTTGTAGATATTTGTGGAATACTATCAAGGGTTGTTTGAGCTTCGGGTGTGCCTGGCATTTGCGATCCAGATTGCGCCGTCTCTCCTTTTATCTGAGTTGGGGCATCATTCTTAACTAAACTGCGTGTTATTTTATTATCAAGAGCAGTCAGGTCAATTTTCGAGTTGGAGTTTGTTATGGAATTTTTCGATGGGTCATTTGGAATTAAAATCGGTTTTTCCGGAATAAACAGAGAGGTGAAATCTGGTTCAATTAATCTCGCTGATCGAAGTCTCGTGCGTGGATGAATGTTTCGATTGATTCCAGAGTTTCTGCTTGAGAACCATGATGGTCTGCCTATACTGAGTCTAGTGATGCCAGAACTTGCTCGAAGAGAATCTCTTTGTTTGCGATTTCGGCTGCTCCTTTCCCAATTTCCTCTTGACTGAGCCGACGTTAACATCGCGAGGAACCAACTCGCGAGAACAATTATGACCATCATTCGCACAGCCTGGCGCTTCATCGTGAAGAATAATCTACAAAACAGCAAATTATTAGTATTAAGTTCCAGTGTTTATCAAAAACGTTCTTTTTATATATTTAAGTTTGAAAAATAGTAACATGTAAGAACAATCATAAACCTTTGATATATACAAAAACATATATAAACAGATTACGATAGAGTTTATGTGAGTATTTATAGATTTTTGGAAGACTTGTGTCACGTACTGAGACTGTGTTTTGTTAACCTTCAATGTAGGGAATGTTGACACGTAAGCTACCCGTGAGATTATTGGTTTTCATTAGCGCCGAAAGATCTTTTACTTAGCCTTCAAGCTGTTGTTAAAGATACAAAAAATAAACCAAGATTCTTCGTTACTAGGAATCAGGGAGTAGATAAAAATGAAAACAAAAACACAATTAAAAGAACATAAATATGGAAATGTAAGGAGAAAAATTATCTTTTGCCAAATACGTAAAGTCCCAGACGTCAAATCCATTTTCAAGACAGGGTCAGAATGGTGACAGTATCATATATATAAACGAATACTTGCACTCAGTTTTCTAATCTTAACACTTTTCTTAAATTCGTTGTCTATATTAGACACCAAAGAGTGTTCAGTTCGAGTAAAATATATTAATACATTAGCTAAATATAGAAAAAAAATAACTGAATGCTAATGAAAATAAATATTATTCTTTGAAAGTAATGATGAAAATAATAAAGAAGAATTATATATATATATATATATATATATATATATAATTCTTCCTGTAAACTTTATTAAAATAATTCAATTGTTTTTGAAGACATCTGACCAAATTATGATTTTTTAATGAAAGACATTCGTAACTTCTGCGCAGTCGAGACTAAATAATATTTTTGAACTTATTTTTAATGGAAGACATTCGTAATTTTGAGCAGTCGAGTCCAAATAATATTCCTGAACTAATTTTCATGAAACAAACGCAACGCCTCTTATTATAATTTGATTGGGCGAGAATTATTTTCATCATTACTTTCAAAGAATAATATTTATTTTCATTAGCATTCAGTTATTTTTTTTCTATATTTAGCTAATGTATTAATATATTTTACTCGAACTGAACACTCTTTGGTGTCTAATATAGACAACGAATTTAAGAAAAGTGTTAAGATTAGAAAACTGAGTGCAAGTATTCGTTTGAAAAAGAGGTATATGAACAAAAAATGCGCCGTATTTATATCTCGAATGTAATCTCCCTGTCTCTGAGAAAGGAGACAGATTTAAGCAGCTGGTTTTGTTGTAGGAAAAAAGAAAACTAAATTAAAAAAAAATAGATATTGAAAATAGATGATGTTATGGGAACTTACCCATAATAATAATAATGGATTATTCCGGACATCATAAATACTGCGCCTTAAGAGGGAGCAGCGGTCAGAGTCCGAGAGTCAGTGTCAGTGTCAGTGTCAGAGTCAGAGTCGAGTCAGACGATTACTGTAAGACATTGGAATAGTGATACTGGTCGAGACAACACAGTTCACTGTAACCAAACCTGATTGTCATTACTAATACTTCTACTTCTTTGTACATATTTCTGTTTGTAATATATCTTTGTTATTCTATACCTGTGTTCGAGTTATTCTTCATTGGTTCTACCTTGGACCATCAGCGTGGTACAAGGAACTTGGACCATAACAAGTGGCGACGACGTAACTCCAAGAAAAAACGAACTCTATACGCGGAGGACATACTTTTTTTTTTGCTATCCGTCGCATATAACAAGTGGCGACCTGGAAACCCCCAAAAGAAAAACGAACTCTCTACGCGGAGGACATACCTTTTTTCTATCCGTCGCACATAACAGTGGTCGACGATTAAACTCTAAAAAAAAAAAACAAGTTCTACGCAAGATTTTAAAAAAAAAACAAGTTTTACGCGAACACATAAAAAAAATGAATTTTCTTTTTGGATATCAATTTCACTGGCAACAAAGGAAATTTTTTTTTGCGTGCACAGGTTTCAGAATATCAGGTTACACAAAATTACGTTAACATGGAAGATTTAAAATCAACCATTATGGAACTTATCAAAATCCAATTTGAACAGCAACAAAAGTACGAACGGAAACATCTTAAATTACAGGAATTATTGCTACGTGTAATGTCAAATAAAGAGCAAAAATCCGAGAACGAAACAGTTCCCTCACAAGACGCTATTTGGAGCACTATCGAAGATTTCACGTATGCACCCAGCGAAGACAAAACTTTTGCAAACTACTTCCGAAGGTACGAAGATCTATATGAATTTGACTGCAAAGATTGGTCAGACGCACGAAAAGTACGTCTATTACTAAGAAAATTAGGCACATGCGAATATACCAAATTCGTAGATTATATCCTTCCAAGGAAAACAAATGAGCTAACTTTCAAAGAAGCCATAAAACTGCTAACAGGAATTTTCAGCCATAATACCTCACTATTCCGCAAAAGATGGAAATGCATGAACCTAACAAAAAAGAAGAGCGAAGATTACATAACTTTCGGGTCCATTGTCAACAAATATTGTGATGACTTCAAATTATTGGAACTCAGCGCGGATAATTTCAAATGCTTAATATACGTCCAAGGCCTGGTCTCAACCAAAGACGCGGAAATGAGACGCAGAATCCTTACTAAATTGGAGAGTGAACAAGATTTGACACTTCAAAAACTAGCCGAAGACTGCCAGAGATGCATCAGTGTGAAGAAAGACTCAAAAGACATAGAAGAAGCTGGCACCACGCACATACATAAAGTACGAAGACAAACCAACTTTCCCCCCTCACAAACAAACCAAACTAATCTCAAGAACAGGTAAAACAAAATTTTCTAACTGTAAAAGTCAATATCAGAAAAAACTACCACCCAGTCCATGCTATCGCTGTGGGACTTGGCATTGGTTTAAAGACTGTACATACCGTTTTAAAACTTGTCTATCATGTAAAAAATAGGACACAAAAGTTCTCATTGATTGTCTAGAAGAGAAAGCAAAAGCAGAATAAGAATCACGAGGACTGACCAAGCTGATGAGACTAACATAAGAAAAAACGTACAAATTGAAATGCAAAACAGAAAAGTCAGGCTACATTTGGATTCTGGCTCTTATAAACCTACAAACATGGAGAAAACTGAACAAACCTGCCATGTTAAAAACGGATAAAATTGCTAGATCAGTTACGGGGAGAAAGATAAAATTTGAGGGTGAAGTAATTACAAATGTAACATTTAATGGAATGACGAAAAAACTAAAAATGTACGTCTTAAGAAATACAGAAAACCTATTCGGAACGGACTGGATGCAAAAATTTGAACTGTGGGATTTACCTATAAGTACGTACTGCCAAAATGTAAAAAGTTTATCAACCGAGACAGACAAATTAAAGAGAAACTAAAAACGAGTTTCCCCGAAGTATTTTCAGCAGGTCTCGGAAGATGTAAGAAAATGGCAGCAAATATCGAAATAAAAGAAAACGTTCAGCCTATTTTCAAGAAAAAAACGAGCGTACCGTTTGCGTCAATTGAAAAAATTGATCAAGCATTAGCTAGACTCGAAAACACTGGCATATTGACAAAAGTAGAATACTGTAAATGGGCTGCACGGACGGTCTACGTCAAAAAGAAATCAGGAGAAATTCGAGTTTGCGCTGATTTTTCTACGGGTTTGAACACAGCAATAAAGGACTACCACTATCCTCTACCCAGTGCAGAAGAAGTATTCACTAAATTAAAAGGCGGAATGTTTTTTCCAAAAATAGATTTAATGAAGCGTACTTGCAAATTCCAGTCGATGAAGAAAGTTCAAAACTACTGGACCATAACAGATGATAATCTTTGTTGATATCGATCCCACTCAGAATAAAAAAAAACAGATCAATATAGGGACATTTTTAGAGGATAAAATAAACAGATGTAAACAGGCTAGGATAGAAGGTTTTATGTAGAAATCGTCAATTTTATAAGCATAAGCTACAAATGTCGTGTAGCAACAATCTTCTAAGTGAGAAAATGTAACCTACATTAAAAATCATAATTTTAGATAGATTTGAACAGTTTCAGATAGATTATGAACATGCCGAGATAGATAGATAGATAGATAGATAGGCCAACAGTCAGTAGATAAATATGAACCTATCGCATTGGTGAGATAGATATACGGATTAATTGCTATGGACATATTGTGAGAGATAGATAAGAACAGGGTGGGATACATAAACAATGGGTTCTACATGTAGTAGTTCTGAATATGTGGTTTGGAACTTGTAAGTTGCTTGTCATGTCAAGACTAATGTGTAGAAACATATTTTGACATTACAACCCACACCATCAACCCAATACGGGCGTGGTTCTTCATGCGATCTTTAAGTAAGTAATTACTTCTATTAACGTACATTGTGGGCAGCGGACGTGTCTTTTAGGGAACATTTTAACCATATTTGAAGATTGATTTTGATTGGTCTCGAGTAAGTGTAAGTGTAACTAACTTATAGCTTTCCTCGCTTTTGTTTTTATGGTAGTTTCTCAGTTAGAACAGGGAAACCAATTTATAATCTTCATTGAAACCAAATCAAAGATTCTTATCGAAACTTCACGTCGGTGAAATACAACTTGTAGTCTCTTGAGTATTATCCAGTCCTTGATAAACAATTGTTCTCTCAACGAGGCCCCTTGCCTGGAACGTCTATTCCAGGGATTCCAGCTCACACCAGACCTCAAGTTGATCCTTCGCTAACGACGCTGGAAAAACGGTCGGCTCTCAAAAAGCACCTGATTACTCCTGCCCTGCTTTATCTTTAAGAGTCAGATCAGACCCAAAATATGAACAGAGTGCAGATGACTCAAAACTACTGTGAATTATATAGTCACGTGAATTATATAGTCATGTGAATTATATAGTTATGCCAAATGCCGTATGATGGTGAGTATAATATCAAGTATATTGCGTATTAATAATGTATCACTTGAAAGTAGCGGTCATTAAATTTCGTAAATTCTGGTCAAGTCATCTAGCGTCGAGGACCAAGGCAGGAAATAACGAAAAATAAGATTAAAACAATACACAGTCGATTCATCCTCATTTGCTTCATAGTGCAATGGTAATGAGGAAGTTCCATTCAGGCAGCTTCTTGGAACAGACTCTCGAAAAGATGCTTCCACGATCACTACGGTCTTAACCTCTTGGGTCGACTGTTATCTATACTAAATATCCTCATAAAATGCACTCCTTACTTCCTCCATTTACGCTCTTACAACAACCTCAATCAGTAAGTCTCTGTCTTGAGTGGCTCTTTGGACTGGTATTAAGTGAACAATAGTATAAAAATAGCAATCGTTTATTACAGCTGGTGCATTAGACAAAAAGTGGGATCTGTCATTAGAGTGGATCGAAAAACCAGGGTATCGTTAATGATTTGGGACATTGTTTTCTCGATTTGTAGATATAGTTAGTGCAGCTCAAGGATCGTATTTAACGTGTAAATGCGCACACGGAGACACAGGATACGCACACAGAAACATATGATATGCACACGAAGATATAGGATACGCACACGGAGATATGGGTGATCCTTGAAAAGTCCAACAATTCTGTATAAATGGAACATACATTCCAGTATGTTGATTATCCGAAATGATGAAATATTTTGAGTAGATTTTGTCAGACTTTCGGCAAAGAAGTAATAAATATTAAAAGCAGTCCAACCATAAAATGTATTACTTTGTTCACGTAAAGTCCGTCGGTAAGTCATACATATTCCGGCTCTATGACACTCCCACCTATTTCCCCATCTTCGTCTGAATAGCCATGTATATATCGTAATATCGTAAACATATAGACGAAATGTTATTGAAAAGTTTCCAGCTCGACCCACTCCCCGAAATCAGTGTTTCAATGAATAAACATCAGAACATATTTTTTATGGAAAAGTGGAAGAAACTTGAGAAACTGCGGAGTGAATGTGTGGAATAGAATTTACGTTTCGTTGTTCTATGTCATTCTTTTTGGTCTAGACAAGAACATTTCACCACTCTTCGTAACATATTCTTCTGTGTGCCGTGTTCCTTCAGGACATGGGTGATTATGACTCTCCAGAACTTAGCCATGTCTGTCTTTCACTCCCTGTTCTGTCATCCACTTGCTCAAGACCATGGGTAGGTTACTCGCTCTTTTTTACTCTTATATGTAAGAGTAAAATTTTCCAAACTTTCTTTCTTCATAATATGTCCTAAAAAATTGAACTGCCTCTTTATAAGTGAAAGAGTTTTTTGTTTGTTACCATTTTCCTTAAAATTTCTTCGTTGCTCATATTTTCTGTTCATGGTATTCTCAGCATCCTTCGGTAGAACCACATTTCTTTTGCTTCAAGTCTTCAACATTCATTGTCATATAGGAATATATGATATTACATTTTTGTATTACATAACAATCGAACACTCTTTTCTTTGTTTCTTGTAAAATTTTCCTTCCCGTTTCTTAATATTTTGCTTAGCTTTTGGAAGGCATCTTTTGCTGTTCCAGTGCCACTTCGGATTTCGGTGTCACATTTTCGGCCATCTGATAAAACATTTCTTAGATATTTAAAATTCTTTACTTGATTGATTTTGGCATCTCCAATGCGTAGGTCGCATCTTGCTCTGTTTCTCTTGCTGATAACCAGACATTCTGTCTTCTTACAATTGGCAGTCCTTTCTTCTCACTTTCCTTTACTACCTTATCTAAGGAGTTCCTGAAGTTTTTTTTTGTGTCCGATATCAACACAATATCATCTGAAAAAAAAAAAACTTGTTCCGTTTTTGTGTATCTGTGCGTTTCCTGAAAAGTGTCCCCCCACATACACACACACATACACACACGCACATACACACACGCACATACACACACGCACATACACACACGCACATACACACACTTCTAATTTCGATCAGATTTTGGTCTTCAATTTAACAGTAATCTGCCAAATCCTGGAGGCTCTTTAAAGAAAAGAAAGCAGTTCATAATAAAATTTGTTTCAGTCTAGGCGCGCATGTGTTAAAATGCCTTTGAACTGTAAGGTCATTTTTGCTACGCACGTTTCAAACTATGAACGCTATACAAACGTTATATTCGCTATTTGTCAACTTTTTACTTCCTTTACTTGAAAACAACTAACGATGATCGAAACTACTTGAAACATAATATTTCATTTTGGTAACTACCTCCAAAAATAAGTGTTTACCTAAATGCATTTTAAAAATGAAATTTTTTTCGTGAAACTGTTATTTTATTTTTAATTGCAAGTTAATATATTAAATTTAATATTTCCAATAAGAAATTTACTTTGCTGTATTTCAAACCGAATTTAAATTGATTGGAATTATTTTTGAAATCGCTAAAATCGGCCATATTGACAAATCGTTCAACACAGCATAATTCTCTTTATTAAAAAACTTTCAAAAAATAAAATGTTTTGTTCTGAAACTTTAATTGAGGAAGATTATCTGATTTAAGGTTTAATTAATCTGAAATAAAACAAATATTACTTACTTTATTTTAAAATATCGCAGAAAAGCATTTTTTAACATGGAGGTGTATGTTTTTATGCGTTCACATATTTATCGATAACATGACGATTGCGAGATTTAGGTTGGGTGAAAGACTTGTAGTAAAATTACATGACAAATGCAATATAAACACCGATTTTTACATAAGCTTTTTAATTGCCCACTAATCTTTAAAATTTAAGTTATTTTAAGTTTTGTAAAATTTTACTAAATTTAGGTACTTTGGCTTTATAGCCTAACTTATGAAAGCTCTTGTTGAGAAAATGTTAGAAAATTTTTAATTTATTATAGTTAATACTCTTATTTTCTAATAATGTCGTGTATGGACGTCCGTATTTTTATAAAAATCGGCATGTTTATACACAAACAAAAAAATTAAAAAATATTTTTAAAATACTGGGCATCGCTGAATTGTAATAAGCTTTTCCATTTAGGATTAGTAAATAAAATACAATTTTTGTTTAATAACAATATCACTTGACCGATACAAATTAATAAAGAATTTTAAAAGATTTAGATGTTTATAAATTATTCTAATTAAAACTTAAAAAAAAAATGAAAACAATTCTTGTGAAAATTAATTATTTATCGAAACATTTGTTGTAAGGTAAATAGTGTCTATAATATCTATCATGAAAGTAATTAAAACCATTTCTAATTAAATAATGTCAGAGCAGATTTTCTCTAACTGGAGGTCCTGTTTGACCAAAAAAAAAATTGATGATTTAAATTTTCAGAGAACTTGTCTATATAAACATTAAGAACCACAAAAAAGAATTTCTCGAAATTTCATAAATTAAATAAGTGAAGGAGGGTAAAAGATGTAAAAAGAAAGATTAAAAAAATAATTTAATTTATTTTTAAATAAGTTCTGAAAGTTTAATTAAAATCTGACAATTATTTGATTTTTGCAAGAATTTCCAAATCAATGCGTTTTTCACCGCAAAAAGACGCTCAAATTTCCCAGACTAATTTATGGTTACCTTTTGACGTCAGAAAAACAAACTTTTTATCCAGAATTTCAAAGGTTCTAAACAGGATTAAAAAATAATTTTTACATAAAAAAAAATCATTTGATGTTTCTTCTTAATCACACAAAGGTTTTGAGATTTTTTTTCATGTTTGCTCATTTTTAGCAAATCTTTAGGTACCGACATTCAGATATTCTCACCAAATAACTTACACTAACAGAAACTCGCGATAAGGCTTAGCAGACATTCTTTGTCTGTTATATTTAACAAAGCATGTTTAACGCACACACACATACACACACATATATATTTATATACCCATACGAGCAAATTCAATGGGCCACATTTTATAAAGTTGATCGTTCGTTCGTCTACGGCGAGTCGCCGCATTTTAGGATGAAAATGTTTTAGACTTTATTTTTGCATTAGTTTCACAACTAACCTTATAATCATTAAAATTTAACGGTTCCATTTTTCTAATCTTTTTGTAATAAAATCAGCTTAAGGAATGTTTTCAGGACGACTTGAGATATTAAAAATATCATTAAAAATGTAACTTACCTGGAATTTGTGTTTTCTTCACTTTTCGACAAGAAAATTCTAACTGATTTACTTATGTATTTAGGGAGTATAAAATATATAATTTGTTTTCAATTACATATCTCTTTAAAAAAGTAAGTAATTCGAAATATACATGAACATATTCCAAATGTTCTTTTTTAGCTGATGATTCCAACTTATTTATATATAATCAATTTTCTAAATAAATTTCTTTGATTCCGTCTGTTCAGTTGATGTCTGGTCTTTTGGATAAAATCCTTGTTGAATCTGTTTTTTTTTCTTGACGATAAATTTGACTTTGTTAACTTTAATCTTATTTAATCCTCTTTTGTTAAGGTTGCCTTGTATTTATACCGTTTACTACAATAATGTTGAAATTGATCAATCAGTAATTGCTACGTAATTCATAGACCCCACCAATCAACTTTATTGTCAGCTTTGTTTTGAAAAGACAGCGCCAACCGCAGGGCAATGACAACGTAATAATAAAAATAAGTACCTCAAATTGTCTGAAATATCACCGCCCTCAATTCTGCAGTTTACAAAGAAAGTATGTTCTTTGTTGTCAACGAACGTAAATTTGTATCTGCCATTTTTATTTCGACAATTTCATCCTGCCACAAAAAATGTTTACGTCGTGCGTTTGCGTGTATGTGTGTGTGTATATACGTATATTTAAAATGTAAATGTGAGGACGTATGGGTATTTCAGTGCGTGAACATTGTAAATATGGGTGTTTTTATACGCACGTCGGCGTCTGGATATTTGCTTGTACGTGTGCGTGTGTGAGTCATCGCACGTGACTCTCTAAATCCAATGGATGTCAGTCTACATTGGACATTTTCCACGCCCACTTTGAACATTTACTGCTGACCGCAGTCATTTATGTTTTTCTGATCTATTTGAATATTTTTTAAATTAAATGAACTGAATAGGTAGCCTATATCCAACACTTTTTGCGTTTCCCGTTTTCGTTCACTTCTAATAAAAGGATTGAATATTTTTGGTTGTTTTTGGTTGCCAACAAATCAAATCAACCTTTTAACAATGTGTCATAACATGTCCTGGGGGCTAAGTGGATAGCAAGTCAATTTCTTTAAGTAAATGAAAACATTTACATCTCTGGTATCTTCTGCGTTACATTAGGTAAAATCATGGAAAAGGCTAAGCCGTTGACAGAGTTTGAACATGGCAGAATTGTCGAGCTGCGAAATCAAGATCTCTGTTAACGTACCATCGCTAGTGAGATTGGGCGAAGTAAAACTGCTATTGCAAATTTCTTACGAAAATTTCAAGTGGTCGGCCCAAGAAAATTTCGTCAGGGTTGAGCAGTGAGATTCAACGGGTTGTCCGGCAAGACATCAGGCAGCCATCGAATCAGATTAAGACCCTTTCGGACGCAGAATGCAGCTCAAGAACAATAAGATGGCATCCCCGAGAGAAAAGCTTTAAAAATGGTAAACGTCCATGCCTTCTGCTACACCACAAAACATCCCGGTTAAACTTTGCTGAGAAGCAGCAAACGGGAGAAGGTTTTGCTCTCTGATGAGAAAAAATTTAACTTGGAATGTAACTTCAAACTTTACTGGCATGATAAGGATATTTCTACACGATACGGTGGACGAAGCTCCGTCATGATCAAGAAACAATTGAGTTTCAGGTTATACAGTAGAGTGGGGCGTCAAACCGCGGCTGGTTACATTGGTATGTTGGAGAGAGCATCCTTATTTACTGAAGGCCCTCGCTTGTGTGGAAATGACTGGGTCTTTCAGCAGGACATAATGCCCGCAGGACAAAGACTTTTTCATGGTGAATAACGTGATTCATTTGTACGACATGAACCCTATTAAAAATGTTTGGGTAGATGGCAAGGGAAGTTTATAGAAATGAACGCCAATCCCAAACAGTGAAGCCATTTTCCATCTTTATGAAGCCATCTTCACCACTTGGAAAAACATTCCATCCAGCCTTCTGAAGACGCTTATATCGACCACGCCAAAGGAAACTTTGAAGTTATTCACAATGATGGCCGGGCAAATCACTACTGAGACGTCATGTTGCGTATTTCCTACTCTGTTTAGGATTTCTTTTAGGTATGGTCTTAAACTAGTATTTAGCCTAATTTCCCAGTATTCAAATTTCCTATTAAATGTTAAAAAAGTTTTAAATTTTTATTTTTCCTTTTCTTATTTTCATTTTTTGAAGCTTTATTCAAGTAAGTAACAGCACAAAAGGTTATATTTTTTCTTTATTGTCATTGGCCTTAAGATTTGGGCCAGCAGTACATATATACAGGGTACGATGGATAAATTGGCGTCTAAATTACACAAAAATGAAAATAACACTGACATCTCATTTTAACAGATATATTTACCAAAATTACACAAAAATATTTTGAAATACTAAAGAGTAAATTTATTCAATATAATCGCCATTGGCTTCAATTACGGCCTCCAGACACCTTCGGAATCCCCTGCAACTCTTCTGGGCGGTCTCCTTGTTTAAGTTGGTAGATGTTGCCATAATCCTTGTCTTCAGTTCATCTTTGGTGTTACAAGGAATTTTGTTGGTCTCTCGATCAACTGCCCCACACATAATAATCAAGGGGTTGCAAGTCTGGGGAGTTAAGTGGCTAGATGTAAGGGGTGATGTGGTCGCAGAAATTGTCTGACAACCATGTGACTGGGTTCTCCTAATTGTGTGGCATGTGCAGAGTCATGTTGTCAGACATAGGGTCTCCCAGCATCCAACCTCTTGACTACTTCCTCAAGGCACTTAATGTAGAGCTTCGTTCTTGACTCTGATGCCCTCATCTTCAATTTCAGGAGTTCTTTTCTTATCAGAACGATCAGAGTGAGTTTTTCGAACTGCCGTACCTTCGTAATCACCACTAGACTCATTCAAATTTTTCCAAATTTTCTACACTGTCTTCAGATTGACACCCAAATACTCTGAAATGTCCGTATTGGAGCTTCCGATGCTCATATCAAGCAGTATATTTTCCAAATTTCTGGCGGAGTGAATTGCGTCATGGTACTCTTTTTTTCACAGATGGTGTGCAACTGACTTTACTATACTGTACAGTCAACAAAATCAAACACGAACAACACGCATGCACGAAATTAAAAATATGAAATGACGACAATTTACTCGTGCCCTCTGTGTGTATATATATATATATATATATATATATATATATATATATATATATATTTGTCATCCATAGACAGACTGTTTCGCAGCTCATCAGTGTGGCTAGACGTCCGGTTGCCTCTAGCTAGGATCGAAACTCGACTGAATTTGCGTCAGTCGGAACTTCTACCAGTAGGTCGTCGGCGCACGATACACACACATTATTCTGACGATGAATGTCTTGTGCAAGGTTTTCGGCAATAGTGAAACGTTAGATCAAAGCAATTCTGGTTTATTTTAGGAATAAGAGTGAATGATTTTTTTTATTGTTTTCACAATATCAGTCTGTAAAATTTATGTACAAGTAGTGTAGCGGCTATCGGCGCCGAAAGTGGAGCCGATGAGCCGAGTTCAGATTCCCGTCTGCGTTAAATTTCGCACTAATATCTTTGGAAATTTCTGTCTCTCCACTAGCTATGGGTGAAATAACAGGGCAGAATGGGCTCTCTAGTCTTGTGCGGCAGGATTACTGTGAATTTCAGACCACGTCGAAACAACTCTTCTGTCATTCCAAAGAAGTCATAGCAATTCACAGTAACGAAATCTGATGATCATCTACGTCCTGAAAGAATATGGCATAAAAATATGTATAAAATTACATTATAAACTACTACCAAGAATCAAATACCTTTTGATCATATGTATATGGTGAAGTTCAAAAGAAGGCAATTCTTAGAAGGAGAGAGAGAGAGAGAGAGGGGGGGCGGACGGGGAATGAAAAGAATTAAGAAGTCGGTGCATGCAAATATTTTGCTTATAAGAAATTCCACTATTGATTTTAATTTGTTACTGTCAAATCTGACACAGACAGGAAAAGGAGAGTTCTTGACAGAATATTGTTTTATGGAAATTAAGAAATGGGACGCAGCAGATTATTCGTATCGATTTTATCTAATGTCAAAAATTCAATCTATCTATCTATCTATCTATCTATCTATCTATCTATCTATCTATCTATCTATCTATCTATCTTAGTCTGTTCATATCTATCTATCTAGCTAGCTAGCTAGATAACTAGCTTGCTAGCTAGATAACTAGCTTGCTAGCTAGTTAGCTAGCAAGCTAAGTCTGTTCATTATCTATTAGGTTGTTATGTATTCGTTCCTTTTTCTCTGAGGTTTTGCGAATGATCATGAAAAATAATCTTTCGTCGGATTTTTCTTAGTAACACTGGTTATCCTGTGAAACTGTTGTCTAACGTTATGGACATCTTATTTCAGATTAGACACCTCTTCTTGATGGAATGCCTAGTCGACAAGAAAGAATATGCTCGACATCTTCTTCTCTTTGCTTTTAACCATGGTCATAAAGCCGTCAAAGGTGCTCGAGACATTTGTGCATTCATTACCAACAGAATGGTAACAGAATAGAAATAATTTTCCTGTCTCAAGGAGGGGAAGTTCAAACTCACAGACTCTCCACGTTCGGGTCGACCTGTTCAGTTTGATGAGAAGAAGAACCGCGGCAGACCCTTAGGGAATTGGTTCAGAAGATGGCAAGCTCTTCTGTTACTGTCGCTTGTCAGCTTCACTCGAGGGGTAAAGTCCAGAAACACGGCGCATGGGTGCCGCACTCATTGACCGTGAGAAACAAACTCCAGTACTCCTCCATTGCCACCAGACTATTCGTGGATAAAAAGAAATGTTTCTTTATCATGTTATCACCGCGGACGAAAAATGGTGTCTTTACGTGAATATGAAGCAGAGAAAAGAATGGATGAGTCCCGACAAGCAGGGGACACACCCAAACCAAGCGAAAGCTGCATTTACGCAAATGAATGATCTGGCAACAGTCTAATTTACTATGAAATGATTCCAAACAACAGAACGCTCAATGGTAAGCTAGATGTTGAATAAATGAAGAGGCGATTCCGTAGAATAAACCTGACCATTGATGCCGTGTGATTTTTCAACATGACAATTCTCATCCCCACGTCGCTAACATGACCAAACAAGCAATTAAAGAGCTCCGGAAGTTCTGTCACACACGCCGTATTCTCCTGATTTACCACCTTTGTCGTTCGCTTTCTAAGAGTTTAAGCGGTGTTTTGTTCAACAGTATGGAGCTCAAAAGTGGTTTAATGCATTTTTTTCGAATAAAAAGCAAGTGATTTATATCGTCGAGCATTGAACAGTTAGTGGGCCGTTAGCAGAAGGTCGTAAACATTGAAGAGGAATACATTGTTGAATGATTCATCAGAACTATTAATACGTAATAATTATGAAAAATTATAAAATTATAGTTTTTCTATCTTGTGAAAATTTATAATGAAGAAGGACTGGGAGATTATCGCCCTTTGGGGTTTTCCGGGCCTGTCACTGATAGCAGCAGCAGCAGCAAGTGGCAGGGGAGGAAGGTGTATATAAACGCCGATCTAAACGACTTCGGGCTCTCTTTTTGATACCACCTGTTGGGTGTCAGACCTTGATTTTAGGCAGTGTGACTGCTTAAAAAAGTTACGGGGTCCGGTGAAGTGGCGAGTTTCTGGCAGATAGAGCCTCTTTGCCGAGGGAGCAGTAAATTTAGAACCGAGGAATAAGCGAGTCTGTTTATTTCCTTAGTAAGGTTCAGTATTCAAAGAAGAACTTTAAGAAATTGTTCCTTAGAAAGAAGATATCTGACGAGTCGGCGAGAGGCGGTTGAAAGAAGAAATTTCCGGGAAGACCCAGTCGTGATTGAAGTCCTGAGGAAGAAATTTTCAAAGAAGCTCCCAGTCCTTCTTCGCCTCCTAGAACTGTTTTGTACTCCCACGAGGGAATACTAGATTTATATAGGCCGCGAGTTAACGAGGCCATTTTAACAAGAACTTTGTTTTTACTCCCACGAGGGAGACCCTGAATTATATTGACCACGTGTTTGAGTGGCCATTTTTGGCAAAGGAAAAAGTGGGTAATCTTTTTTTATTTTTACTTGTTTTTTTGTACTCTACTTTTGTTTGTAGTGTCATTTTTTTAATTGTTACTACAGGGAATTTCCAACTCCCTAGCAAGGGGAATATCTTGCAAGAAAAGGTTACTTTTTTTTACCCCTCTAATAAAAATATATGTAGACCTACAGTTGTGTGCGTAGTTGTATTTCGAAGTTACATTTTTTTTACGTCGGACCCCGGTTAATATACCGGTAGTAGGTTTTATCCTTTAGGTACGGACCTAAAGTCAATAAAATTCCGACAATCTATCTATCTATCTGTTCATTATCTATCTATTTATCTATATCTAAAGGTATGTGTAATTTCTTTATCCGTATATACTTGAAGAATTCATTTGTCAGTGATATCATGACTAATGTGTGGTTTACTGGCCGACGTTGGACGTGTCAGTCAACACAACAACCTGCGTAGAGTGATGTAAATTATTATGAACGTAAAAAAAGAAGATACATTATTTTTTTTTGACCCAGGTAAGTCTGACATAAAATAATACTAAGGAGGATTTTTCGATGTTTCATAAATCTCCTTGTGGTCGGGGAACTTTGAATTTAGCATTTTTCCCCTCTAAAAGATTACAAAGCAAAATAAAGTACTTTTGACAACAGCTTTTAGGACAATTAAAACAACGGTGATGGTTAGCACTCTGAATAATTATCAGATCTATCTATTTTACATTGTTATTACTGGCTAAAGAAAGAATTCTGTTCGACTGAAGTCAGTTTTCTATAAAATTTATATTCAATCTGTCGGGGTAGAAGATTGTTCTTATTCTAACACTTTTGCCCCAGCCCCTAACCTCCGACGTCTTACTCTCTGGGTTGAGGTGTCTACTTGGTCTTAACCGAACTTAACAGAGTGACCGTAGGTCCCCTGAGCATCCGTAGATCATTCGACCGGTCCACTGGTTTAATCCTATTTCCTGCCCACGTTGTGTTTGGTTTGATCCAGAAAGCAGAAGTGATGTTCATCCATTCACGGTCGACTGAAGATGTAGACACGGCTGGAGAGTCTGTGCTAAGAAATTTAGAATGCACAATATATATATATATATATATATATATATATATATATATATATATATATATATATATATATATGCAGAAAGCCGGACAAACAACTATTCAGTGGTTGAATTGTTAATGTCTTTTATATAGAAGAAAAGAATAGTATAGAAAAGAAACTAGTTACAGAAAAGAAAATAATTGACGTAAAAACTCATACACTGGATTCTAGACAGAGAGAGAGAGAGAGAGAGAGAGAGAGAGAGAGAGAGAGAGAGAGAGAGAGAGAGAGAGAGAGAGAGAGAGGTTGTGATTAGCTTGTTGTGAAATCGTCTCAGAACGATATACGACTCTTGCGATAGAGAGATAAAGGTTTCTGTGCGTTCCTCCTCGGCGATAGTAACAGTAGTTGTAATCTTCGTGGTAGTAGAAGCATCGGTACTTATATTTAATATACATGTACATGTTAGCGGGGATTTTGTTCCAATCCCTGACGTCACTTCCAGTCTCCGATATCTCTCCGCCCAGCTCCACTGCACTCGACGACAGACGAGCCAAATGCAACTCTGATTATTGTAGCTTGTTCGACGTTTCCGTTTCCAGTGGTAGTAATAATAGTAGCAGCAGCAGTCTTAGATTGTTGGAGGAGTAATTCGCTTCTTCGTACTTATATCAACAAAATATGTTAGCGGGCGTTTGGTTCCAATCTCTGACGTCACTTCCAGTCTCTGACCTCTCTCCACCCAGCTCGACTGCACTCGACAGCAGACGAGCCAACCATTCTGTCAACAGATTTCTGTGCGCTTTTATATAGATAAACCTGGCTGATCATAAATCGACCCTTAGCCCGCATCGATTATCACGAATGCTGCCTTCAACCCAAAATCATGTGAATTTCAAAGTTCCTCATAGCCTTAGTAAGCTCTATTTCAAATTTTAACCGATAAAAATCATCTCGATCATCTTTCCATTGTCTTCCTAATGACTCAATTCCAAATGGACTAGATCAGATTCCCATCAGTAAACAAAATTGTTCTGATCTAATTTCGCTGTTAAAATTTACTCCAATTTCAATAAAGAATATATGTGTGTGTGTGTGTTAGTGTGTGGTTCCCAAACTCTCTCTGTCACATTATTACCTCGTTCATGCCAGAAGAGTTTCTCATATCAGCAAATTATTCCGAGTTAATTAATCCTTGTGATGTTGTTTGCCGATCTCTTCCACTGAACTAATATATATGATTTATTCTCATTACTCGAGCTAGGGGTTGAGCTTACAACTATTAGATAACTAAATCCTCTTAACCAAAGATTTTACCCATTTGCCACATATCACATATTGATTTATTTCTGCCTTGTAAGGAAATATTTAACTCATGTTGTTTTGTCATTACATCACACACAAATGTAGCATCTCTGTGAAACTTTGTATCTGATAATTCACAAAACTTATTGTTTTCTTTGAAAAAGTCAATTATTTGCTCCCGACAAAATTTGAACAATACGTGTCCTTGCGAAAACCAACCTATTTTTGAGTGATAGGACAAATCTACACTAAATACCTCGTCATCTGTCATCAACATGTTTCGCAATACTTGTAATCCTTTGTAAGGTGGTATTTAAAATAGCAGATTTTGCACAGAAATATTACTGGTGCAGAATGCAATGAATAGAAATCAGTGCATTTAGAGCTGTGGTTTCTCTTTTTAGATGTGCAATGAATCCTTCATTTTAAGCCACCATAGCTGGAGCACCATCAGTACACATACTTACCAATTTAGTAAGATTCAGCCCAACCTTATGACATTTCTCTTTGAAGTTATTAAAAAAATCTATTCTTCGTATCTTTCCTTTACGGGTGCCTAAAGCAAGTAATTTTCAAATAATTGAAAATCGTCAGTTATTGCACGAATAAAATAATTGTACCGAATCAGTGGAATCTGTTAATTCATCCAAAGTTAAGGAGAAATATACATTGTCTTTTTTATTATATTTTGGAGCTACTCTATTTCATTACTGGCCAGTTCATGTTGTCGATCTGTAATAGTTCTTCTTGAAATAGGCATATTTTTATATTTAACTTTATCTGAATCTAAACATCTTACGACTTCTACGATGCCTCCTTCCTTAATGAGCTCTGCATCGCTGAATGGTTTTCTTCCAGGCAAATATGCAGATTTATAGCTTGCTTCTGTTGCGGCATTTCCTGAATTTAATACAGAATGGAATAATTGTCGCTGCTTTTGCTTTCCATCCTTTAGTTTCTGCCGTGCAATCCTTTGAGCTTCCCTCCCTCCAATTTAGCATATTTATTGTCTTTATGAACAGCATGATGTTGGTGTGCATTGTATTTTGAACTGTTGACATTGCAGTTTCACAAAGCAAGCAAACATTCTACCACTGTTAAACACTAAAAAATATTGCAATTCCCATTCATCATTGAAGGTCCTATTTTCTTCTTTTAAAGCTGGTTTTACCTTTTTAAACAAATAATGGGTTAAAATTAATACAGAAATGGTTTTATCCTGAAAAAGAAATAAATATTAGTAAAAAGATAAATAAATATTAGCAAACACAAAGAACTAGGCTTATATATGCATTGTTGTTATTGAAACTCATGCTAATTGTCTGCATCGAAGATCAGCATACATAATAACATTAGTAAAGATACTACAAGCAGTTAAAATATGCAGGCATCGCCATTATTAAAACTTGTAAAAGTTGTATTACAGCCCCAAATAAGAAAGGGAAATTTTATGTTGAAAAAGAAATTTTGATGGCTTGCCTAGGGAAATATGTTTGTGGGAAGCTGGCAAGGCTGCTCAAAAGCGGAGTTGTGGAGCTGACATCTAAATCTTCAGCTCCAACTCTGGCTCCGGCTCCAACATTTTGAAATTTACTGGCTCTAGCTCCAATATTTTGAAATTTTCGGCTCCAGCTCCGGCTAGTCTCACAATAATGATTGATATACCTTACTGAAGTTGGACCTTGCTCATAGCTATTCATAGGCCATAATAGACAGCTATTAATCTAAATTATAATGAATATACCACTGCCTTTGTTAATCTCTTATTACTGATTATAATATAATTGGTTATTGATAAGAATATAAAGTTAACAACAAAACATTATTACTATTATCTTTTGTTAACTTTAAGTTCAATGTTTTAGTAATAATTCCAAAGAACAAATAATGTTAAAAAAATATAAAGTTAGTTGTTAATTGAAGTGGCGTGAGATTAGTATTTGAAAGGTGATAGCTGAAAATCGTCAATGTTGAAAATATCTACTTACTCAGGTTGAGAAATAGAAAGTTGGTAGCAAGATGGCATATAATTTTACCAAGGAGCGTTTTTTTTTTGATGGACGAACGGAATTTTTTTTTTTATATACAGCAGTCCTTCGTTTGGTTAGAGTTCTTCTTGTGTAGTAGAATTTTTTCTTTGTAAGTTGAATCGTAGAAATAAATTTGTCATTAATGTTCTTAAAGGCCAACTGTAAGTTGAATTACATTTGCATCTTTTTATGTTCAAATCTCTCCTTTTTTTAATATCTTCTGTCTGTTGTCAGACTTTGGTATCTGTTTATATGCCAGTTTATTTTCTCGCACCAGCTCACGAATTTCTTTTCTTTTTCTCTAATTTTTTAAAAGCGATGCTCCTCAATGGTTGAATATTTATTTCTAACATAGGCTCGAGAATTTCTTTCTTTGTTTCTCTAGTTTTCCCAAGCCGAGACCTCTCCTTGGTTGAATATTTATTTCACGCCTAGTCGCAAATTTCTTTGCTTGAATTGGCGAGCTTGGTAAGTTTTATTTTTTAATTTTTTACTCTCTACATTAGCCATACTTACGCCATGAAAAATTAAACATAAACAGTGATAAAAGGTGGTTTGAATTTCGTGATTTTCTAAAAAGAAAACCACGAAATTCAAACCATCTAAAAGTATTTTTTTCATACATTATGTAAGTTTTTCTTTTACTTAAAATAATTTTATCGAGTTTTTCTTACCATGGAGAAAGAAAAAGAAGAAAACGAAGACATCCAGCTGAAATTGTTAGTAAGGGGAATGTGAAAAGTTAGTCAAGGTGTAATCAAGAGACGTGTCACTAACTAACGAAGACTGTTGTTACAAGCAAAATAATGTGATGATATATATATAATTTTACTATAAAGATCTTAATGGTTCCAAATTAACACCAGAGAAGAAACCTTAGCCAACTTAAAGCACACTACTAATGTATTTTTGATCACAAGTAACACAAGCTCAAATGATAAATTTAATTATTACTGAGAAAGAGGAAAATTTATTGTGAACTTTTTAGTTTAGGAAGCTGGAGTTAGTTCATTTTTTAATCTTAAATGATATTTAATTGACCCAAAGATTATCTAATTGCTTATAATTATATCTTAACCATATACACAATTTTAGGAAAACCGAAGTAAAGAGGTGAAAATTTCGTGGGAATATTATTGATATTCATCAAGAATTATTAGTGACTTAGTGATGGAGGTGGGATATGTATATGGACGGAAGCAGATGGGAAATTGGTAAGGGTATAAAATGAGGGGAGGAGAAGTTAGATGTGTGGTGTGACAGTTAATTGATCAGTCCATTTTCTTGTTAAGGGATAATAGTTCAATTGAGTTCATTCCGGACTGGGGAGGAGCAGAGATTCCTAGGTGAATGTCCTTAAATTTGGATGCATATGCGGATGTATGTGCGTGCTGAGGTATATATGAGTGTATGTATGCATGTATATGAGTATAGGTGTAGGTATGCGTGTGGACACACATACATACACGCATATATACATACATACATATATATATATATATATATATATATATATATATATATATAGTTCAGCCTTATATCCTATATATATAATTATTATATACTATTCAGCATATCCAATCTTAAGTAATCAAAATTTACTACCATAATAAGGCTTTCTAATATTTAACATATGGTACATACGTTAATATATGAATTTAATAGGTAGTTTTTAAAGGGTCACTTACCGATATATATTAGATTACGGGTTGAAGAAGTCACCTAGGAATATATATCTAGGGAAATAATTAGTTATTATACGTTCGTATCTAACAAGAATTTTAATTCGTTCTCATTTTTGTCTTATAATTCCGTCTAACTATGCCCGGGTTTTTCTAACTTTACTAAACTCCTCTTATTATCCTTCGAAAATGTTTCATCCTAACATAGGGTATTTGTAGATACATGTCAGCTAACGTATGTATATGCATAGATATAGAGATCTAAGTGTATTTAAGTATAGATAGCTATGCGAGTAGAGATATTCTTAACGTTGATGAACGCATGGGCACGCATATATATATATATATATATATATATATATATATATATATATATATATACAAATTCCCTCCAAATCTTTGAAAATATTCCCCCAAATTTTGAGCTTTGATATATGGACGAGTTTAATACACTAATAATTCCGAATTATCTCTCTTTCATATTACTAAAGTTACCTCTTGACGGTTTTTCACGTTTTCGTTAATTTCCGTGGATTTCCGTTGAATCAAAATTGCCGTGTGACCATTAATATGTAGGTCAGATCATCGGTTACCCCTTCCCTCTCCCCATCCAGGCTCTCCTACCTCCACAATATAATTCCTGTAACGGTGCCTTCTTCTGACATATCTCCCACTATGTCTCCTCTAACGCCCTCTCTTTCTTTCCTCAACTAACCAGTATCCCACTGCAAAGTGATACCATAAACAGTTTCAAAATTCCTGCGAATTTAAAAATTAAAATTCGTAGGTGAAAATAGTTATTAACTAAAGGTATCTTAATTCCAATTGTAAAGTATACACACGTATATATGTATGTATGTATGTATTTAAATTCCCAAGAGGATAGAATCCAGGTAGAACTCAATGTCCAGGTCAGAGTAAGAATATAATATAAAAGGCTCAAACACTAATATTCCATGGTTATAATTTATTACATTGGAATCGTAATCACAATCCAATTCATCAGGCCTACAAATTCAAAAAGAAATAGGAAAATATAACTCTGGGTATAAAAAATAAAAAATAAAATTTTAGTGAGAGTGTATGTGTGTGAGTGAGAAACAAGTATGAGAGCGAGAAGTATGAATTTTTATTATTAAAGATAAAAATCAAGATTAGTTGCTGAATCTTCGTAGTGAGTTCATTTCCAAATGTAGACATAAAAAACGCTTCAAAACATAAACACGGTTTTATAACGTGTTGTTAACTATAACAGTTCCATCTTGGATCACTAACATCGGACATGACATTTAAATGGAATGACTCTCATGATATCATTGTCTGATATTGCTTTATATATGTTTTTGATCATTTAATTTGTGTTAACAAACTTTATTCATGTGATGGTGTATGTGTATGTTGGTATGTAGGTAAAAAGTTTTCCTAAATAACTGATATACAAAATCTGATAGTTTTATATACCTAGGTATATACGTAGACTTAAGAGATATATACGAGCTAATCACACCGTGGGTTTTTAATATTGTTAACGTTTTCTTCCTCAGTAGATTTTTAAGTACACATTAGTTTAATTCTACCCATCTATTTTTATATATTAAATGTATGTATCGATGGATGTGCTTTTTTACCTTTTACCTTTATATATATATATATATATATATATATATGTATGTATGTATGTGTATATATGTATGTATGTATGTGTATATATGTATATATGTATGTGTGTTCATGTATATATGTGTGTGTGTGTGTGTACGTACATATATATATATATATATATATATATATATGTATGTATGTGTATGTAGGTATGTGTATATGTACAGATAGATAGATACGTTGTATATTTGTTTAGATGAGTGTGTGTATGTATATGTATGGATGTGTGTAAGGTTTTATGTATAGTATATATGTTTATGTGCACATATTTGTATGTCTATGTGCATATGTGGGTATATGTATATGTATGCATGATTGTATGTGTATTGATATATATATACATATATATATATATATATGTGTGTGTGTGCGTGTGTGCGCACGTATATGTATGTATGTGTGAGTAAATATAGATATGTTGTTGTGTATGTGTTTTGGGCATATAAGTAGTAATCCTTACTAGATTGAATATTCGTTAATTTTTATATGTTTATGTTAAATTTGTAACCTGTAGGCGATATTACTTGCTTTGTCAAATTTTCTTGATTACACATCGGTTCTCTTATAAAATCCCTTCGTTTTTAGTTTTCCCCCATCTCTTTTTTCCCCTCTCTCTCTCATCTTCTGGATTTTAAGTTTAGATCATATCGGTTTTATTGTGCGTAGTGTCACCACCCGTTTCCGGTGTCTGTTTTCTAATTTTAATTTAGGCCAGCGAATCAAAAAATTTATATTTATCTGTATCTCACTCATTTAAACCGTTATTTAACTCCTCTCTGTTAAATTTTAATCCCCACCTTCACCTTTAGGCCTTCCTGTTCTTCTTTCTTCTGTTACAACTCTCTCTAGAGCTTTCATACATTTCCCTCTCACAGTTATATTTTCCTATTTCTTTTTGAATTTGTAGGTCTGATGAATTGGATCGTGATTACGATTCCAATGTAATAAATTATAACCATGGAATATTAGTGTTTGCGCCTTATATATATATATATATATATATATATATATATATATATATATATATATATATACAAACTGATATATGTTATGTAAGCGCGTACAATATAATTAAACTCGTAGAATTACTAGAATTCTTGAATACATTATAAAATAATGTATTTAGTAAATATTTTATGTTTCATTTTAGATTCTTTTTTCTTTTTTTGAGTTGCTTGAGCCACATTGACTTCAGTATTGGCAAGTCTTAGTCAAATTTCATACAGTTGCTTATAAACGAGTTGCTTATCTCCTTCATACATACATACACTGTATAATTCCGGAAAGGATTATTTTTCTTTCTCTTTATAATATATAATGAGAAAGGGTAGTGGTGCTGTTGGTGATAGTGTGCCGTCAGAATTGGGGATGTCGAGCCGAGTTCAAGTCTGTTGTGTTCAGAACACAATAATGTTCCTATGGTTTAAATAGTAGGACAGACTGAATATACGATGTTTAGAAGGGTAACTAATCTAGAAGAAGGATAAGTTTGAATTAACTCCACCCGCTATCTGCCAACAAATCATTGGGCAGGATTGCAAAGTAAAAATTATAAGTGAAGGCCTGGATTCTGTCGGTGGGTAAAAAAACCAAGAACTTAATACAAATACCACACCCAAAGAAAAATACGGCTTTAAAACAGAAAAAATTGTCCCCCGCAACACAAGGAACTAAACAACTTTGATAAAGATAAAAATGTCCTTTTTTGTGCCTATTACGACAGGATAACAATTTTTTGAGGTTACAAAAAAAAAAGGGATTACCGCCAGATACAAGGAAAAATGTGTTACAAATTTTTGAAAAAGACGCGGATTCAAAAACAAAAAAGATTACACCCTTTAAAAATGGAATAAAAGGGAAAAACAAAACGGCAAAAAATTTTCGCACGGCAGAAAATACAAAATGCACCCATCTCCGTTCTAAACAGAATACTCAAGAATAGGATGTTTCAGCACGAAGGGATTTTCGTGTTTTCACAAGTTGTTATCGCGACGGCCTTTTGAAGTATTTTGCTGGAAAGTTAAACTTGAAAGTTCTTTCGGTCTAAATTCTTCTCAGGAAGGCACAGAAAGGAATGTTCTGTCCTAGGGTTTGAATCTGTCTTGAATCCATCTGCTCCATCTTCCCCCACGTTGATTTATAACAGCCTTCGGCTGGAAGAAGGTTATAAATCAACGTTGCTTTCTCAACGGTTTCTTCTTTCTGATTTATATCCGATAAATAGCAGTCCGTTTATTGAACAAAGGAGCACCATATCGATTCATTTCTAGTTTTCACAAGGGATTGAAGAAATTTCGTCCCTCATTGGCCAGTAAATAGAATTTTTTCTCCAAGGATTAAAAAATGGATTCGCAATAATTCAACAAATAATTTGGCCGGTGTCATCCGCTTCATCCGCTAAGGCCATAAAAAATGCAACAATTTTCACACAAACAGAAAATACACTTCTCTCAAAAAACACGTATTAAAAAAAACAACCGGGACGATTATACATTTACAATTTTAATATTTTTAAAAATAAAATGTTTATGCATCTCCTTAGTACAAAACAAATAGCAATAAACACAAACGAACTAAAAGTCATTATTATTCGATAACGAAGACGCGTGTATAAAGAAAGAAGGAACCTTTGACATTACAATCGGAAGCATTGATGGTGCAGAATTCTGAGGGTTTATAGGTATACATTTACTACATGAACTAAGTAAAATAATCGATAAAATTTATATAGTCCTCGACAGGGATGGCGCTTTCATAATTCTAAGAAACTATAAAAGACAAAAAACAGACAAAATCAGAAAAATAATCATAAAATATGGGTTTCGACATAAAAACTAACCTAAAAGAAGTCTGTTTCCTAGAGGTCACATTTAACGTAAGAAAAGTTACATGTTAAAGATATAGAAAACCCAACGACAAACCACTTTATACACACATTTCTTCCAACCACCCGCCATCAATAATCAAGTAGATTCCCACAATCGATTAACCGAAGCTTATCCGACAATTCTTCCAGTGAAACCATCTTCGACGAAGCCAAGAAAAATCATGAAACAGCCCTAAAAGATAGTGGAATTTCGGCAACACTCGCATACACACCACACAACATAAAAAGGCCAATAGGAAAAGAAACATCATATGGTTCAGTCCACCGTACAACAAAAACTAAAAAACAAACGTAGAAAAATATTCATTAGACTCATACACGAAAAATTCCCCCATCAAGCACTCTCCACATGATATTCAACAAAAACACAGTAAAATTAATTTACAGTTGCACCGAGAACATGAAATAAATAATAAAAAAAGCAGAGCAGAAAAACAACCAACAAATCACCCTCACAAATCAAACCTACGTGTTACTACAGAGGAAAGAATGAAGATCCCTTAAACGGTAATCGCTTTTAAAACAATGTAAAATCAGCAGATAATGATACATATATATTTTTTTGTCATCCACAGACAGACTGTTTCGCTGTTTCACAGCTCATCAGTGTGGCTAGACGTCCGGTTGCCTCTAGCTAGGAGCGAAACCCGACTGAATTTTCGTCAGTCCGAACTTCTCCCGCTAAGCCGTCAGCGTACGGTACAGAATGAAGGTGAATTTTAGCGTGTTTATTTTTAGATTCGGATAAACACACAGTGATTGAGAGTGACTCAATTCTGTTGAAGAGTCGTGCAGTATTAGCTTAAATAGTCACTGTTTACAAATTCACACCTCAAACCAGAGGGCTCAACCGAAATTAATTTTTCAGGAGCTAATATTTTTGTATATATATATATATATATATATATATATATATATATATATATATATATATATATATATATATATATATATATGTATAAGAGTAACTGAAGGACCATGGAAACATAGAAACTGCGCACACAAAATATCCTTTACAAATAGTAAATACGCGAACAGCTCAATGATTTCTAAACATATGGGAAATTTTTAAAAAAATCATATAAAATATCATGGAAAATAAGAAAAACAGCATCAACCTATAACAATAAATAAAAAAAAACCTTCCCAGACAAACACAAAATAACTCAAAATTCATCTCAAATTGCATACACGAGAACAATTTTTTACTTCGTTATTTAAAAATCGAAAATTCAAAACGAATACAAAAAGTCTAAATCAATAAATAAATAAAAGAGTTAAGTAAATAATAAACAAATTAGCAATCTACTAATGCACACATGAACACAAATAAATGTAATAATAATAATAAAGAACAAATAATCAAGTAATAAATTATAAATAATAAGTAAAAAAAATAATAAATAACATTATAAAATAGCTAGAAATAACTGCACAACTATTTCTACTAGAATATTTCCTCTAGAATAATTTTAAACATAATCGTTACCACCCACCCAATAACCGTTAGACTAATGCCACTCATAATGCACCATTGGGCAGCATATATAATAGTCGAGCTAAAAACACAACACACATGGCCTGAAGATTGCGTGCAAGCATGCAACAAACCATCGCCGTTTGGTGTTGACCTCAGTGTCCACATTTATATATACACTCTATCTCCGATATTGGGTACTTTATCCATAAATATAGCATACATTAAAACTATATGTGTGTGTGTGATTGTGAATAGTAAATTTATTTAAGTCAACGTTTAACGTTGTGAAATTGAATGACACAAAGTTATATTCCTTCCGTGAAAAAGAGTGAATTAAAAGTACTTGGGATGTTTTATTCTTAGTATTTTGGACTGAAATTAGTCAGCCTAAATGACAAGTTCTGTTCTGCTGACATATTGTGGGTCTGAAATAGAATGAACAGTTGGGTTACTCTCCGGCTCAGCCCGAGTAGTCCGAGTGCACACACACACACACACACACACACACACACACACACACACACACGAATTATATATATATATATATATATATATATATATATATATATATGTATATATATATATATATATATATTATAATATATATATATTTCATTTAAAGTAATATTTCATTTAAATAAGTTGCATTACATTCATTTGACAAGGTTATTCTAACATTGTATTTTTCTAATTTTTGAATAAGTTGTTGAATATCTGCATGAAGACTGTGGATCAACAATGCAAAGGTCATGTATCTGTCCAACCCCATTGGCTAAATCTAATACAATGCATTTATAAAGAAAATAAACTCATATTTCTTAATCCTTTATTTTTATTTATCAGCTATAGTGACAAATTATCCCATCAACTAATTTACTATTTTAATTAACTTCTTATCCTATTACTCACCATTTGTTTTATTGAATTTTAGGTGCTGTGGCTTTAAATTCACTATAGTTACTGCTCATATTTTCTGATAATGTATGGGATAACGATATATAGATTTGTATGAAATGCACAAAGTCTGACAATTATTTTAAGACATTTTTTTATGTTTATACGTTCTTTTTATAGATACAAATATTTAAGTAAATGCTCTGTTTATAATAAACAGTATTAACAACATTTACCTGCCTGAATGTCCGAGAAATTGTCATAGAAAATATGCATCCTCCGACAGGAATCGAATCTGTATCCTGTACGGAACCGTCATATAGCCTGGCGTGCTTTTACCGATTGAGCCACAGAGGTGCGTTTCGGTTAGCAAGTTCGATTTTACTGTTTTTAAACTACAATTCTCCATGATTTTCTCACGTACATTCATATCTGCTCGATGCGTATCCAAATGTAAACAAATGACATCACACATTATCAAATGGACAAAGTCCGACAATTATCTATAAAAAGAACGTATAAACATAAAAAATGTTTTAAAATAATTGTTTTTTTTAGATAAACACACAGTGAGCGAGAGGACTCGATTCGCTTTACCGAAGACTCTTGCATTATCAGCCATAATTGTCACTGTTTAAGAACTCACATTTCCTTCCCAAGAGAGCTCAACCGAAATAAATTTTTCAGGAGCATATATAAAAACAAGTTGTTGTTGCCATACCAGGATAAAATAATTTTAAGGACATGAATCATAATTTTATTATTAAAATAATATACAAAAGTATCATGTTTTAAGATTTAAGGCGCATTTCGGCCGACACTTCTTCAGAAATAAAATCGTTGGCAATATAAAGTTGATAAGAATTTTTTTTCCAACAACTGTTATTAAAATATTTATTTCTGAAGAAGTGTCGGCCGAAACGTGATACTTTTGTATTTTATTTTAATAACAAAACTATGATTCCTGTCCTTATATATATATATATATATATATATATATATATATATATATATAAAAGTGAACATAGAAGTCAACACTTAGAGGCGACAGTCTGTTTCATGCTAGATTGCATCTAGCATGAAACAGACTGTCGCCTCTAAGTGTTGACTTCTATGTTCACTTTTATATTTACACACGCTCTATCTCTGATATTGAGCACTTTATCCCATAAATATAGCACGCTTTAAGACTATATATATATATATATATATATATATATATATATATATATATATATATATATATTCAAGTATAGGATTGGTGTATACGGAATAAATTTCAATAACCAAAAAAGCTATTCTTAAAACAGTGCTCAATACAGAGTAGACCAAATATAATTTATTCGAAAATGATAACATAAACATGTTATAAAATCACTACAATATATATATATATATATATATATATATATATATATAGAGAGAGAGAGAGAGAGAGAGAGAGAGACAGACAGACAGACAGACAGACAGACAGACATTATAGTTGTACTAATTGTTGAATTTGATCCTCACTGGATACTTTTGGGTTTATGCCAAACTAAGATAATTGTAAACGATTGACATAAAAGCATTCTCTAATGTATGAATTTATTAAATTTAATTTTGGTTTTCCCTGCAAGATACCTACTCTTGTCACCCTGTGAATCTCGAAGCAGAAACAAAGAAAGAATTGTTAAAAATTTAAAATAGTGGAAAACAGTCTTTAATGATTAACGTTTTTACCAAGTCTTACCATCGCTGGAATGGCATCGACATATAAAAAAAAACAAAACATGTCGACGCTAACACAGGCGTAGTGTCAAATGTCTACAATCTACGCCAAGATTTGTTTGTTAACCAATACGATCGTAAATATCATGTTAATTGTACAAGAGCTGAGACACATCTGAACTTGCCTCTTTAAAAAAAAAAATCTAGTGACAGGTAGAGATACACATCGGTACACATTTATACAAAGACGTATGTTCTCATAAATACATGTGTGTACGCACATGTATTTATGAGAAATACACACGTATTTCCGACATTATTCTTTATTTTCAACGATTGACTTACAGAGTTTTCAGTGTTTTCAAAATCGCTCTCTCGCTAAAAATGAGATTTTCAATGAAAACAAACAATCCACTTTTGTATTTACAAAATCTGAACTGGGTGGTAGTACCTGTTAGGGTTCTAGCTATGAGCAAATAATGAACACCCAAGTTAATTACTATGAAAGTATAAAATACCAGCAGTACATGTTTATATAAAAACATTACCAACAATACATTTTATAGTAAAATGGCCCACAATACATTTTATTCGTAGTTGAAGGCATACTGTTGCGTTCAAAATATATTTATTTTTATTGAAACCATAAAATTGGGTTCAAAATATTTTCATTTCGGCATTAAATAATCAATAGAGGTATTGATATGCAACCAAAACAAAATCTTCAAAAAGCTGACGTAATTGTTTGTTTGTCTTTGGCAAGTGATAGAATTCAGGTAAAAGACAAGTTTTCAAATACTAGGTAGATACACCTTCCCCATTTTACAAACTGCTACGATAGAGTATTCTTGTTTATTTGCGTACTTGTAAAGTGATTAATATCTATAAGTAGCGAAACATACCACGCTTACATTAATTAATCTGCTGTCCCAAAGAGTCCTGCCGGGAAGCTTTTCATTTTCACTTTGGACTCCTACAAGCAACCATAAAACCTGCATGTAAATCGAATGTCTAGAATATTAACTGAAATTTTATCGCTGAATTTGGATTTACTTTACACTTACAAGCCTACACACCTGTACAGATAGACATATACATAGCGAAACGTTCCTAATGTAAGAGTCACATCCGATAAACTTGAGCTGTTTGAGAATCGAAAGACAAACATTCCTTTGTAACTCTTGTTGAACTGGAACTACTTTAAGCTTAGTAACATTCTTTTCTTCAACACTGAAGAAACAATGCCATAGTCAAATCTAGTATTAACAATAGGATTTAAATACTTAATTATACATACCTTCAAAAATTAGCTAAACAAGGATATATAGTGAAAGAAAAATGCGCAAAACATAAAGCAAAAGTTTTATTGTCAAAACCTTTGTGTTATTAAGAACTAGCTTATCGAGCGGCATTTCAGTTAAATCCCGCTGAGGGCTCTCGACTGAGTCTTCGGCTTGTTCAGGAGTTTGAGAGTTCCTACATCTTTGCCTATTTTCATTTTCGTTTGATCTGGGTTTTCATTTGCATGGGACTTTCTTTTCCTCGCTGCAGCTTTGGCACATTTGATTGCAATCTGGTCCTCTGTTGGCAGAGGTTTCTTTTTGCGAGGCATACTGCTGCCGTATGCGATAGGCAACAATAAACTACAGAAGAACTCAAAATTGATCGCTGCATTTAAGTATTGCATTAATATTTAAGCTTACCTTTTAAAAGTTCAACGATAATTCTCCTACCGCCACTTAATTTAAAGACAATTTGATGTGAGTAGGTCCTTACTTTCCGTACAAACAATTAATTTTATTTCATGGGTGACTGTCGCTGGATTTCGCAATTAATTTCGATTATTCTCAAATTTATTTCCAAGTTATAAAAATTGTTATCGCAAAAAATCGCGTAAAAAATTGCCGAAAAGATTCGCAGTAATGAAAACTTGAGAATCCAAAATATCTGTAACATAAGACATTGGAAGTTGGAGAATTGTGTCCCTTTAATTGAAAAGGTGCGAGACAGTGACATTCGCATTTATTATATAGAAGATCAAAGAATTTTTATATGTAGAAATTATTACTTTTTAAAACCCTTTTTAGAAACGCGGAAATTTGGTTAAAATCTTGTTTTTTTTCTGGTGTCAATGTGAGACCCCATAAATGTCTACGGGAAATTTGAGCGTCTTTTTTGCGGTGAAAAACACATTGATTTGGAAATTCTTATAAAAATCAGATAATTGCCGGATTTTAGTTAAACTTTCAGAAATTAATGAAATTATTTTTGAAAATGTTTCTTTTTTAGAAAATCTTTCTAATTTTTTTTTTTTTACATCTGTTAATGATTCATTTAAATTCATGAAATTTCGAGAAATTCACGTTGTATAGTTATATTAGTTATCATGACAAGTCATCGGAAAATTTAAATCAAATTTTTTTGGTCACACAGGACCTCCAAAAAATTTGCTCCGAATTGTAAAATAATAATGCAATAAAAGTAAGACATTATTTAATTAGAAAAGTTTTTTTACTGCGTTTATGAATAAAACATATGGACACTATTTTATTAAGGAAAACATTTTTGATGAATAATGAATTTTTACAAGAATTGTTTTCAGTGTTTAACATTTTAATTATAATAATTTATAAAGTTTTAAATCTTTTAAAATTCTGTATTAATTTGCAGCAGCTAGGTGATATTATTATTAAGTAAAAATTATATTTACTAATAATAAGTGGTAAAGCTTAAGACAATTCAGCGACCCCCAGTATATTAAAAAGAACCTTGGATTTTTTCTGTCTGTATAAAAGTGTCGATTTTTGTAGATGATCTTATCAGAAAAATAAATTTAAAATTTATTGATACTTTTCTAACATTTCCCCAACAAGCGTCTTTGTCAGTAAGACTATAAAGCTAGATTACTTAAAATTCAATAAAATATTTAAAATGCTTAAAATATGAACAACTTATCAGTTAAAAAGCTTATGTAAAAAAGGCGTTTACGTTGTATTCGTCGTGTAATTTTGTTTCAAATACTTAAATTACCCAAAAATCAAGCTGTAAATACATCATTCAACACGTAAAAAAACCCAAAACAAAACGCCCACCGCCGTGTTAAAAATACTATTCTGTGATTTTTTAAACTAAAAGTAAGTAATATTTGTTTTAGTTCAGATTAATTAAACTTTAAATCAGCTAATTTTTCTGAAATAACGTTTTAGAAAAGTATATTTTATTTTTGAAGTATAATTGAATTATGTTGCGTTGACAGATTTGTCAATATGGCCGATTTTATAGATTTTTCTGATAATCAGGAAAAAACATTCCAATCAATTTAAATTCATATTAAGTATTTTGCTTAATGGAAATATTAAATTTAATCTATTAATCTAAAAGTTGCATTTTTTCTTATTTACCGTTGGTAAATATGAAAGGAACTCAAATGACATATTTCCACGAGCCGCACATTAAATGTGAAATCGCCATATATGGCTCGCGAGTAGCGATGTCGCCATATGTGTGTTTGTATATAATCGAGTATATGTATGTAAATTCGGATTTTACTTTATATAATTTTGAGAATTTTAGAAATAAAATGATTGGTTGGCCCATCAATGGAGTCATGTTTTTACGGACAGTATTTTTTTAATGTATTAAACTTTAGTGTTGGATTATTTTCAAATTTTGAATGTTTCTTGGAGATTAATGAAATAAAGTTTATTTTTTTCCCGTTATTTCTTATTCCTATCATGGCAACGAATTGAGTGGAGATTAAATCACAACGGAAAACGTAACAAAACCCCGACAAGTTCTAATCAATTATACGAAGGTTCTATATCACATAAACTGTAAAAAAACGACTACAAATACTAGAAGCATTAAGCCTAAAAACAAAAACAACTCAAAATGGTATCAAATTTAGGAACACACATAATAAATATATTTCAATAATAATAAAAAAAACCCCAAAAAACGTCAGCACGAACAGTCACGTGAACATAAAATAAAGAAACCGACACAACACAAAATCCAAGTCTTTCATAATGGCTGACGATAGCAAAAAGTACTCGGACGTTGGATAATTTATGCACCGGAAACCAAGAAAAGCATCCAAAACAAAGAAAACATAAATTTTAAAAAAATCCTTAATTCAAAAACTCCTGTTGGTCGTTAATGTTCAAATACGCTCTCTCTCTCTCTGTATATATATAAACATATATTATTAAATATTACAGAAAATGAATGTTTGTTATGTCTGATCACGAGCCGTTCTAATGTTCGAATGTTCTAGTGAAAATAAAGACAAAAATTGGTTCATTGTCTGCTATATTTAATAATATATATTTAAATAATGATCTGCTGCCCAGTACACTAAATTCAAGTGATATATATATATATATATATATATATATATATATATATATATATATATATATAAATTTTTTCAAGGGAGAATCTTACTGTAAAGGAATACTGAATGATTTGCACATACTGGAGTTTGGTAGATTTGATCTATCTATCTATCTTAGACATTGGTTTTACTGGACTAGTGTCATAATATTGGTTGTTATATTTACAATGTTTCGGTCGTTAATAATAAAGAACAATAACGGAAGTTAATAGGCTACAGCCGACCAGAAAGTGTCAAAGTCATCTATTCTGGGTTATTTGAATAGACAAGTAATGTTAGGTTTAATACTCCAATTTTACGCAAAACTTTTACAAAACCAGTGGTCATTGGATAAGTGGATTTATTTATCTAGCGACTGTGAGTTCAATCCCTAATTATGTAATGCGAATAATATTTTTGTTCAGTGGAAGGGACAGACAAACAGCATCATAAAGGTGAATTAATTCGGAATAATTTACTGATATTAGATACACTCCTGAACAATCTAAGAACAATCTACCCCTGTAGATTGAATAAAGTATTTGTTCCGAAATTCACTGACAACAAATTCCTGAAAAAGGTCGGCGAATATAACAAGCGAATGGCGAGACTATAACAACCGAAATGAGGACATTAGTGAAAGTATAGCACTGTATAATAATAATTCTTCATCAAAAAAATTCAGACGAAAATCTATGAACTTGACATTCCAATCTGCTAATATCGACATTAATAGACATGTTTATAAAACACCATTTCCATATTCATTACTGTTTTTTTATATTATATGTAGTTTTGTTGAGTTCACACACACACACACACACACACACACACACACACACACACACACACACGCACGCACGCACGCACGCGCGCGCGCGCACACACACATAGGATTAATAAAAATAAAATTTGTCACTTAGCTGATTGATATTATATTCAGCACCTCAAACTCCAAAGCTTCGCAAACAAACCTTTTTGTAATCGTTCCGTCCACTCATTAGGAAGTTTCAGCAATTGACTACTGTTTTTCTCATTTTTTATTATCTTCATACTAAGTTTGATGTAATTAATTTATGCCCTTCTTCGCAAGCTCCAGGGTTATGGTATTACAGGTCGATTGTTTGACCTAATACAATCATTCCTGTCAAACCGTGAATTGAAGGTCGTTCTCAACGGATTCTCCTCCAGCTCCTATCCCACGAACGCAGGTGTTCCTCTAGGCTCCATCCTAGGCCCTACTCTGTTCCTTATCCTCATAAACGATCTTCCTGACGCCATAGATTCCCAAGTTGGCATCTACGCGGACGATATTACAATTTACTCCTGCCTCAAAAACTAATCTAGTGTCGCTGACAAAACTAACCTGGCCGTTCGTCTCGAAAAGGACCTCCAATTGGTTGTGAACTAGGGCAAGAATTGGTTGGTTAACTTTAACGCCTCAAAAACAAAACTGCTCTCTATTAATCACCACAGAGATCACCCCACCCCATTAGAATGTCTGACGCTCAACTTCACGAGAGTACCTCTCTGCGGCTGCTCGGTCTCACGTTGACTGCTGACCTGAGATGGAACAAATACATTGAGTCAATTGCTTCGTCCACCACAAAGAAAGTTGGCTCCCTGTGCCGGGCCAGGAAATTTTTCTGCGCGGAATCGATCCTTCAAATCTACAAATCAACCATTCGCCCTTGCATGGAGTATTGCTGCCATATATGGTTTTCTGTTTGCCTCGGGGTTCTTGATAAGACCCAGAGACGGATATGCAATGTAATTGGCCCTGATCTGGCATCTCGTCTGCAGTCGCTCTCTCACAGACGCGCCGTCGCCTCTCTCTGTCTTTTTTACAAATACTTTCATGGTAACTGCTCCGATGAGCTGCTTTCGCTAGTTCCCAGACTTCATGAATTCAAGCGTCCTACGAGGCTGGCATCCCGCTCTCACCCTTTCACTGTTGAAACTGTTAAATGTAGCCGTCTCTTCTACTCCAATAGCTTCATATCTCGAACCACTCACCTATTCCTGTTTCCCTGATAGCTATAATCTCTAACTATTCAAATGTAATGTCAATCGACATCTCCAGTTGCCTTTATCTATCCACTATCCTTCTCCTCATCCTTTCCTCTGTCACTCCTATCTGCTCTCGCTCCAAATCTTCTGTAACCCCTTGCGTGCTAGTGGCTTCCCGCCTTGCTTGGGGTGAAATGCTTAAAAAAAATTTGGGATGCTCTTATTATTGGTGTCAGGTTGATATTTTTCCTCTTTGTATGTGTGTGTGTGTGTGTGTGAGAGAGAGAGAGAGAGAGAGAGAGAGAGAGAGAGAGAGAGAGAGAGAGAGAGAGAGAGAGAGAGAGAGAGAGAGATGGGTGAAATTATCTTTTTCTGTCCAAATCAGTGGTGGATCTGTATTTAGATTTCAAACAGGTAAACAATAGCAGCTTCAGAATAACATTACAATTGTTCCTTTGTGGCCAGAGGCAGACATGGAACTTTTTAATGGCAGTACAATGAAACAAAAATATCTATAAATCCATAAATAAATACAAAATACTAAAATATAATAATACAAACGACATTTCGACCAGAATCTTTCGAATATAAACTGTTTTTATGAGTCTACATTTTTTAGAGTCGGCAGTATTGGAGTTCATGTCTTTCACAAGCGAAATTAATCTAGTGTCATCACCACATAAAAATCGAAGGTCTTCCTTTACTGTAAGTAACCATCATGGGATGCGTAAATGTGACAAAACACTATTGTTCATAATTTGTTTCTCTGCATGAAAAAAATTCTTTGATAGTATTGAATAAAATTTGATGAGAAAAGGAGAGGATTGTATAGTTTCACTTGCAGTTTTTTTTGTTTACAATCCACGATGACTTACCAAAACTATGATAAGTTTTGGTAGGTCATGGTGGATTTTGGTAGGTAACTGGTGCTGCTACAATGAACTGTGGTGTTGATTATCATACTGACACCCTACGTATGATCCCGTGCCTAGTGTACTGAGAAATCATCAGTTACCTCCCCTTTGTGTTTAATCCGTCAGTAGACGAGTAGTCAGAGTAAAGTGCAATAAAGCTTTGGTATAAGTTTATTCATTGGTTCTGTTTTTACTACACCTAGATCCCTTAATAAATTACAGACTAATATTATATACTTAGCTACAGGCCGGTGAATACTATCATCGAACCACGACCGTGGAGTGGTGACAAACCTGATTGCAAGCCACGGACTTTGTGACCCTTGCTATCTTCTGAACATTTATTTTTTTCTACCTACATTTATATATGCTTCAAATTAAACTAAGCAATATTAAAAGATGAAACATTTTCGTGGATTTTGACGTCATTTTGGGATCTTTTTTGTTCAAATCCATGAATTTGTTTTGCTCATGACAAGTCTTGAAAGGGCACGATATAAAACTTACTATTTTATCAATAATGTTGTATGCGTTAAAACTCTTTAACTTTTTAACAAGAAAAATTTAAAAATTGCCGCAGCACATTGTTGATTTATTTAAGATGGAATGATCTATTATGACATGTCTCTAATTTGTATTTAGATACATTTGTATTTATTCTCAATTTTTCTAGTTGAATTGTTGGCCTATATTGCATATGATCCATTATTGTACATAATTAAGTTAGGATAAAATTTGTATTTTATATGAATACTACTTTATGAAAATTGAGATGTAGTAGAGTAGGGGTTCCTGTATCATACATTCGGGGGAGGGATATCATAGATTCGGAGTTTGTGGTGAGACCATTGCACAGGCTCTGCCTAATCCTTGAATAGCATATTATTCAGTTTAAGTTTAGTTTTATTCCAGGTTTGTTATGAAAGAAAATTAAATCTACCAACCAGTTGCCATATAAATACTATGTTGTTGAAATGCTTCAAAATTGACAAAGACAAACGGATATTTACACGGCTGCATAAGCGGATACAAACGCCTGAGGATGGAAGACTTTATGGATGAGGGTTGAGATGAGGGACGAATTCTGAAAGCCATAAAATGGGCAGCTTTTTTGCATTTAACTTTTTAACCTCTGCTCACTTCCGCTGGAGATTCTCGTTGTGCTGGTTTAAAAATAGCAATAATTATAAATGTAAATTAATTTTTCATCTGACAGTTGAAACAGCACTAGTAAAATTAATCACTCTTACTCTTGACTACGATTCGACATAAAAGTTCGCTATTCGGTATTTGTTAAAAGAATACATATCATAATTGAATAGAGGGAATTATTTTATGGTTTTAGAAGACTAAATTTTTATGCGTTAAAGTAAAGTTGTTATTTGAAATTCTTGAACAGAAAATGATATCTCCTCTCTTAAGAAATCTCATATTTTCCTATCAACTTGCCGATGATCATCTTTGATTAAACAAGCAAAATAGTTGACACTTGACATCAAATGAAACAACTTTCATTGATATTTACCGTATTTCACGAAAATAAATGTCTTCTTATACCAAACACAAAAACCTAGTTAGTAAGAATAGAAAGTTTTATAGGGCACAATTAACAAATAAGACCCCACCACTACGTAAATGTTTAAAGGAAAACCATTTATTACAGAAAAAGGAAAAAAAAAATACAAAAAATATATTTACTTTTATAGATGAAAAGGGAAAAACCTTTTATGAAGCAAAAATTGCGCAAAGTAGAAAAATTTAGGAGGCACTCGCGCCTTAATTTCTTCACTGAATGTAGAATCGGAATGTCTTAGCACAAAAGGGGTTTTGTGTATTCAACAGGTCGTTGTTGTTGCTGCCTCGAGGACTTTATGAAGTACTTTACTGGAAAGTTATTCTTTTTTGAAGACGCTGAAAAGAATTTTCTGTCCTGAGATTTGAATCTGCCTTTCAGTTTGTGATTTAGATGTCAGTTATTTTTTCTTTCCTCGTCTTGATTTGTGACCCTTTCAGCTTTGAAGTGTGGGCGTTTCAATGCCTTCTCTTCGACGATTAATTGCTTTCTGAAGCCATCAGCCAACCACAGCCTTTTTATCTAAAAAAGGAAGTTCTCACCAGGCTCCATCCAGGTTTTCACAAGGGCTTAAGAGCATGTCTCTCATTGGCCAGAAAATATGAAAACATATTTTTCTATAAATTCAAAAAATGAATCCGCAACAATTCACAAAGAAATAATTTTGGTAGTTTTTAACCGCTAATTCTTAAAATAGATTTTCACACGACTGTAGGAATTTATTTTTACAACCCGTCTTGCTTAAAATAAATTTTTCTCAAAAGTATATGTTAAAAAACTTAGACGATTAAACATTATAATCACACCAAAGACTAACAGTAGTAAAATATAAAATGTTTATATATATTGTAGAATTTTATCATATCAGCTTTTGCGTGTGTGTATGTGTATGTGTGTGTGTGTGTGTGTGTGTGTGTGTGTGTGTGTGTGTGTGTGTGTGTGCGTGTGTGTGTGTGTCTATGTGTGTGTGCGTGGCTTATAATTATTTTTCTCTCATGATGTGCAAGCTATTTACATGTTTTTTCATATCCTTTCAGATCCAATAGGTCTCTATTTGATAATATGTTGACCAAGATTACCTTGTAATTGCGCTGTTATTGTATCGAATCTTTCAAAATAAATTCATTGTGTAATTATCGCATATATATAAAACTCACCCAATGAGTTTACAGGCAAAGTTTTCTTTCGTCTTTTTACTCCAGTAGCGTTATCTCTCTGTCTTTTATGACAATGATGGTTTATTTCAAGATTTTCTTACAAAGCCGGTTATGAAAAATCTGCGGAATTACTTCATTTGTAAACCAAAGAACAACTCTTATCCACAATTAGAAGGCGTTGCCAAAAAAAAACAAAACCAAAACCAAAAAACCTAATAAACAATATAAAAAAGGACGTAAAATTTCACACTGTTTCATTTCTCTTTTAGCTACAGGATTCCTTAGGATAGGACGAGTCTTGTTTCTTATCTGGGGAGCAGTTTTAGCCACCAGCAAGCCTCATGTTACGTAACGAAGAAACTGCAGAGAATACATTACCTTCAGATTATTGACTACGTACAGACATATCTTCTACCATCCAACAAGAAATGTCTCTAACAATTTCATAGGAATTTTGCACACAGGTACATACCAAAAAGAACCCCACACCTTCATTCACTCCTTTTGTATTCTCTTTGTCTAGTTTGCAAAGGCAATAAAATATGCTGTTAAATGTAATTGTTCATAATTTAATTCCTATCTGCTGTTGTAGGAAACTGCAATGAACAATACTATTACAGAATACTTTCTATTTAGATGACACGATTTCTCCGACTAAATATATTCCTTCAACAATTGGTAACGCCGCTACGGACCGACAATCGGAAAGAGCAAAAGATAAGAATGATAATGAGAAAAATGTCATTTTTTATGCTATGCGTAAATTAATATAGTTGCCTAATTGTAACGACCAATAACTCTTCTCTTTTTCTGTACAATAATTTACAGTTTTTGTTATTAAAGTTTACGACACATTTGCTCCACGGCGTTATCTTTTACATTTGTGATATAACATCTTTTTTTTATTCATAAGAGAAAATTTAGAGTTCATTTTACCTTAGTGTAAGTAATATTATCTTTATTTGTTTAAATTTTTATTAAATGAAGCATAATTCAACCATTATTCATTTTTGACTAGCATTTCTCTTATCTTAATTTCACTTACTTTTTATTACATTAGTAAGAATGGCGAAACGAAAAGTGTGCAGTGACTGAAAGAATTATCATCTGGTATGATACGACAGGTTTATATAAAAGAATAAAAGAAATAACAGGACAAAAAAGGTGTTCTTCGACATGATGCAAAAATTTAAAGCGGAAACACTCATTATAGACAAAGTTTACTGGGGACAAATCATCTGCATACAGAGTAAATGAATGGAGCAAGTACACAAAAATAGAAAGAGTCGTAAGACAAGGATGCATCTTCTCACCAGATTTATTTAACCTGTATAGTGAGGTGCTCAACTGGAAATTTTGCTGGGATTTATTATTGGTGGACACAACCTCAACAATATAAGATATACAAATGACACCGTATTGTTAAGCTACATAAAAAAGAAAACTGCAGGTACTTCTAAACAAGGTAATATAGGAAAGCGTGAAGAAAGGGGTAACCATCAGTCGTAAGAAGAGAGGATATATGGTCGTTAGCAAAGAGGACAACCGAAAAAGCGAGCTACAAATTGGAGACGTCAAAATAAAGCACGGTAAGTGTTTGGAAAGTGTTATAAAAGACGATGGAAAATATGACTCTGAAATCCGAAAATACACTGAAATAGCGAAATAATCATTCTATAAACTAAACACAATATTAATAAACAGAAACATTTCGTTGGAAACAAATATAAGAGTGCTCAACATTTGGGCAATTTTTCTAAAAGACGAAGAGGAGACTTGAGGCAACAGTGATGTGGTTCTACATAAAAATGCTTAGAATACCATTGGCGGAACAAGGAAGCAACGAAGAATTTTTTTCAAAATGGACCAAAAAGATATTTTCGCTTCGGATAAAAAAAGAAACAGTCGCAATGTTTGGGACGCATAATGGGGAAAGTGGGCTTGGGGAATCTAACAGTCACATGGCGTATTGATGGCAAAAGAGAAGAAATCAGCGAGTAACCGACCTAAAGAATTTGTGTAAATAGATGACTGAACATGAGCAGGGCGATATTAAGGGATCAAATATTGCCTAGGAATACGATAGGAAGGGATACGGCACATAAAAGATGTATTAGTAATGATATAATATTGGATTTTATTATTATTATCAGATGAAGCAGTCTGAACCATTAATAATCTTTGATAAGTATTTTTTTCATAAACAAAAAACATCATGAATAAGAGATAAATCATTCATGAACAGTTTAGTGCAAATAAAGAATTATTCTCTCTGGTTTGATGTGATATTCTGCCAACCGTAACGATCTTGTAGTTCATACACTCGAGAAACTGTTCTATATAGAACGATTTCTTAAGGTCATGTCTCGTTTTGAAGTTTTGTCTTTATTTCCCATTTGAATTTTTTTTGCTTATGGCCATAGACTGACAATTTGATAATCTGTGATGAAATGCAAATTAAATTATGATCAAAGGAATACTAGTAAATTTGGTTGACACTGACAGGCCTTCAGCTAATAACAGTTCAAGATTATATGCATCTATTTTTATTAATAGTTTTTCATTTTTTTATGCTTTCCTACTAAAACACAAAGGATTTTTTTGTTTTATTAACACAAAGATTGGGATCTTTTATTATATTTGCAATTTCTCTCAAGTTGTAAAATGTCAGCGGTCAGTTTTAATCATATAGACACCATTTTTACTTGTAAATTGTTTTCTCGCAAGGCAATCAAAATATTAAACTGATGCAAAAGTATTCAGCGCCATTTTTATATAAGGTTAAGATCCTAGAAGTTTCTTTTAAATTTATTCTGATTGTTATTGCTTGTGTTTATATGAAGTATTTGTGAAATGGCAATTTCATTTCGGTGAAAATCATGGTTGAATATAAAATGCATAATCCGCACTGCTTAAGCTCGGCAATGGATCACAGAAGCCTGGCAATAAGGGGGAGGTAGATGTTGGGAATAATTTGTGAAATTTAAAAAGGATATTTTCAGTTCAAAGCGAAAGAACATCGGCGAAGATGTCACGACTTGAGAATTAATTAGAATTTTTTTAAAGGAAGATACAATACAAGTACTAAGTGACTCGTAGAAAATGACAAAAAATTAGTAGTACATCATTTACAAGCATTAGGAAATAAAAAGAAATAAGAAATGAATTACGTATGATCTTTGGAAAATATATATCGGTCAGTATTTGTATGTCTCGTCTTACTCGATACATAAAACATATTTTTGAACAGGATATTCTCTATTACACACCTTTCTATTCGAACCAACATCCCCATCTTAGTTGTTATTATGATAACTTTCTGCTCGTTGTAGCAACCAGCCTTCTTCAGTATTCGGTAATTTTCTCGCTTTGATTCCAGTGGGTTTGAGTATGTTCTACCCGGTCCAGGGATTGAACTCACAGTTACTTACAGTCGGATTGATATCCTCACCTTTGTTGTAATTATCACAATGTTTCAATTATTGTACTTGCATTGAAGATGCACCCCAGCCATACCGTACCATATCACTATGCTTTCAGCTGTTGTGCCCTTCAGTCTTTTTCAGCTGTTTGTTGATGCGGGTAACCTTCAGAGAATTTTGAACTTAACCCTTTTCTGATTGAACTCTCAAATATCACCAAATTCCCAAAGCAACGCTTTAATCCACTAGTTTATTGTGATTTAAAAATATTATTAATTGTTAAATATACACTAACTTGGGATAGTAACTGGGATAGTAAAATATAAAGGTAAGTTTAGGTGGTACCACTGTATTTTAACATGATGAAAATGCCCAGACCAATGTCAGTTGTGCTCTGACATCTGGTGAATCAGTGTGAACACCTGGTAAGTTGCTCATAGCCAGGTGATACTAATTATCGGAGTTCGAAAGGGTCATGATAATGTGTCAGACGAATGGGACATTCTATTTCTGAAATTGTGTTGACATTTGACTTTCTTTCATCTACGGTGTACTGGGAATATTTGATGGAAGACATTATTGGTGGACAGAGCAATAGCTGATTATATGCGACTATAATTATCTTCAATAACAGACAAGTGATACTGACTCAAATCGCGTCCACATTCAAGGAAGCAGGTACATGACACCTTATCCAGCAGGTCAGTTAGCTTCCATAAGATGCGAAAGAAGAACCATCAGACTGTATCTTTTAACACCACAACACCGGATACAGTGCCTGACAAGAAACGTCGCTAATTGAACTCTGGGGGACAGGTAATGTCAGATAAGGCACGATTCAGGTTGTTTCGGGATAACTGTAGTATTTGGATGCGACACAGACCCCATGAAACTCTTTGTCAGCAGTGAAATGTGCAGATTGGTGGTGGTTCCATAATGGTGTAACATGGGTCGGGGTAGTTCTCCGCATAAACATGTCACTGACCGGTGACCATTAGATTGCATTGGTTTAATTGGTTTAAGGAGCATTCTGGAAATATCGGACTATTGGTGTGTTCACCACATTCACCCGATATTCGAGACCAGCCGAGCATTTATTGGAAGTTGTGAAGAGGTCTATTCACACGAAAGATCATGCACCTACAGATACCAGGTAGCTGTGAATAGCTTTCGAGGCAGCATGGATTAACATCTCTCCAGAAGTCTTCAGACCATTCGTGGAATTAATGTCACGTCAATTTGTCGCACTTTGCCGGGCGAGAGTCGCAACCAATATGTTATGAGGTTTGTTATTTTATTCACTCCCCTAACACTTGTAACTGCTTTAACCTAAAAGGATGACTAAATTGCGATAATATGTAGCTGTATGTAAATCTTCTACTTATAAAAGGCACTGGTGGCTTGTTGCGGACAAACTAACGACCGTGGTTTACGACTAAGGGGACAGAGAAGAAGAAAAGAAACTAAACAATGTCACGGGTGGAGGAATTAGGAGAGGCAGAGGCAAAATGAGACAATGTAAATTTCAATTATACAGCAATATTAAACAAAATTACAGATTGTGGAAAATTGATTTAAAGTGATGGAAGTTTGAAAAATGCTACTAGAGAGAAATGAATGTAACTTGAGTCCTTATGAAAATTTCCTTTTGTAAAGTGAAAAAAAGAAATCTTTGAATGAATTCTAATATGAGAAAATGTCTTACATGTAATGCAGATTGTTCTGTCTTGTAGTGCGTTACTATTAATCAAAATGAGTAATCTCGAAGAAGGAATTTCTTATTACTGAGAACAACGTGTTGAAATATAGGAATTGTGGTTGTTTATCGTTGCTTGAAGCTGATGAAGAAAATTCTTTTGCCGTCTTTATTTATTATCTCAAATAGGCTCACAAAGATAGTTTTTTTACTTGATGAAAGCTAGTGTTTGGATTAGGTCTGAATTGCAAGTTGAAAGTTTTTTAAATCTAAATTTTGTGTGGACTAAACCAATTCTAGCCCTTGCGAGGTAATTTATTTTTAGGCTTGAAAATTGGTGGAAATTTGGGGTAATTTAAAACATAATTTTAAAAACATAAGCTAAAGGGACTATATCAGTAATTTCAATCTATGCACACCTAATAGATTTTGTTTAATTTTATTGTTTTCATTATTCTATATTCATTATGCTAAATGGGAGTGATACTAAAAATTTGTACCCTTAAAATGTTTAATACCATTACCAAAATTTGTACCCTTAAAATGTTTAATACCATAACTAAATGGTTAAAACTGTTGTCTGAATTACTTAAAGCTTAAAAATATTAGTAACTAGCTTAAAAGCCGCCCTATCGGGCATTTAAGCTAGCTCCTGCGGAGGGCTCTTGATTGGGCCTTCATCACAATAGATAGGGAGGAGTAGATACGATTGGCATCAATAAACTACAGAAGAATTCAAAATTGATCGCTGCATTTAAATAAATTAATATTTAAGCTTACTTTTTTAAAGTTCAACAATAATTCTTCTATCGCCACTTAATTTAAAGACAATTTAATGTACGTAGGTCCTTACTTACCGTACAAAGAATTATTTTTATTTTATGGGAGATTTTGCATGATTTCGCAATTAATTTCGATTATTCTCAAATTTATTTCCAATTATAAAAATTGTTATCGTACAAAAAAAATTCAGCACAAAAATTCACGTAAAAAATCGCCGGAAACAATCGCAGTGATGAAAAGTTGGGAATCCAAAATTTCAGGATTGCGGGTCCGGATCTGCCCCGGAATGTTTTTAATTTGGTCACGGAGTCGGCCTCATTCGAAAATAGCATGATATATTGGGCTACGGCCGTTAGGAGTAAAGTTGAAAAAGTGTGACACTCTGACACACTGACATTCGCATTTATTATATAGATGGATTATTATATGCCTTTCTATTCGGACTAGTATATTGACTGTTAAATTCCTATAAAAAACTTATGTGAACAAAAAAAACCTCTGCACGATGCACTATCTAGAGCGAAGACATTTTCAAACAATGTGTGCAAAAGATAAAGCTTACATCTGAGCTTGATTGTGTTTCACAATGTCTGGTACAAGGCAATACAAATAATGTTCTAGGAAACAAATGTTTGAGAAGAGAATTCCTATCAAGATTATTTCCATCCAATCAAAAGGACAGAATTTTGAACTTGAGACAATTTTGAAAAGTAGTTTATGGAACAAGGTGGAACAGTTAAAAGGGAAGACGTCCTCCATCTTAGTCATTATTCGTCGCAATTCTATCCATGAGTTAGTAGAGTTAGCAGTCGTTTGAGAAAAGATGTCTCTGGGTTCTAAGATATCTGTGACACTCAAAGAACTCTGGGACAACATACAAAGATTAAAAAGGATAATATTGAATATGTTTGTCTGAAACAAACACACAACCAGATCAATTTTCCTTAATAACACGAAGTCAATTCACTCTCTTCAATTATAATTCTACAAAGCTGTACCAACTTCTGAAAGTTTTCCACACACGCCAATCATTCTGCAACTCATTCCATTTATCTCTCGCCACTACATCAAGCTTCTAACTTTCGAACGGTCTAACAAAAATGAACAATTTTGCATTCACTCTACGATGAATTTTTATACCTGAAAGTTTCCACTTTCTTAATTAGATTTTCTTTACCTAGTTTAATTTCTTTAGGTGCACAAAAGAATGTTTTAAACAACTTTTACATCAACCTTTCTTTCCATATAACAAATTATTGTTTCAGTTTCACATTGAGTAAGTACGTATATTCTTTTATTTATTGTGCACTTAAAGAGGCGTTGATTGATATTTTTTGTTGATAGGAAAATTTCCCTATTCCGCATCTAAAAAACTTTAGCATAGATTACTAATGGATTATCATGTGTTCATTCGATTCATTTGTTAAAAAGCGGATTTAAAGTAATTGTGATTCGTTGGAATCAAAACTGAATTTATTGTATTGTTCTAATTTCAAAATGAAGACAAGGTATTCCTGGAAACGTTGTTCTATTTTTAATGCTTTGTTTATTCTTTTAACAGAAAAATGTATTTTGGTTGTTTTCATTTTTCTTTCGAAATATCAAGAGTCAACCACGTTTAAACTTATGTAACGACAACAGGAAATAAAACACGATACAAATTAATGGGAAACTTATTGAAATTGATATAGAAACAATGACAATGTGTTGACACAGCAAGCACATTTAAGGAACGAAAGAACATACTGACATATAAGTTGTTGAATATGTACATTCGTATATAGTAACATCTCAGTTAACTTGAGGCGTTAATTGTTAAATTATCGTAATAATGTAAACCTTTTTGGCAAAGATTTTAATTAACACTGAATTGGTTAAACATCTCAACTGACATGATCTTTTTTCAATAACAAACAAAATGGTTTTTGATTTTGATTATGTAGGTCAACTACTGATAGTGGTTATTGCTGAAAGAGTTTTTTTTTTAAGATTAATTTATAGAATAAATTTGAGTTTTTCATAGGGGGTGTGGAGAGGAGGGTCAAAATGAAACGATGCGACTTTTACTCAAGTAAAAGCAGATTTCAGTCAACAAATATGAATTTTTTATCATTTCATCCCAAGCGAGGCGATAAAGCCACTAAGACGCAAGGGTTTTTTTTTTAAGCGTATCACCCCAAGCAAGGCTGGAAGCCACTATCACGCAAGGGGTTAAAGAAGGGTTTTAGGAAGAGCAGATAGGAGTGGTAAAGGAGAGGATGTGGTGAAAGAGAAAGACAGTGGGTCGATCAAGGCAAGGGGGTTACAGAAGATTTGGAGCGAGAGCAGATAGGAATGAAAAATGAAAGGATGTGGAGAAGGAAAGTGGATAGATCAACGCAACTGGAGTTGTCGATTGACGCTACACTTAAACCGTTGGAGATTGTATTTGTCAGGGAAACAGTAATAGGGAATGGAGTTCCATAGGCGAGATGTGCGAGACATGAAGCTATTGGAGTAGAAGAGACGTCTACATCTAACAGTTTCTACGGTGTAGGGGTGGGAGCGGAAAGCCAGCCTCGTGCGGCCTTTAAATTCACGAGGTCTGGGGACAAACGAAAGCAGCTCCTCGGCGTAATTACCGTGAAAGTACTTGTAAAAAAGGCAGAGCGAGGCAACATCGCGTCTGTGAGAGAGCGACTGCAGACGAGATGACAGATCAGGGCCAATCACGTTGCCTATCCGTCTCTGGATCTTATCAAGAACCCTGAGGCAAACAGCAGGGGCCCCAGACCATATATGGCAGCAATACTCCATACAAGGGCGAATGGTCGATTTATAGACTTGGAGGATCGATTCCGGGGAGAAAAATTTCCTGGCTCGGCACAGAGAACCAACTTTCCTTGCGGTGGCTGATGCAACAGACTCGATGTATTTGTTCCATCTCAGATCAGCAGACAGCGTGAGACCGAGCAGCCGCAGAGAGGAGCTCTCGAGAAGTTGGTCTTCAGACATTCTAATGGGATGAAGGGATGGATCCTTGTGGTGGTTAATCGAGAGCAGTTTTGTTTTACAGTCGTTAAAGTTAACCATCCATTTCTCACCCCAGTTCACAACCGATTGGAGGTCCTTTTCAATTTGAGCTGCCAGGTTAACTTTGTCCGCCTCACTAGATTTGTGTTTGAGGCAGGAGTAAATAGTGGTGTCGTCAGCGTAGATGCCGACTTGGGAGTCTATGGCGTCAGGAAGGTTGTTTATAAATATGAGGAACAGAGTAGGGCCTAGGATGGAGCCTTGAGGAACATCTGCGTTAGTGGGATAGGAGCTGGAGATGAATCCACTGAGAACAACCTTTAAATCCCGATTTGACAGGAATGATTGTATTAGGTCAAACAATCGACCTGTGATACCATAACCCTGGAGCTTGCGAAGAAGGCCGGCATGCCAAACTCTATGGTAGACAAATTCAGTGATGGCCATAAGCACATCGGCAGTAGATCGGGCAAAGCGGAAACTATACTGCTTGTCTGAGAGCAGATCGTGGGATATCAGGTGATTAATCACTTCGGCGTTGATAATGGCCTCGAAGACTTTGCCGAAGAGGGGTAGGAGACTGATAGGACGGTAATTGGAAGGGTCAGAGGGGTCACCAGAGTTCTTAAAGACAGGAACAATGGTTGAGGACTTCCAGCAGTTAGGAAAACAGGACTCCTCGAGTCAGCGGTTGTACAATTTAGAGAGGGCAGGCGCCAGTTCAGGTGCGCATTTCTTCAGGACAATGGCTGGTATTCCGTCACCACCAGTAGCCTTGTGGTGATCTAAGTTAGAAATAATGCCCAATACCGACGACGGGGTTATGTGCAATCCGTCCAGGAGGGCCTCAGTTCTGGGAGGGAAATCGGGCAAGGGTACCCCGGAAGAATCTAGCGTAGAATTGGAAGAAAACTTCCGAGCGAAGCATTCGGCCTTGTCGGCAGAGGTGGTCAGGACCTCAAACTGATTGAACAGGGGAGGAATGGAGGGTTTATTATTGTTCAGTACGCTCTTGCAGAGGCGCCAATAATCTTTGGAGCCAAATTTGCGGGATGCAATACGTTCCTTCATCCGAGCAGCAAATAGTGACTTGGCATCGTCAAGGATACGCTTACATTCGTTGCGGGCAGAGGTAAATAGACGTCTATTGGAGTCGGACATATCACTACGAAAACGGTGGAAGAAGTGGTTCCTATGGGCAATGGCGGCTGAGCAAGCAGCTGTGAACCAGGGGGAGGAGCGCGGTTTGACCTTGAATTTCCTGGAGGGGATGAAAGCTTCGATACCGGCTTTAATCCAGGAAGAGAACCCAGAAAGATTAAAATGGTGAAGCTCTGACTCGGAATCAACAATTCAAAGGCGTTTGATAAAGTTGAAGAGTTATCGTATTTCTGGACAAATTTTTGATTTGATTCAGTCTTTCTTATGAAATTGCGAAATGAAAGTTTTCTTGAACGGTCACTCAAACATCTTTTTACATTAATCTTTGAACCTAATTTTGATCCAGGACCATCTCGATGTCATCAGTCCTTAACTCTGTATCTACGCTGATGATACAACTATTTACTACTGTCTTAATGGTAACTCTGATAGGTTTGATTAAGTCAAATTGGCAGCTGATCTAAAAAAATAGTCTTTCAATATTTTGTTAACTGGGGCAAGAAACGGCTTGTTAATTTTAACAACTCCAAAACGAAATTGCTCTCTTAATCGTCTGAAAGAACCTTTTTTGCTTCCCATCAGCGTAGCTAATACTAATCTCCAGGAGAGTGACCCAGTGCGCCTTCTCAGGCTAACGTTTTCCACAGACATGAAGCGAAAAGATTATATTGAATCAATTGTGTGGTTTGCTACTGAAAAAGTTAGTTCACTGAGTCGTTCTAGGCAATTTTTCACGCCAGAATCTGTCTTAAGTATACAATTTTCATTGAATATTGATACCACATCTAGTCCGGTGGATTTACTCTATATTTAGAGATCCTTGATAAAATCCAAATAATTTGCAATGTTATCAGTCCTGACCTGTCATTTCGGTTTCAGTCACTTTCTCACAACCATAACGTTGCTTCTATGCGCCTTTTACTATAAAATATTTTCACTGTTCTAATGAGCTTTTCTCTTTGGTACCTCAACCTTATGAATTTAACTGCAGTACTAGATCACATCATTTAACAGTTGAAATGGCTAGATGTAACCGTAAGTTCTATGTTAACAGTGTTTCTCTCGCACTTCTCCCTTGTGGAATTCTCTTTCGGCTTCTTGCTTTCCACTCAACTTTAATCTTCAAAAATTTAAATGCAATATCAATCGTCGTTACCTGTCGTCTTAATTCCTGTTTCTTTTATTATTCTCTCTCCTTAATAATTCTCACATTCTTTAATTCCCAGTAACAGTTTAAGTGTAGCGTCAATCGACATCTCCAGTTGCCTTGATCTATCCACTTCCCTCCTCCACATCCTTTCATTTTTCATTCCTATCTGCTCTCGCTCCAAATCTTCTGTAACCCCCTTGCCTTGATCGACCCACTGTCTTTCTCTTTCTCCACATCCTCTCTTTTACCACTCCTATCTGCTCTTCCTCCGACCCTTCTTTAACCCCTTGCGTGATAGTGGCTTCCAGCCTTGCTTGGGGTGATACGCTTAAAAAAAAAAAACCCTTGCGTCTTAGTGGCTTTATCGCCTCGCTTGGGATGAAATGATAAAACATTCATATTTGTTGACTGAAATCTGCTTTTACTTGAGTAAAAGTCGCATCGTTTCATTTTGACCCTCCTCTCCACACCCCCTATGAAAAACTCAAATTTATTCTATAAATTAATCTCAAGAATAGAAGTGATGCTAAAAAATAATGATACAGAGATGTAAAAATTATCTGAAAAGAAATTTCAGTAAGAAATACAAAAGTTAAAGATAAGATTTCGTCTGTTGGAAAAACTCGAATGTGTGAATATTATAATTATATAAACTTATATTATCTTCAGGTTTATACTCATTAGTCTTTGTGAGACGCTCAAAAGTAAATTTAGTTTGAGAATCATTTCTTAAATGAGTGAAAATCATTGCTGGTTGGAAGGAAAATCCCAGAACTAAAATAACGCGATGTTATTCAACCATCGTTTTTCATATATTTATTATTTGTTCAGAAAATTTCACGGTTTTCATATTTTAATATTCTGATGAATCTTATTCTTAATTCTTAAGTTAATTATTGAGTAAGCTCCTGGCGAGTTCTACGACAATAACATATCCGCAGGAATTATCCTATCACATTGTTAAATTTTTGAGCTTAAAAACTATAACAAAATATTGCAATAACAAACATAAATATGAATTTGGTCGTTATTTTAAGAATTAAGGGGGTACAAATGAAAAGATTTGAAATTGATAACTTTTCCATTTCATTGAAACAGCCATTAAATACTTCCCTTCTTTCTTTCATTAATTATCTCACTGAAACCAAGTAGTGTCTTGTCCCCTCTTTCCACATCATCACAACGGAACGGTCCATTATGAGGTATGGTACGACGTAACGGTCGTGCGAAATAAAGTAGGGCGGGACAAGAGCAATTATAATAGGATGCTAAATAATTCGAAAAATGAAATGGAGATTCATTTAATTAATTCAGTTATAATTAATTTTCACACTAAATGCAAAAATGTCATGTTAAATAGGGTAGTTGGAGGCTGTAATATCAGATCCCAAGTAAAAAGAAGTAAGCTAACTCAGTCAATTAAATGGCAAATATGTTTTTTATCATGGTATTTTGTAATAAATTTAAAATTTAAACATCTAGAATTCCTTTTTTGAAAGTCTTGCTCTTGACAGATCTGTATTTTTTTTTAGTCTGTGTTGAAGAATCGAAACACATTTTTACGAGACCAGTAACTAAGTATGTCTTTTAATTAAATCATACGTGCAATCCCTAAAAAGGTTTACGTTTCTGTTTAAATGTTTAATTAACGAGAGAAGAGATTTATTAAACTCTTTAATTAATTAAGGCAAGTTATTATTAAACACGGGAATAATTATGGGTCGTCACCGCTTTTTCTTTCGAACAACTACGAAAAAACAAAGAACTTAAACAAGAAACAGACAAAAAGCAAAACAAAAAATTAAGGTTAAAAAATCTCGATTTGAAATTAAAATTTACCTAAAAAACTTTTATTGTCAAGGAAAAAAACACCTAAAAATTGCTAGTTGTTTATTTGAACGTATGGATTTAATTAGTTATTTATCTGTTTTGTTATTAAATTTAGAATTGAAAGCCAAAGCTTATATTTTCTTTTTACCTGTTCTGATCAGGAATGAAATTGTGTTTTTACGAACAATCATCATTTTCGTAATCAAACGCAACATTCACCTTGATGATGATGTCATAGTCGCCGGCAGAAGCTATCGAAGAGGTAGAATAAAAATTAAATTAAGTTAAATCGTATTTGATTGCAAAATTAATATTTGTTTGATTATTTTGGAGAAAATACTGCATTTATTACGAATAAATAAATAAAACATTTAACCGTGATAACAGATTTCTAATACAAATAAATTGCTAAAATTCACACTCTTTACATGTCAAGGTTCCATGGTGTAGTGGTTATCACGTCTGCTTAACACGCAGAAGGTCGCGAGTTCGAAACTCGCTGGAACCTAGGGTATATGACTTTTTTTTTTTACCTCCCAAGTTCGCTGAAGTTGATTAATCAAGCTCACATTGAATATAAAATAATTATTAATGATCATTAACTTAAAAAAAAAACAGCAACAGGAGTAGAGAATAATAATATTAATAAGAATATTCTGATGTTAATGATGAAATCGAAATGATTAGAAACCATTCCAGAATTTTTTGTTAAAGAAAGGTGTGAAAAAAAAAACAAACAAAAAAAAGAAAACAAAAAAACCCCAAAAAATAAAACAAACCCCCAAAACGTTAAACAAGAAAAATTCTTTTGAAAATGGAAAGTGCAGAAAAATATTGTATTTTAATGATAAAATTAAAAGAAGAAATTGAATTTGAAATCAATTCAAAATACTGTCCAAAATTAAATTAATGAATTATAATTTATATTACATTTATTTAACATTTATTCATGCAAAAACTATGCTCGGAATATGAGCCTAAGTAAAACACGTTTGGTATCGCAAAAATGTTTTGGACGCTAATATGGAAGATACCAGAATATTGGGCGCTGAGTGAATTGTGAAATAAGAAAGTAGTGGCTTATTAAAACTTTCCCCGTGTAACAACCAGGTGCTTTTTTAAAAATGTAATTAAATTACACTTTTTCTGAGCATCATGTAATTTTAGCTGAGCCTGGTCTTGCTTATCAAATTCTCAAGTTTGAGCCGAATTTCATTCTTATTTCACACTTAAAAATAAAATGTAACCCAAATAAACATCATATTTGATTTCAGTTATCTCCTGTAAGAGCCCCACTTCATGCTTAAAATCGGTTTCATTTTAAGAAAAATGTACTTACATTTACATTATTCGGGCTGTTATCCTCAGCTTCATTGCCATATTCACAACGTTTCGGCCGTTGTACGCTCCGGCCTTCTTCGGGTGATTGGAATTTCGAACTGAACCTTTTATTTCATCCACCGGAATAGATTGTTCTAGTTTCACATGCTATGACTGGAGCGTACAACGGTCGGATAATGTAAATAATGTAAGTACATTTTTCTAAAAATGAAACCGATTTTAATCATGAAGTGGGGCTCTTACAGGAGATAACTGAAGTATCTAACTGATGTTTATTAGGGTTATGTAAATAATGTAAGTAATCATCTCAGAGATATAGACAGAGAAAAAAGTAATTTTAAAAATATATCGACATTTAATCTTTTCGACGTGTCCCTCTAAGACGTGGGCGATCATGGCTCTCCGCAACTTCCTATCCTAAGTAATTTTTATCCTTTTACTATCCATCATAGTCTCTTTACAAATGTTTAGACAATCTTGTTAGGTAGGTTTCTCTTGGCTTCAATACGCCATGTGAGTGCCATTTTTTCCAAGCCACCTTCTTTCGTTATGTGTCCCAGAAAGTTGAACAGTCTCTTTCTGATTTTAAGCATAATTGTCTTTTTTGTTTTTATTTTCCTTAAAACTTCCCCGTTACTTACATGTTCAGTTCAGGTCATTCTCAGTATCCTCCTGTAGAACCATCTCTCAGTTACCATAAATCTCCTCTTCATTTTGTGCTGTTGAGCATTTCAGCACACTTTTACATAAAAGGGTTAAGTGTTCATTGTACACAGAGTAACTGATCCTGATAAATAAACACGAAGGTATTTATTATCCTCGACAAAAAGGGTAAAAAAGAGAATTAGGGAAAGTCAAGGATCTGAAGTGTTTGATGCTTTATGACTGTCAGTAAAGTCTAGTTGTGATAACTTCAAAGCAACAACACCCTGTCCACAAGCAGGGTAAAAAGAAATATAGTAAATAAATGAAAATATTGGGTATTAAGTGCCACTCGGTCGGAATTTGGGGAATTCTAGTCGTAGGCTTATATAGTGAAGCTGTCCGTTGACGGGTGACAAGCCACGCAGAGGGATAGAGTGGTCAAAGAGCAAGAGAAAGAAACCGGCTGTTAGGGAGTGACGAGCCTTTGGTCGGGGATGTAGCACGTAGACAGTCGTATAGAGTGGCAGTTGCAATTGAGATATAGAAACAGTTGCAATCAGATATGGGCAAAGGGGCAGTCGAAGTTCTCGCTGGCTAGAGAGAAGATCTGGTCCGTTAGTCTGTCGTGAGAGAAGACACAAGTATCAGCGAAGTTGTTAAAAGTGTACCTTACCTATCCCTACACACAACCAGACAGTATCAGGTGAATCTATGAATAAATATCCCAATATATCGAAAACGAGATTCGTGTTTTCTTTTATCGTTGTTCCTTTGTTGAGCGTACACCGGACCTTGTCTGGTTTTTGTTCACATTGACGCAGACGAGAATCAAAACACAACGTGAAGTGATTTGTATATGTTGTGGTAGGATCCACCTAATTTGCATAGTGGAGTACCGACTATATAAATATAGTTGGTACCAGGAGGGCGAATCAAGAGATTCAACTAGAGACTCTGCCCGACTGCGACTTAGTCAACACATTCTCCAGGAACGGTCTTCCCAGGAATATACAAAAGACTATATGTAAATATTGTGTACACTTTCTTGTTTCAATACATTTTATTCTAAGTACATTTTGTGTTGCATTATTATTCCATGCATTAGTCAAGTTTCAACAGTATAGTTGGTGAAAAACTGTTCAAGGGCCCCGGTTGAATGTTTACAGCATAAGTCTATAACTGTGCGGATTTTACAAATATATAAAATCTACAATTTGTCCTAATAATGCGAAATGCGTGGGAAGTTAAATTTGGAAAACTTGAATTTTAAACGACGCAGACAGAAATGTCGAAAGACGTTTTTTTTAAACAAAATAACATTATGATGATAATAATAATAATAATAATAATAATAATAATAATAATAATAATAATAATAATAATAATAATAATTATTATTATTACAGAGGTCAGGATGACACATGAACAATTATCCTGGTTGCCTTTGAAGAAGCAAATAGACTTCCTCAGAGGAGCAAATTACTTTTAATTAAATGCGTTTTAATTAAATGTGCGTTTTAAATGTGATCTAACTAACCAAAAACACAGAAGAAGGAAAGTAATTTTGACAGGTGATTGATTATAGGCTTACATCTATTTTTCGTTTGGCGATGCAATAAATAGTCGGCCTAAAAGCTTAGGGGTTAAAATGAACAGTTGATTTACCCATGCCAAGAAGATTAATGGAGGATGGTAATGACGAGGAAACACAAAGGTAAATTAAAACAAAACAAGGTAAAGAATTTATTCACGAACTTACACGCTTGAAATAGTGTCAGTAGCTAATTTCAGGAAAATAAATCAGAATTCTTAAAGTCCGTAGTTTTAACGTATTGTCATAAAGAGGAAATGTTCATACAACAGATTAAAGAATCTGGCACAAAATAATATTAAAAAATGTTTAAGACAAAGGTAAGAGAGTTCGTTGCTCCTCAAAAGAATGTATGCTTAATTCAAAAGTAGCCGAAGAGAGATTGTTTGAAATATTTAGCTTTTTTGGATTGTTGACGGAAAATTCTTTGAAATGTTGCGTGCTGGTTAGAGGCCGATAATATAGTTGGCGAACAATTTTAAAATGGTCGCGAAGAACTAAAACGAAACTTTTCACATGACTTCAGACACTCTTCTCTGATTAATTTAATTTTTCTCCTCATTTCATATGAAAAAAGAATTTTGCATAGGCTTGCTACTTTCTTCTCGGTTGGCAAAGCAAAGTTTTCATTAGTGCAAAATAATTTCACATAGGCTCGCGAATTCCTTTCTTCTTCTCAGCTCACCAGTCAATTTCTGTGAAGGTAAAGTTTTCATTGGTCCAAAGACAATCTCACATAGGCTTGCGAATTCCTTTCATTCTTCTTCTTCAGTCCTCCGAATTTGAAGGTAGTGGGTGAAAAGAATTATTATTATTACACACTCTTTGCGAGAAAAGGTTAAATGCACAGCGGTATAAGCCTTCAATGTTTATCAAATGTTCAAAATGGGTAGAGGCATTTGATTTTCTTAAGCTGAGGAACAGAGGGGTTTTTGTTTCCAAATGATGAATTAACAAAATTCAATAATTCATTATAAATTTCGTCGACGCAGGAAAATAGAGATTTGTGGAAAATGTTAGAAACAAGAATTATGATTGGTCAAGGGTGAATATCTGCACGATACAGACCGTTCGATTTCGACCCTCAACGAATTGTGGTCCCGGAATTAACGGTTCCTGTGGATGTAAGGTTTATTTCACTCATGCCAACTTCGCCCCCGCGTGGGATTAAGCGTTCGGCTAAACAATTGTGGAGAGGAACGACATTCTACGGTAGGAATTTCTGATAGACTTAAAGTAAAGAAGGAATGATGACGCCTATTTTTTTTTTTTATTAAAGGCCCGGCACCACAGATCCCTGACTACACTAACTTCGTTTTTCACTCGTCATTACGAGTTCTTGTGAAAAATAACCCGTAGAAATTGAGCGAGCTACCGACCGTAGCGTAAGAAGACAAATTACTCGACTAGGGAAGGCTTAATTTTGTTTAAAACTTAGAATAAACGTATTTGTTTCCAATCATTTTCAGATGACTATTTTCAACTTGGATGTTGCGGTCAACTCTGTCAAAAGACTTCTTCAGATGTAAATATATACACCGTGTGTGGATAGGCAAGTTGATAAGATCAGTCCACTGAAGTGGTGAAGTGAGATCAGGTTATCGAAGAGAATAAATCTGGTCAAAGTGGGCGACGTTACTAACGAGAAAGAACATTAACTTTTTCTTTGTTCTGCTTTTATAGATAATCAGGACGCTACAGCAATGGGTTTGCTAAAGAAAGGTGGTTAATGTTTTGATTGGTAATAAATTTAAATCAACTGACCGCAATGCAACAAACTGTAATTAGAATTCGACAAAGGTGAACAAACAGTTTTTGAAATGTTATTGGCCACAAAGACATAAATTATTTAACTGATGAATATTAAAATATTATTATAAAATAAAAATGTCGTATAGAAATAATTTTGTACGAAATCAATATATCTTACGTTATAGATTCTAATTCACACGTGCTGTAGAAAGTCTTTCATCCATCCTTTTTTTCTGGTCTAGAAAATCTTAAGTGCATGGATGGCGGAACGAAGGATCACAAGGGATAGGAAGCTGTAGAGAGCTATGATCGCTCACTACATGAAAGGAAGTGGGTTCTTGTTGCTACTACTGCGATTTGGTTTCCTATTTCTATAATGGTCTAAGCAATTATGCTCGCGGCGAAATTTGGTTGTATACTTTGCCATATTCGAAATATTGATCCCATCTTTGATTGTTATAGATGTTATTATTAAAGACACAATGTTTCAGGCAAGTAATCCTTGCCCACTTTCAGGTGTCCATTATTTTGGCTATCTTATGTGTTCATCATTGTGTTGCTTTTGTCCCTGTGATGCCGGCTCTTGTTCGTTCTGGCTAAACCAGAGAATATTGTTTCACTACCTGATCCAGATATTGAACTGACGACAACTAGTGAAAACTTGACCAACCAATGTTTATATCCACCTGAAATAATTCAAAATATATTGATAGTTCCTCATCGAGAAATTTATATTTCTTGTTTAAACTCGTCCAGGTTGACTAATGCACTTAGCTAATTATAATTTTACATTGGTTTAAACTTGCCTACATTTTGCAACACGCGTAAATTGGAGTTTGTTGTGGGAATTATCCTATTTTTAGTTGAAGCTTTTAAAGTCCTTAAACTACATTTGAACAAAGACACATGGCCATGCTGTGTGAAAGTAACAATTGGAGTTAATGTCTGCCGCTGCCCCAGATCCTAGTAGTCGCAGACAGTAGATTTGAAGAGAAAGAGAGAGACAAGAAAATCATGCAAGACGGGATACAACCAGCAAATAAGTCCAAACCATTCTTTATGTGTTACACATAAAGAAATGTATAACAATCAATGTACAAGTGTGGTTGTTGTATAAAATGTTCGTACCTGAAATGTACAATTGTATGTGTCTCTTTTTAGGACGATGGAATATGTCCTGGTTCTGAAAGTTTCATTTTTGGGAGACGTCCAGGTGACGTCTTCCTACAGTGGTGAACCGATGATAAAAAAAAGAGAGAGAAAAAAAGAGAAAAGAAAAAGAGCAGAGCCTCGTGAGTAATGTCCAAAGAGAGGACAAAAGGGGCTGATGCTTTTTTTTATACGCCTCCGCGAAGTGATTTTTATTGGTTCCCTGGGTAGCCTAACGTAATAATGTCTGTTTCGGCCAAGAAAAAAAAAATGCAGATTTTAATTTCCGTAATTTTTGCAGCATTGACTTTTATTAGCTTTTAAGCTAAAATATGCCTATAACGTTTTCTATGTACTGTATCCCATCAGAATGTGGGCAATCATGCCTCTTCACATCTTCCTATCCTTTGTGAACCATAGCAGTGTTTCTCCCTTTGCAAAGTTTTCTGCCACCGGTTCCGCAATCCATTCACACAAGATCGTCAGGTAGGTGGCCCGCTGCCTTCCCTTCCCTTATTTTTCTACCCACTATATGCCCCTGTGAAGGTTAAGTTTTCTAAGCTCTCCTTCCTCATTATGCGTCCAATGAATTTCAGGTATCTCTTTCTGATTCTGTATAAATGTTCTTTTTGTTGCCATTTTCTTTAAGACTTCCTTGTTGCTTACTCGCTCCTTTAATGGAATTCCCCATATTTCTGAAGATTGTAGGTAGCAGGGAAGCAAAGATATTTTAAGGGAGTTCCACAGGCGAGAAAACAAACTATTAAAACAGAACATACGGTTTCATCTATCTAGTTACCAATATAGTAGCACGTTTAAATACATGCAGTCGAGACACCAAAGAGGAAAGCTCATTAGAACAATTACCATTAAAATATATGTAGAAAAGACAGAGGGAAGCCATATCACGTCGGTGAGAAAGTGACTGAAGTCCAGATGCCAGGTCACGATCGATTACATAACAGACCCTTCTTTAAATTTTGTCAAGAATCTCGAGATATATAGTAGGAGAACCTAATATATAGCAGCAATGGTAGATTTATACACATACAAGATAGATTCTGATGAGGAAAAATTGTCTGCTATGACATATTGAACCAAATTTGCTAGCAACAAATCTAGCAATTAATTCAATGAAATCACTCCACTTCATATCAGTGAAGAAAGTGAGTCCAAGAAGGCGCAAACAGTTCCCTTCTGGAAGTTATGCTGATGACTGGTAGAACATTTTCTCTATGTTGATTAAATGAAAGCACTTTTGTTGTGTAGGTGTTAAAATTTACAAGCCATTTCTTGCCCCAAGTAACCACTGAATGGGGGTCCTTTTCAAGAGCAGTTGCCAGTTTTACTTTGTTGAACTTATCGAACTTACTAAGTCAGGAATAAATAGTTGTGTCATTAGCATAAATTCCTAGTTGAGAACTGATTACATCGGGAAGGTCGTTGATGAAGATAAGAAACAAAGTAGGCTCAAGGATAGAGCTCTGGTGTAGCCCTGCATTAATGTGAAAAGAAGTAGAAGCGTTCAAAACGATGTTTATTACACGATTTGTTAGGAACGATTGGATTAAGCCAAATATTCATCCAGAAACCCTGTAGCCGTTGCTCCAGTGGAGAAGGCCAGCATTCCAAAACCTGTTGATATCTAGAGTCACACGACGGACTTCTCCATTCTTATCTAAAGCTTGATAGACAAATTCAGTGATGGCAGTTAACACATCGCCAGTCGACATGGAGAAACGGAAGCCATGTTGTTTTTTGTATCGTTGGTACATTGCAAATTGCATTAACCCACTCAAGCCAACATATCGGGCGCCAACCTTCTGCACCTATTATTATGCAATAGTATAATTTTAATTGCTATTAATTTAATAAAATATTCAGAGTTTTTAATTATCTAAAGACAAGTCTCAAATCATTTAGTAAATTATAAAAATATCTATTTTCATTCCTTTTTTGCCTATTTAAGTCTCTTGTTTTTTTTTCACTTTATCGAATTGTCCGTCTTCTATAAGAATTAAAATGTTCTTCTTAGTTTTGACATGATGTTTAAGCAATAATAATAGTTATTTGCGTAGAAGAGAATATGTTTTTTTTTCGTTTTAGCCTATTTTCGTTGACGTTTACTCTGACGTGTTCATAAAATACTCATAAAAGTCAACATTCTCTGGATAAGATTTGTTAATAGCATTTACAGTAATAAAAATGTCCTCCTATTGAGTCAAATGAAACAAAGATATATATATAATTTTTTTAAAAATTTACTGACAAGCCTTCGCATTTTTAAATCTTTGAAGATCAGCTGAGAAGAAATAGAGGATAACTTATTCAGTACTGCCAGTGAAGCGACAGGAGTTTCTTAGGGAAAGGAAATACTGGGGATGTAGTAAAAACAGAACCAGTGAATAAACTTATACCAAAGCTTTATTGCACTTTACTCTGACTACTAGTCTACTCACGGATTAAACAGGGTGCTTTTAAACCTCTTAGATCTTAAGGGGAGGTAACTGATGATTTACCAGTACGTTCGCCACTACGTATTTTATTCATAAGGTGTTCAGGCTCTTTACAGATTCTCTTCGAACGCCTGGGTAGTTCTTGTGTTGGATTATTCGGACTGGAAGTTCTCTCATTTTGAGACCGCCCGTTAGTCCGGAAATGGAAGTATCTCGTTTTCTTGATGGACAAGGCCGCTTTGAGTTTGAATGTGGATTTTCCAGATCTGTTTCTGGATGTACCCGCTTCTGGAGCACTGATTGCCCATCAGGATCGTCTGGAGTTGTCAGGGTCTCGGATGTTAATCCCTCTGAAATGTCTGATGGAGGCGCAACGGAAGCTGTGTCATCATCCTGGGGTAATGTGTCGGGAGTGATTCCGGCACGGTGGTCGCCCGATTGGTTTTCAGTGTCGAAGAGATCAGATCTCCTCACTTGGGTTGGAACTGGTACATCTCCAACAGGAGCCAGATCTCTAAGAGAGACGGTAGTTTGCCTTCTATCCGGGTGTCGCGTATTGTGGGTTTGCTTCTACTAGTTCCACTTCGTCTACCAGGGGATCATATTTGGTATAGCGAATGTGTCGTCTCAGTAGAACCGTACCTAGTTGAGAGATCCAAGTGAGAAGCGAAGTCCCAGCCGAACTCCGTCGTTGGAAGAGTGTGGGGTGGCATTGCTGGCCGCACATAATAGCGATATGATGGCATATGGGGCTACTGGAAGGAGATTTTCCCAATAATTTATTGAGCATTTGTGTGTTGAAGCAGCCAATTGAATTGTTTTCCAAATTAAGCTGTTATATCTCTCGCATTGACCATTACCCTGGGGCTTGTACGGGGTTGTCCGACTTACCGCCACTCTGCGTTCTTGTAAGAATTGCCGAAGCTGCTCGAATATGAAGGAAGCTCCTCGGTCTGAATGTATGTATGCCGGTTCTCCAAAGACGGCAAATAGGGAACAAAGGTATTGTATAATTGTTGTTGCAGTCATATCTGGACAGAGAAAAGCTAAAGGAAACCGTGAATATTCGTCTACAATAGTTAGCATGTATCGGTTTCGTGCTTTGGATGGTAACGGGCCTTTAAAATCCAGATTGAGTCTTTCAAATGGCTGCGTTGCTTTTATTAGGATCCCCATGCGTAGGTCTGTAAAATTTAGGTTCTATCTCAGCACACGTTCAGCAGGAATTTGTTACATTCCTAACATACTCCACTGAATAAGGCAAATTCCTACTCCTTACCATGTGAACCATCTGTGTTATGCTTGGGTGGCACAGTTCCTCGTGTAGAGTCTGGAGTTCTTCTGTACTTGGAGTCATACTGCATATTCTTGACAGGGCGTCTACTGTCAGATTCTCCTTGCTGAGCCGATTAGTATTGAACGAGAAACAAGATAGTTTAATTCTCCTCCTTGCTAGTTTGTCATTTTTTATTTTACTTTGAGTTGAACATGAACGAAACAGATTTTTGGTCTGTAACTCATCTGAAGTGACATCCGATTAAATAGTCTCCACTTTCTTAACGCCTCAACTATAGCGTAGGCTTCTTTTTCAATCGCCATATGCCGTCATTCAGATTGAGAGAGAGAGAGAGTCATTGAAAAGAAGGCTACAGAGCGGTCAGCTTGACTTAATGAAGCGGCAATTGTGCAGTCTGATGCATCAGTTTCAACTACCAGTGGGACAGAAGGATCTATAGTTGTGATTACGGATTTTGTAATGTCTTGCTTGAGTTTTTCGAATACTTCTATTGCTGGGCGAGATAAGGGAAAAACCTTACTTGTATTAATGGACGTATCTTCTCTGAGAAAGAGGTGATCCATTGTAAATATTGGCGAACATTCCCATAGTTCGTCGCAGCGCACGTATGTTATCTGGGATTGGCAAAATGTTTTATAGCCCAAAAGATTGATTTTATGTTGCTCAAACGAGCATTTGTCATTTTCTAGTGTAAGGTTATATTTGCTTACGGCCTTCATGAATCGTCGAAAGTTTTCGTCGTGGTCCTTCTGATTGTGGCCACATATAGCTACATTATCTATATAAGCAAAAGTGTGGTGGACCGGGTGGTGTGTAAATGTGTGAAGAGAAGATGAGTTATCTCTAGGTTAAGGCTTCCGCTGGCCGGTCCAGCTACATAAGAATGTTGGACTTTAATGGAGTCCAATGAAAGCAAAAGAAAACAAACGAGACCGATATATATGTACAAAACAAATATATATTAATACGTGAATTACAAATAGATTAAAACACGAGTTACAAATACATGAAAGACATGAATAAATTGTTACAGAGTCTGTATGGAAAGTTGTGTGTGTGTTGTTTTTAGTTGAATGTCCGTACGGGGTGAATTTTGTTTTAGCGTGTTCCCAGAATATGGGAAACGCTGGTTGTGTATAAGAGTTCACATATTGGAAATTTTTAGAGAAAGTTTTTTGTACCTCGCCCCACGTGTGAGGTTTCGGTCCGCGGCCGAAATCGACATAGTTGCTCACACGTGCGCGTAAGCAGAGAAAAAGAGAGAAAGAGGCGAAAGGTCAGCCAGTATTTATACACCCGGGAGAGAGAGACCCCTGTTGACGGGTTAAGGAAATGAGGGGAAGCTAACTGCGACAAAAGTACTTTCCAGTTTTTCATCCATTATGATTTTGTCGTACTATATGGTCAATCCTTTGTTTAAATTTAATAAGGATAACATTTTATATATTTGGAATAATAAAATGTTTAAGTATACAAAAAGTGAATAATATTCATAGGAAAACTTTATAAGATAGGTCAAAATATGATCACATATGATCATATGATCGCAACGTTGTTTGGATCAAGAGTCTGTATATGTATACTTTGAAAAGGAAAGTCTTTAACAATAAGTGTACATACCTCAATGTGACTTAAGGGAAAGAAAGGAACACGCAAAGGAACGTAATAAAAATATATACTAAGTTATATATGCGTTAGAAGTTCCTATGTATCGGCTTGAAGATTTTGTAAACTGTCCGATGAGAAAAAGACAAATTCTAGTGCTCCTTCTGCTTGGTGTTGAGAATACTTACCTTTAAGTAGACTCTGCACATGGAAATTATATTTCATTTGAAATGAATTGAAAAAATTATTTTATTGGGTGAATGACGTTCGCACGAGAAATATATAACTATTGGAATTGATTCTTTTGCGTTCTAAAGTACAACCATACATAAAGTCGATACACAAAAAAAGCACTATAGAGGGGATAGCTAGAGAGATTTAGTCACTACTTTTTGCTGAAACTGAGAAGGAAACGAAAGACTACATTTTCTTCTTGGCCTCAATCTATGACAATGCTATTGATCTGAGCTGAATCATTTTTGATGGAACTGAGAACCAAACAGAAGATTCCATTTGTCTACTTGGTCTCAATCTATGACAATGCTACTGAGCTGAGACATATCATTTTTGTTTAAACATTCCTGTAAATTCAATTAAGTGATGTTAGTTAAAAAGTAAATAATCCTTTTTGTTTGTGCAATCAAAAAAACAAAATTATTGGATTGCAAGAATATTTTTGTATGTTGGACATTTGTAATAAATGCCTTGTCTACATGCGCAGCCACATGAGGATGTTTTTTTATTCTCTCAGCTAATGAAATGATGCTCGCTTCCCAGTTGTCTGCACACATCTTTTTCACTTGTGATATATTTTAGTGACATTTAAATAGTTTGAAGTAAATATATTGCAAATTCTTTAAATAAACTTCAGTAGCTATATTTTTTTGTGAATGAAAATATTTTTTAGAAATACTATTTTAATATTTATTGCAAACCAAATTAACATATATTTCACACCCCCATAGTAAAAAAAAGACAACTTTTTTTCTAACCAGTATTCTAACAATAAATTAGTCTAAATAAATATGAGTGTGTTATATTGATATCATTTCAGTTTATAAAAGTATTTAGAAGTTATAACAGCTAGAAAATTAAAATCATTGCTTTATAAAACCTTGATGATCTATAGGCTGCTGCCTATACTAGCCTAAATAACCTGGCCCTGATTATTTGTCTTTGTTTTCATAACACAACACACAATATGAGGAAAAAATGATTACACTTGTGAAAAGTGAAAATATTTCAACAAATTTTGAGCCCATCTTGCTTTGATTGTGAGTACGGAATTGAGGCAACTTGTGATAAGGATAAGTTTCAGGCAAGTTTTTAATTTACGAATCAAAACCATTCATGTATATTGTTGAAGCTGATTAGTAGCAAGTTTTATTTGCATCTTTTCCTTTGAATAAATAACGAATGGGTTCAATATGTCCAGGGAGGTTCCATTTGAGTTGTATACTTTTTCTAAAATCATTACTGTCATTCATTAGAAAAAAAATTATTTAAGTTAATTTTTTCTGGGACATTAGTTTCTGAAAATTTTATATAAGTCAATAATTATTATATGCAAAAAATGTCTATAGGACTAGAGACCCAGAACATAAGTAGGAACTAAAAGAAAAAAGGGGGAAAAAAAGAAAGCTAAAAAATGAAAAAAAAATCATAGTTAAAATTAAAACAAAAATGTTTATATTAGGTTATCCTACTGGGCTTTCTGGTTTAAAAAATGATTAAAAAGATTTTCATCTTATGAAAGGATCAGATAAGAAAACATAGGATCAGTAATCTTTTAAAGTGTAAAGCCCCACCAACTTTTAATATCTAACACCCTAGTCGATTTTTATTTTGTGGTGTCATGCTTGCAAAGAAGTTCTTTCTATCTATCTATCTATCTATCTATCTATCTATCTATCTATCTATCTATCTATCTATCTATCTATCTTGTTGTGTCGTGCTTGCAAGAAAGAATTCAAAGGAAACATTTGATGACAAAAAAGGAATCTGAAAAACTTTGTCTGAAGCCACTGTTTAGCTTTGCTTGGTACAAGGTCACAAGTATATGGTATCCAGTGAGGACTGAACTCATTACTCAGTAGTAATGATCAACAAAACTAGCCTCATTAACCATCTTTTGATATTTTATTGTCAATGGAAACCACTTACAAAAATAAAATATTTGTAATATAATAGAATATTGGATTCATAAGACAATAATATAATTTTGTGAGAACAAATAAAATATAAACTTAATTGTTAGCTTCTTTTTCCTTATCAGTCCCACACTAAGCACACACATATACACACACAGACACACACAAACACACACATATCATTTTTATGAAAAGGAAGCGTAGATATTCTAATTGTATATATGTAGATTTTTACAAAATCTTAATAATATTACTATTATTTTTACAAATAATTTAATTTGAATTCAATGAAGGAATATTTCTAAAAATAGTTATAATTTTATGTTTATTTATAAAAAGAAAATATTTTAAAATGGGAAGTGATTAGACAAGGGAAGTAATTCGATTTATAATTATTTACAAGTAATTTCCCTTAGATACTGAATTTTTACCTAAATGATTTCTCTAGTTTTCTCTAATTTTATTTTTAATTTATTCAGTCTAGTAACAATTCAGATTCTGACATTTGAGGTATTCAATTTTATGTAAGTTCCTATTTAGTATCGGCACAAAAAAATTAAAGAGCTTTTCCAGAAATACTACTTCAAATAGCTTTATTCTTTTGGCAGTATGAAATTATTCTTACAACCGAGATATCATAGGGATGACCATTTGTAAAATCTGATGGTATGGCGTGTGATCATTTTAAAACATGCGTTAATTAAATTATGTAATTATTCTAAAAAAATGTACACTATTCGGACTGTTGTCCTCATCTTTGTCGCCATATTTATTACAACATTTCGGCCATTGTACACTCAGGGCTTCTTCAAGTGGTTGGAATGTCAAATTGAACCCTTTATTTCTAGCTCCACGTGTCTAATGGATGTCAGTTATCAGTTATCTTCTGTTAATTCTCCCTCTGAATGTTCTCCACTGCCTTAACCAGGTACAAGGTCACAAGTATCCAGGAAAGTTCTCCACTCCCTTTTTAACCAAAGCGTTAGTTAGTGATAGGACCCAAAGAGTGTGAGTTCATCACACTCTTTGGGTCCTATCACTAACTAACGCCTTTATCCACTGTGCCATGTGTCCTTGAGGACATCTGTGTATGAATTTCTGGGTATTATAAACCTAATGTCTTCAGCAACCATTTTTACCAGTGCTCATATTGCAATTTTTGCTGTTATCATCACATATTTTTACCAGAGCTCATAATCCAATTTTTGTTGTTATTATCGCTTTTTCTCTGGCACTCCTTATTACTGGTTCTCATATTGTATTCATATATATGAAATGTAATCTTAGAGATTAATAATGAGATTAAGAAAGATTTGTTCGCTTGTAAAGATTTTCGTGAAGCGAGTCTTATTTCCCTTGTAACTTAATTTACTTTGTCCTTTATTACAAACGATAAATTGGAAACATGAAAAGAGGAAACGAACAAATTGAAAAGCCCACAAAGTCGATATGAATTTAAAAATAAAAAAATGAAATTAAAAATTATGAATTTAAAAATAATCCTAAGGATGATGCATAATATTTATGAGTTCAAAGGTTTTGACGAACAGAACAATGAACAGAAAATATTCATGACATTGTTGTACGCTATCGAAAAGAACTTCTGTTTCTATTTGTACCCGATAAATCTGATTCATTTCCCCAAATATTCCTACTCATAGAATTCAGGTTGTAAACAAACGCTGCAATATTAATTAAATATGTAAAACGATAATAAACTTTGATTCACTTCACCTTATACGTAGAGGTGCTGAAAATTAAAAAAAGTTCCCATGAAGGTGCGAGTGGTCTGATGTCCAAATCCCTGATGAGGTAGTTTGTGTTCATTTCGCACTAATGGACTTGAGAAAGGTATGAATCGAACTTTCCCTAACTATGCGTAAAATAGCAGGGCAGACTGAACATTTTATCTTTGATTGGCTACCGTTATAAGAGAAGGAGAACTTAGTATTTAAATCAAAATTCGAGCACTTTGAAGTAGATACATGTAAGCTTTGGCCTTCGTCTGGCAGCTCCTGTAACCACTTGGTTGCCGAAATATACGATTGACGAGGGTCTATTGAATCTTCTACAGAGAGTTGGCTAAATAAATTGTTCAAGTAAAACTATAAAAGAGAATCCCCCATAACACACATGTTTGAGTAGCACCTCGAAGATCATTTTTTACAAAACATTCATTCAGATTTGTTCCAGTTTTGAAAGAAGCTTTGAAAAAGATGGCAGAAAATGAAACGTGATACAATGCATATAATATAATATTGCATAAATGAAATTTAATTTTTCAGTTTTTTTTCATTTCGTGGATATTTCTTTAAATGACCATCACGATATCTAGAATAGAACCTCGACTTCGCACTGAATCTTTCCTTATAATCGAGGTATATATCATTTCTGGCAGAATTAATTTCCAGTCAAAATTAAAAATGGGTAATAATAATAATAATAATAATAATAATAATAATAATAATAATAATAATAACAACGCTAATTTCGATCTTGATCGTCTGCAAATGTTCAGATCCGAAAGAGGCAGAGGATTAGTTTAACTGTTTTACAAAACTACAATAATCGGTCTTCAACGATGCCTGGAAACGATAGAAGACTGGGTGATGATATGTGTCAAAGAACACGAAAGAAATAAGAAACTTTATTCAGTAATAAAGGAAGCTAAGCATAGATAAAGAAGAGCAAGTAAGCTTAATACACCTAGTGCAGCGGCAAATGGCATAAAAAGGAAAGCAAAAGCAAATGCAATGGAACAAATGCAGAAAAGATGGCAAGATAAACCTCTGACCAATACTTTGCCCGTGCCAAACAAGCTGATGAAGACAAACCCCGTATTCACCAATAGTTACGAAGTGCAGAATTAAATGCTGTAATCGATGGTTTTATTCTTGCTTTACAGGACCAATGCTTGCTAACTAGAAATTAACATGCAAATATACGGAAAATATTTTGCTAACATGAAATGCAGATTATCTGATGAATATCCAGAAATAATTGAGCATCTTGTACCAGGTTACACGGTGTTGGCACCCACTAACTATAAAACACGGCATGACAGAGTGGGTCAATATATGCACTGGAAAATATGCAACTTTTACGGGAAGGAAATTGAAAGAAATTGATACGAACCGGACCCGGGTACAGAGATCAGATCTGTAACAATTTGATGGGACTTTACATTTCATGCAGACAAAAGAATAAAATCTAATCGTTCAGACATCGTGATCAAAGATCATAAAGACAGAAGGTGCTTTCTTACTGACATGGCAGTTCCTGCAGACTACAAGGATCTTGAAATGAAAATCTAAAAAATGTGCTATATGATGACATCAATAATTCCAGTTTCGGATTGATTGGATAAGGCTCTGATAGCCTCGTTGAGAGGATCACTGGTAGCCCATGCCTTAAAAAAATACAAAACATTTTCCTACAGTTCACACCTTACGAAGGACTTTATCTAATGAAAAACGTGTGTGATCTTAGGTTGTTTTATTTAAAAAATTTTTTTTTTGTAAAAATGTTCAATGAAAATGTCATAATGTCATTTTTGACCTTAGATCTCTCTGGTTGGGACGGGAAAGGAAATGATTATGCAACAGAACTCAAAGGAAATAATAATAATAATAGTAATAATAATAATAATAATAATAATAATAATAATAATAATAATAATAAGAAGAAGAAGAAGAAGAAGAAGAAGAAGAAAGATTGATCTCTTTTCAATCACCACCAGTAGTATTCAGCCATCATTTGGGAATTCCAGCAGCCATAATTTTGATATCTTGGAATCTCTTCACTTGTTCGTCATTTACATCACCTAAATTACTTGGAAATTCGTACTTGAAAAAAAAAATTACGCTCATATTGTAGCCTAACTCTTTGTAGACTGTTAAAATTTTTATACAAAAAAATTTCTATCAATCCACGAACGAGAAACGCATTTTTTTGTGTTCATTCATGACATTAGGAAAATTGCTGTCTTTAATTAATCTTCTCATTTGTGGACTGTTGAGAATTCCCGCCTTGATTTTTTTTCATAACTTAAACTTGAAAATTTTGAAGTTATGTATTTGAAAAACTGACTGTTCGTATCTAATGCTTTTACATATTGTTTAACGAGGCCTAATTTGATATGCAGAGGAGGAAATAGGATTTTATCACTCCTCACTAAAGGTGGATTAATTAAGTTTTTTTATCCGACATTAAGTGATGTTCGTATTGAACAGATTTGTTTGAAATAATGTTCTTCCTTGGCTCTGCTGTCACTTAAGGAAATAAAGCAAGGATATTTAGTATACCCTTCTTGTTGTCCTAGCAGAAAATTAACCATTTTTAAGTCAACACATATGATCCACTCGTTCTCCCTATATTTGATAAGATTTAAAACCTTTTCTATATGTTCATACTGTTCTTTTAATTTTGTTGAATGCCCAATCGGTAACGAGCCGTTTTAATTGCCATTACGCAATAACACATACTTAAAACTTCTTTTCGAACTATCGAAAAACAAGCGCCAATCATTTGCATCGTAACACTCAACCCCCATCTTCTTTAACAAACCAGATATGTCGCAGTAATATACTAAACTATCCTCTCAATATCTGTCTATATTTCTGAGATGAAATATTGTAATTATTTATATTATTTACATTGTTCGGACTGTTGTCCCCATCTTTATTGAGACGGGATCTCCTTGAATTGACGGAAAGTCTTGGTGCCAAGCCTGAAGGGATGAATCGTAAGTCTCTGCATCGGTGTAGGAATGTCAGATGGTTCGCTATTCCTGCCAGTTTCTGGTGGGACTTTTGTAATTGTCTCCATATTTTTGCTGGAAGACCTCATTACAAATGGTAGCTAAAGTAAATTAAAGAAAGATTCAACAATAATAACAGAACCAAAATTGTCGCAGATCCTAATCAAGAACAAGGATCACTTCCCACCTAAGACATACAGACAGTTGTTGCAGCGTTACACCAAGTTACTTCACATATACGGTCTCTCCAAAATTCACAAAGACGGTATTCAGCTTAGGCCGATTGTTAGCTACCAAGGCTGTGTGTGCCACCCTCTGAGTAACTTCTTTGTAGATATAGTTGATCCATTAACAGGAAAGTCACCTGTTAATGTTAATGTCCTGTCCGAAATTCCGCTCATTTTGTGGAAATAATCAAAGACGCTCCCATCCAATCAAACCAGATAGTGAGCCTGGATTTGGCGAATTTGTTCACCGAGGTACCCGCGGAAGAAGCACTATCGGTAATCAGGGACAAACTGGCTTCGGACCTCATCCCTAGGTGAACGGACCAGTATACCAACAGAAACCTGATGGAAATGCTGACTTTCTGTACACAGACAACACACTTCGGAATGGGAATAGACATATATCAATAAGATGAAGGCTTAGCAATGGAATCACCATTATCACCAGCAATGGCAAACATATACATGGAATACTTCGAAGAAATAGAATTAGAATCAACATCACGAAAACCAACCCTATGGTTGAGATGCGTAGATGGTACCGTCATACTCTGGCCACACCAGAAAGAAGTCCAGCTACTAATGGACCATGTGAAATGAAGATAATCGATATAGTTCACAATGGGACAAGAAAGCGACAACTCGCATTCCTGGATGTAATAATATCTCGAACAGATCATGGATTCAAGACATCCGTATACCACAAGCCAACATTCGCTGGACAGTACCTCAACTTCAACTCCCACCACCCATACAGTTTAAAGAAAGGGATCGCCCGCTGGTTACAACATCCAGCAAGAGTCATAAGTGGCGACTCAGAGACATATGATCAATAAATGGTCAGTATAAACAACATAACAACTACCCTGGGTACATGGCAGCAGCTCTGACAAACTGGGATAGAAGGGTAAAAGAGGATAGCAGCACCCCCCCAAAAAACAGTTTTCGGTCTGCCTACCTACTATGTGAAGGGATTATCGGAGAAAGTAGAAAAGATCTGAGATCCATATAACATCAGGACGACCTTCAAAAGTGGTTCAACACTTCGCAGACATTTTTTCCGAGTAAGACCCCTCCCCATAGAGGAGAATATGACTGTGTGTACACCATCCCCCATGCAGCTGTGATAAAGGAGAAACAGACCGTCCTCTTAAGGTAAGAACATCGTAAAGCCGTAACACGACGGGAAATAGAAAAAAAAACAGGCGTAGCTGACCATATCTGGAGGGAAAAGGAAGATCACCGCATCCTGTGGGATGAGGTTAAAATAGTAGACAGCTAACATCACTGGAAAATACGAAAACCTAAGGAATCAGCACATATGCTACGCTAAAAAAATCTCCTAAGCCAGCCAAGCATAGAAATGACTACAATATGGGAACTAATAATACGGAGTGCAAGGGAAAAGCAATAATAAAAACAAATTTGCAATATGAGCTCTGGTTAAAAATGAAACTGAGACATTAAGTTTATAAATCCCCAAAATTCATACACTGATGACCCACTTGGATCCAATAATTGACCCAAAGACTTGTGAGTTCAATACCTGGCTACTGCATTGGTGAACAAAAACTTGAAGAGTTGAGTTAAAGAGAGATAACTGAGACATCCGGAAGAGGCATGGCACGTCGAACTAGAACAATCTACTCCGATGTACGTAACAAAAGTTTGTTCGAAATTCCAATCACTTGAAGGAGGCCAGAGTGTACAACGGCCGTAACGTCGTGAACATGACATTAAAGATGAGGCCAACCGTCAGAACAATGTAAAATAATGTAAATAAACTATCCTCTTTTCTAAAATATTTAAGAAGCTCTTCTCTTTTTCTGCAAAATAAAATATATGTGTTTGAAGTAGGCAAGTTTTTCCACAGTCTTTTCTGGGAAATTTGTATCTCTTACAATATTATACAACTCAGCCTTATTAAACTTTTGTGGATCGTTTTGACTTTCAAATATGCTGAGGTCAGAATCGGTATTTGACTTCTCAGAGTGCAAAACACTATTTTCAGGAACATCTTCAAGTAATTCTTCAGTTGGCAGACCCTTAAAATTTGGAATTGGTATTTCATTTGAATGTAGCACAGGTGTGAAAATTTGAATACTCGATACAATGTTTCTTTTTCTTAGTAAAGCCCGAAGTCTTGACAAAACAAAAGTAGCAATCGATCTCGTGGTTAGTAGTTCTCGCCACACATAATATGGAAAAAATTGTAAAGCGACGAGAAACTTGTTTTTATGAATTTAATCGAAAGTTATCACCTAGAGATTTAATATTTCTATCCGTTTCAACCTTATAAACATCTTTTGTAAATATTTGTTTATGTACCTAAGTTACAATTTAGGTAAGTTATAGTATACTAGTGATTAAATTACAGACTTTTATGAAATCGTAAACTTAACATGGGAACTGCAAAATGTATTTAAATTTAAGAAAATCTGAAATATAAACACAAAAATTGGTTTAAATAGGAACTTATGAAATAGGTACTTACAATCTATGAAATTAAACTAGAAACATGGATTAGCAGGTACCATATAAATTACGTCTAATTAAATCAACTATTAAATCACGATGGCAAAATTACTCACTAAATCAGGTGCCAATTCAATGTTAATGTCCAAACTTAATTAACTGACTGACTGATTGAATTGGCTAATTAACTCCGAAAACGTACCCAAATCATATAGAACTGTGAAATCTAATTCAATAGATAAAAAATGAAATCTGTTCCCAAGTGTTATAGGTCAATAACATGTCTGTCCATCACATACTGATCACGTGAGTCTTGACGAACTGTACTTATTTTTTGCTCGATGAAAACAACATTCTTCCCCCTGGAACAGAACGGATGTCGAGGAAGTTTATATGGTTGCAAGAATCAAATACTAATAGATAAAATAATCTTGGAAAATTACAGGAAAAAAGGTAGAAATCTCAACACAGCTTGGATAGATTACCGTACAGACTTTGATAGTGTGCCACACTCTTGGATCCTTAAAGACTTTGAAAAAGTACAAAGTCTCCTCGGTGATAATAAATTTCCTTAAATATATCATCAAACTGTGGGAAACAACATTATTCCTAAATCACACCAAATATATTGCCACTTCCAAGTGTTTGAATATCCGACGAAGAATCTTTCAAGGAGACTCCCTGTCTCCCCTTCTCTTCTGTCTGTTCTTAATCCCAATTTCGCAAGTACTAAACGGTAATAACTATGGATACAAAGTAAAAAAGAAAATGTTTAATCACCTATTCTACATGGATGATATAAAACTCTTTGCCAAAGAGACATTTTGTCGTATCCTCAATATTATAAAATGTTTCAGCGATGATATCGGGGTGGATTTCGGATTAGATAAATCTGCAATAGTAACACCCAAGAAAGGAGAATTACAGAAACACACTCAATAGATCTAGATTTTGGCACAAAGATGAACGAACTGGAACAAGAAGAAACCTATAAATACCTAGGAGTCAGCGAAGGAGATGGAATATAGCATATCCAAATGAAGGAGAAAGTAAGAAAACAATACTACAGGCCTGTGCATCTGGTGTTAAATCCCGAGTTGAATTCATAAAACAGAATATCAGTCATAAACACTTTGGCTGTTCCTGTGGTACAATATAGTTTCAACATTCTTAATTGGATCATAGCTGACATGATTTGATTTTATTCTCACTTGCCATCACATGCATCATCTTAAGGCTGATGTTGATCGTCTGTATGTGCCCAGATCCGAAGGAGGCAGAGGATTAGTTCAACTTGAACTGTTTTACAAAAACACAACAATCGGTCTTCAAAGATACCTGAAAACTACAGAAGATTGGAAGATGATATGTTTAAAAAAACACGAAATAAATAAGAACATTTATTTAGTAATAAAAGAAGGCAACAAATTCAAAAGAGAATTGCAAATGGGTGAAGAAGCAAAAATAAACCATAATACACATACTGAAGCGGCCAAGAACCTAAAAAAGATATCAAAAGCAAATGTAATGTACCAAATTCAGAAATGATAAGCCTCTTCATGGTCAATACTCTGCCCGTATCAAACAAGCCGATGCAGACAAACCCCGTACCCATCAGTAGTTACGCAGTGCAGGATTAAAAGCTGAAACCGAAGGTTTTATTCTTGCTGCAGAAGACCAATGCTTGTTAACTAGAAATTACCAAGTACACATAATGAAAACTGTGTTGACCCCGAAAGGCAGATTCTGTGATAAATATCCAGAAACAATTGATCGTCTTGTAACAGGATGCACAGTGTTAGAACCCACTGAATATAAAACTTGGCATGATAGAGTGGGCTAATATCTACGCTGGAAAATATTCTATTTTTACGTGAAGGAAACTGGTACGAACTCGGTTAGGCTCGGTTAGAGAGATATGACCCGTAACAGTACACACAGGCAGTACACTCAAAGCTAATCGCTCAGACATCGTGATCAAAGACCACAAGAACAGGATGTACTTTCTTATTGACATGTCAGTCCCTGCAGATAGTAATGTATCTTTGAAGATCTTCAAAAAAGTATCAAAACACAAGGATCTTGAAATGGAAATAAAAAACTGTGGCACATGAGGGCATCAATAATTCTAGTTGTAGTTGGAGCCTTCGGATTGATTGGAAAAGGTTCCGATAGACTTATTGAAGAGATTCCTGATAGTCCATGCCTTAAAGAAATACCCCCCAAAAATGCACTCTCAAGTATAGCTCGCATATGACGAAGAACTTTATCTATGTAAAATGTGGGTGATCTTTGTTTTTTGTTTTTTACAAAAAAAAAAAAAAAAAAATGAGAAGTGGAAAATGTCATGATGCCATTTCTGTCCTTAAAATTTGTATAGAACAGAAATAAAAGGAAATAATAATAAATACTGGCTAAAAATAAGAGACATTAATAACAATTGAGTGTATTTGGAAAAGATTTTTCAATTTAAAAAACATACTGTTGTAGTTTGTCATTCCTTCCACTTTTTAAAAATAATTGGCCTCATGTCAAAATTTTAGGAGAAATATTACAATTTATTTAAAAAAAAAAAAGTTTCCTTTAACCGGACACACATAAACAGATTGCTGATGTCAAAAGAACACAATGCATTTATTGTTAGAGTCAGCTCATTATTATTTGTAAATCTTAACGACTATAACTCTGCGAGCTTTTAATATCTGTCTATATTTCTGAGATGAGGTATTATGTACATTATTTACATTATTCGGACTATTGTCCTCATCTTTGTCGCCATGTTTATCGTTGTACGCTCCGGCCTTCTTCAGGTGATTGGAATGTCGAACTGAACCCTTTATTTCGCTCACTGGGGTAGACAATTCTAGTTCCACGTGCCATGTTTAATGGATGTCAGTTATCAGTTATGTCCTCTTAATTCCCCTCTGAAAGTTCTCCACTGCCTTAGATTGTAAAAATTTCAAGAGCTCGAAAAATTTCGCGAATCAAAATTGGAATCGTTCTTTTATGATGGAATACATATGTTAGCGGAAAGGTAAAGGTGAACAAAAAAACTTCCGCGCTTGAATAATGATGATATGAATTTATTTATATGATAAAAGATTTTGTCAAAATTTTGCATCAACCAAAATATTTAATATTTTCTTTTCTTTCACCTTTCAACAATTTCTTCGTTGCCCTTAGTTTCTGTTCTTGTGTTTCCTCTACACATTTCTTTCTTTCTTTCTTTCTTTCTTTCTTTCTTTCTTTCTTTCTTTCTTTCTTATTCAGTTAATCTATGAAATCTACTGACGAGCAACACCCTTCGGCTTTATTGTATAAAAATAGATAGGCTCATTAACTGTAAATTAATGGCGCAGCCAACGTTGATTTAAATCCGTAACAACTTTTATTTTAAGTAGCTTAAAATAGATTGGCCTCCTGCATTGCGAATGAAACAAGTAAAAAGAACGCCAACACGAACTAATTTCGTAATATATATATATATGTGTGTGTGTGTGTGTGTGTGTGTGTGTTTGTCTCAATCTGTTTGTTATCTATCTCAATCTTTTTGTTATCTATCTATCTATCTATCTATCTATCTATCTATCTATCTATCTATCTATCTGTTCGTTATCTATGTTGCATATGTTCTGATATCTCGTTAAGCAGCCATCAAATCGGATCTTTGCAAAGAACTTTAATTCATTCCTTGTGCAACGATCCTTTCAACTGTAAAGACATTTATTTTTATATCAAGAGCTGTGAAACATCAAATGATTTTCAGCGTTCATCAGCAATTCTTAGCCGGCATTAGAATATATGCTATTATTATCAATCATTAAATTGGTTGTTTTATATTTTTAATGATTTCAATCATTAGGCAATCAATGAACCAGTGACGATTTAAAACGTGATGTTCCCATCCATGTTTGTTCTTTCTTTTAAAAAATTCTTTCTTTCTTTCTTTCTTTCTTTCTTTCTTTCTTTCTTTCTTTCTTTCTTTCTTTCTTTCTTTTATCATTTCAAATTTACTCTCTTTCTTTTGCTTAAGGGGTGAGTTGTGAGAATCAATTTTTTTTACTCCTTTTAATTCTCCTTTCCACTTTCAACTCATTTTTTTCATTCACACGTAACATTTTTTGCGTTTATTTATTTGACACGTGAACCTGACGCAAATATTTAGATGACATCTACGTATTGTCTGCTTGTATTCTGATAAACAGCAAACAAGCGTGCTTTATAATCAATGGCGTTATTGCTTACTTTACTTTAATTTTAGCACAAGGCATATGTTGATTGGTGTCCATCTAGTGCCATATTCGCAGTTTTCCAAGCAAAAGAAATGTGTAAAAGAAACAAACATTAATAAGTTTGTAATTTTGAAATCTGGGTTTGTGTTCTGAGTCTTTAAAACTTGACGATCAAGCGGTGAAGGAAAGACTTGACTGATTTTTTTTCTGTTTATTTTTCGGAGAGATTCACATCACTCTGTTGAATTAGTATCTTCTGACCGAGATGTATATTTAACGATATAAGATAAGTTCCAAGCATTTTCACGTTTATTTACGCTCATTAAGAAAATCTCTACAAAGATCAAAATATTTTCAACTGGTTTACTTTTAAAAGAAAAAGGACAGTACGAAGGTGAATTAAAAATACATCATTATGCAAAATAGGAAGCCAAATTATATAAAAATGTTATGCCAAGAATAGAAATATCGAAAAAAAAGAAAAGAAATGTTACTGGCAGCACTCGTAATTGTAGTTGTTTCAATTTAATATCGCATCAGTAAAGTTATCGGTAAAAAGAAAAAAAATACGAACGTAGGAAGGAGAGAAATAAGGTTATTTAGTGTTCTATAATAGTTTAAAACTTTTCAATAATGTATAAAAACATTTTTTTTATGAAAATATTATTAATTACGTCCATTGACTTTTGAATATTTGAAGGGAGATTTATTAAACGCATCTTGTTACAATTCATTGTAACAAGATGCGCTTAATAAAAACGTCAGAAATAAATTTCAGTTGGTTAAGTTTCACAAACTTCAAACTGAGTTTTGTAGGGATTAAGATATTTGAATTTTCATATTTTAATTTGTGACTATATGTGATATTACAGTTGTTATGCGTCATGCTTTCTTGTCGTTGACAAATAGGAGAGAATAGTGAGATCAGTTCGATATCAACGGTGTCGTTCTGCACCAATGACATCGTCGATCACGAAATGATCCTTGACATCGTGTTATGTCGTTCCTACTTCATGTCGTAGAGATTTCCATACTTTACACAATTTGGAATACACACAGACGTAGGCGTTTACATAAGCTTTTATATTTGTTAAATACGCTCTACAGTTCTTCAGTACGTACGCGATCACGGCTCACCATAGGTTTCTTTTTATTAGTATCTGTGAATTGTCATACCTTCTTAGGAAAGATAGTGGAGTGGTTTCTTCTTCTCTGCAGCTAGGAGAAAAAATCTTTGAATTACAAACTGTAGAGAAGATAAGAAGAAACCACTCCACTATTTTTTCTAAGAAGGTATGACAATAATACCCCCGAAAAAGGCATGACTCCATCTCCTATGGTATTAAATTGCATGATAAACTGGGTTCACTAACCTTAGGTGGTAACCAAGTTAGAAGGAAAACTTTGAATTTCAAACTTGGTTGCCATCTAAGGTTAGTCTACTGTACTATTTAACTCACAGGAGATTGAGTCATGCTTTTCCCAAGGGCATTAGTGCGAACGTGAACGCAATAGACTTGGCTGAAATTTTATCTCGGCTCCTCTATTTCAAGTTCCCTGCCAATAATAGTTACACTACACGTACATACATAGTTACATCAATAAGTTCACAACTTAGTGATAAATATCATTTATATACAAAGATATTTATTTTTCAACATAAGGTTCAGTTAAATGCATTGATTAGGAAAGAGTCTTCCTTATCTTTGTATTTAACTGAACATTCTTCCATGAATCCCATAGGCCGAACACTGAAAGTTTCAGGTCAAACTTCAACTAATACCTAAGGCGACGGACTTATCGATTCCCTCTCGTATGTAGGTATTGTAATAATAATTTCACTTTAACAGACCGGTCAATGATTTTTGTTTGTTGGTAGGATGTGATGTAGAAAGATGCCAACTGAAAACATCTTTAGGTTTGTTTGTTCTTGTTGAACTAGGCATGAAGGTTTATCTACTTCGGTTAAACAAGGAAACCATTTCTTCAGACCACCCCCGACTTTACTCAAGGTCGATAAAAATGGAATGTAATCAGTTTTAGCTTTAATTCCTGCTGGCACTGAAGAAGGTTACTTTTAAGTTGGCGTAAGCTACTTCCGGTTCATATATTTGTACTTTGCTACAAATAAATATCAAAATATTTGTATAGCTTTCTTAAGAAATGCTTTTGCTATTAACTTTTTGAATGCCTATCATACATAATTATTATGGTCTGTTTACGTCCTTTGCTTTCATTAGAACATGTTTTTCTATAATTTCAACCCAAGGAATGCAACAGGATTAGTGTGAAAGAATATGAGAAAAAGAAAAACATTATTAAAGAACGAGAACACTAAAAAGACAGGAATTAAGAATACAAAAGATAACGATTGACATTGCATTTAGGTTTGAAGATCAGACTTGACTGAAAAGTAAGAAGCCGGAAGAGAGTTTCACAAACGAGAAGTGCGGCAGAAGAAACTGTTAGCATAGAACTTACGGTTATATTTAGCCATTAGCCATTTCAACTGTAAAATGATGAGATCTTGTCGCCAATCTAGGTACTATAGAGGAACGTTCATCAGAATTATCCTGAAACAGACAAGCTGCATTACAGCGGTGGGAAGGTGACTGAAGCCGCGAAGCCAAATCAAGACCAATGTCATTGCAGATCTTATTTGGATTTTATCAAGGGTCTTTAAATATATAGTAGAAGCACCAGAGCATATGTGGCAGAAATATTCAAAACAGAATGGTAGAGTTATAAATATGTAAGATAGATTCGGGAGACACAGTGAGTCAACTTTCCTGGCACCAGACCTAGCAATTGATTCAACATAATCTTTCCATTTTATGTCAGCGGAAAGAGTTAACCCGAGAAGGTGCAACAAGTCACTCCCCTGGAGATTAACATCAGCAATCAGGAAGGCAGAAAGGATTCTCTGAGATGATTAAAAGACAGAAGTTTTGTTTCAAAGGCGTTAAAAGTTTTTAAAAAGTTGACAACTTATTCCACCAAGAAGGTCATTGATGAAAATTAGGAAGAGCCTCAATTACTTTGCCAAAAAGAGGCAGTATGCTAATAGGTCGATAGACAGTTCATCTGTTTTTTTAAAAACTGGAACTACAGAAGAAAATTTGTAACTAAGAAGCATCAAAGTAATTATTGTAGAGTTTACAGAAAACAGGAGCCAGTTTCTTAAAGGCTATTGAAGGGATACAATCAATTCCATGTGCTTTGAGAGGATTCAGTTTAGATACGATAGCAGAAAACACGAATGAAGTTATATATGTATCACTCAATAGAGACTCAGTTCTAAGTGGAAAGTCGAGTAGAGATACTCCAGATGAGTCAACAGTAGAATTAGAAGAGAATTTATGAATAAGACATTCTGATTTAAACCTCAAATTGAGTGTAGAGAGGAAGGATAGAAGAATTAATCTTACAATATTAAAGAGATGCCGGAAGTCACGAAAACCCGCCTTGTTATAGGTTATACGGTAGCGCATTCTATCTGGAATCAAAGACTTAGCCTCTTACGAGCAAACAAAAAAGCGTCTCTTGTGATCGGAACTATCACGTTGGTACATTGGAAAAAGTGATTTCTCTGGGCTATAGCGGCTGAACAGGCCAAGGAGAAGATTGAATTCTGGGTAAATAAAGAACTTAAAATAAATGAAATGACTTCTGCTTAGATTCTCTGCCCTTACCAAGAAAGCAAGCAAATATGAGTTTGAGTAAAAATAATATCAATATTAAAGAAGCGCGTATTTTTCTTATACATTTATGATGTTGGATCAACAAGTCCGTAACTGGAATTTTGATTAAAAAAATTATTTGTTTTATGTTCGATCTATATGGTTCATAGACAAGCATTCGGTTAAGTGCATTGACAAAATAAGAGATTATGTTGAAATAGAAATATTTACTATGTAAATAAATATTTTTTTTATCATTAGGCTGTAGTCTCCTACCATCTTCGAACTTACATGTGTATTGAGCAGACTTGACTGAATTGACTACCGAGTAAGGTGCTGGTAATAATGAGAGAAAAAAGTCTTAAAACACGTATGTAAGAAATTTGATGAATATGTTGGTAAAGAAGAGTTTTGAACCTGCTGGAAAATCAATTTCTACGAATTCGGTTTTCGTACTTCAGAAATATTTTAGTGCAGAGAGCCAAGTTGTTCTGTGCGATGAAATCGATATGACTGGAGAGCAATTCAGATTTGGTTTGTAGAACTTAGATGAAGAGAAAGAAAGGCGAAAAGAGAAGGGGAAGAAAGAAGAGAGAGAGAGAGACGAAAGGGAAAGAAAAAGTAAAATAAATAATATAGTTGGAAACATGAAAAACATCGAAAAATAAAAAAGAAATATTAAAAAAGCCAAGGGAAACAAGCGAGAGAAAAGTGGATAAAAAAGAAGGAAATCCTTTAGAAATAAAGAAAAATTGGTTTGGTTCAGCGTTGTGTAAGATAATGGTTGCCTCTTCTTCCTGTCTGTTTCGAAATCGATTTCTCGCGAGAATACACGAGATTAGCGCGTGATCTGCGTATATAAAAAGAGCTATAAATCGAGTTTGCATCGGCGGAAACATCCTAGTCACTGTAAAAACGTGTGACGGAAATAGATAGGGGACATCACTCATCCATCGGCAGAAAAATTACTTCGTAGCCGTACACTTGACGAGACATAAATGAACGTTATGCCGTGTAGGTAGGTATTTGGTGATAGTGGTTATTTGGTAATGATTATCAATATATCCCTGGAATTTCACATTTATTAAGAATCTTGTTGCCTGTTTTGTAGTTGAGGTTGTGAAAATATCCTCTCAGTGTTTCGAAATTAAGTAAAAGCAATGAGATTTCTTACTGATTTACAAGGTGAATACAAATGAGATTCCAGTCGACTAAGTAAGTCGCAGTAAGGCTTCATAAATATTGAAAAGACGTAATCTGAGTTGGGGGAGACGAGAAAATCAAGCATAACTATGTGTAGAGGGAAAAACAGGGATTAAAATCAACAAACCTGGTAGAATTACGGCAGAATAATGAAAGAATCAGCGTATATACAAAGCCCTAATAACTTTCTCAGTAGGCCTAGCGTAAGAATGAGTACAATATTGTAGTTTCTAATTAAAAAAAAAAAGAATGAAAGAAAGAACGTTCGGTCTAAGACTAAACAAAAGTAGTAATATAAGAACTGTATTATTTTCAGAGGCAGATATTAGGTTTATGACTCCAAGTTTCTACACTCGAATTGTGGTACAATCGGATGGCCGATCGGATGAATCTATTGGCTAAATATTGGCAGTAGTGAGTTGAATCCTTGTGTCAGGTAGTGGCAAAAGAAGAGACAAATACGATCTCAAAGACTTATATAACTAGTGATGATTGTTTTCTTCTAACACAGCGAAATGAAAATTAATGGTTTAGTTCGAAATTTCTCGTAAGTTACATGCTATGTATGGCCAATCGTATTCGAAGATACCCATCTACTAGGGCGGCTAGCCAATCCCTGTTGCAGACGCTTGCTCAGGCGCATTTGTGTTTATTCAACACTCACAGAGCCCACCTGTGGTTTATACTGCAACTATGCTGAGCAGACCTTAGTTACAGTTTCTGGGCAAGAGCGCGCTATCAAAAATATGAACAAGGTCAGCTCGCTCGGTTACGATGACTTGTGACTTCTGTCCAATTTCACTGACAACCTGTGGCATGGTTTTGCACGCTGGGATCGACCCCTCAAGTCCGATAATATCAGGAAGTTTCCTTCCTGGCGAATCGCCGATGGTGAGATTCGAACCTATGTCTTAGTGTCAGAATGTGAACGTTCTAACCACTTGGCCACGTGCCTGTACCGACTATGACAAATCCTTAAAGAACGTAAAATGGTCGAAATGTTGTAGTAACAAGCGAGATAAAGAAACTTCGTTGAGTCAGGCAGTTTATAATAAGGCTAATTATTAATCAGTATTATAATGATGATTTTAACGTAAAAAATTCAGGCGAAAATGATGCTGCACAATCTTTCTATCCATATTCCTACCCCATTCACACGTTTTACCGCACAAAGTAAAACGTACGAATAATGAATTATCATAAATTTTTATAACCATTTGCCATGGGATCATTTTCTATGTATGCTTTTTGGCAAACTACTTGAGGCCGTAATCAACTCTGAATTGGTTAAGCATCTCACATCGCAGGGCCTTCTTTCAGACAAACAATACGGCTTTTGTTTCTTTAGGTCAACTGCTGATGTATTAAGAATTATTGCTGAAAGAGTTTATCAAGCTCTAGATAAGAATGATGAATCTCGGGCTGTTGCTTTGGACATCTTGAAAGCTTTTAACAGGGTTTAGAATATCGGTTGTCATCACCAGTTGAAAGGTTATGCTATTTCTGGATTCATTTTTGAACTGATTAAGTCTTTTTCTTTTATTGAATCGTGAAATGTTGTTCTGAATGGCCACTCTTCAAGATCCTTTCGTGTTAATGCAGGTGTCTCCGTAGGGCTCTATCCATTGTTCTTAATTTTCATGAATGAACTTCTTAATGGCACCAGTTCTTACCTCAGTGTTTATGCTGATGACACAACTATTTAGTCCAGTCTTAGTATTAAGCCTGATCAGTTCGATAAAGTCAAATTGGCAGCTGATCTAAAAATAATCTACAATCTGTTGCTAACTGAAGCAAAGAATGACTTGCTAATTTAACGCCTCCAAAACGAAACTGCTCTCTATTAATCATCTTACTGCCTCCCATCGGCATGTCTGATGTTAACCTCCAAGAGAGTGTCTCATTGCGCTTTCTTAGTCTAACATTTTCGGGTGATATGAAGTGGAAAAATTATATTGGTCTGGTGCTATGAAAGTTGGTTCACTGTTTCGTGCGAGACAATTTTTCTCACCAGAATCTATCTTACATATTTATTTGTCTACTACAGTGTAACCCGATATAAGAGAAACCCGGATATAAGAGAGATTTTCTCTGGTCCCAAATTAGAGCCTGTGTTAATGTATATATAATAGACCAAACCCGGATATAAGAGAACCCCGGATATAAGAGACCCCGTCACCGGTCCCGACAACTCTCTTATATCCGGGTTACACTGTATTTGCTTTAAATACTGTAGCCACATATTGTCCAGTGCTCCTGCTATATATTTAGAGATTCTTGATAAAATGCAAAGAAGAATCAGCATTATTATTGGTTCTGATCTGGCATCTCGCCCTCAGTCGCTTTCTCACTGCCATAATGTAGCTTCTCTGTGCCTTTTATGGCAATTGTTCAGATGAATTTTCCGCTATGGCACCCAAACAGTATGAATTTAAGCGCAGAATGACATTGTCAACAAGGTCTCATCAATTTACATTTGAATTGGCTAGATGCAACCGTAAGTTCTATACTAAGAGTTTCTTTTGTCGCACTTGTGGAATTCTCTTCCGGTTCCATGTTTTCCAGCCAACTTTCATCTTCAAAAATTTAAATGAAATGTCAGTCATTATCTACTATCTTCTTGATTTTGTCTTCTATTGTTCTCGCGCCTTAATAATGTTTCTCTTTGTCTTATTCTTTCACACCCAGTAACCTCTTGTGTCTGTACTGCTCTGGTTGGGGTGAAATAATAATAATAAAAAAGCTGGCATCTCCGTATTTAATGACATTTAAGAGACACACCCTATTTTCATAAAATACTAGTCGCCGATAATGGTCCTGAGCCTTTTCAGGCTGGACAGCCGTTTGTGGATCTATATAAAAAAGAAAAGAAAAAAGAAACAAAATTTACAATCCTCGTCGGGATTCGTTTACGCGTAAGTATCCTTGGGAAAAGTATGAATCCATATCTTTCTTTATAGATTAATTAGTAAAACCCGTGTCCTTAAATTCTTATTATGCGGATAACATTCTTACAGTCTAAGATTATTTTCTGGCTTTAAATAGTCTGTGAAAGGTTGATATGCTATAAAAAAATCAATTAACCAATCAAATACACGGATTTAAGTATTGGAAAGAATTGAGTGCAGCGATATTTTATGATAAAAACTTTTTCATGAATAATAATGATTGATTATTCTTAAATCCATGAAAGTTTTTTTTGTCGTAAAAACTTTTATTCGTGCTTGTTGAAAGAATAGGAAAGTAATTCAAAATTAATTAATAGCAATAATTGACTATACTTAAAATCCGTGTAGAGTAGTTTTTTACGTAATGAACGTTTTACAAAAAATATTACAAGAAATCAGTCAAGCGATGAAAATTGCAATTTATTTCAATATCGAAGAGATCAATGTCGAATGTCAAAGGTGTACTAATTATCTTAATCTAGGACTGTAGTCTTCGATCAAATAATTAATATCTGTTTGACTGACTTTGAAATCGTTTGAATTTCGATCCTCACTGCAAGTTTTGCCGACTGATGATAGATTTCTCGAGTTCTTTTCATATAATGTTTTAAGTTTGATGCTCATAATTCTTTATCAGTTATATTTGCTATTTTCGTCTCAAGGTTATTCTGAATACTCTCTGGAAATATGGATAGATTTATTTACTTACGATAATTAAGTGCGATGCTTTAGGGAACGCTAAATTTGCTTTTTTTTTCGAAAATCTGTGAATCTCATTAATTTAAAACACATATGGTAACTTGGTGCAAATAACTTTTATTGATATTCTTTCTTTCGTTAAAGTTTTCTTAGCAAGGGAAAATGCGCCAGTTAAACATTTTCGATGTCTTTCACAAACAATATTAATTTGCGCTCAGATGCTAAACCGTTTCTTACAACCGAAGGGACGTATCTCTTTTTCTTTGAACATTTTTGCTAAGCAAGTTTAAATGACTTGTCATATCAATATTAAAATATAATTCTTCCAGCCAAGTCGATTTTCCAGTTCAGGACAACTATTATTATTATTAACCCAAAAGGCCCGTAAAAAGTGTAAATCTTTTAGAACATCACCTTTAGAGTCATCAGACGATAACCGTGAATAAGTAGTCAACTTCTTCTCGTAACGCACAGAAATGTCATTTAAACTTCTTGCCAGTATCGTGTCTTGACAAGGAGAGTCATAATTTTGATGAAGAAACCTTGAGCGCAGATGTTAACATTGAAAAGAAGGCAATTTTTGATTAAGTGAATTCATCAGGAGAGTCACAAATCCATTCTTCATCTCTTTAATTCTTGGTGCTCCATAGGATGTTGCTAATACCAAAGTTTTAGTGATAATTTCTTTTGATTTGAAACAATTCAAAACGTCCTGAGAAATAGCTTCGCCCATTATTTGTCCTCTAAGTGGTATTAATCTACTTCTTCCTTTAAAATTAATATATCGCCATAACAATACGCTTTGTTGAACATCATTTACGTCCCGTGACGCATGACAAGCAAATGAATACGCTGGAGCAGAATTAATATAATTGATTTATTGTTCAGTAGTCAATAATGATATAGTATCATCGATTATTTCTCTTGTTTGTCGAGAGAGGAATTTCTTTGATTTTATTTGATCATTTTGATTATTAAATTCTGAAAAATCGGCAATTCTTAAGAACTTCTCTTTCAGACATTCTCCATCGGCAAAGGGTTTTCATTAGCTTCCTTCGATGCAATGGCTATAGCAAAGTTAGTTGGTTTTAATTGTTTAAGAAATTTCCTAAAATTATCTCGACTTTTTCTGTTTCTTCTCCAGTTCTAAGATTGCTGTTTTGCGCTCTTTACCAGCTGAATATTTTTCAGTGAAATACGATTGTTTATTCATAAGATGTCGTTCAAGGTTGCTATTTTTATTTTTGGCAAATGTTTCACAACAGCACAATGGTAAACGAATCGAATTTTCCACGAATCTTTGAAGATTCAACGAATCTTCAACGTTAGCCGTTCAACTCTGGCCAAATTCTGTTTGAAGGCCGTTGTCATCACCAATGTTTCTTTTCATTTTTTCAGATTCAGCATAATCGTTCAAGCTTGTTCGTTTTTTAAGATTACCAAAAAGTATTAATAAAAGAGCGATGAAAACGAAACGAATCTAACACACACACACACACACACACACACACACACACACACACACACACACACACACACAATAATACGAAGTGAAAATTAATTATCAAAGATTTTTGACGAAACTGAACCGAAAATGAAACGAATTTGTCTGATTTACTAATCTTTAGAAATAACCAATCTTTAGACATGCCAATGATTTAAAAAAAATCAACAAGCATCTACTGAACACTAAATACTTAACACTTTGAAAATAATTTTTACTCATAATTATCACTGTGAGAATTTCGTGTAATACCGATAAACAAAGAAAACAATGACATGTCTCTGTTTTGCTATTTTGTATATTGTTGGTATCAAGTATTCAAAATCCAACAGACCTAATTAGCTACAACAACAACGACGATGAAAAAGAAGATGACGGCGACGACAAAAACGATAACATGAATACAGAGGTCTTACAAAAAGACACTTTGGAAGATTTTTATGAATAAAAGCACTGAAATCTGGTCTGGGGGAAGGAACCTGCTGTTCCGGAGCAGTAGCTACCCAAACCCAGACATACCAGATACTTTAGCTTCACAGGAGAATACTTTTGAGCCATTTTTGAGAAAAAAGCTGTGTGAAAACTGTGTCTTTAGTCACTATCCTACGGCCGTGACGTGGTTTCCATCTGCCTTTTCTATAAATATTGTAATAGCAATTGTTCTTGGCACCGCGACTGTTTGAATTTACGCGAACTACGGGATTGGCAGATAGATCTAATCCTTTTACTATTAAAATAGGTAGATATAATTGCAAGTTATATAATAGTTTCTTTTCTGGCAATTCTTAAACGTTGAACTCACTTCCGGTTTCTCGCTTCTCTGCCAACTTCAAAATTTTAAATGCAACGTCAATCGCCATCTTCTATCTTCTTGAATGCTCTTGTTTTATTGTCCTTTGGCCACACTAAAGTCTTAATTTATTTCGCACCCAGTAGCCCCTTGCGTCTTATTGGCATTATCGTCATGCTTGGGGTGAAAGGATTAAAAAAACCTTCATAGATACCATCAAATATGTTTTGGTAGTGGCTGTTTAATGCTGCTACCACTAATTAGCATATGTCCTTGAGTAACGTTATGTATAGGCTCGCTACGTAAAGGGTACTTGTCCTACTTGTACTGTTGATATCTCTCAGTTGTGTCCCTGTCTGTGGAAAGAGCGCAACTGAAAAAATATTGAGAGGTGCCTGGTCCCGGGAACAGCTGTCCGAGACACTACACCCTCATTGAGAGGGATCGGTAGTAATACTGATACCAGCACAGCCGACGGATGCGGGGCTGGGCTATTTTTGTCCCTGGCCTAAGTGTACGCGCTGGAAGTCTTCACATTAAACCGATCTTGTGTCACAACACGTCACCGTGATGGAGGTAGGGGGACGAGTAAATACCATGATACTTTTACTGTTGCCGGTGCTACGAGCAATGTTTCATATGACTGATCAACAGAGGAGTTCGCTCCTCTGCCAGGAGTATTACCTCAAGTTCTAAGGGGCCATCTCCCCAACCATTAAATCTCCTTCGGGAGGGACTGCCGATAAAACACATTAAATGTGACCTTTGTGTCACATTTCGTTGGGTTGTCGGCGCAAGTCTCAGTAGAATGATACTTGAACTGTAGAGCCAATACCGAATGCATACAACTGCAATCCCTAATTTGGATATCATAAAAAAAAACAACTTTATATTTAAAAGATAAATTAAAATATCGAAATTATTCTACCATTTTGAAATAAAATGATGATTTTTAAAAATCATCATTTTATTTCAAAATGGTAGAATAATTTCGATATTTAAAAATCTTTCAATTAAATTTTATAAAAATGACTATTTCGAAAGCGAATATTTTAATAATTTAAATCTTGGACGGATTAAATGAAATGAATAATAAAATGAACACAATTTGAATTTAAAACGGGAATTTATTAAAACTAGTCCATTGTGAAAATTCCAATCACGAAATTGAAATTAATTTTCTATACAAGAGAAATGTTCATTAACCAAACACCGGAAAAAGGAAAGTGAATTGTATAATGTCACATCAACTGAAAAGACATGTTAGAATGTTTATATTGCATATGACTGCTTTTCTTTTAACTCTATGTCGCAAAAGAAAAATAGACTTTCTAATTCGTTATCAACGAGTTAATTATCGCTTATCACTCGAAACGATGCGTGTAATGTAGGTGCATTCATTTTCGTCAACTTATTAAGTATCTTACTAGGTTAATGTGTGCAGATGAATTGAGAAAAGCGTTTAAAACATTTTGTATATATTTCAGATTATTTGAAATAGATTTCCGCTGAAGGTACGTATTTATTTCGTGCGTATCTCTATCTATCTAGATACGTATGGGCCGGTAAGGGTTATCGGCACGGAAGGTGGAATCGCCAAGGCGAGTTCAAATTACGGTCGATTCTCTTTCTTCACTTCGCGCCTTTGGAAAAAGCGTGATTTAATCTTCCTTTAGCTAAGGGTAGCAGAACAGATTGATCTCTTTGGCTTTGGTAGGGTAATCAGTATAGAAGGAAAACTAAATTCAAAAGCAGCCTGAAGAGAGATGGACCCTGCCCAGACACATCCACAACTGTAGTACATGTAATACACTTAAGACACAAAATGGGTTAAGGATCTCATGCTCGTGATCGATGCATATATTTATGTGAATTCACACTGAGTAGACGTTCTATCTTTTTTATTAATAGGTCTACCGGCCTGTGAATTTGAGAGACTTAATAAAGAGCGATGCCGGATGGGGAAAGCAGTGGTGGGAAAAGCAGATTCGAACCCTTCCGGAGAGAACATTCTTTTTATTAAGTCTCTCGAATGCGCAAGCCGGTAGATGTTATTTACCTTACTTTAAAAACAAAACAAACAGGGAATCTACTCAAACATGGGCATTCACAAAATATCGTTTGGAGTAGCAGGATATAATGTCGGATAAAAAAACTGATTTCTCTCTCACACACACACATATATATATATATATATATATATATATATATATATATATATATATATATATATATATATATATATCCATCCGTATCTGTGTGTGTGAAAATAAATGCGTACATAAGTAAATGAACAATTCGCAAGCGTATATGCTGCATTTATCGGGTGTGGCATACATATTTGTCTATTACTTAAACAAACTGAAACATACCTATTCGTAAAAATAGTTTCAAATTTTTCATAAGACGCCCCAACATTCTTTATTTTATGTTTTGAGCTTAATGGTGGTGGCTCAATCAAAACGTGATCAGATTGTCAAATGGCACGTATGAAGACTTGTGAAGTGATAAAACTGTTGAATGTTTACTGAAAAACTCTTTTTAATGTGTGGAAAAGTTTCAAGAGTAACTTTTATAACTAATTTCGTAGCGCTTATAATATTAACGCTTCGGCAACTTGCCATGACGTCTATATTACTTAGTCTGAAGACTGACTCCAAACGGCTTCTTACCGCTGACCTGGAGTTCTTTATTTATTGTTATGGACTTGTTCATATAGTCACCGTGGGTGTACTATTTAATCCACCTTTTGAGATTAATACTTTTTATAAATATTTTGTTTTTTATTAGTATTAGCATCTCCCCCTTCTCTTTCCGGAGAATTCGCCAACGTATTTGACTTTGTAGCATTTTTGTCTCAGATCCACTTCTTCAGTACGCTTTGTTTTTCTGGAACTTGTCCTTGAAAGTTCCACGACTTTACTCGTCAATTGCGTTCCGTTAACAGAAACTATGGTATCTGTTATGCCATATCTCGCAGTTCATGCAAGAAATTCGCGGTCACTGAAGATGTTGGATTTTTTGCACTTCCGTCAATTTAATGAAACTATCAAATACCACATGATAATGTAATCCGTTCATAGAACCTGCAAAATCTATATTCAGCATTGATCACGGAGTATCTGTCTGACTAAAGTTCTATCTTTGTGATGGTACCCTAGCATTGTAGTCTAATAGTTGTATGAGTAGGTATTCCTTTCTTTGAACCATAAACTGTTAATAGAGGACTGTGGTGTGTTTGCAACCTAGAATTTCTTCCATGAATAAATTTATGAAATTTCTTCACAGCAAATATAATTGCGAGAGCCTCTTTTTCTATTTGGCTGTAATTGTTATCTGCTGGTAGGAGCGAACATGAAACATAAGCGAAGGCTTTCATTTTACTGCCATTGTATTTGTGTAAAATCACCTCGCCAACACTGCACTCACTAGCATTTAACGTCACTGCAATTTCTTGCTTTTGGAACATAGTGTGCTAATGATAATAAATCTGACGTAAGTATTTTTATTTCGTCAAACTCCTTTTGACAGTTTTCATTCCAGTTCCACTTTACTCCTTAAGGAAATCGTTCAGGAGCTCTCAAATTATGCATATTTGATAGTAATTAACCATTCCTAGAAAATCTTGGAACGTAGTCACGTTTGTTGGTAGACATATTTTTTTATTACACTTGCCCTCGACGGATCTGGTTGATGACCATTTTTATTAATAATTTGACCAAGGTAATTCATTTTCAGAAAAAACAATACGCATTTTTCTTCATGGATCTTGAATTTGACTTAGTTTTTTCACATGTCAACATGTTGTTCTTTAGATACACTTTTGATTAAAATATCGTCCAGGTACTCCACTGAGAAACCGCAATCCGCAAGCATGGTATCCACAGTTTGTTGAAAAAAAAAAATAGATGGTAGCAAAAGAAAGTCGGTTAAACTTATATAATACTCTGTGCGTATTTATAGTCGTTAATTCCGACCATTCATTTTCAATTTGAATTTGTAAAGAGCGATCCAGATTTGAAAATTTTCTTCCGCTGTCTAGCTTCGAAAAAAAAATACTTTGTACTTGGTTTTAATTGGTAATTGGTTTTAATGTGTTTCTAAACAACTGTTTAATACTGTCGAAAAAAAAATGAGCGCAAACAAGAGTTTTATTTATTTTTCTTTACATACACTGCTGATGCAGCCCATTTCGGATGGTTAATTTTTTCTATTGCACCACGATTCTTTCGAGACTGTTCAACTCTTCATTGACCTGTTCCAATGCTGCGAATTGTATGCTCCGTTTTGGCTTCGAACCTTTTTTGTTGTTGTTGAAAATGTCCTTTTATGTTTTTACAATAAACGTTTATCGGCAAATCCCAAAATTCAAATTGTGCTATCGAGTCAGTACCGAATAAATTCGTAGCATTTTTTAAATACACAAACTTTAGTTTTTACTTGCTTATTACAGAATGTGACATTACAAGTCATTTCTCCATATATAAAAAAATAATTTATCTCCAGAAATTGAAATCACGACTTTAAGTCTTTTTGATAAAGGGTTTCCAGTTTTCATCCATGTGGTTTCCCTGATTATTGAAATATCACTACCAGTGTCCAGTAGCATATTCACACCCACATTACTTATTTTCACATTCACACATTTCCTTTTATTTTCTGTGAGCATTTTCCCGTCGCAATGCTGTGTATGATTCTCTTTCTGTGATAATTTTTTCTTGGTTGAGTTTTACAGTGTGACTTTATATGTTCAATTTTATCAAACTATTAACATTCTACATTTTTAAATAGGCAGTCTTTTCCAAGAAGTAATATACCACATCCGAAACCAGGATTTATTCTCCTCTTTGTACGTTTGTCCTTTGCCTGTACAAATATTCTTTTTTTTTCTTAATTTATTCAGCGTCGTATTTCGGACTTAGAATTGTCTGGCAATTGTCTATTTCTTGCACTGTAATATTACCGTTTTGTACAATTTTCGTTAATTCTAAACTTTTCACATTCTTTGACGATATCAGCATACGTAACAAAATCTTCGTCTTATTTGGTTAGATTCATACGCCTCTAACGAACATTAAACAGAGATCTCTTGTCACTAAAGATTTTTGTCAGAATGTGTACCGTGTCTTCAAACCCGATTTCACTTTCATTTTTTTTTGTAATATGTAGTTGCAGTATTTTCCTCCTGTCGGTGCGATTTTCCTCAACAACAATCTCATTTTTCTCTCATTTTCCCAGTTGCTACATTCCTGCTGTGGAGGCTGTGGTCAACTATCAAAACGATAGGGTTTACGCCACTTCACCAGGAATCATTCCTGAAAGGTACCAGAACACTTTTCAAACGACAGAAACCAACCGGTGTCATGATTTGGGCTGCTGTTGCTTCTGATAGTTGGAAATCGCCCTTGGTGTTCATTGTAGAAAGATTGAAAGTAAATGTCAGTTTACTAGCAAATGTTGCAGAGAGATGTATTACCCTGGCTCTCAGTCAGCCACATTTGGAAGTCGCTATGTTCTCTCTCAAGACGGAACTCCTGTACACACGGCCAATTTTACGCAGAACTGGTTCAAGAGACATTTTCGTGACATTTTTGACAAGTTAATTTCACCCCCATCAGGGGCTGCTATTAATCCTATGGATTGTGCGATATGACCCGTATTGGAGAGCGATGATTTTTGTATCTCATACACAAAATAAGAGTTTTATGACGTTGTGGTGCAATTTAAATAAAGAGCGGGATAAAGTCATACACTTCATTTGAACAGAGATCAAAGGCCATGGCGAAAGCCACGGATAGCCATTTTGATATTGTCAACAAATATAACAAACAACCTGTAAATTTTCATTAATCAAATGATAAAACTGTTTTTTTTATTTTACGATAAAATGAATAAAGGGTAAATGTATATACCGCACCCGGTATATATCAAGTGTATAAAAATGAGTATATCACTTAGTGTATGTGGTTGGGTGTGGTATAAAAATGTCTAAATTGTGTGCAGTACTCTAGAACTAAATTCGTTTAGACTGTTGCTTCAATTAATAGCGATTATAAACAAATCTGTCGATAGAAAATCGTCTTTAAGTCAAAGTTTTTTAAGCAGTAAATACAATTGAGAAATTACGGCTCAGTATCCACTTGACCCAAATCAGACCGCAGCTAAAATGCTTGTCAAGACGTGATAGACATTTGTAAACACTTCATAATAGAAAGAATAAAAGAAAAATGCTCCTTAATATTAAAAGCTGTGAGTTGCTACGTTTAGAGACTTGAACTCCGGGGGTCAAAGCATGGAAATAGTTCATCCATTAATGGATGTGGGGGGTGATATTTAAGAAAGATGTAATCTATTTTCACCTTTCCTTTCTTTACTGGAGTAGATCTCTTTACTCTGGACAGTGGAATTAAAAATCAAGTTTGTTTTGTATTCACATTGAATACTTTAATTATAAGTGATTTGTGGTTCAAACGATAATTTTTCCAGATTGAACACATTTTTGCTGTTGCCTTTTTCACAAAGTTTCTTTTTATGATGACCCCTTTATTTAAATACAAAAAAAAATGGCATCTTCCTTAAGTTCGCCTCAGTTTTCTTTTATGCCGTTTTAAGTTTTGTAGCTCAAAATTTCAGGGAAAAGCAGATTCCTGTTTCTGGATATACATCAATTCTCAATCGTGTTTTCATTAAATATTCAAATGATATCGGATTTGTCGTTCATTCGAGAAAATCTTGGGGACTTCTTCAGTGACCTAGTATAAGTGATGGTTCAACATAAAGTATTTAAAATATGGTTGGCGAAGAATAAGGTTCAATATTAAATTGAATATTTCAATTCGTTGATCACTGATCACTACCGTGTCTATTCAGTTTGTAGAAGATCATGGGTTTCTATAACTTCCAATATTTGCCCCCTTAATATCCCTCCTATTACCCGTTCTGACATCTTTTTTCACAAGTTTGCAATAAGGTAGGTTGTTCACTGTTCCTTTCTTATTTTCATTATGTCCTGTGAATGTCAAATTTTAGAACGCGATTTCCTCATTATGCATCCCAAGAATTTCTGAATCATTTTGATAGAATTTGTTACTATTTTCCTTACAACTTCCTCGTTTACTTAGTTTTTCGAAGGCATCTTTTGCTGTTTCAAAGCGTCTTCGTGTTCCTGCATCACATTTTTCGTTGTCTGTTATAAAACTTAGGAGATATTTAAACATTTGTACTTAATTTATTTTCATATCTACAATTCATAGTTCACATTTTGGATGGCTTCTCTTGCTGACAATCGCATATTCTTCTTTCTTACAATTGATCGTTAGTCCTTTCTTCATGCTTTCCTTTAATACCTTGCCTAAGAATTCCTGCAGTTTTCTTGATGCGATTTCCCTCAACACGGTGTCATTTTATATTGTACCTACAGATAATAAATCCTGGTTGAATTTAAAACTTTATGCGTCGACGAAGCTAAATTTAGTTTAGTTCTGTATAAGGATAAATAGAATAAACAGAAAAGAAACGGGATAGGAAGATGTTATTGCGCCAGTTTTCCAAGTTGATGTAGTTTTTCCTGTTTTGAAAACCAGTATTTGAAATCATGACGTCAGTGAGAAATGCATAATTAATTACCTCAGTCACAAAGAAATTTAAATACTAACATTGGCTCACCTGCTTCATCTTTGCCTGACTTCCCACGTAGAACTGATTCTCTGTTGAGTGATATATACTCCGTCCATGGTTTCTGCTACGACCTCTAACCTTGATTCCTAAAAATCATGTACACTCAATAGTATCCCAGCAATAGTTCTTAATAAATGTACTCCTGAACTGTCTCCCGTTCTCTATAAACTCTACAATAAATGCCCTGCTACTTCTTGCTTTCCCGCTTGTTGGATATCCTCTTCTGTGGTTCCTGTTTTTAAAAGCTCAGGCGAACCGTCTGATCCATCTGACTATTGACCTATTAGTCTTTTACCACTTTTTGGCAAAATACTAATCAACTCCGAATCTCACATCGCAGGGGCTTCTTTCAGACACAATATGGCTTTAGTTTCTCTAGATCAACTGCTGATTTTTAACATTTATTACTGAAAGAGTCTGTCAAGCTTTGAATGGCGAAACTCGGGCTGTTGATTTAAATATATTGAAGGCGTTTGACAGGGTTTTTCATGCTGGTATTCTTCACAAGTTAAAGGTTTATGGTGTTTCTGGTCGAATTTTTATTTGATTCAATCTTTGATTTCTTTCTTTGCGAAATGAAAGTTGTCTTTAACGGCAGCTCTTCTAGATCGTTTTACATTAATGTATATTTCCCCAGGGTTCTATGATTTGACCTACTTTGTTCCTAATTTTCATAAATGACCATCCATGTATCATTGGTTCTTGCCTCGATATCCATGCTGGTGGCACAGCTATTTACTCCTGGCTTAATGATAAATCTAACAGGTTATATACGGTCAAATTGGCAGCTGATCGAAATAAAGACCTTCAATCTGTTGTTAACTGGGGTAAGAAATAGCTTGTTAATTTTAACGCATCCAAAACCAAACTGATCTCTTTTAGTCACCTTAAAGAACCTTTTTCCTTTTCCAACATCATGGCTGATGCTAACCTCCAAGAGAGTGACTCATTGCGTTTTCTCGGGCTAAAGTTTTCCACTGATATAAAGGAGAACAATTACATGAAATCAGTTGATTGGTCAGCTGCTAGAAAAGTTGGTTCACGGTATTGCTCTAGACACGTTTATTAGTCTTCCATGCATTGAATATCACTGTCACATCTAATCTGATGCTTCTACTACGTATTTACGTATTCTTTAAAAATTTCCCTCCAAAATGTGCAATATTATCGGTACTGACCTGGCATCTTGGCTTCAGTCTTACTAATAAAATGTAGCTTCCGTCCGCTTTTTCTATAAATATTGTAATGGAGATTGTTCCGATGAACTTTCTTTTATGGCACCTCGACTTCATGAATTATAGTAAGTGCATTACGAGACTGGCAGCTAGGTCTCATAATTTTACTGTTTAAATTGCTAGTAAGTTCTACGCTGACAGTTCCAATTTCTTAATTTCCTGTCATCTATAATCTTCAAAAATTTAAATGCAACGCCAATCGTTATCTTCTGTGTTTCTGAAACCTGTTCTTTTATTGTCCTTCCTCTTCAATAAATCGTTCTCAGTTTCTTTCGCTCACAATAACCCCTTGCATCTTAGTGTAGTTGAGAACTTTTCAGTCCGCCTTTGCTGAATAAAAATATTAAAGCCTCTTGTTCAAATAACTTTGGGACGATACCCCGATCTCACGGTACCCTAATCTCATAACCTGTTCAGATTGCTCGGCAAAAGGCCATTAGTTAAGGAAACCGAGAAATTAATTGTTCGAATGTACTACGGTGAACAAGATCAAAGTAGTGAGAGCGAAAAAGAGAGGGGAAGAGGTCAGGTGGGAGAGAGAGAGAGAGAGGCAAGTGAGAGTGAGGGAGAGGTTGAGAGTGAAAAATATGGAAAGAGAGAGATGATAAATTGACAGATAAAAAAGTCTTTGAGGCGAAATGTTCGTACTGTCATCGTTGAGTTTTAAAAATTGAGGAAGACAACATATATTTCTGACTTGTGCTTCAGGCTATGTGCCCAATTAGACAAATTCACTAGTAATGACTTGTAGTACGTAGTAACCATGTATCTAGAGCAGGAATTTCACACACACACACACACACACACACACACACACACACACACACACACACACACACACACACACACACACACACACACACACACACACATATATATATGCAGCAAGGAGTTGTGTTATTGAAAAAGCGCGAATGAGCGGCGATGAAGACAGTTTTAGGAAGATGATAAAGATATTGATCATTGAACACTTGAAAGCTGGACGGAATTAACAGAATGTTCCTCGAACAGATGGATGCTTTGATGAACGGATCAATAACTCAACAGACAAACGGCAATGGGATAATCCCGCACCGGACGGTAGGCATGTCATTCAATCGACGTTAAATAAGTATAGATAATTTTAAACTTATCTATACTTATTTAGTATGAACTTCAAATTTCCTTTCTTCTATATGGCTCAGTTACGATGTCTCTAGTTTTGATTTCCAATTTAACTACTTTTATTCATTTACCTTTGCTTTCTATTATGCAATATCTTGTATTTTAGTTTTGTCCTTCTACATTTTCTATGTTGAGGCTCTCTGTATTCTTGTGGTCTCTGCGAAATGACGAGCCCCCAAAAGATAATGATGTGTACATAGATAAATAGGTAAGATTTTTCACCACAACATTTTTAAAATATACTTTTATACAAGTTTCATTAAATAGTGCGGTTACGTTTTTCATTTAATTTTTTTGTGTTCTTATAATTTTCTTCTTTTCTGTACACAAATTATGTAGAAATTGTCTGAATTGTTCTGCATGTCCGAGTGATTTCGGCCATACTTTTCTCCATTATCAAAGATGATTTTATTTTTACTTTTAACTGAATGTATGAATTGTTTTATGTATGTATCTAGAGTTTTTTAATTTTCCAAACATGGTGGTCGTGTTCATAGTTGATATTATTGATCGCTGGTCTTTTCTTTTTTAATAATAATGTTTCAATTACTTTTAGCCTTTTTATACGTGGACGTGGCTATCATATTTGTATTATCAACGATTATGTTCTGGATAGATTTCAGTTAAAAGTATGTATGTATGTGTATAGAAAAAATAGTATAAAATCCTACAATACCATACGTCTCTGATACAGATCTGGATAAAACAAACAGGGGCAGAGACATAGAGATTCTCTTCTAGTGTCAAACCAGAATGTGATAAGCTACAGTAATTAATGTGATTTACGTCAACCAACTTATCCTCAGAGATCCCAAGACATCCTCCTAACACAGTTTTATCTTTCTTCTTTTAGTTGGACTGATGTCTCCAAAGAGAACAAGCTTTTCTCCGGCGAAACGCGTCCTTGATTAAAAAGATCTTCCACTTTGACTCACCAAATACTACTATACATCCTACAAGCACGCACACACACACACACACACACACACACACACACACACACACACACATATATATATACATATATATATATGAGTTTTATAGTCAAATAGATAGCCTCGTAACATTTCACCAATGTCCCAAAATCTCATCTCAAATCCTTCTAAGAGGCATTATTCTTTTATTAAAAATTACTATTGACTTATCGCATTGTTTTAAGACACTTCTCTTTAACAGTAAAATCCCTATAAAACAAATAGGTTTTCCGCCATGAATGAAACACTACCCCAACAATATTTCATTTTCCTAATTTAAATTTGGTTAGAAATTCAATGTTCCTTTCTTTTGCAAAGCACCGGAAATACTGTTTCTTAAAATCACTGCAGCGATATTGCACGTGTTTAAGGAGAAATGATTGTTGTTTAAAATCAAATAAAGACATCATGGTATTGTTTTACATAAACTTTTGACAAGTGAGACCTTTTTGTGTTGTGAAATGTTTCATAATTAAATTCAATTTTAATATTGTAATTTGTATCCATTAACATTTTATTGACACTAAAAGCGATAATTTTTCACTTTTGTCTAAATCAAATTGGATGTTTCAATGAAATACATACAAACTGAAATCTACATGTCGAAAATGTTTTAAAGATTGTAAGCATATTAAGTGGATGTAAAATTATCCAGTGTTTTCTATTAAAAAGAAAATTGGCTTTATATTCAGTCTAGTTTTTAAAACGATGCCGTTAACTTTTACATACACGTAATATAATGTGTGTGCATTAGTATGCACATTTTTATGTATAAATCGATACCTCATTGTTCGCAAATGTATATAAAATCATCATCAGCCATTTCACACTAATAAGCTTACTCGTGTTCCCGATATAACGGCATCACGCAAGGCTCCTAGGCCTCTTTATCACCTCCTGTCCTGGCAAATGTTCCACTGAAGTGTTATCTCCTTTGGGCTCTTCTGACTATTCAATGGTAAATGTTAAGTTTCATGTCAAATCGAAAGCGTCATCTGATGTTTCATTTTACGGGAATATCGTTCGATACTCGAAAGCTGACTAGGATGGCGTCCAGATGTTACATTCTGTAGGTTACTCTCTCTCTCTCTCTCTGAGCATTCATCAAAAATAGAATTTCAAGAAGATTCAACCCCGCATTTTCGAATGGCATGGAGAGTTTTATACTAAAAAGTAATTGCAGAGACCGTATAGTCAGATTTGGTTCACGCCTGAATTTGCTGCTGCCATACCTCACTGTAAATACTACAATCATCTTTATCTGAGGAAATGGTACAGCAGATTTCTTGCATCATGCAGAACTGTCTACAATTACTGCAAGAGAATTCTAGAACTATGCGAATTCAGTCCCAGGCAAAGTTGAAAAAAAACCCCTAGATTCCCGCGAGTTCTGGAAAATCAAATCTCAAAGGCTTTTGACAAGGTATGACATTCGCGCTACACAAACTCTCCAGTTATGGCATTTTTGGTACAGAATAAATTCATTTATTGTCGGTTAGGTCCATAGAAGTCATCGTTAATGACTAGTGTTCTGAAGCCCATGAGATCAATGCCGGCGTACCCCAAGGACCATTCCTTAGCTCTACTCTCTTTCTGCATTATATTAAAGATCTGTCCATGATCATTCTCATATCTTAAGTAAATAGCTATACAGATGATACTGCGTTTTATGGGGATACCGTCAAAAGCCTGATAGCTGATCATTTTTCTGATCTAGCTTTAACAGCTCAGTGGAGAAACTCTGACTTGTAACATCCAATACCGCCAAAACCTGGCTATTAATGCTCCATTTTTACAAAGGAAACCCTGAATTTTCTACAGTTATGATGAACTGTTGTATTCTCTATGAGGATCCGTCCCTTGAACGTCTATAGAGATTCAAGTTCACTCCAGATCTTAGGTGGAACTCATATATACGATCCATACTGGAAAAATGGTCAGTTCCTTGTGCCCCTCCATAAAATACCTGACACCTACTGCCATTATCTTTACAAAAGTCGGATTAGACCAAAACTGGATTATCACTGTCATATCTGGCCTGTAGCGGCCCAGTAATAATTTTCCAGCCTTGGCAGGATACAAAAGCACTTACGTGGCCGTGGGGTGATAAATTATTTTCAACTGTGAAGGCTACTAGTTCAGACCTTTACAGATATAACACGTCATGCCACGTACACCGGGGTGAATCATCGTCATTCTCTTCGTCTTCCATTAGTAAGCAGGAAGTTCCAGCTTCTTCCCCAGAACCTTTACTTTGTAGAACAGACCTTGAGAGGATATTTATTTCATCACTACAATCTTAACCTCTTCAAGTCTAGTGTCAGCCGTTATCTATCCTACATATCCTCATAATCTGCTCTTACTTCCTCCTCTTACTCAATAACTGTCTGCCTTGAGTGGCTCTTGTGCTTTGTATTGGGTGAAAGTTTACTTAAAAAACTGCAGGATAAAAGTACAGTTACTGTTATATTCGCTGTCACTTGTTACCAACAGATTTGTCTGATTTCTCCATCTTCTATATTGTCTCTTGTTACTGCGTTTGTTATCCAATGAGTCAACGTTAGTTCTTTTTCTTTTACTCAGTGTTTCGACCACCTCCATATTCACCGTTTATTTCTTTCTATTTGACCTCTGTTCTCACTTAAACTGAGTTCCTTCTATTGATTTTTGTGTACTTGTGAGTTTGTTTTCAAGCTATTTTATTTATTTCCACGTTTCACACGATTCACACTTATATGTTCTTGATCCGCATTACATTTTGTTATGGTCCAAGGTTAGGACCAACGAAGAACAACACGAACACAAGAGTAGAAATAACAAAGATATATTACACAGAATAATAATACAAGATGTGAAAGTCTGGTTTGGAGTGAACTACTATTGGCTCTACTCGATTCGTCTCTTCCCTCTCTCTTGAGAGGCGCAATATTCATAGTGTCAGGAAGAGTTCACTCTGTCGTTATAGGTAAAGTCCCATAACACCCCCCCACCCCAAAGCTTTTACCTCGCAGGGGTCTTTAATATGTTTTCCTCTTCGGATTAATCATAAAAGGTTCTGTAAATTTTCTTTTTCTGCTTGATTTCCGCGGTTTTGAAATTGCTTGAGGCCTTTGCATATTGAATGTGTCAAATATCGTGTCCATCACTTTCTCCTCTTCCTGGGGTAGACCGTTAGAATCCTCTAACAGCCTCTTTCTGATCTGATTTAAGTGCCTTTTATGCGAGAACTTCGGACCCTGAATTATGTAAATCACGTTCCCGATTCGTTTCTCTATTGTACCTGGCTCCCAATAGGATGTGTTGTTTTTGAACATTTAAAAAAAACTTTCTCCCCTGGGTTAAATTTTCTTTTTGGTACAAACGCGGTGGGTGATTGCTTTGTCTGTTTTGGCAGTAATTTGTTGAATACCGATCTAATTTTTCGGGCGAACATCACTTCCGCCGGCGATAATGCCGATGACGTAGTACTGTTCGGTGTAATTCTATACACTTGCAAGAATTATTGTAAAGCCTTTTCTGTTGGTACGTCATAAGCTTTCCTTAGTGCTCTTTTAATGTATCTACAAACCTCTCCGCTTGCCCGTTTGATCTTGGGTGATATGGCGGGGATTTGATGTGTTTCACCTGAAACATTTCACAAAATTCTTGAAAATCCGCACATGTAAATTGTGTCCCATTATTGGTGACTAGACAATCAACCACTCCGAAACGAGCAAACAGCTCGTGAAGGCAATTTATTGTAGTCTCAGAAGTAGGTTTTTTACAACGAAATACTTCTGGCCATTTGCTGTAACTGTCTACTACAATCAAGTAGTAAAAACCATCTAATGGACCTGCGAAATTTACATGGATTCTCGACCACGGTCGATCTGTCTTAGGCCATGGCTTATGAGTGATCGGCGGTGCTTTGGCTACTAAGGAACAGCCCTTGAATTTGTCCACCATATGTATAATATTTTAATTCATGTTTGGCTAATATACGTAACTTCGCATTAAGGATTTCATCCTGTTCTTTCCTGGGTGGCCTATGTTAAAATTAATGAGGATTCGCCTTTGTAGCCTTTTCGGGGTTACTAATCTTTCATTATATAGCAGAACATTATCACATAACGAAAAACTGTCTGATACATGCTTATATTTTCCTGCAATTTTTGTTTTCGTTTCCTTTATAAATTCGTCATTCACTGCTTCGTTTCTTATTTCCTGTAATGTGACGAGGAGATTTCGAATTGTACTACATAATGATGTTCTTATATCTTCCTCATATCGTAGAGCTGCAATTACGGAATCTTCTAATGGCTCCGTTTTCTTTGGTATTAGTCTCGAAAGACCATCTGCATGCCCGATTTTTGTTTGATGGAAGATACTCCAATTTAAAGTTATAGTTTAATAAAATAGTTCCCAATCTTAGCAATCTATTAGCAGTGTAGACAGGTAGACCTTTCTTTGATCCAATAACGGCTTGTGGTCCGTCCGTAAGGTGAAAAATCTACCGTAAATATATCTGTGGAATCTCGTAACCGCAAAAATAATTCCCAGCACTTCTATTTCGATTTACGAGTAATTTTATTCGGCAGGTAGCAACGTTCTTGACGCATGCGCGATGGGTTTTAGTGTCCCATCCGGCATTTTATGAATTATACATGCCCCAACACCATAGGCACTCGCGTCGCTCGCGACTATTATTCCCAATTTTGGGTCATAAAGCTAAAATTAAATCTGCTGTTAGAGTCTTAATGATTTTGTTGAAAGTTTTCTGACATTCATCTGACCATTCCCAAACTTTTTCCTTCTTCAACAGTTCGTTTAGGGGTGCGCGTAATTTGTGCATGTTAGGAATATATTCTTGATAATAATTTACTAAGCCCAAGAAGCTTTGTAACTCGGCTAAAATCTTTGGAGCCGGCATTTTTTTTTATTGCCATGGCCCTTTCTGGGTCTGGTCTTCTTCCTTCTTCGTCAATAATATGGCCCAGATATTTCATCTCCTTCATAAAGAAGTCACATTTATTTTCCTTTATCTTAAAACCGTAGTTTTGTATCTGCCTGAAAACCTCTTGAACGTGTTCCCAGTGTTTAATATTTTTGCTATTTATCAGGATGTCATCAAGGTATGCGATCGTGAAATCCAGTCCGCCTAGCGCAGTGTCTATTATTTGCTGAAATATCGCCGGTGCGACCTTGATCCCGAATGGTAATCTCTGGAACTTATATAACCCTTTATGTGTGTTTATTCGCAACAACCTCGAGCTTTCCTCATCTACTGGTACTTGTAGGTAGGCTTCGCTCAAGTCTGTCTTTGAGAAAAATTTTCCTCCGTTCAACTTTGTGAAAATTTCCTCTGGACTAGGTAGAGGATAGTGATAATCCTTAATCGCTGCATTCAGTCCCGTCGAGAAATCAGCTCATCTCACCCGATTTCTTTTTCACGTAAACCGTAGGTGCGGCCCATTGACTATATTCCACCTTTGTCAATATACCGGTTTTCACGAGTCTATCCAACTCTCCGTCTATTTTTTCTAATGATGCGAAAGGTACATTTCTTTTCTTCTTGAAAATGGGTTGTACATATACTTTTAGTTCGATTTTTTGCCACCTTTTTTCACTCTGTCGTTATAGGTAAGGTCCCATAACACATTTTTACCTATTTTTCGTTATATCTACATGTTTACCAAATTCTTTGCAAGCAATCATTATTTATCGTTTCATTTGATTTTGATTGTTCGATGATTTTAACACCTGCAGTTTTTAAGAAGTTATGTTCCGGGTCCTCTTTACTAACTTTTACTACATCTGCGTCAACACCAGCTTAAAACAGAAAATGTAGTTACAAGTTGTTGCCGCTATACTTATCGAGGCAAGGTTGAAGAATATGTTGAATGGAAACAGAATTACAATCTTACCTTTCCTTATTTTGTCCCCGAATTCTTCCAAGAATCTGCAAGGGGTTTGCATTTTTTAAATTGCCTGAACTTGAAGGCTTATTATGCCTTGTAAATATTATTTTGAAAACCAGCAAAGTGGCTAAGATACCAATTACTTGTAGTTATAATGCAAATACAATAAAAACAAGAGAACCATTAGGTGATGGAACATTGCTACGGAAAACAATATCAATGCAGGAATACAATCAAGGAGATTCTCGTAATCAACATGAATAGGATTATTTCACTCTTCTTCTTTACTGTGCCGTGTCCCGTGAGAACATAGGCGATCATGGTCCTCCACAACTTCCTGTCCCTTGTAGCTCTTAATAAGTTTTGTATTTTTGTTATTTCTCCGAAACCCTCCATTTGCTCAAGCGCATCAAGTACTTTGCGCGCTGCTTTAAAACACACACACACACACCCATACATGCCAATGGAATCATTGCTATATCTCCCCTACCTACTATCTCCCTGTCTCTTTCTCTCTGTATCTTTCGCTCTCTATATATATACATATATATATGTATGTGTGTGTGTGTGTGTGTGTGTGCATGTGTGTGTATGAACAGAAGATTAAATTTGGCCTCCCAATAAAGATCGAAATTGATATATATATATATATATATATATATATATATATATATATATATATATATATATATATATGGTTAATGTGAGTAAAATTTGTCACTTAGCTGATTGATGTTACCTTCACCATCCCGACTCCAGAGTGTTTCGTTGATGGACCTGTCTCTCGACACTTTTATTCATATATATATATATATATATATATATATATATATATATATATATATATATATATATATATTACAGACTTATCGCGTAGAAACACCGGTTCGCTTATAATAACCGAAATTAAGCATCGTCGAGCCTGGTTAGTCGCCAGATGAGTGATCTCTGGGGGGATAACAGATGTTGTAAGCTTGGATGGGCGTGTGGTTTAATAGATAATGGCTCGGAATTGTTAATCGGAGACCCGATTTCCAATTCCAATTCTGTTCGTTATATTCACTTACGTGTAAATATCCTTGGGAAATGAATTACCTCGTTTCCCTCCTTGATATGGGTTAATTAGTAAGATTTTTATCGCTAAACCATTATTATCTCCCTCCCACCAAATTCTGTCAAATCTGAAAATATTTTCTGGCTTTAAATAAAAGCGTTAAGAATAACGTAGAATATTTTACGCATTTCCGAATATTTGAACTTACAACCATCCTCAGGAATATCGCTTGTTGCTAAGTTAAAAAGCTACTGTATATAAACAGAAGCAGCACCCAACATGATGATGACTTTTAAAGATAAGCTGGCCGTTGCTAAATTAATAAACAGATACTCGGAAAAACATTTTTATGGTGTCCCAGATGCTTTATGCTCTGGTTATTTATTGGGCTGAGTCAATTTTGAGCCAGTGTAGCCTTACAAATTAGCTGCTTTGACTTAGTTATAATTTAATTTATGCACATGTAAGTAATGTGTCATGTAACAGTCCGTCTAGAAGCGCGAAATGTTAGTCGCCACGCCAATTGGAGCCAAATCATCAGAGAGATATCATGTTTATTTCATATCTAGTTTCCCCTCGCCTTTTATGCCGGGGCAACACAAAGATCCAGTAAGATCTCATTTCACTTTTCTTTTCTGTATCTTCAGATATATATTCACTCGCTGCATGAAGAGACTACGATTTAATATTAGCTTTTGTGAATGTGTAGAAAAAAGAGTTTTGTTCTCAAGTATATACACATGATCTTCCCTGCTTTCCTTTCACAAAAATGTTACTAAACTGTGTGTATAGTAATTTTTACGTTGCGATGGTAGGATAGATTTATTTTCATCAGCTATTCAATGACTTGCGACGATAATCATGCTAGCCACGTCTTTGTGCAAAAGGACTCAAATCTCTAACATTTTCCAAAACAGCTGATTATAAAAATCTAGTCTGAATGCTGTTGATTTAGAAAAAAAATTTACATTTTAAATTCTCACCACTTCTCAATGTTAGCCAATAAAAACTATGAAGCTTTGTCAACCCTTTTTTGAGTTATCTCATAAACATAAATAGGCACTGATTACATTCCTTTACGTCGATATACAAGTCAATAAAAGCCTCTTACCTGGCTATTACGTACGTAATGACCCTGTCAAGAAAACCCGACTACTAGAATCCCTGTATTGAGCACAAGCTTCAACGTGTCATTGTACCCCCAGCCCAGAACTGATTAACTCAGCAGAAAGTGAATGACATAACGTTTAATTAATCAACGGTTGAGAAAATTAAAATATTGATGAAAGCGAGGCCTAAAAATAGAATGGTTAAGACCCTATCGGCGCCAATTTGTCTACTGTCCACTCCAGAAGAATTATAGCGTTCTGATTGTTCTGTCATGATTACCAGCGCCAAGTAATTTGGGTGAAGAAAAGATGGCATATAAATTGTTGTCAGTTATTAACTCAGATTACTTTAGGCTGACACAAGGTCATAACTCTAGAGAACCCAGTGAAGACTGAACATTAGAGCATTAGTCACAGCACTTAGCTTAACATGGTACAACACCCCAAAATGTGGGTCACTCAGTACGGACTGGATTCACTAGAGATGTAAGCCTCTGTAAAATGGGCGAGTTAACCATTGCTCTGCGGCGAGACACCGGTTTTCTCAGATATTGACATTTTAAATTATCGTCGCAACAATTATAAAAATATAACGTGAGATGTTAAGTGTGTTACAAACCAGTAGACATTAGATCACACACACACACACACACACACACACACACACACACACACACACACACACACACACACTAGATTGCATATAATCACAACATTACCAACAGAAATACATTGCTAATGGCTTAGGAAGGCGAAACTATTCAACTATCGGGAAATTTATATTCAAATGTTCGTCGAATTAGGAACATGGCTCGAAATATTAACAAAAAATGAATTAACTAAAAATCTTTAAAAAACAAGTTTAGTTGGTCTTTAACCAAACTTATGCTATATATATATATATATATATATATATATATATATATATATATAATGTCATTCATATATAAATATATACACATACATATATGTATAAATATGTATATATATATATATATATATATATATATATATAATTTAAAACCGAATCTGTTTTATGCTTGAACGCAAACTTGAAATAGACTGTCGGTGCACTCTGTTGACTTCAGTG
>OZ038517.1:56660655-56705655 GCA_964036315.1 Acanthosepion esculentum | reverse complement strand
ATTGATAAGAAAGTAAAAAGAATGATTTCATTTTTATAAATCATTGTGTTTTTGTTGTGTTGTTATCAACAGTGAGACTAGATTCTGTTACGTCAACTTTTGCTGATGCGTATATCACTATCGATGAACAATATCCAGTCTCTCTCTCTCTCTCTCTCTCTATATATATATATATATATATATATACATATATATATATATACAGAGAGAGAGAGAGAGAGAGAGAGAGAGAGAGAGAGAGAGAATTAATACAAATATAAAGTTTGTCACTTACCTGATTGGTGTTACTTTCAGCATCCCGACATTAGAGTTTTGTAGAAGGACCCTTCAGCAATCACACCATCCACTCGTCATGGTATATATATATATATATATATATATATATATGTATGTGTGTTTCCTTAAAGACGACTGACAAAGTACTGGGATTAAGCTTTTCATTTTATTTTTCTTGTATTCGTACAAGTGTTCTTTTCTGAGTACAGTGTGTAAAAACTGTCCAAAAGTTCTGCATATCCGAGCGCTTTCGGCTATTCGAAAGTCTACAATTGATGTGGTTTCTATCATTTCGTACAGTTCTTCGTTTGGGATTCAATAGCATCAATCCACGAGGTTTTGAAGAAGAATAGTTCACGCTAAGAACTACCTGCCCCACTCGCTCAAAACCATTTTTGACCCTTGATCTTAGAAAGCTGTTGTATACAGTTTAGATATTTCTGAATGGGTTTAGCACCATGCATGGCATCTATATGAAAGTTTCGATCTGACGAGACTATTTAAGGATATGATTTGAGTTTTCGGGTTAATGTTTTGTTTTTGTAGTAATTCGCGGTGCTCTACCACAGACTATTCTAGGATGAATTTCCTTATTTCCTAAAGTAAATTAGTTATAACCGATCCATACACCGAGATATTTGAAGTGTTTCATATTTACCAATTCCACATCCTGAATTTTTGTGATGGTGTTAGGGTATCGGTGCCATCACTGCTTTCATTCTAATTTCAGATCATTGTTTCTGTTTGGGAAAGATTTATCCCGAGTCTTATTTCTTGGAACAGTAGAGGATGTTGATTTTTTGATCAAGATCACAACATTGTATACCTATGTCATCGACATTGACCTTGACCTCGGAAGGGAAAGCAGGAACTCTGTTTTTTATTAGTAGATTCATTTGTGATGTAGTATGTGATAAATGATCAGTGCCCATCTCTTTGTATATGTACAGAACATAGTCTAGGAAGAGATTAAATAGAGTGGAATTCTCATTTCCTTCTTGTTATCATTCTGATAACGACTGAAAAGTTTCGGTATTGGGGTTCTCGCCAGACATGACTTTGTGGTCTGGTATAGTTCATCTATCAGATCTAGACATGCAGTAGAGTCGGAGTATGGACGGCAGTCTCTAATGGATGAGAAGAGGAAGTCTCTATCGATGTTGTCGCATGTTGCTGTGAGGGTAACATAGTAGATATACAATTTTCTATTGGAGAGCCATATAATTTTCTCGTGTTGTTTGATGATATGTATGATATCATTACATCTCTTACCAGAAGGAAAATCAAACTGGGTTGTGAGGAGTTTACTTTCACAGAACGTTTAGAATCTAGTTAATACACAATTTCACTAGAATGTATCCAATTAAGATACCTCTGTGTATGTAATGGTTTTGAGGACTACATTTTGTTTCCATAGTGATTTAATGTGTGTTAAACCCCATTATTGTGGATGACGCTACTCAAGTCTCACGCTCTCGCGATCTACAGGCAACGAGAACGAAGATAATATATATATATATATATATATATATATATATATATATATATATATATATATATATATATATTAAGTTAATTTTAAATCTGACGTTATTTATTATTGCTATAAACGTTATATTTATTCGATACATTTGTTTGAGTAGACATCGAAAATTTTTAAACTGTGAAACTTATAGCTACCGGCCCAGAGATCGAAAATGTTAAAGAAAATATTTCTCCTGACAAGAATCAAACCTGTGTTCCCTTTTCAATCGGGTACGAAAATAAAGGTAGCAGATATAGACTGCGAAAGATCCCAACAAGACATGTGCCTTTCTTAATAGCTTAATTGTGATTTGCTTTGCTGTGATGGTCTCCAGTTGCTCAATGACAAAGCACACTTAGCTTGAAAGCAATTTCTCTAATGAAAAATGGATTACAAGTTTAATTCCTATCAGGAGGCACATTTTAGGTTGGTAGACATTAATTTTACTATTGCCCATCTCCAACAGGGATATTTTTGTTAATCCCCAGTAGCAGGCATCTACAAATAAGAAACGCTTATCTTTTTTATGTAATTTTATGTTCGGACAAGATGAATATGGATCAAATATGTGGTATTCTAATCCATATTTGATCCCAATTCATCTTGTCCGAACATAGAAACTACACCAAGAAGATAAACTTTTCTTATTTGTCCCTTATGTATATATATATATATATATATATATATATATATATATATATATATATATATATACCGGGTATAACAGCAAAATTGTCCAAATCGTGTAACAGCAAAATTATCCAATTGTTAGATAAAGATTTGAACCGTTGTATCTTAGAAATGATTAAAGATATCTTACTGGAATTTTCCGGAGTTTTTATAACACTATTGGATTCTACATTGAGCAATAAGAATGTGTAATTCCTCTCTAAGCTTAGATGAATCGTGATGAAATCGATCATAAACGAAAATGACATGTTCATCATTAAGATAGCTAAGGATCGGAAGCTCTTGAAGGATTGAAATAAAATTCATATATATATATATATATATATATATATATATATATATATATATATATATATATATATATATTTCAGGATCATTTTCTAACTTATTTAAGATGGTCTTCTCCCTCTCTAACCTTCTAATTTTCTGTCCTGGATTAAAAAGTTGCCTCACACGTTTCACTTACGATTTCATTTTCTTTTTTTTTTAATCTTTTGACTGTCAAAGCTGAAAATGCTCTCTCACGTGTCAAACGTCTTATGGAGTGAGTTGGATCTTTTCTCATTGATCCTTTAGCTCATAGTTGAAATGATGATTCGTCTACTAGTTGTGACTTCCTGATCCAGTTTTCCTCTCTACTGTTCCCTCTTTTTAAACTTATTCACCATTTTCTGGATGGTTCTTGAATGAATTTGAAGATGAAAGCCAGAGTATCAATATTCGTGCCATTACTGAAGGCCTGAATGATCTTTTCCTTCTCCCGATTCTTCAGTTGGAAAGACAGTGGGGGTGACACAAAACGATTTAACCAGTTCTCTTTCTAACTGAATAACTGAATTCTTACGATAAATGGTGTCAACATAGCTAAACCTCTTATCTAAAAACCTGGAAAAAAAGAAACTCAATTAGTTTAGTGTTTTTAGATATTAAACATTTTGTGGGATAGACAATTTTGCTGTTACACCCGGTATATATATATATATATATATATATATATATATATATATATATATATATATATATATATATATATATATAAAATACATAAATGGCTAATGGTCAAAGTTGAATCAGACCAGGAAACAGTGATATTAAAATGTGCTCGATACATGCGTGAAAAAATAAAATAAATGTAAAAATAACAATCAGGAGATCAGTATATTTAAGCTGAATTTCAATGTTGAATGCGGTCAAGGGAAGATATGAAAGTACAATTAATTCAGTAAAGAACGCAAAAATCTCATAAAGACTAACTTTCCTAAAATCATAGACTTTTCATTCTTTTTGGTATGTTGTTGAGGTCGTTTTAGATGCACTCATTTGGAGAGAGATTAAAGATAGCCATAAAGATCAAAAGTTAAATCTATTTCGAAGCCTTTTCAGTTTGGTAAATTCTTAGATAAAACCAGTTTCCATCCCATGAGAAGAAAAATAACAAATAAAATAGAGTCTTTATTTCGTTTAATTCACAACTCTATCACCAATAACAATGGCATTGTGATTTTTAGACTCACAATTTTGATAGCGCAGGTAAACAGATGAGAGTATAATTATAATAGTTTGAAAGAATTGGAAAACCGACGAAGAACTGCATCTAGTCAAACAGCAGCATCTCGAAAATACCGAGGAGGGTGCTGGAGTACCAAAGAAATTTTAGGATGCTTGATCCCCAGTGAAATCCACCGATAGTTAAAATACTATACGAAAAAGAAAATTATTACTGGTTTAACAATGATATCTTTTAAGTTTCACAAATTTAAATTATCGAAACAAAATAGGAACAAAGCAGAAGAAAGTAGCAACGTCATGACTTGATAAGCCAGAAAACATGCCCTCGATCGTCCAGTGTAACTTTCGCCCAGTTGATAAAAAAAGTACCTCCACTAAGGAAAGACTGTCTTTTCCATCAGCCCATAAGACTGTCAGAAGGAACCAGCTTTATTATTTGTTTCATTAGTGGGTGTGTCATGATTTGGAAGAAATGGCGCAGATATACAACTTTACAAAACTGAAAGCTGCAGTCTCGTTGAAGATAACGTGCAGATGTGTTATCTGGGCGTTGGTGCTTCTGCACAACAGCGACACCAGTTTCCTATGAACCCTTTGACTGGCAATTCACCCACTAACAACGAGTGAAAAAGTACTTTAAAATGCAAAAGAAATAAAATTAATTCCTATAATCTGACGCAAAAGTCTTGAACTTTCTTTTGTAATGGACGAATGCCTCACACCCAACAAGGATTTCGGGTTTGGACAGACTTATTAATTATCAAGCAATTAGAGAAAATGGCGAAGCTTATAGGAACGATGATGTTGAGTGTATAATAATTGAAAGACAAATGCTGGTAAATATTAGTCAACTTATTCTGCAGGACACAGCAGTTTTAGGAGATCTTTAACACACGCACACACACGCACACACATGTTTGTGAGTGCAGAAATACATGCAAAGGTTGATGCAAAAGTTTCCAGCATGAAATTATATCATTATAGAAGTAGTAGTGTTTTTCCCTTAACTTTCATCGACTTTCTGTTAAATGTCCTTTTCCATTATAAAAGAACGATAGAGGTTTTGATGCGATTAATGTTGCCATTTCCTAAATTTAGAAGAACGGATCTCGTAAGGAGTGTAACAAAGAATAACAAATGGTATGAAAATGAAGAGTCTGCAAGAAGACACCGAATGTTGACGGATTTCCTGATTGTTTGCTGTGTTGCATTCCCAGAGCAGAGACGGACGTTGCCATGAAGCAAAATCACCGATAAAGTTCCTTGCCTAGGAAAAGGTCGTTTTTATTTTATCATCATTCAAAAAGCCAATTGCTCAGTGTAGCGTAATGCAGTAACGCTTTGATCCGCATCCAACAATTCGCAACAAAGCATTCCCCTTAATTTTCACCAAACACAGTTTATTTTTTCCAGTAGATTCCGTTTAGATTGAGATGTTGAATGATTTTCAGGATCCAGTCACGATTTTTTTCATTTGACATTCATGAAAGAAATACCTTTATTTTATTTTTTCCCCGGCAATGATTTTCTGCTCCTAAAATTGCTTTCTTTTGTGTTGAGCAATTAGAGAAAGAGGCTGAGCGATATTTGTTTTCACGTGGAGTGAAATCATTTGCGTATGAAGTCTTTCTAAGTCTTAAATGACGTACTATAACTGAATTATTACACTAGCAAAATAAAGGAAGAAAATAAATCAGAAATAAATAACAATTCTAATTTTTGGCACTTAAAAGAAGTTAACAAAACTCCTGCAGGTAAAATAGAAAATATTAAAAATTACTAGAACTTTGCAAATCTTTACATGATCCATGTTCCCTATGTTTACAAAAAAATTGCATATTATAAAGTTTCTTAACAATAAAGAACTATTAAAACAAAGAGATTAATTAACGGTGTTATGCCGGCATTGTCTACCTTTTACCTGAAAATATAGTTAAAAAATATTCATAAATAATTACGTATTACAATTGTATAGCTATTATTTTATTAGTATATAATGGTCCACCTAACATATATTTGATGTCTCAACTTTAATATTGCCATGATTTACCGTCTATTCAGTATAATTAGCAACGTATATAAATGTTTCCACATTTTTAATTTTACCTGTTAGTCCCTTTAAGAAGCTTCCTGAGTATATAAAATTTGAAAAATAATCTGTTTCTGATAACTTTATGTCTACTTCAACAAATCGGCAAATCATACTTGGCTACATCCATAATACATTTGTCGCTGCAGTGTTCCCTAATATCGTTGGATGACATGTCTAAGCAACAGTTTTCTTTGCATCTAAAAATAACCCACCCACCTCCACCCTCTAACCTTATTTTTATATTTTAGCGTAGATCTGACATTTAATTGGTTAATCTAGACATACCCATAAGTATATTTTAAGTTCTAACCCACCTTTTAACTTCTGAAAAGTAACGATTTGTTTTTAAATTTCCCCAATAAATAATTTTTCATCATTTATTCATCGCCTGAGGAAGTACAATCTTAGTACTGAAACATGAAAGTTTTTGTGTAGCGATGTAAAATGTTTTTATTGTAATTTATTAATATATATATATATATATATATATATATATATATATATATATATATATATATATATATATATTTGGTCAGTAACATTTCTTTTAAATATGTTTCGTTGAATATAAGAGACAAGGAATTTTGATTAATGTTTTATTTAGTTTTTACACCATTTTTACATTTTCCCGTTTTGTAGGAGTAAGACAGTGTAAAAATTGGTCGTATTGTCCCAAGCGCTTTCGGTCACTTCATTAGCCATTTCCAACCGGATTGATTTTTTGGTGGTGTTAATTTCTATTCATGTTTGACTGTTTAAGATGTATTTTTGAACACACACACACACACACACACACACACACACACACACACACACACACATATATATATATATATATAGTCTTAAAGTGTGCTATATTTATGGGATAAAGTGCTCAATATCAGAGATAGAGCGTGTGTAAATATAAAAGTCAACATAGAAGTCAACACTTAGAGGCGACAGTCTGTTTCATGCTAGTGCAATCGTTGCCTGACGATTTCACTAGCATGAAACAGACTGTCGCCTCTAAGTGTTGACTTCTATGTTCACTTTTATATATATATATATATATATATATATATATATATATATATATATTCTGTGTATTTAAGCAGCAAATGTTCTTTAAGGCAAATACTATTAAAATTTTCTGTTGATTAATTTTAATGATCCAGATTACAATATTAGTCACATATTAGTCACTATGAAATTCACCAGTTGTCTTTATCTGCTCTGATGATGACCATATTTCCTGTATTTTGCTTCCCAAATGAACTTCGTATAAATATAAATATTAGTCACTCTGAAACTCAACAATTGTCTCTGATGATGACCATATTTCCTGTATTTTGCTTCCCAAATGAACTTCGTATAAATATAAATATTAGTCACTCTGAAACTCAACAATTGCCTCTAATGATGACTATATTTCTCATAAATTCCCTCCTTGTCTGAGAAGGATTATCCGTAATTTGGAAAAGTTGACCATTAAAATTAATCGACACAAACCCATGAATAGTCAAGACGGAAATATTACGATGATTGTTCATTTTTATATTTTCACATTTCTTGTCCGTGTAATTATTCGTCAATATTGTTATTCATTCTTACGTAAGAAAATTAAAGATTTTTAAATTGTCGTGCTTTCATAATTTAAACTTCGTGGATTATATTTTGTTCGTGTCATTTAAAGATCTTACAATATATACTTTTGTTATCTACGATAAAATTCTTTTCAGGTTTCTTTCTTTTACTTTCCTTTTCTTTTCTTTTCTCTACTCTCTCTTTTTCTTCTCTTTTCTCTACTCTCTCTTTTTCTTTTCTCTTCTCTACTCTCTCTTTTTCTTCTCGGGGAATGCGTTCTATTTTTTCAAGTTTTCTTCTCTGTCTATTCGTTTTCATGCAAACATCAAGCGAGAGTCTTTCGCCATGGTTAACTTCATTGGTTCTTAGAAACTTTTGCATACTTCAATTAAATGAACAAAGAATTCTATTCACGAATTTCTAATCAACTTTAAAACAGAGAAACGACATAAAAAAAAACCAAAATACAGAGACCACAAAAATAACAAAAAACAAACAAAACATCAGAAAATAATTATTAAAAATTAACGTTGGTTTCTTCTTTTTGGTAAATATATTCAGCATTTCTAATTAGAGGATAAACATTTTTGTGGGCACAAATCTGAGCGAATAGGTTCATCCTAGATAGAAACTTCAAGTCACGCACTCAATAAATTATTGAAATTTTTTCTCAGTTGAATTTTGTTCGCGAGACATATTTTAAGAATGATCGTCCATTTATATTCGTTCATTTATTTGAATGCAAATGAATCTTTTCAGTTTTTTGCGCTAAATCTGTGCTTCTATGTTCTTTGATGAACTCATCAATTTTAAGTATGTCTTTGGCATTAATTGTCAAGAAAGACAGAAAAATAAAACTTTGAATATTGTTTAAATAGTTTTAAATTAAAATCTAATGTTTTGAATAAAATTTTATTCTGTCATTTATCTCATTTACCCGTATAGATATAAATTTATTTTTTTGGCAAAACTAAACCTCAAAGTATTTGAAGGGAACAAAATTATATAAATTCTTTTTAAATTAAAAAGAAAATTTATTTCATTTTCGTTGAAAACAAACATATGAAGCATTATGCAGGATAGGTTTCCTGTCTTTATTAGTCGGGGGCTGCATGAGACATGGCACCTCATAAAGCGAGTCGCACCTCTAAAAAATTTCAAGGTAATTTTTCGTTGAAGATACCTTAGCCATTTTCACGTGTAACATCTGCCTTAGAAATGGAGAAAATATTTTGCCATAATAAAAAATTGAAATCGTGATAACAGTGTTATTTGTTTGACTATACAAAAATATTTTTTAAAAGAAAAAGTATATTTCTTCTCCAGAGAAAAAAAATGATGAGCCTTTCCTGCTTCGAAAGTAAAAGGTGTTTATACGTATGAATTTTGCCAATAGTTTAAAATACAGAAAATGTTACCTTAAATTACAGAATTTAAGGAACATTGCATTTAATAATTGCTTATGGTTGTAGTTATGTGTAAGAGAATGTGCGTGAATAAGGGAAAACGAAACAATACAAAACAAAATTTTAAGAAACGTTATTTTCCTTATGAAATTAAATGTGCCATTTAGAAAGCCAAAATGTGCCTCGCGGGCCGCAGTTTATTCATGACTTCATTAGATATTAAACATTTCTAGAATAATATTTACTTCAGAACTTTTAGAAAATATTTGATTTAAGTAATTTTTTTCTCGCATGCAAGTGTTAACGGTTCAACATATGACGTGTACTTAAACTGGTGTTTACATAATTCTTTTTCTTCAGAATAAATGAACACTTGCCTTGAATTTCGAGGAAGCACGTTTTTCTAAAATATTCAACAATGTCGCTTGGTCAAAGGTGATCACGCTTGGCAGGAGCAAAGGTCTCGTTTCCATATTTAGTAACGTGATGAGTTTAAAGAAAAAAAAAAACACATGATTAAGAACACGACGGTAATTACGTGACTAATGAAGTACGTGTCGCGAATCCTGTGGCCATTTAAGTACACGTCATATGTTGATGTAGATTTGATGAATACAACATATAACGTGTACTTAAATGGCCACAGGATTCGCGACACGTACTTCATTAGTCACGTAATATATAAAGTGAGCAGGTATTTGTTACTTGCCTCTTCATGCAGTGTTTGGTAAGTCAGGTTAACAAATCTGAGAGCGTCATTAAATGAAAATCTTACGATTGTCCATCGCAAATTCCTCTACAAAATTCCTCTTAAATTGATTGTCGTATTTTTGTACAGTTGTTTTGAAAAAAAAAACTGTATCCTCAGATAAACTGTGAATTATTGGAAGGAAGAAATGTAGATTTTCTTCCATCGCCGAACAGGGTTATCGCTGATGAAAACAGTAGTCTCAAGTTTAGTAAGACGTTTCCTGTATCAGATTGTTTGTCTTTTAGAAGATAAGAAACCTACGAGTAAATATATTCAGAGATGTGGTTCCTAGCAAGGGGACTCGCTTTAGGCTTCAATATTTGTTATACTCTCATCTATTTTCGAAGGAAATGTCGTGATTTTTTATGACGCGATAATTTTTAACATAATTGGATTGACGGAAGAATGTGAAGCACACCCACAATCCTTCTAAAAAAAGAGAGGAAAGAAAACGTAAATATTGGAGTAACAGGCATTTTTGATTATTTTGCTCGTGAAAGAATAACAGCGGTAAGCATTTAGAATTTGAATCGCAGTCATCAGTCTTAAATTCTTTTCTTTTTATTAAGACTTTGCCAGGTTTGTTTTCGATCTATGAAATAACCGAAGGTGCCGTTATGGTTTGAGAATGTATGTAAAGGGAAACGATTACCATTGGAATAAGCAGGAAGGCAAACACGGTTGAATTTATATTCAAATACAAATCCAGGGCTTTCTCACTCTTGTTGAAGAGACCCCTACCTGATTGACCATGTATTCAAGCCGTATTGATCACGCTTGGCGAACTTCGGGTTAAATTCAAAATTGTCCTTCTGCTAGACTGGTTGCCACTCAGTCTGTCCTGCTATTTTCTCATATCTGGAAGGAGAAGAGAAGGATTCATACTTTTTACAATAGTATTTGAAAATAATTTTACAAGAGAATGTAACGAACTCGACTGGAATACGAACACGGCTCTCCGATTCCTCAATCCGAGCCGCTAGTCATTACTTCACATATGGGCCCCCGTAACTTATATAGATATATACAATATTATCCATAAATAATTTCTTATAAAACGTTAATTTTGTTCTGAACCAATCAAAACAAATAGTATGTGGTATTATTTACTACCAAACTCTACAGCATTGAAAATTTGCAACTAAAAATAATACATAGCAGTTTAAAAATAGGTACAGCTCTGAGAAAAAAAGATTTATGTAGAAAGAATATTTTCAAAACAAATTTTATTCTATTTTCTTTGAATGTAAATAGAGTGTGCTATGTTAAAGTTTTAGGTTTCAGTGCATAGACGTTTATTTTAGAAATAAAAGAAGTCTCTTAATTTTAACGAACGTATTATTTGTACATAGAAGGATAGTAAGTAAAAAGTTACGAAATTGATATTAAGCAAAAACGCGTATCAAAATTGTACAAAATTGAAAAAGGAGAAAAATCGGAGGTGTACAGCATCAACCATGTTAAGCATGCAAACTGATCCCAATGTCTATTCACTATATCAAGAGAGGAAGACTCAGGAAAACCGGATGTGGATGTTACTAATGAAATAAAAAAAACAAAAAAAGAAAACAAGTGCATACTGTGAATATTTTAATTACAACAATCAAATGTCTCCTGAACCAGATCGACTTATATGGCCGACGACTGCGTAGAATAAAAAAAAAAATCAAATTTTCCAGTTGTGCAAATCTAGTGACGCTAGTATCGGCAAAACGAAAATCTGTTGTAGAAAAAAAAAGAAAATGGCGGCTACACCAAACATTGATTCAAAATAACTTCTTTTGTAGGGTCGTACTTATATATCTATAAATATCATCGCTTGCTCCTTGGAGAATGTCACTACTACTACTACTACTACTACTACTACTACTACAATAATAATAATAATAATAATAATTCAAGCAACATATATATTCAGTCACTACATTATCACACTATCAAATAATTATCGAACGATGCAAAAAATATACCATAGAAACTGTAAAAAAGATTAAAAATATTAGAAACTTGAATCATAAAAAAAAAAACAACCCATCATCAATATAATTTCATTTCGACACGACACCCACCGGCGCTTGAAGATGCAATTTGTTCGGGAATAAGTGAAATGGACCGAACCGAAAAATATAACTGAAGTCTGAAACAATTTCAGTTGGTCTTCAACCAAATTTGTATAAATGAGAAATTGCTGCCCAGATACACACTGATACAGATTTTAATTATTAAACAAACATACACGTACACAAAATAATATATATATATATATATATATATATATATGTGTGTGTGTGTGTGTGTGTGTGTGTGTCTAATTAAAATTTATATGAGTATTTTGAAGCTGAGAGGATCAAAAGAGAGCAAGCTAAAATAATTTCTTACACTAATTGCTTGAGCAGATAAATAGTCAAGATGTTGTAACGGTAAGACCACTCGGTCGAGATTTGGAATTGAAATTGACGGCTAGGCTGAAAAAAGAAAGAAAAAAACTTCCCTGAATCACTAAAATCAGCCAACAGAAATCGACTTGTACGTTTCCGACCGCCTCATTTTACACCCCACCTATTTCTCGTTTCAGCCGTCCGACACTCCTGGATCCGGTTTCTCGGCCGTTTTTTTTTTTTTTTTTTGGTAATTGGGTAATTTCCAAAGGAAGCTTTGATTACGTTGGGAATCCTCAATTAAACACAGACTTTCTCTCACTCGGCCTTTTTATCATCTTTCCTCTGCACTATCAAGCCCCACCCAAAACATGTTCTAAATTTGGTTTGTGGTTTTCACTCCTGCCTTTGTGACGTACGGAAGATATGGCGCTGTGTGCGCGGATTTGTGCTTAAAAATAGACGCGTATTGCAGAGTTGGGCAGACGTCAAAGAAAACTTCGCTTTTTCTGGTGTCTTGTAAGAAGTTAAAAGGATCTTTCCACTTCAGTTAGTTTGCTTTCTCTTTGATCAGTGCTGCTTAAAAATTATGACAATTTTGGCCCATTTATTGGCTAGTTTTAAACCAATGTCACTTTGCTATTAACCTAATACACATTTTATGAAGAATATATTTCTGTTTACTTTTCAAATGAAAATATATCTAATAGTGCTGGATATGTTGAATCGCATTTAAAAAAATAAGTCAGTCGGACACAAATGTCTTGTGTTTAACTAAACTGTTAATCTTAAAAAAATGACATGCATACAGTAATTTCCCACAAATTCTTAATTTTATAGATAACTTTTTCAAACTCAACACTGATCTTGGCTCGACGGTTTTGCATTTCAATAACACACACACACACGCACACACACACACACACGCTGATACTGATTTACCTAACCTAGTTGATCAACTAAAAAGTCGAACGCACAATAGAATTTACATACGAAATGGAAGAACACAATTCCTTACCTCTTCCTAGATATCAAGCTACATCATATTAACAGCAGTTTAAAACTCGGTGTCCACCGGAAATCAACTAACAAAAACGAACTAATAAATTTCTATTCTCATCAGAACAACAAAATGAAATCCGGCATAATCATCGGATTCTATCAATAAAGCGCTAAGAATATGCAGCCCGGATTATTTACACGAGGAAGAGAAATATATTGAAAACACTTTCAAACTTCTCCAGTACCCTAATTATTTTATATTCAATTCGAAACAAAAGGCACACAAAATATTCGAAAACAAATAAACGGCCCCTACTGAGAAACCCAATGAATAAAAAAAATATTATCCTGCCTACTAATTCTATCATATCTACGATCGAAAAGATTCTATCTAAATTCAACATAAAAGTCATCACTACTACATCCAAAACAATAAAAGACTCAGTGAATACTAAACAAAACAATAAGCTAAAACCTGAAAGAGGAGTTTACTCTATAGCTTGTAATATTTGACACAAATAATACATAGGAGAAACCTCAAGGAATCTTAAATAAAATATTATATGAACACAAAAGGGACATTTTACAAAATAATACATCAAATGCATTGGTTGTTCGCTGTAACGAGACTGACCAAAACTTTGACATAAAAATGCTACTATGATCAAAGGAGAAAACAATTCACTACGACGTAAATGTCGGGAGAGTGCCTCAATCGCAAGGTCACCTAGAGTAACTTTGCGCCCTGGCTCTTACAACATTTCACCATTCCTGGCAGATCTTCTAATATCACAGTGTGGAATACCTACTTACAAAAATGATGAAAAGAAAAAGACTGTAAATATATTCGACCGAAAGAAAAAATTACCAACATCCCTCTCTCGTGCGCATGCGTAGTCCTACCAACAGAACACTATTAGTCTGATGAAGCCCTGAAGGACGAAACGCGTCACAAGTAAACTTTTCCCACTTTGTCATAAAATTTTAACAATACTGTTCTTGATATATAAATATATATATCGTTGTCTCTCTCTCTCTCTCTCTCTCTCACACACACACACACACACACACACACACACACACACACAAACACACACACACACACACACACACATATATATATATATATATATATATATATATATATATATATATATATATAGCCGTCTACATGTTTTCTGATCACACACATCTGCTTAACATCCACATTATGCTGTAACTATGTTTAATTATAGTTTCTGGGAGCACGCAATCAGCACCTTAAACTCGGTCACGTTGACTTATGTCTTCGTGCTAGAAAAACCATCGACCCAACCAGTTTCATATACCCAATTTCAATCACAACCTGAGTTAGCCCTTTCTTACAGGCAATTTTCAAATATGCCACACTTTGGGACTGCCAGCTTCCTGGCAAATGGTGAGATTCGAATCTGGTGTCTCATGGTCAGAAAGCGAACGTTCTAACCACTTGACCACGCTCGCTGCATTCCATTCTTTGATTATTCTCCAATCATTCTGTTTTTCTTTGTTACTTAAACAAATATTCTTCCTTTTTCATTTCATCACTTTCTCTTTTACTGCTTTTACTTCTTATCTCTGCACTTTTTTTCTTTTCTTTTTCTTTAAATCCTTTACTTTATCTCTTTCATGCTTCCTTGAATAAAAGCTCCTTGAAATTGACAGGTATTACAGATATATGACAGTGATATTATCTTCCTCTTGATAAATATCATTTATCAGCGTTCCACAACACTTGGATCTGCATATCACGACGCGTCTTATGTTGCAGTTGAAAGAGTCAAATTATAAGATGAAAATAATAACCATTTACTGATTTAGAGATTGAATTTAATTTATTCAATTACAAATGTACGATAAACTTACCTTTTATATTTGTAAATTAATCTTAATAATTTTAATCCGAGTAGGTATTGCCTGCATTGTTTTTCCAGACAGCGTACCCTTACCGCCAGTTTTCCTCACTGATTCACCGATCTCTGATGGGCGGGGGGATACATTTTGTCTCTCATACATATTACGTCCGGCACCTGCATCTCTATTTTTGAAATTGTTTTCTCTCGATCTTTGCGTTGAACACATGAACTCTGCTGATGCTCCCATCTGCCTTAATTTGTTGAATAGTACAAATCTTATATGCAAAATCTTATAGCAAAATCTTATAGCAAAATCTTATCTTTTCACGTGATTGGAATTTCGAAAAGAACCTTTTATTATTATGATTATTAGATTATTATGATTATTTACATTATTATCCTCATCTTCATTGTCATATTCACAATGCTTCGGTCGTTGTGCGCTCCGGCCTTCTTCAAGTGATTGGAACTTCGAACCGAACCATTAATTTCGGTAGATTGTTCTAGTTTCACGTGTCACACCTTTTCCGAATGTCCCGGTTATTTCCCTTTAACTCAACTCTCCAGGTTTTTTGGTTCATTTTTCGGTTTATTGAACTCACAACTGTTTGGGTCTAGTCACTGGATTTAACCAACGTCTTTATTCACTGGCCATGTGTCCTTGAGGACGAAATAAAGGGTTTGGTTCGAAATTCCAAATTTATGGCAATGAAGATGAGGATAACAGTCTGAATAATGTAAATAATGTAAATAAGAATAAAGATTCTTGCATCTAAACACTATTAAGAAAAATTATAAATAAATAATTACAAATTTCGAGGGAAGTATTACAGCGACAATCTTACGACCGTAGAGTTACTGTCTTAAATTGGGTTTCTGAAGCAATACCAATATGAACATTTTTCTTTTTCGTAGGTTGGTGACATCTTTCTTAGACTAATTGTGAGTTGAAATATGAAGCTTTCGTTTTGATTATTGAGTTATCTCTTAAATCAAAATGTTTGGTTGAGAAGAGAATTGTTTAATAAGGTATGAAGATGATTCTTCTATTTATCATGGAACCTATTTTATCTGAACATCTCCGAACGTACGATATAGTGCCAGGAACCGGTGGAAACTTTCTGTTTACACTCGCTTTGTTCAGTTACCTATCGTTATTAATTAGTCGGTTCTTTTAAAGTACATTCATAGTTAAATCATACATATACATAAATCATGTGATCTGCATACATACACAGTGATTTCATTTGATGGACTTACGTCATTTTTTTTCATGCATTTTGTCGCGTCTATTTAATTTTAGTTAATTCTACTCTGAAATAACAGATACCTTAAAAAAAAAATAAACACCTTAAAAAGCGATAGATGAATCTTAAAAATCTCCGGCTTATATTATTAAAATATTATGTTTTAAAAATTTAATATTTTGAACAATTAATTTAAAAAGTTTGGTGTACTCTCATAAAATTCGAAACTATTCGAAGACGAATTATCAAGAGAAACGTTTTTAAATCAACAATGAGCAAACAAATTCGGAAAAGTTATCTTAAATTTCTTTTCATCAGTATAAAGATTTTTGGAACATTTTGCATAGATTGTTGGCGCTAATTTTATGATGATATATTGAAATTATAGAAGACATATTCTATTACCATTGTCGACATTAAATTATGACAACAGCAACAACGAGAACTATTGCCCCTGGCTATAAACTCCAGGAAACTTTACGAGTTAAGGAAAATTGATAAAATCTGAATTCTATGAGTGCTGAATTGTGCTGAAAGCAAAACCCGTAAATGATTTAAAAAAATAATTCATATCGAAATCACAAAAATGCATTATAATAAAACATCAATTTCATATTATTTTTCAGTTTTTAACCAGCTTTTTTGTATCTAAAAAAAGTTTGTTTTTCTTGTTCACTCCAATTAAAATTTTTGATAAGGCAAAACCTAATAAAAAAATTGGAGGCAAATTTTGAAAAGTTTTACTCGGATTATTTACAAGATTAGAAATTTCACAATATCGGGAAACATGAAATGAGCCATTGTTGTTGGTTTTTCCTACTAAACTTCCTTTTGCCCAATTAGTCTACATGATGCTTAGCCGGTCATGTAACCGTTAACGCTCAGTCAGGGAAGCCCAATCTGCAGAAACAATTTTCGTGTAGACGTCGTATAGACTTAGTCAATGTGAAGTTGTCCTTAGTTTTATTTATGATGTATGACAACTTGCTCTCGGTTTTCAGGGTTGGGTCCTTTATCACTTTGCTATAGCAACGATGTCCATCTAACCTTTTGACAGTTTAAATAAAGGATTCACTTCGAAATTCCATGAAGGCTACTCGGATCGAGAACGTTGTGATAACAACAAAGATTGGGACAATAGTCCGCGTGTAAATAATGATAACACCCCGTCCTAGAAATTCAAACAGAAAATACAACAGTTGTTTCAGAAATTTAACTTGTAAATATTTAAATATAAATAATATTTAAATAGAACCTCGGGGAAGACTAAAAATCAATATGATGGAAAAATGGTAAAAACAATTGTATAAAACCAATCTAGAACAAATCAGTTTCTTTTCCTACGTTTCGAACGTTTTCTGGTAAGTGTTTCTTGCTATTTGGCTATGATAGAAACGGTGAAAAAAACTCTATGCATTCTGCATGATTTGATGGAAAATCAGAAACTATGTCGTTGCGTTTACTCGAAATAATTTTAACACATTTCTGTAAAGTATGATTACTTACATTGAAAATGAGTCCTTTATCGAAAATTCTGATTTTAAGTAGATGATTTTGGTTTAAATATGATATTTCATTTATTCCATTTTTTTAAGATCCTACCATCGCATGCAAAGCAGTAACAACACTGAGTGTGAAAGAATAAGAAAAAGAAAAACATTATTAAGGAGCAAGAACAATAAAAAGAGAGAAATACGGTAGATAACAATTGACATTGCATTTAAATTTTGAAAAATCAAAGTTGGATGGAAAGAATGTAGCCGGAAGTGAGTTCAGTAAGCGAGAAAAAAACTGTTAGAATAGAACTTACGGTTACATATAGTCAATTCAGTTGCCGTCAATATACACCATTACAAGTTCAAAATGGGAATTTTCAAAATCAAAATGAGAAAACCCAAAGTAATTAAAACCAACTGATGCCATTAGGAAGGTCATTGACGAAAATTAGGAACAAAGTAAGTCCAAGGATAGAGCCCTGGGGGACACCTGAATTAGTACAAAAGATCTAGAAGAGTGACCGGTCAGGACAACTTTCATTTCATGATTAGATAAGAAATACTGAAACAGTTCAAAAATTGGTGTGAAGAAGACTGGTATGCCAAACTCTCTCAAGTGCTTTCGAGATGTCTAAAGCCACAGCCCAACCTCACTGGTGGTCCTGTTGTATATTTAGAAATTCTTGATAAAATCAAAAAAAGAATCAGCAATGTTATTGTCCTGACGTGGCATCTCGTCTAAAGCTTGATAGACTCTTTCACCAATAATCGCCCTTACATCAGCAGTTGACCTAGAAAAGCGAAAGTCATATTGTTTGTCGGAAAGGAGGCCCTGCAACGGGAAATGCTTAATCAATTTTGTGTTGATTAGGACCTCTAGTAATTTGCCAAAAAGAGGTAGAAAGCTAATTGGCCGAATGTTCAAAGGTTCAGACGGCTCACCTGAGTTCTTAGCCTAGAATAACAGATGTGGATTTCCAACAAGCAGGAATTATTTATTATACAGTTTAGAGAGAAAAGGAGCTTTTTGAAGGATTTGGACCTGCTGATATCCCTGTAATAGCAGGAATATCATCACATGATTTATGGGAATCCAGATTAGAAATGATAGCAGAAACCATGATCATAAACAAGTTATATGAATATCACTCAATAAAGACTCAGTTCTAAGTGGAAAGTCAGGCAAAGATACACCAGATGACTCAAGAGTAGAGTTAGAAGAGAATTCACCGGAAAAACAATCTGCTTTTTCAGTAGAAGATGTTAAACACCCCAAACCGAGTGAGGAGAAGAGGAATAGAAAACATACTCTTATTTAATTCACTATTACAGAAACGCCAGTAATTACGAGAGCAAAAGTTTTTAGGCTATAAGGTGCCTCATTTTATCAGCAAAAAAACCTTAGCTCCTTCGAGGATACGTTTACATTTATTACGCGAAGCCACAAATAGGCGTCTGTTGTGATCGGAACTGTCACGCTGGTATAGCCAGGAAAATAATTCTTGTGAGCTATAGCGGATGAACTGACCTATGTAAACCATGGAGAAGATTTTGGTTTCGCCTGGTATTTACGAGAAGGTATAAAAGCATCGATGAAGGCTTTGAGCCAAGAAGAAACCTCACTGGCACAATTCTTAATAGGCAGGTTAAGAATATCAATTCTAGATGCCTCATTTTTTGCCCAATCCTTCTTGCTTGAATTCACTTTTTGGCAAGTGCCAGTCAATACACAGTCCGGTAGAGGTTTTGTTTTTGTTTTTCGAAAATGTCATACAGCGTATTGACAGTATCAAAATGTGATAAACGTCGCATGTCAAATAGACGCTTGATCAAAAGTTTTTGCTGAAGACCATAGAACATAACATCGATCAGTAAAAGCCGAAAGAAAAAACGAAGTAAAAAGAATATAGACGCTGAACAAATTCAACCTATTTTACAACCAGAAAAAGTATTTGGTAATCAGACGACACTGTCGCATTTATTTTAAGTTTTGGAAGCGTTTACCGGCGAACTCATTTCATTGATCCGTGGTTGCAATCCAGTGCAGCGTCCAGACATATTTGAAGTATTGTCATACGACTGACAACGGTAGTTTGATAATGGAATTCTGTCCTTATTCAGGAAATCCACGAGAGTGTCTGCTACATTCTTTACTCCACGATGAAATACGAGGATGCACTTGAAACTCCCCACAGGTTTATGGCCTTGCAGATGGTAAATGTCAAGTTATCAGTGTGTCAAATGACTGGAGTGGAATCCACATTGATTGAATATTATTTTATCTTTTTTAATTTATTTTAGAATAGCGCAAAGAAGACGTCTCATTAATTAAAGTCAGTCAACTGATAAAAAGGACATCAGGTTTCATCGGATACAGAATTACCCTCTGTCGCTGTTGGTTCCAGTGTTTAAGTACAGTTCACCTCCACAAACTATATTTAATTTAATTTGTAGGCATGAGCCAAAACGTTTTGTGGCTCATTTGAAGTTGATAAATTTACCTAGAATATTCAGCTTAGTGACGTTTTTCTGCTCTTTGCTCTTAAAATTTATAGTTTATTGTTTGAACCTGTTTAAAGAGTTAATTATTCAGCTTATCAACATAACATTGATAATTGAGCCTCTTTTTCGTAGAGAATCAAATTGTTAAAACATCGTTTGAGTTGAGTTGAATCCGAGGAAGAAAACCTTTCGCCCAGGAACCCACCCCACCAAAAAAAAAAACAAACTAGAATGTTTACGGAAAATAAACCAAGCGGACAAGTCAGATCATGGCGGTCTTTATTTAAGGTCATGTCATTGCGCATGTCTCACCCTGGAGGCCAGATCTCAATTATCGTTGTCCGACTGGAAGCGAAGTTTTTAAAAAAATTTTTTTTTTAGTTTCGCTTATGTAGAAATAAAGAAAAGAAAAACAAAAGTCAATAAGTATATAATTAATATGGCTCGAAAAGTTAATCCTCTTTATCTTGGTATATTTTTCTTTTACTAAGGTCTTATTACAAATAATATATAATTTGGAGCTTTGAATCGATCACTTTCCACCCGGTTAACAAGAATATATAAATTTTATATGCTTTGAAATAATCATGTCATAAATGTACTTTAGGATTATAGTAGAAAAAAATCACTTAAAATGCGTTTAGGCTTAACGTTTTGCAAGCCTCGTTTCCAAAATCTAAAAATATCGGATTAAACTTATATAATTTCATTATGGCATTAACTTTACAGAAAGTTAATGATTTTCCATTAATTTTGTAGAATAAAATATCACGTTTGCACCTCTTTTATGTTTTTTTAACGGTAAACTAAACTAAAATTCATACTGTTCTTTTAAATACCTATTAGAAAGAAAAATTAATCATTTGTCATGAATTATAATATCAGAGAAAAATATTAAATTTATATAATAAAATAGCATTTTTAAATAAATTTCACGGTGTAAAAACAGAATTGAAGAAAAAAGTTTTCTGCTAAAAATTAAACAAAGCAATATTAAAATTCTTTGTTTGATGAGACTGTAATATTTGGAAGAAAACTATAAAAAATAAGATTAATAAATTATTTCTTTAAATGAAGTAAAATTAAAATGTTACATTTCGGTATAAGATGCGTGGTAAGAAATTCAACATTTTTTTCACTCGTTAGAAACAGAAAAACAATTTGAAAAGGGAGCAGATTTTCGCACTGGCATTTTCCAACTGAATTTTGTTTCTTTTTTCTACATATTTCAAATTGTTTCAATATCGTGTAAAAACATTTAAGATGTTTTTTTACAATTCTTTGCAATCGTCAATTTTATGAAAATTGATTAAACTGATATATATATGATCAAAAAGTGACTTATATTTCATACAAACGGTAATTGAATAAGTTAAATATGTATAATGAACGTTTTCTTTTTCAATTAATAAAACAGTTCTAGATAATTTGTTTCCTTTAATCTTATTTATAAGGGAAATATTCAAAGAGAACTTAAGTCCCTGTTTTAGCAGATTAGACTTAAAATGCGTTGGGGGTCTATTGGATATTGAAGGAATCGAACAACTAGCAACAAGACTGATAAATTTACATCCCGGTTGGTAGTTTTTATTTCAACGTTGAAGATTTATCTCAAAGAAAAATGTGACTGCGCATTTCTCAGAGATGATTCTATTTTATAAATCAAGGTTTCTTTTCTTTCTCAAAGGATGTCCATTAGACCGTCTCGCCTCTTTTTGGATTCCTTTTATATGTTAACTGTAAATTGCCATGACATCTCGAGAAAGATAGTTGTGCGGTTTTTCCATTGTGTGCTGCAATGTTTTCTTTTGAGATTAGTCAGCATTGACTTAAATTTACAGACCCCAGTCTACTGTTATTTAACCCATAACTGGGGAAAGACGAGACAAGTCATACTTTTATCAAGGGTATTATTTGAAAAGTGGAGGCAACAGATTAAGGAGGAACTTGAAATCGACTTACTGATTTCATTTTTCTGTGCCGATAACCGTTACGCTTCCCTCACACCCTTCTCTACTCAAGTATATAAAACTAATAACTATATAAAATTAAATACTGACAAAACTTATGAGTGATAAAATTGGAAAGCAAATAGAAAAAAAGGTGATATTAAAGGAAATTGTTACTATTTCAATTTCGGAAATTACCTGGGTGATCTGTTCGGGATACTTTGAACAGTCAACCTCACGACCGCTGTTTTCACGCTTTAGCTAGCAGAACAAGTAACTCTCTGAACATAAAGGCTGACGTAAAAAGATTATATTTTAACGCAGCTGACGAGGCCACATAAGCAAATAAACAAACACTGACAATTACAGGTAGCTTATTTTCCACACACATGGAAATCTCATCATGAAAGACGAGCATTTGTTGAAGAGAAAGCAGTTTTTTGAGGTGGGAGGGGGACTGAGAGACGCTTCATCACTCTACAGTTAACACTAATGTTCAGTTAGAGAGTATCTTTGTAGGTACAAGTTTCTCAGCAGCTCAAATGATATTGATCAATATTTGACTTCGTCTACTGGGGATTCACCCTCTGGCAACCAGACGTAAGAATTCTAATGTATATACAACATTGTTGAAAAGACTTAGAATATCGATAAGTAAAAGTGAATCAAGCAAAATGTCCATTTCTTTTGTGTTGCTGTTTTAAATGTTGTTTGTCCTTCTCCAGGTTCGAACGGCTTGGCAACAGCAGAAGACGATATTTTATACAAAAGATCCCAATACAAGGTTTAGTGGACACTTGAGGGAAAGGGTTATTGAATGCACGAGGACAAAGTTAAAGGGTTACTGAATTAGGTGCGTAAGAGAAGGTAGTAGGCAGTGAAGATTATTAGGCTAAGGATGATAGAGAACGATTGCCCTTTGAATCGAAATTAAATTGTAGTGTGCAAGGAAGCATCAATGTGGGAGTGTTATTCTTGGCGAAAAAGCGGTCCGGACAGAACTTCCTTACAATTAAAATACAGAAGAAATGAGAAAGATTTGACTTCATGGTTGTAGCATGGCGTGTCCTTGCTGTAACAATGTGAACTGGTGAAACTAAACAATGGAGCGCTCATCTGAACATTTGCCATGGAAATAGCTATATGCTTGCAACATTTTATCTATGAGAAAAGAGGCTTCAAAGTGGAAAATAAGGCATGCAGACTACAGGACAGTTTGTGTATTCTTCTTGCAACACGATTTTCGGCTGTAATTTTAATATTTCAATTTCTTTATTATGTCAGATCTCGCTATTGCTGTTTTCCGACGCAATCTCTTACTATTTTCACTCCTTAACCTTTGCATAAAATTGCCAATATTGTTTAGTGGACAGTAGTCAATATGCACCTGTAAATCGATTGAAATAGAATTACTTATCGCTCAAATAATTTGTTATACTAATGTTCATTCAAGATAAGGCCCAAGAGCTACTCAAGTTAGAGGGTTACCGTGTGGTGTTGTATGGGTGTAAGAAAAGACAATTAACTTGATAGGCAAATTTAGTAATTGCTGTTAACTCATTGACGGTAGACCTGGAGAAACAGAAGCTGAAAGGAGACCGAGTGAAGTAAGATGCTTAACCATCTCGGCAATGATAAGAGCCTGTAGTGCGTTGTAAAAAAAGTGTAAGAGACTAATATTGTGATAATTTGTGGGGCAGACGGTTGCACAGTGTTCTTAACAGGAACTACAGACGATAACCTTCACCAAACTGGAAAGCAAGAAGTAGCTAAGCATTTATTGTAAATTTTGGAGAAAACACGAGCCAGTTCTGGAGCACTTTTCTTTAGGACAATTGCAGGGATACCGCCGAATCTGCTAGCCTTGTGGGGATCTAGTTTAGAAATAATAGCAGAAGCCAAGGACGGAGTTATATGCATATCACTCAGTAGAGAGACATTTCTAGGGTGAAAATGAGGTAGCGATACCTCAAGGAGTGGAGTTGGAAGAGCATTTCCGAGCAAAGCAAACTACTTTATCTGCAGTAGATGACAACACCTCAAATTGATTGAAGAGGGGAGGAACTGAAGATCTGCTCTTGTTCATTAAACTCTTGCAGAGCCGCCAGTAATCTCAAGAATCAAACTTGTGAAAGGCTATACAGTGTCTCAGTGAATAGTGGCTTTGCCTCTTTAAGCATATGCTTGCACTCATTACGAGCGGTGACAAAGACATCTGTTAGAATTGATCCTGTTGCTCTGGTGTGGTCAGAAGTAATTCCTATGGGATATAGCTGCTGAACAGGCGGGGGAGGATCAAGAAGATCGTGGTTTAATTTTGTATTTCCATGCTGGCACGAAAGCTTCGATGTCGGCTTTAACTCAGGAGGAGGCACTTTATTCAACAGGATGATTAAAAAAAAGGGTATCGTGAAGAAAAGCATAAAATGAGTCCCGATCACTGATAACAGGAAGATGTTCCGTTAATTCATGCTTATGCTTTGTATTAGTAATAAAGACAAGTCCTTGGAAAATTTAATTCACTTTTGTCAAACAGGATCCCTAGTTACAGAAAATCTGTTCTGAATCGTAAAATAAAAAATCAATAAAAATAAAGAAATTTAATTTAAAAAAAGCTTTAAATTGCTTTTATTGGAAAGAGGACAATTATCAGAAAGTCAAAAACATAACAGTAAAACTAAAACATTTTCGAAGATCATTTATAGACGCGAGTTCACATAGAATTAGTATTTCTGTCGTAAAGACCTATCTTTATGCAAGTTCTAAGTCCCTAAGTGTCTATTTTATGTTGGAAGTTTATAATTCGAAATCACTTGTTTATATGCAAATGATAAAATCTTGCTGATATGTAAATCGTAAGTACATGCTTATATGCATGCTTGTCTCAAGGTATATGTCCACCATTATATTTCGTGGACTAAAGATGTCAGTTAAACATGATTTAAGATTCTTGCTAAGTAATTTGCGGACTGTAAAAACAAAAAGACGAAGATATTAAGAATAGCAGGCAAATGTCAGTTTTTTCTGTATTTTCATTGTCAATAGAACACTATTTGGACATCACGTGATCTTCAAGGCAATCTGCCAATATAAAAGATTAATCACGATGTTCAAACTTTAGGGATTAGGTGAACACTGCCAGTGATTAATGCTGTTTACAGTTGGGATTAAATGTTTTTTTTTTATAAAAGTCTCGTTTTCCTTATGTTAGTGTGGAGCGGATATTTTAGATTGCTTTTTATCACTGTTTACTAAATATTCACTAATTAAATTTAAAACAATGACTACTTGGTAATTGCAATACACGCTCTTATATTTTATTAAATTTGGAAAATGCTATTCGTGATAAGGAAAAACTAATGGCCCAATACCAGAAAGAAAATTATGTTTCTGTTATCTTTATGCCAATAAAAATGCTATATCTCTTCAGGACGTAGGAAATCATGGCTCTCAACAGCTTCCTTTCATTTAATATCTGAACTGAAAATTGCTGTGATTTCATGTGAAATCTAGTGTTGTCGTTGCCCGTTGCCTTGTCCATGGCTTTAAAATGAGTTTTCCTACCAAGACTAAAAAACCAGTTAACTTTTTTCATCTACAGATGAGGGTGAGGAGAGGATGGATTTATATTTTCCCCAGTTTTTCTCGCTGCATTGAGAATTTCCGCAACGTCTGTCAGTTTAATGGGCCTTGTCAGCTGGCTCAGGGTGTATTGGCAGGGAGTTTGCATTCGCAAGTGGTCCTAAAACACTAAATGCCCTATGAATGCTAAAGAGCCTGCAAGTTTATTCAAATTTGGAAGGGAAAGTGATGAATTTATCCATTTCCATAGAGCATACTGAATGGAAAAGCCCTGGCTAGAATTTGAACTACCAATTCGTATTTACTGCTTGATAACCGTTATGTCACATACAAATTCAAGGTCACCCATATCCACTTGCCACCAGTTTAAAATGCAATGCGATGGCTTCAGATCCAGTAAGATATTAGATTACTATTGGCATTTAGTGATATCTAAAAATGGAACGTTTTCCTCCTAACAGGTGGAGAACATATTAAATATGATTAAATTGTGTTTATACATGTGTCTCAATAACAGAAATACAGGCGTACAAACCTTTTTATAAATACACCTGAATGTGAAATATAATTTCTTTTTTGTAAAAAAATATATGTGACCATTTTGATTAAAGTTCGTATATTTAGTTTAGATGAAAACTTAGAAATTTTCCAACATTTTTTAGTAAAATATTCACTTTCCAAAATTAGTTTATAATTTTAGTTTTATTGGAATGTCAGTTTAAAATGACGCCAAGAATTTGAGATAAAATAAATAATCAAGTGGTCCAAGCGGTTTTTATTCTAGATATTTTTGTAATTAAACTCGAAAAACATTTGAAAATATATTAATATGACGTCATAGCTATGACTGGGATCAGTAATATTCAATTAATTAAAATAGTTTGTCATAGACAATCTAAAAATTCAATTCGCGCTGAAACTGAGAACACAAAGGGGTGGAATTGTAAAATTCACTTTTTAAAAATAGTCGGAGTGAAATGCAGCGACAAAACATTCGACATGCCGTAACCAAGCAAAAACAAAGCAACAATCTAACATCCACTCATAATTGTCAGTTAAGTAAAATATTGAATAAAGACAAACTACCAACAAATTAATAATCAGTTTCAGTGTTATTTATTTCTGGTGTTATTTGGTGGGGTTTATACCCAAGGAAAGACACCCCTGTCGTAAGTTACTCAATACGAAACAATTACCTTCTATCCAGGGGTATTTTTCCAGGCGCTCAAGCTGCAGCAGAATGTGACACAAGGTCGGTGTTTAATGTAGAATTTCCAGACCATCTTAAGTGTTTATTTAAAAATGTATAAAATAAATGTTTTTGGCACAAGGCCGAAAGGGAAGTGGGGGGAATGTTGGTCGTCACTGACTATCCTAGACTTAACTAACCTGAATCACGACCCACTCATTAACAATTGACTCAATCACCGCAAGAAGGCATCCTACATACTATAATACCATATTCACGGGGATACTTGTTAAAAATGGTATATGTAACCAGATAATTCTCTTGAACATTTAGTTAACAATGATGGTATATGCCATCATTGTTAACTACCTTGATGAGACGTATTTTAAACGTCGAACCAAAACATGTAATTTTGTAGTCATAACTTGCATTTTCTAATGTAACAGCTTTTAAAAAAATATTTATTGCTCTACTCTTTTTAAAAATTGATGATATGAATGTTTGAATTTTATTCTTTTCGTTCTTTTACATTTGTATATATATACACACACACACACACACATATATATATATATATATATATAGCATAATCTTTAAAAAGAAAAGATAGATAAGTTGCTGTCAAGAAGATGCTAGGTTTACCACTCCAAAGGGAACGTATTCTTTACAGACTCAAATGCACGAATTCGGAACAACAACCAACAGTAACGAACAACAAATGCCAATATACAAATTAACAAGATTTAATTATAATTAGACAATACATGAAAACATTAATGCAAGAGAATGCGTGGAAAGATGTGTGCTATACACTTCTGTGTGGAAAGATGTATACGTTATATTCTGAGATTAAAAGTTGGAACAATCACTTGGCTTCAGTATTTCGCCTGAAATAAAATAGGGTTTTCTCTTTTTCCTTTTCTCTCTTTCTATTGTTTTATATTTATCTTTGTTCTTTCTACTTTCAGTTCGTTCGCTCGAGCAGTGGATTCTTTGGATATATTCTCCTTTCATCCCTGTTATGAGTTTGCCCCCCACCAAAAAAAAAAACTGGTCGTTTTCTCGCTTTGTCATATATTCAGCAATGTAGAATTTATTTGGATCGTTCATTCAAATGAATGTATCACACATGCCTGTCTTAGGTGCTTGTCACACTTAGCAGTTCATATATGCATTTGATGTAAGCAGCATAATGTTTTGAGTTGAATTGGAATTCTTCTTCATCGTGTGATTTCCTTTGCTTAACGGTAACAAGTAAAAGGAGATGTTGTTCACACAAGACTTGGTTCCCAATTTATTTTATACTGGGAGTTTGTATGAGTTGGGGGACGGCATTCCTTCTTTTCAGTTCGGTGAATCCATTCTCACGATAGTTTCATGGATGGTTCGACTTTCTTTGCCCCAACTGAAATTCTTCGATTAATTCCCGCTCAACGTTCGTACTTGATCACGTGATTTTTCACGTGTGTGAGAATCTATTTTTAGCTTCCATTCAGATCTGTTGCTGGATTCAGCCTGTCTTACCTAATTGCTTTTGCAGCCAACAACTACTATTACAGATTGAAAAAGAGGGGGATTTATTATTAGAGAGATTGAAAGAGAAGTGTAAAATGCGTGTGGTTTATGGGTTTTTGTTGCGTAAGAACATAACAACACACACACACACACACATATATATATAGATTGCATCTAGCAAGAAACAGCCTGTCGCCTCTGAGTGTTGACTTCAGTGTTCACTTTTATATTTATATTCATATACGCTCTATCTCTGATATTGAGCACTTTATCCCATAATATAGCACACCTTAAAACTATATTTCTTCATATATATATAAATATATATATAAATTAATAACAGTGAGAGAATTTTAAATATCGTATATACCCGTGTATAATGAGAATTTTTTGCATGAATTTTACCCCCCCCCCCCTCGAAAAATTTACTTGCGTATAGTGTAAAACTTGCATCTGTTGTTTGCGTAAAAAAGTGATAACTCGCACTATACACGAGTATATGCGGTATATTTTTCCAATATTATTCTACTCTTCTTTTTCAAGGAGTTAGTCTTTCCCCTTCCGATATAATATCTTAGAATTTTCAACTATTGTCGCAACAAAGACATTATACGTGGCGTTCCCAGTGCAAGGAAGATAAATTTTATTTGATAGATTGGCGCAACACATTTTTCTCTTCGCCTACACTGATTACTGTTGAACGTTTAAAATACGTTGTCAACATTGTATTAAAATTTAAATACAAGGATGTAATGAAAAGTCCTTGGTTCGACCCACTACCAAATATTAAATATTTTTGTCTCTTTATTCGCACCGAGAACTTTTTAGCATCACTTTTAGTGCCTTATTCAGCAGACCGATCTCACGAACTGCAGTGAGTGAATTCAGGTTTGACCATTAGATGTACCACCATCCTTAGTTAACAGTATTAAATTTTATAGGTCGTGTGGGGATAACTTCACATAGTTACAAAATCTATTTAAAATGTATTTACTGAAAAGCAACTAGAACCTACTTCAGAGCCCGTGAATTTGGATTTCAATTTCACAGACGGGAAAGTGAAACTTTTGCGTAAAAATACCGACGAATTCTGCACTAGGGTTTATTAATAAGTGAAGATAGAAGACCTTTTCTCTCGACTTCTTTCACAATTCCTGGTGCGGTGAAAGAATCTTTGATCGTGTGTTCGTTTTTAATAGTAGTAGTAATAGTTACGATAGACTTCTTGGTTCATACACTTCCTGGGAAGGGGATTTTAGTTAGCTTTTCGGCTTTGGTTTCTGGAATTGATTAGTTCGTTTAGGAGGTAAGGATTCGATTTTCCTTTTTCTTGATTTTCAAAAAATGAGATTCGAAGAGAGGGCACCGATGGTATCGTCACAAGCAGCAAGGATTTGTGTAGAAAATCCAATGGCAACGGCGAAAAGGAACCCTCAGGGTCATTTCTTTGTTTTTAAATAAATTTTCAGTTTGTATTTCGAGAATTTGCTAAGCCATCAAATCTAACTCTCCTTCCATTAGGGCTCCTAAATGTACGGCCCTATGTCAGAACAGCGAAATAGAACTTCATTTTTCATCAAATTAGTCTACTCAAATCAATTGATTTGATATTTAAATTTAGCTCTTGGTTACGCACCTGTCGATTTCTAACCATCTCGTGACCGGAAACCATAAGTATACTCCTATTTCCTGGAGATCTCTCCTCAGCAGTACCTTCCCATTTCGTTAAATGGAATATGATCATAAGGGACAATTTTACACCTGCGGCTCTAACACTGATGCAGTTAGACCATTTTTATTTATAACCGATGTGTGTGGCCATGTAGCGCATTCCATCTGCCTGACCACCTCCATATTAACCTCACCGGGTAGACGTTAAGGTCATTAAGCGCAGAAAGAAATAATTGTCTTGTAAATGTACTTTTAGAAAATAGTGGTTTGTTTTGCGATGTTAACCAATTCGTTCAAGGAGAAACTCGTATGAAACCAAAAAAGAAAAGCTTTAGTTTATAACATCTGGTAAAAAGAGCAACATTTGAACAAATTCAGATTTTAGAGATTGTTTCGAAATAGCAACAGAGTCTCTCTGTTTGGTGTCGAACTGGACTTTGAATATTCGTTGGTGTTAAGTTGAATAAAAATAAAAACGACTTCTTTTGGTCACGATTGCATTTGGCAACATTCGACAGTTTTACTCTGGGTAGTGATGAACTGTGTGTCGTGTTATGTCTAAAATGAAGCAAAAGACAAAAAAAATTTTCAAGGAAAAGAAACACGATTTCAAACAGTATTTGAAATAATTCATTTTTACCTCACTTAACAGTATAAATATTTTTAATCGTAGCGCCAGTTTGAGAAAATCTAATGTTCAATTCCGTTGAATTGGTTGGTTAGGATTTATGGAATGCAGAAGAAAAGCTTTAATTAAGGTTCAGGCAAAATTATTTTAACATGTCTATATTTCTGAGAAATTTACATTGTTCGGACTTTTGTCCTCATTTTCTCATATTCACGACGTTTCGGCCGTTGTACGCTCTGGCCTTATTCAGGTGATATACGTTGGAATTTTTACTGTGATAAAACCGTTGGCTGAAAAAATTCAATGACTTAACCCAAAGATTTGTGAGTTCAATACCAAGCCACAGCAGAGGTGAATAAAAACTTGGAGAGTTGAGTTATTAAAGGGAAATAACTGAAACTGATATATCCGGAAAAGGCATGGCACGTGGAACTAGAACAATCTGGAAGGAATAAAGTGTTCGGTTCGAAATCCCAAATTATATCACCTGAAGAAGGCCTGAGCGTACAACGGCCAAAACGTTGTGAATATGACAAAGATGAGAACAATCAGAATAATGTGAAACATATTTTAATCATCCGTTTTGATGTATTACTTACAACATAAATTTATCGAAAAGGTTGCAAATTTTAGTGAAATTTGTTCAGATTCTATATTACCAGATTGCAAAGATAAGAGAACTGGAAACTTCACGCGAAAGCATTTTGAATTATCAACATTGCAAACAGTTTCGTATAAAACGCACGCTAGCAACAATACGCAATTCTGAAAAGAATTTTCACCTTTCTAGAATGCTGCTGAATCCAATTCAGTTAGGCTTAAATTTGTTTGGCACAATCTGGTGATAGGGATGAGATCAAGGAGATTGTTGAGCTAATTGTAATATGTGACATACCTCAGATGATAGTAGAATATACTTTGCCTACAGTGTTACGTCAAAGACAGGTAAGTGGAAGGGTTGGCCAGGAGGGGGTTGAGAGCTCCCAGTCACTCAATCCAAATTCGTGCTTGATACGATGTCAGTAGCTTACCCACGACATATCCACTCAACAGACCCAGCTGCGTCTAGGTTGGTAAAAACGGCTACTGAGACATTAAGTTTATAAGTCTCAAAGATTCATAAAATAACATTCATCCTCAAGGACACATGGCCCAGTGGATAAAAGCGTTGGTTGGATGCAATAACTTGACCTAAAGTTGTGAGTTCAATACCTAACTGAACAAAATCTTGGAGAGCTGAGTTAAAAGGAGATAAAATGAAACATCCAGAAGAAGCATGGCGCGTGAAACTAGAACATTCTAACCCAGTGGCCGAAATAAAAAATTCAGTTCGAAATTCCAATTACCTGAAGAAGGCCGAACCATCGTGAATATAGCAATAAAGATGAGGACAACAGTCCGAACAATGTAAATAAAATTATATTTAAAATAAAATATAATATGATCTTATCTGAGTTGTTTATATTCTGCACTTTGTTCTCTTCTTTCTTTCTTGTCGCGACCCATTTTATTTATTTTGTGACTCACTGAATCGCAACTCCATACTGAAGTGAATCTGCACATAGTGGCAAAACGAAAGTCTTCATCAGATAATGATGTTGGTCTCTGGTATAGTTACGGAGCTGGAAACACACACGCACACATAGACACATATTTAGGTGTTTACTTGTTGCGATTAGAGTTTTCTCTTGATTAATAACAATTATGACAATCAATGAGATCAGAATAACTAACATCCAAAAAGATAGCGAATACCTTTGTTGTGAAGAGGAGGAGGGAGAGATAGAAAAGAAGAGGGAGGTGCGTTACTTAATAACAAAGGTGATCGCTGTGTAATTCAATAAGAATTAGGCAAACGAATTGGATTCAATCCTAAAATTTAAAGGTATCGGCAAAACCCAGAAGGTGTCTTTAATAACTCTTTGACCCCCCCCCCCAAAAAAAGATGAGAAATGCTGAGGGATGATGCCATTTCAGTTAAAAGATTTCACAAATAGAAAGAGAAAATATACCAGGAGTTATATAAATTGGAATAGTAAAGCGGCAATTCTGCTCATTACTGGAACAAAATATCTTTGAATAATGGCGATTTACAGGTGAAACAATAAATTGAAATGATTCAGACAATAGCAGATAGCAATGGTCGGTAGCAACTGCTGGCGTGAAAAATGATGCTGCATCAGGCATGGCTCTCATGGCTTTTAATCTTAACTGATTAGATGTTAACATGATCATGTTTTGTCTTGGTGAATTAGGATGGGTTACAGAAAATATCACGTTCAGTTTCAGGTTTGCTTGTTACTTGCCTGCCCCTAACCTAGCTCTTAAGGGCTAAGGCAATGAGCATATTTATTCATAAGTGTGAGTAGTCGGGGAGCATCATGACCGGTTTTTGAGAGTTTTTTTTTTAATTTTAAAGGATGAAGCATTCAAGACGTCTTGAGAGTCACATTTAACGAATTGAAACATTTTCTAACTGCAACGGTATACGCTGCTTTTTAACAAAACCTGCCACCATTTTGAGCGCATTTGCATGTACCCAGTCTACCCTTATTAGACTGAGTTTCATAATGAGTATATTGGTTTTATATTTCTACCCCAACGTTATTTTCAGTATATATTATTATTATTATTATTATTATTATTATGATTATTATTATGATGATGATGATGATAATAATAATAATAAAAAAGAAGAACGTAAGTGAACTAGTGAGATTTTTTTCTGAGGTCAAAATTAGCGGTAATTTTGTTAGAATGAATTTTTTTTATCGTGTTGCAGTAAAGAAATTGAACAGTTTGATATAAACTGTAATTACTGTCTTTTTAACCAAGACATTTCACAGTTGCGATTAAATCTTCTCCAGAATGAATAGTTTTTGTGTAAATCTAAACACTTAATCCGAGATATATCTGAAATACATTCATTAATTTTGCCTCGGATTCATTTCAAGTTCCTCTACTTCTATTAAAGCTGTTTGCATCTTTTTTCTTTTTCAGAAAATCTTGTTTTTTTTCTCCTCAGTGACATAATGCCAATAAACAGATTATATTCTTCTATATGTCGTCGGCAATCATAACTCTCCACAACTTCCTATCCTCTGCAGCTCTGCGCAATATTTGCCTTTTTAGTGTAGCAATCACTCTGTTCTGACACCCATTTACAGAAGTTCATTATGGAGGTAACTAGCTGTTTCCCTTTGTCTTATTTGCCTTCAATGTCATGTGAGTGTCAAATTTGCCAAGCATTCTTTCTTCATTATGTACCAGAAATTATAACTGATTATCTAAGATACTTTTGTTTACATTTTTTCGTAACTTCTTCGTTTCTCACATATCTCCATGTTATTCTCAGCATTCTTCTGTAGAGCAATATTTCTGTTGTCTCTTTTTTATCTGTGAAGAAATTATCCAGAATTTACTGCCATATAGGAGGATTGATATTACATAACAATTCATAATTCTTTTCTCTGTTTCTAAGAAAAAAATTCCGTTTCTTAATACTTTCTTTAGCGTTTAGAAGGCATCTTTCGCTGAGATTCCTGTGTGCCTTGTACCAAATTTTCCAGCGTCTGTTAAAACTGTCCAGCTAAACTTACGTACTTGCTTGATTTTAATCGAACCTTTCAGTTTGGGGTGTTGATCTTGTCAACGACCACACACTCTTTCACAAAATTGATAGTTTTTCTTTTTGTTTTCCTTTACTACTTTGTTTAGGAGTTACAAAAACAATAGGTTTCATAGCTGATCTGTGAAATTCAAGTAGTGCTTTACTCCTCCATCGTAGATTATTTTTGTCCAAAAATGTCTCATAAAAATGGACTCTTGTGTTATTTCGTCTAGTCTTGGCCGTGTCAGTTTCTCGTACGACAATCTATTCGAGTAAGATTAAGAAAAGACATTGCGTAGCACTTACCTATCCTTATCAGATGTAAATCAGTCATTTTTTTTGTGAAATCGTATATTAAAACTGTAAAAGTTATCTCTCTCGCTGGAAGATATATTTTCTTTTTCAAAACAAATCTACATTTTTTATTCAAAGATACGATAGGGTGGTGTAAAAATTTTCGACCCGATCCACCTTCCAAATCTGACCAAACAACAATTTTTTAAATTACCTCTACCACACACACACACACGCACACACATATATATATGCATGCATGTAAGTAATATGTATGTATTATATAAAATTCCGTATCTTAATGAAGCGAATTTTTTATACAAATATTTTTCAATGGTTTCTTTCTTGTCAATGGTTTGATTTTGATTTTTACATACAGGTTGCGGCAGAAATATCTCCCACAAAATGGTAAGACATTAGCAACATGAAGACACCATTGCCACTATTGCCTTACAAGTATGTGAGAGGTGTTTATGCTGCACCCTGTATAAAGAAAATAACATTTCTATTTATGTACAAAAAGGGATATACAAAAATATAGGCGACTCTTCGAATCGGGTTTTGCATTCGCTGATTGAACAAATCGGAAAATACGAAAAAAAAAAAAAATCCAGAAAAATTCTCCAACGCAAAATTTGAATTTGCCTTACACCGGGCAATCCACGCGATCCACACAGAAGATGTTTATGCCTAAACCTTTTGTGGTCTCCGCCATTTTAAAAATTACCAAAGTGTTTCCAACTGTTCGACACATTCGATCGTTGCTTCCTTTGTGACCACGTTTTGTTTTTTGTTTTTTCTGTCGGAATTTAGAATAGGAATTTCTATAAAAATTCGACTTTTATTAAAAAAATGTACCGAAAATTTTATTAAAATCCAAATCTAGATTTTTAACAGGTTTTTACAAATGTTTGTCTAAAAAATTCTAATGCATGTTTAATGACTGTTTTTTTTAAAGGTTAACAATTTTTCACACTATCTCCGGTTGTATAGAGTATATTCAAGTATATCCAAGTAATGTTTTTATATAATACTTCCAATCTGTATCAATAACGGCGCAGTTTTACAATGAAAAATTACTTTTATACAACTAAAATATTTTCTTCCTACTAACATAAATATTTACATAGCATTGTATTTTGTATTATAAATAATATACACAGTTTAATCTATATAGAAGGATGTGTCTAGGTTATAGGCATCTACTGCGCCATTTTATACAAATGGACGTTCAAATTTGCGAATTTTGGTATCAGTGGTAGTGAGTTTTTTGACCCCCACTACCAACCGAGGGCAAGTGTACATATCCTAACACGGCACTATTCTGAAATCATGTTAAACCAATTTGCTGATGAGTTTGATCCCCACTAGGAGACTTATTGTGGGCTTTTAAGCGATGTGAAAACAGTTTAATTTAAATATTACACTTGCTTGAAAGAATTCCGATATATTTTATCGATTATTGTTTATATTCACTTCATATGTAATTTTGTTGCTGTCACTGGTGAACCAGGAGCTGAGAACAGAGAAGAAAACAAAATAATTTTGACTGGAAATGAAAAATTTCGCACTTCGTTTAAATCTGGCGATATTTTTTTTAGAATGATAAATAATTTTTTACTATTCCGATCAGATTTAACCATTTCGGTGAAATATTAATAAAATTCTATTAAAATTCTAAATAACGATAAAATTACTTTTTATTTTTAAAGATTCATTATTTTAGCAAAATTAATTTATTGCAATTAGTTGAGAGAAAAGATCTTTCATGCTGATCATTTTTCAATGAAAGGAAAAAGTTCGATTATCTGACTGACTTTGACTGGAATACAAATGTGTTACTTGGTCTACGACTGAAATAATGTCGATCATGAAACATTAGTTTCTCGAGTAAATAGAAGAATAAATAATTAAATCCATTAGTAATATATAAAGTTATCCATTACAGCCAAAGTGAAATTCTAGTTTGTATTTGTTGCCTCACTGGAGTCAATTAACAAAAGCAATTTCTGAAGTAATTCTATTTGGAAAAAAAAAAAAAAATCCATCATATGCTTGTGTTCAGTGACTTTTGAATAGGTAGTAGAAGTTTGCATGTTTTTTCACGATATCCGATGTCAGTGCCTACCTGAGTTCCATTAATATTCTAGTAAACAGAGCAGCAATAAATGAGAACGTTTGGAATGTCATAAAATATGAAGCAATCGGTTCAACATGGCATCCATGATTGCGCTCTTCCTGATTTCCCGCCATACTGACTTCTACTTTCAGACTGAATATCCGGTTGCTAATAAACTACAATAAATAGGGAAAGGGTTTTGACATGAGGAAAAATAAAGAATAATTTACAACAGAAAAATGAATGTCAGAATTGTAAAATGAACAAAACAAAAAAGAAATATTCGTAAAAATTTTAGTTTTAGTTTCCCCCACTTTCATTCTGGACTTGATTTCTTCGTAGACGATCGAAATATTAATTAAAATGCATTGACTGAAGAATTAAATAGTAATATTAGTTGTTTCGTTATAAGGAAACATTTGACATTAACTGACCGAACAGCTTGTATTACTGTCGTCTGAAATGTATAAAATCTTTGAAAGAAATTTTCAGGAAGATAGGTTTCTCAAGTCCCGTTGTTGTTATTGCTCTTTCCAGTTTTGATGGGAGTTTCCTCCCTAACTTTTTGTTTGAAATAGTGTGGAACATCAACATATGTCATTTTTTTTCTTCGAGTTACATGTGGTATCTATTTTAGCTGATTCTGCTGTTGAAAGTCTTCAAGTAATGTGGTTTTTGTTATCTGATACAGTTTTCTGTTTGTGATTCTGTAGTGCCAAGCCACAAGGTCTCAAAGAGTGTGGTCTTCGATCGCGCGAAGCCATTTTTAACCATTTAATCTTAGAAAGCGGTTGTATATAGCCGACAGTTTAGATACTTCTGAACGGGTTTGTCGCTATGTGTGACTCACATGAAAGTCTCAAAAGAGAAGTTTCAAAAGAGTATAAAATAGAAAAAAGGCCTCTCACAGTCCCTCGATCAAAGGTAAGGAACGCATAAAATGCTCCTTTTGTTTACAAAGGCTCGGTTGTTGAAATTTGATGCAAACAGCCTCAAGGACTCTGAGATGGGAAAAAAGCGTCATCATACTCGGCGGCACAAATACTTCCCAGTGTGGTTCTTAAAACATAACTTTGACTACTTGAACGCAAATAGGTAGATACATATTGCATAAAAATGTTGCGTAAAAAAGGCTAGAAATTAGACCAATTTTTCGGGCTTTGGAAACAAAAGTGTTTACGAAAGATGATGATATAAAAAACCCATCCTTGCGTTCTACGAGAACATCTAAAAAAGGGCAATATCCCATCACTCTCAACCTCCCTAGTGAACTGAAGAGATGGATGGAGAGAATTGAGTTCCGCAAAAAATCAGTGGCATCACTGGCGGAATCAAAAATTGAAAAGGTGTCATCAATGTACCTCGTATAAACGTAGGTTTTACAGAACTTGTCAAATAGAAGTCACTCATGATAGCCTACAAAAATATTGGCTAGTATAGGGCCCAAAGGACTACCCATTGCAACACCGTCCGTCTGGGCATACATAATATCGTTCAAACTGAATTCAACACCTTCAGTTGCCAGGCGCATACATTACAAAAACAAATTATCAGGAATGCTATCCGGGTCCAAATTACCTCTATAAAGGATATCAGCACGGTTTCATGAAGAGGCACATTAGTATACAAGCTGACGATGTCCAAAGACAGCATCATTTTATTTTCAGACTCAGTATCTAAATTTATGGTGAAGTTTGAAAAACAGAAGTAGTCAGAGATATTGTGTGCTGAGAAGAAATCAGACCCCGGCTGGAGAAGTTCAGCCAATCATTTGGCCAATTCGTCTATTTCATTTAAGTCTATTTTCTATTTCTGTGGGTACAAGTCTTTGTTTATATATATATATATATATAGTTACATTAGAACATATATTTATTATAAACTGTTACATTAGAATATATAAGTTACTACATGTAGTAATGTAAGAGTGTATAATAAATATTTATTGCTCTACTCTTGTATTGAGCCCTCTTAAATTAATGTTTTGAACGTTGCAATTTTATTCTTCGTTCTTTTACATTTGTATATATATATATATATATTAAAAAGAAGAGAGGTACCGCAAACTTTTTTGGTTGTAATGTGGGTTTTTTTTTTTTTTTTTTTAAAATATTATTCTTTATTTTTCATAGTTTTACATAGTTTTACAACACGTGTTTCTGGTCTTACGACCGTCTTCAGGTAAAGGGTGGAGATTTCCACATATTATTAAAAATAATTATTAAAAATAATTAATTTTTTTCCTTTATGCTTTTCAATGTTACATCTTCTCTATATGAGACATTCTCTGTTTTTGAAAGCCTTCTTTCCTCATTGCGTCCCTGAAATTATTGTCTTTTTTTCATTTTAATTATGTGTCATTCTAGTTACCAATCTTTTTAGAACACTCTCGTTGCCCAGCATTCAATTCCATACGCGGGTATAAATTCGCTGATACATACAATCAGCTGTAATTTGAAATAAAATATTTTACAAAAGCCTCTCCGTTAAACCTAACTGCGATATATTTCACAATTTCTTATCAATATCCTGGTCTTTGTTTAGAATAGACACGAATCGGTAACAATCACTAATTACCCGCTCATAATAGGAAACCTCGTGTCATCGACTGGCGTGGAAGTGAAACGTGATTCTCGTATCTTACACTGGTTAAACTAAATTGGAAACAATTCTTCGGATTTATTACCTGTAATTCTAGCATTTATATTCAAATCAAGCATAATAATTGCAGAAATCGAATTAAGGATCACAGTAGCTCATTGTGAAATATCAAGAGATATAAACACAATTACTGGAGGCGGCTGAGCATATAAATCTATACATTCATTTGAATTTTGTCTTTTGCGGGAAAGCTGAGAAGAGCGTTAATAAGTCATCGGTAAAGGTATCTGTTTCTCTTCCATAACAATAAAAATTGAAATTAAATGTACTCATATATGTGACATTGAGGCCGTGGGGTGGTTAAATGTTAATTCTAAGTAGAAAAAGGGTTAAACCGAAAATGAAATATAAACTGGAAGATAGAGAGATAGGGAGAATGGAAGACATTTTCCCTGGTAATGTGGAAGTGAAAAAAGGTTCATCTGGATTGTTTCACTCTTACGAATTGGAACGATGCACCAAGAGTTTATTTTTTATCTATCAAAAATCTGGCATCTGGGTAAAGCAAATTGGGAAATGGATTTATCTCTTTCTTGGGAAATTAGAAAAAAACACATGACATTGTCGAGAATAGAGTCAGACGGGAATTATATTTTCGTTGGCAAAAACGAATTGAGAAATGAAAACAGAATGAACCTGCTGCGAGGGTTAGGATTATGAAAATCTATCCTGGTGGTCTAGTTTATGTTTTCCCTAAGACGACAATCTGCTTTGTGTTCGCACTGGACATAAGTAAAAAAGGGGTCAGAGAATTGATTTTAATGAGAATAAACTAAGCCCTTTCACCTACGCACTTTAAAAATTAGATTTGTCACAAAGACAGTTATGCACAGCTCTGAGAAGTGTGCAGAGTTAGAATACCGAGAAGGAAGGAAGGAAGAAGAGGCAGAATTTAGCCCCGCCTGTGTGGAGTGGTGGTGTGAGATATGAAGTGAAGCAGGTTTGAGTTAAGTGAGGAGCAATCCCGTTACTACTCCCAAGGAAGGTAGATAATTCTCCAATTTTGAAAAGTTGATTAAGAAAGCAGAAATAAGGAACAAAGAAAATCTTTATTACGATTAATGTGAGCATTGGAGAATCACCAAATCCCCAGAAACATTAGGCCCCAAGTTAGTTTTGGGCTGAAGTACATATAAACAAATGACTTTGGGAGCTCAGGAACTTGGGTTGAGATTCTGCATCGAGTGACTCTGGAATCCACCAGATTTTCTGATTCCAAGAACTTTGAACCTAGCTCTTTCAGAAGTTTAGACAAAGCCCAGTGTCACTATTAGAGATTGATGCGGGAGGGGTTATTTTTTGTTGTATCAAGAGCTATATAAACCAGTTGAAGATTACCCCCATTAATCTTTCGTTTTATTTTTTGTCGTAAAGATTTTCTTTTTCCTTAACGGCTTGAACCAGCGCTGCTATATTACGACCTTCGATCTTCAGCTGCTCTAAGATCAAGAATAGAGCGTGGGCAGAGTTGGTGTGGATCTAAGCGGCCAGCAAATAAAAACCAGCTTGAACCAGTGTCAGCATTGACCAGCGCAGAGTTAGCCATGTGGTTAAAACGCCGTTCTAAGACCCTGAGGACCGGCCCACTAAATGTGGTTACACCATATATGTATGGATCAAATATAGATAAGAATTCGACAGAATAATAGGACAGGGAAAAATAGGAAAAGTTTATAAGTTTAACATTTAAGTTTTTGGTTCATTTCACTCCAAGCAAGGTGACAATGCCACTAAGACACAAGGTGAAACAAGTGAAATAAGGAAAAAAAATTTAGAAGAAACAGGAAACCCAATTCTAAAGAGCAAACAAGAGATAAACCTCTATTCTTGTTCATCAGAATATATATATATATATATATATATATATATATATATATATATATATATATATATATGTATTTGGGTGTATAAAATTTGCTTTCTTGAAGAGAGAGAGAGAGGGAGAGTTTATCGATATCAAGTGCGGACATGGGAATCAACACTGCAATGGTGAAGGTCATTTTCATCCTTCAATATGATCACTCAACTGTGGCATTATATCATTTATAGCGGTATTTGTACTCTCATCGTTCTTTTTACTCTCTTTGCTCTTTAAATTCCCCCTCTCTCTCTTCGTACTTTCTATTCTTTCTCTCTTTCACTCTCTTCGTTCTTTCTAATCTAACTCTATCTCTCCTGTCTTCGTTCTATCTAATCTCTCTTTCTCTTCATACTTGCTATTGCCCCCTTCTCGCTCTTTCTAATTTCTATTCTCTCTCTCACTTTTGGTTTGTTCTAATATATATATATATATATATATATATATATATATATATATATATATATATATATATATATTGTGTGTATTTAGGCAGCATTTTTTCATTTATACATGTTTCATAAAATAAACTATGAAATCTCCAGAAATATCCTTAAATGCCTATACTTAGTAACAGAAGCCATTGGTTCATACCAACGGCTTTCCCTACTCAATACTGATCGGATTCACTCTCGCGTGGTCATGTGTGACGTCATGAGCTGTTGTGCGATTTTCGCTTTCAGCGTCTTATATGCACGTGTTTATCGTTGCTTGGAAATCATCCATGTAAACAAACAAGACTATCATCAATTTCTTGTTCGTGTATTGCTTAAATATATTGTGTAATTGTCATCTTTGATAATGGCTTATGTAAGCCGAAAGCTTAGATTGGATTAAAAATATGTATCAATATTGTGATTTTCTTTCATTGTTTAATGATAATGTTATTAAGCTTATCAGACTATATGAAAAAAACTTACATAAAATATATAGACAACACTTATCTATATTATTTAATGAAACATATATATATATATATATATATATATATATATATATTCATTTTGTCTATTCTCTCTCTTTCTCTCAATCTTCATTCTTTCTATTCTCTCTCTCACTCTTGGTTCTTTCTATTCACACTCTCTTTCTATTCTGTCTCTGTTTCTCTTCGTTAGTTCTTTTGTTTCTCTCTTTCCCTTTCACATTTTATTCTTTGTTTATCTTTTTATCTGTTCGTTCTCTTGTTTCTGTCTCTCTTCGTTCTTTCGTTTGTCTCTTTCTCTTTCTCTTCGTTCTTTCGTTTGTCTCTTTCTCTTTCTCTTCGTTCTTTCGTTTGTCTCTTTCTCTTTCTCTTCGTTCTTTCGTTTGTCTCTTTCTCTTCGTTCTTTCGTTTGTCTCTTTCTCTTCGTTCTTTCGTTTGTCTCTTTCTCTTTCTCTTCGTTCTTTCGTTTGTCTCTTTCTCTTTCTCTTCGTTCTTTCGTTTGTCTCTTTCTCTTTCTCTTCGTTCTTTCGTTTGTCTCTTTCTCTTCGTTCTTTCGTTTGTCTCTTTCTCTTTCTCTTCGTTCTTTCGTTTGTCTCTTTCTCTTTCTCTTCGTTCTTTCCGATCATTTGTTTTTCTTTCTCTGTTTGTCCTTTGTTTCTCTCTCTCTCTGTTCGGTCTTTTGCTTCTCTATCTCTCCGTACATTTGTTTCTCTCCCTTTCTCTGTTCGTTCTTTTGTCTCTCTCTCTCTGTTCGTTCATTTATTTCTCTCGCTCTGTTAGTTCATTTATTTATCACTATCTGTTTGTTCTTTTGCTTCCCTCTCCCCGTTTTTTCTTTTGTTTCTCTCCCTCTGTTCATTCTTTTGCTTCTCTCTCTATGTTCTTTTTTTTCTCTTTTCTGTTCGTTTATTTGTCTCTCTCTCTCTCCCTGTTCGGTCATTTGTTTCTCTCTGTGTTCGTTATTTGTTCCTCTCTGTCTGTTCGTTCATTTCATTCTCTCTCTCTCTCTCTTCATTCATTTTTCTCTCACTCTCTTCGTACTTTTATCTCTCTCTCTCTCTCTCTGTGTTCGTTCTTTGTCTCTCTCTGTTCGATTTTTTGTTTCTCTCTCTCTCTGTTCGTTCTTTTTCTCTCTGTTCGTTCATTTGTTTCCCTTTCTCACTGTTCGTGCTTTTGTCCCTCTCTCTCTCTGTTCGTTCTTTTGCTTCTCTGTCTCTCTATGTTCGTCATTTGTTTCTGTCTCTCTGTGTTCGTTCCTTTGTTTCTCTCCCTGTTCGTTCATTTCATTCTCTTTGTTCGTTATTTGTTCCTCTCTTTGTTCGTTCATTTGTTTTTTTTCTTTCTGTTGGTTCTTTTTATGTTCTCTCTCTCTCTCTCTGAACGCTCTTTTCTTTCTCTTTCTCTCATTGATCGTTATTTTGTTTCTCTCGCTCTCTCTGTACGTTATTATGATTCTCTCTCTCTGTTCGTTCTTTTGTTTCTCTCTATCTATCACTCTGCGCGTTCATTTGTGTGTTTCTCTCTCTGTTCGATCATTTGTTTTTCCCGATCTGTCTGTTCGTTATTTTGTTTCTCTGTCTGTCCCTTCTTTTGCTTCCCTCTCTGCTCGTTTTTTGTTTCTCTCCCTCTGTTCGTTCTTTTGTTTCTCTCTCTCTCTCTCTGTTCGTTTTTTGTTCCCCCTCTCTCTGTTCGGTCTTTTGGCTCTCTCTCTCTCTCTCCCTCCCTCTCAGTTCGTCCTTTTGTTTGTTTTTCTCAATTCGTTCTTTTGTCTCTCATTCTCTCCGTTTGTTCTTTTCTACTTTCTGTTCGTTCTTTTGTTTCCGTCCGTTCTGTTGTTTTTCTCTTTCTCTTTTTGATGTTTTGTTTCTTTCTCTCTCTCTCTCTTTATTCGTTCTTTTGTTGCTCTCTTTCTCCCTCTCTCTCTCTCTCTCTCTGATCATTCTTTTCTTTATCTCTCTTTGTACGTTATTTTGTTTCTCTCGCTCTCTCTACTCGTTGTTATGTTTCTCTGTTTCCGTTTTTTGTTTCTCTCTTTCTTTCACTCTGTTCGTTCATTTGTGTGTTTCTCTCTCTCTCTCTCTCTCTCTCTCTCTCTCTCTGGCTGTTAGTTGTTTTTATTCTGTCTGTATTTCTCTTCGTTGCTTCTTTTGTTTCTCTCTTTCTCACCGTTCATTTTTCTCTCGTTGACTCTTTCTGTTCGTTCTTTTGTTTCTTTCTCTCTCTTCGTTCGTTTGCTTCTCCCTCTCTGTTCGTTATTTTGGTTCTCTCCCCTCTGTTCGTTTTTTGTTTCTCTCTCTCTCTCTGTTCATTATTTCATTTCTCTCCATCTTTCTGTTTGTTCTTTTGTTTTTCTCTCTCTCTCTTGTTTCTCTCTCTGTTCGTTCAATTGTATGTGTCTCTCTCTCTGTTCATTCATTTATCACCCTGTCTGTACGTACTTTTGTTTTTCTCTCTGTTCGTCCTTTGGTTTCTGTGTTCGTTCTTTTTGTTTCTCGTTCTCTTTGTTCGTTCTTTGGTTTCTCCCTCTCACTGTTCGTTCTTTTGTATCTATTTCTTTTTGTTCGATCTTTTGTTGCTTTCCCTGTCTCTGTTCATTGTTATTTTTTCTCTCTCTTTCTCTGTTCGTTCTTTTGTTTCTTTCCGTCTCTTTCTCTGTTCATTTGTTTCTCTTTCTCTCTGTTCGTTCTTTTG
>OZ038517.1:56253155-56658155 GCA_964036315.1 Acanthosepion esculentum | reverse complement strand
ACGACATGCTGTACTAATTGGCATTCTCACTGGAAGCTTAAATATGAACATTTCAAGTACGTCATCTCGTTGTGAAAAGAAAAGAACTCTGGAATTTGTTGGCGAGGATCTCAGATTCAACACGGAGGCCTACATCAAGTGCGCTGATAGGGTAGTGCTGCCTTTTATCAAGAGTTTGGATGCTGGAAGACACTATGTCTGGAAGCAGGACTTTGCACCATGCTACACAAGCAGGAGAACCCAGTCGTTTCTGAGACCACTTCATCCCTTACATATGGCCACTTAAGTCCCCAGACTACAATCCACTGCATTATTATGTGTGGGGCGCATTTGAGCGAGAGATCAACATAACTCCTTGTAACATCAAAGATGAACTGACGGCAAGTATTTATGGCCACATTCACCAACTTAAACAAGGAGACCGTCCATAAGCGATGCAGGAGATTCCGAAGTCTGGAGGCCGTAATTGAAACCAGTGGCGATTTTATTGAATAAATCTACTAGTATTTCAATATATTTTTGTGTAATTTTGGTAAATATATCTGTTAAAATGAGATGTCAGTGTTATTTTCATTTTTGCCTCACTTAGATAACATTTTATCAATCGCACCCTATCTATCTATCTATCTATCTATCTATCTATCTATCTATCTATCTAGTGAATACGCATGTGTGCGTATTCTTGACCAATTTTTTAATGCACACGCACAGACGTCAAGAGAAAAACACGTGATGTCTAGCCAATAAATAAAAATCGAAACAACTCCACATTATTCTGCTGCAAAAATGTGATAAATAGCGAAATATATTCAATTTGTAAACTTCCGTACTTATTTATTATCTAATTATATATATATATATATATATATATATATATATATGCGTAAACATATCTGTTTCATATCACAAGAGACTAGTATAGATCATGTAGCGATTTATGTGGCTTTTACTATGAGAATGATATATTCAATAATGAAGACAAGCTGCTTGTATCACTTGACACCAAATACAATGATGCTGAAGAGACAAGCACAAAGCCACGTTCTGGAATTGTGAAAACGTGTCAAATGAACGCCTTGCTTCCTTTTTAACATATCTACAACCACCCACTCATTTGTACATTTCATCAATCGGATTGGATTATTTTCCGGTCTTTTTGTGTCATTTTGTTCATTTTTTTTCTTGCTCTTTCTATTTTCCTTTTCTTTTTTCTCTTCCTATTTTCTTCCTTAATATTTTTTACTTTTTACTTCTCACTTTTCTAACATCGAATTTCTTTTGTAGCGTTCGTTTCTTTCCGATTTTTCCCCTTCTTTTCTGCGATTACATTAATCAGGAAATAAGTCTTGGCAGTTTCTTTATCCCCCCTTCTTTCAGAGTATCATTCCTATACTTATCTTCTTTTCCCAACAAATAAATCAGTTTTCCATGTAACTGAAACCCTTGGCTGGTTTGAAACATATTGAACTAATTTAGATACTTTTGTCAACTGCCTTTTATTCTCATAGACGGGGAAGTCTGATAGAATTCTTTTAATATATATTTAAATAACTTAACTCAGAAATATCAGTTTCGCCTTAAGTCCTTTCACATCGTAGCTTATGTAATCTTGGGAAAGACAAAGAATCATTTCAATAATATTACGATTAATTTTTGGTTAGTATTCTTTCATCTTATTTTCAGTTAATTTTAATCGCAGCTATTGAGACCGTCAGCGCGGATCTGAACTGAAAATAATAAATTGTCTTACTTGGCCAAGTGACCGTTGTGATGACCAGGTCTTTTGTAGAAAATTTATCCAAAGGAGGAAGTTGAAAACAGATGAAAAATAATGGCAACAGGTAAGAAAAGATAATTCAGTAGTCACAGATAGATAGACGAAAAGAACACATTCAATTGTGGCACTAACCCCTGGATGGTTCGGGTGGTCGCGGTCGATGTCTTGGTCGCAGCAATAATTGTGAGACTAACTCCTATGGTTGGTTGGGTGGTCGAGGTCGATGTCTTGGTCGCAGCACCAACTGTGTGACACCCACAACCACTCGAGCGTCGATCACTGTCCCAATGTGTAACACTGACCCCTCTGTGTCTGGTTAGATTCGGTATCAACTTTGTCGTTCCCAGCTCGCCTCCAACGTCTGTTCACCGAAGTGACTGCTTTGATCTGTAGTCTAACCTACCACGTTGTGATTTGATCTTAGGTAGACGAAATCAATCAGGTGTTGGGCCGTATTGCAAGCTGAATCCGGGGTGAAGGTGATACCGCACAAGGGTATGTAAAAGAAAAAAATGATACAAACTCAAGAGGTTCAAATGTGTTGAGAAATAACAATTATCTTTATGTCTGTCTGTTGAATACAGGAGTGCGTCTCTCTCTCCCAGCCCGCTTCTATGGATTCGTGACACTTTTTGCTTTTCTTAAGCGAGTTCTGATATCTTAAGTTGTTTTTCAATAAACTGCTTTTGGTATCTAAGTTGATATTCAGTAAAACTTGCATCTGGTTGATATTCGGTAAAACTTGCTTCTGGTTAAAAATCTAAGTCGATCTTGGTGGGAAGTCTAAAGTTGAAAAGGCGTGGAAATCTTCGGTCAGCGATTTCCATCTCAACTGGAGCTGTACTGAACTGCAAACTTCAGTGAAAACTTATGACTCTTCACTGATCGCCGGGGACGTTCGTTTATATGGACGTCGACCAAAGCCCGGAGTGGGGCCAGACGTGGTATGGGTTCTTCGATAATTCCAAATCCCCAATAAGGATTCTCTTTGTCTTCGGACAGGAAAATTTATTACTTCCCATTTTTGGAAGTCAATTACTTTCGGTTTTAGAGGGGTTCTCCCCCTTCTGTGAGGAGAGGTCGGAGGAGAAATATCCTCCTAAACTCTTCCATTCTCATACTGGTACCTCACACCAACCTCCTCGTGGGTGTCAACAAGTTTCTCCTTCTTTCTCATACAGTCACCTCCGCCTATCACCCATCTTACCACTAAGCCAATGATCTCTTGGCGGTGTGGGTGTGGCTAGTCTGGCATTAGTTTACATTATCATTCAGAAAAAAAATTATCTTCCCTTTTTCTTTCTTTCTTTTCTATCGGCCAGAATTCTTATGAATCCCACATTGCCATAATTAAAAATTCTTTTTATCATATCCTGAGCCACCCAAAATCCACTTTAATCCATCAAAATCCATCATTAATGATCGCTGGTGGTCGTTCCCACCTGGAGACTAAATCCTTTGTCTTTCTCGTGTCCAGATGCCCATTTCTGGCGACAGAGGTCTGCCTCGCACAGTTTTAACAGGCAAAAACAATGATTCCTTTTTTTCATATCAAGATCTGTTTTCATACGGCCGGCTTCTTTGTCGGTGTCTAAGATAACCCAATTTTCGATTTATCTCTTGCTTACATGCAGCTGGCCGAATCGAAATTTCTATTATTGCTACGTGTGGTGAAATTGTTATTCTTTTACCCGTGTTTACTCTCTTATCATGGCGTTAATTAATTCTGACAGAACTCGACCTGCTTCTTCCACGAATTTTTCGTCCTCTACGAAAAGAAAATATCGTTCTTTGTCACTGGAATAAAATCTCTTAACCATTTTTCTTCTGTTAAAAAAATAAAATAATGTCGCTCGGTATGTCTTTCGATCAAGCTCTTTCTCGCCTTAAGTATTTCCCGTTTTTAATTTCTATGATTAATTAATTAGCCAATTGCCATAGCTAAATAGTGTCACACAATTTATAAAATATAATTTTTTTCTATGAAATTTATAATTAAAGTTCTAGAAATATTTGAAGTTAAAAGAATTATCTTTTATTAGGTTAAAAGATGGTTTCAGAACGCCAATGATATTTAAAAATATATAATCGGACAATTTCAATATTAGTTGTGACATTGTCGAACAACACTAGTAGAAAAGTACGATCATCTGCAAGATTATTGTAATAATTCACAGGCAAATCACAAACTAATGACCCAAACATAAAAATGTGTATATGCTGGTATCGTAATGGTTATCGGCGCTGAAAGTAAGATTGAAGTCAAGTTCAAATTCTGACCTAGACTGTTGCGTTAGCAGTAATTCTTTTGAAAAGGAATGAATCCAACCGTTCACTTCCCGGTTACGGATTAATGGCCACAGACAGATTAGACTTTCTCTGAGTTGGCAATCAGTCTAGAAGGGGGTAAGTTTGAATTCAAATCCAGTTGGACGTTAGACTAGAAAAAAGCAGCATCACCACCTAACGTAGTCTTACTCTGGTGAGGCCGTGGGCCTGTATTCCACAGGTGTGTCTACAAGGTTAGTATATCAGGGGAGCCAGGTATAATTTAAGGTCACGGGATTCGGAATTCGTAATTTTTATATAATGAAATAACACGTGCACAACAGAAGAGACAATATTGAGAGCCTATTTGTTTGTCCTCACCAAAAACAAATGTACGAAATTTTGGACCCTAAAAAGAAAAATGTATTTATATATTTTTCTCGCACCAAATATCCAAAATACGAGATCATATTCGCTAAAAAAAAAACAACAAACAAACAAAAATCATACCATGACTTTTGCCTTTATTGATAGAAGGAATTAATAAAAACTTAAAATATTATTTTCCATTATTAAAATAGAGGGTGAGGCAGAAATACCTCCGGCATGTGCCTCCTGCTAAGACATTAGCAAAATGAAGACTCCATTGCCACTCATGTCTTACCATTACGTGGGAGGGGATATCAATCGCACTCAGTACAATGCCCGGTATTGTTTTTCTTTCTTTTTTTCTTTTTATTTTAAACTTTTAACAAGATTTGTCGGTTTCTTCTGATAAAGCTGCAAAAAGCAGACAACTTGACTAATCTGGAACTCAATTAAAAATATATACAAGACAAACCGTTCGGTTGAAAGGGAAAATTTCTTTATTCTTCAAGTATTTTTTCTTTTTATTGTTTTTTTTTACAATTTCTTTCTTTCTCGATCTCTTTCTTTTCTCGCTCTCTTTGTTTTTTCGCCCTCTTTCTTTTCTCGCTTTTTTCTTTCTCTTTCTTTTCTCGCCCTCTTTCTTTTTCTTTCTTCATTTCTCTCTTTCTTCCTTTCTCTCTTTCTTTTTTCTCATTTTCTCTTTCTTTCACTCTTTTTTATTTATCCCTTATTCTCTTTCTTTTACTTTCTCTTTCTTTTTCTCTCTCTTTCTTTTTCTTTTTCTTTCTTTAACTAGCTTGCCTTGAGAACAGTTTCTATACCACTTCCTTATCAATGTACCTGAGAAAGGAAATTCATGGGTGGATGGAGCTTGACATCATAATGAAGGTGATCGAATGATTTTATTAAATTTAATGTTTTCCGTATTAAGATCTCGAACACTGATAATAGATGAGTGACGTTAGTACCGGACAAGAGATGGTTTGATCATCTGGTCAAAAAGTTCTCTCTCATTCCAGTTTATTCCCACACGAATTCATTCATTAAACCGATATCTGTAACCCCACTCCACGAACAACAACAACAACAAAATGGTTCATAAAAGATGAACCAACGAATGTGATTTTCATTTGCAACATAAACAAGCCGGCCATATATTTGCCCTTCATTCGGAAGTCACTGACAGAGGTGAGATATTTTGCCGCCATTATACCGTGGCAGCCTAATCTATTTGACTACTCGAATTGATATCTGACTGGGTTTCTAATTTCTATCAAATATTTTTTTGTTTTTTCTTTACCCCCACTCTCGCTATCTCTCTTTTTGGTCATGTACATTGATTATGAAATGAAAAGCGAACTCATCTCGTAAGCGGTGAACAGCGACTTCATTTAATACAAATAAATCAAAATTATTTTTCCGGCACGAGAAATATAAAACAAATGGTGAGTCATTTTTTTATGAAAAAAATGATTAATTTTCTTTGATTCAGTAATTGTTTTTTGTCTGAATTGTATAAAACATTTTATAACAACATCTGGATTCCCTCTTGGCAGCGTTCGTTATGAGATAGCACAATTACATTTTTTTTTCGTGGGGGGGTTCTTTCACAGTAGTTTGTGTAGAGTCAAGATGATGTAAATGGTCGTGTAGTTATCACTATTAAATTCAACATTAGAAACCTGACCTTTACTTAAAAATAGTTGATGACTCTCTAACCAAATTACAAACGAATGTGTCCCCGAAAGTACACCAGGCATAAAGTAGTACGTTCAATTTAATTTATATTATATTTATTATTTATATTAAAATTAAGTGTTCATATTACAAATATAGTATTTATCAACCAATGGTTATATGGCTCAGTGCGACATCATGTTAAAATACCGATTCCGGTACGATCATCGAAGTTAAGAAACGTCGAAACTGGTCAGTACCTAGATGGGAATACTAGGTGCTGTAATCTTGGATGTGCGGGTGGTGTCATGGATAATAGCTCGGAATTGTAAATAGGAGAGCTGAGTTCCAATTCCATTTGGGCTCGTTATATTCATGTAAAGGTATGAATCCACCTCTTCTCGCCCTAAGCTGTAGGTTAAGTAGTAGGGCTTGTATCACTAAAAACCATTATCTAAAAAAAAAAAAAAAAACTCATAGGGGCTAATATGCCGCTAAACCAAAACAACCAACCAATTATCGCGGAAAGTAGGTTCTAACGTCCGTTCCACTATATATAGTAATATATAATTTGAATATGTGCGTTTGCTTTAATTATTACAAAGTGTTGAGAAATACAAAATAAACTTTTATATAACACAGAAGGATGAGATAAAAGTTTCAAGTATTCAAGCACGAGAAATAGTCTGGGAAGAAATAAATGTGTAGCCGCTGCTTGACCACGTTTTGAACGAAGGTATGTTTATTTATCAGGTCATCTCATAAGTTCTGTCCGAATTTTGAATGAAGAAAAGAAGTGACCAAATGTTACATTTAATTACAGATTCAATCAACAATGTATTTTCCCTGATTATCTATGACTTCCTTCCATCTATTAACAAGCTTACTAATTCCATTACTGTAAAATTCTTTTGGCTTTGATTCGAAGAACTCACAATTGTCAGTTTTAACCTCTTCCTGTGTTACAAAAGCTGTTTCTTCAAAATGATTCTGTAAGCCACGAAACAAATGGTAGTCTGAAGGAGTCGGGAGAATAAGGTGGATGAGGAATTTTCTCCCAACCAAGTTCTTCGATCTTTTGTGACGTGATTCTTGCTGTGTGTGGTCGCGCATTGTCCTGATGAAACATCACCCCTTTTTCGATTCACTAGAGCAGGTCTTTTTTTCCTCAAAGCTTGGTTCAAACGCTCTAACTGCTGACAGTATATTTGAGCATTAATTGTTGCATTAGGTGGTAAGAATTCAAAGTGGATTATTCCTTGGCAATTCCACCAGATTGAAAGAAGAACCTTTTGCCCATGAAGTTCCCTTCTCAGCTGTGGCTGGGGTCCCCCCTTTACCAAGCCACTGGCCACGACGCTTAACATTTCGATAAAAGATCCATTTTTCGCAGCCAGTCACAAGTCTATCCAAAAAAAGGTGAAACAAGTTGGCGAGAATGGAGAGAAGAGCAGATGTCAACTCGGGATTTGAGGTTGTTTTCTGACAATTCATGAGGCACCCATTTTCCAAGTTTAGGAACTTTTCCAAGTTGTTGAAGATGACGATGAACAGTTGTATGGTTTGAACTTAGAACCACTGCCAATTCCTCAACTGATAAAGCAGGGTTTTCTTCAAGGGCTGCTTCAAGAAGCTTTTCATCAAACTCAACTGGACGTCCGGTTCGATCTTCATCTTCAAGGGTGAAATCTGCACATCCATCTTTTGCAAGTTCTTTCATTCACACATTCCTCTCCATAAACTGAGTGAATGTTTCTAGCCGCTTCGGCTGCTGAGTTTCCTTATGTGCCTCAAATGAGTCTTGGGTACTTCCATGTTAGCAGGGTTTTAATAAAACAAAATATAATTTTATTGTTCTCTGAAATAAAATTTGATCAGTTTAAATGCATCTAAACATAAAAATAATGTTCAGCTCCATTAGATATTATAAAATACTCTTTAAATTTCGTTCATTTTAACAAAAAAGTTAAAATTCGGACAGAACTTATGGGATGACCTAATACATTATTTATTTTCTGACAATTCGATCCTCACCATTGTTGTTGTTACCACAATATTTCGGTTGTTGTAACTTCCGCCCTTTCTCAGGTGTGACCACAGGGGAAGCCTGAACTGAACCCTTTTTTTAACCTACATCGGTAGACTGCTCATGTCAGTGGATATCGTCTTGAATTAATTTTATTTAGTTGATCAGTTATTGCTCTCCCGACCCAGGGATTGAACTCGCAACTACTACGTCACCAAATTCACAATCCATTCTTTTTTTAAAAATCGGGTTGACCCCATGGAAGGCAGTAAAGCCACTAAGACACAATGGTTTACCGGGTGTGGAATAATTAGGAACAGAAACATTAGTAATGAGTGGGAAGAGAAAAGAGTAATCAGGGGTTCAGTAGAAAGCGATTGACATTGCATTTAATTTTTTGCAGTTTAAAGTTGGCTTGAAAGCATGGAGCTGGAAGGGACTTCCACAAGCGAAAATTTAGAGAAAATAATTTTTAGCATAGAATTTAAGGTTACATCTAGCCAGCTCGACTGTAAATTGATGAGATCTCGACGCCAGTCTAGTACAAACTTTATCCATTAGACCATTGTCCTGTAGGACAATTTGCTGTTGTAAACTTAACCAAGCTGCTATCTAGATTGCTGCTGCTGCCCATGTTTTCATTGTTTCTGCTGCGATTAAAGCTGTCATTTTTTCTTTCGCTATTAGCGGCTCCCATATTGTATTTATTTCTATGCTAGGCCTACTAAGGAAGTCACCATAGTCTAGCATATGCGCTGATTCTTTCAGACGTCTAACTATCCTGTGTTCTTCCTTGTCCAGTATTTTCACTTTATTCCACAGGAGCTGATAACTACCCCTTTCCCCATACGTGATCAGCCATGCCCGAATTCATTGTATCACCTCTCACTAGGGCATTACGTCATGCATCCAGTCTTACCTTTAGAGTGCGATTTCTTTCACTTTTATATTCTCTGCACAACTGCAAGGAATCGAGTACACGCAATTCTTGGTCATGCCCCCCCCCCGCGTTAGGCTTTACTTGGCAAATATTTCCGCGTAAAGTGGAACTGCTTCCGAATATTGTTCTGATGTCCGCAGATCTTCTGAATATTTTCCGATAAGCCCTTAACGTAAGGTAGACAGACCATGGTAATTTCTGGTCATCTTCATTACCCGGCAAGCATGATCTCAGCGTCTAGTTCTTATTTTTAAGTGTACGTTTGATGCTGATCATTTTTTTAGTGTGTGTCTGTGTCGAAATTTATGATTTTTGCCCGTTCTTGTAGGCATCGAACGATTCCTTTCTTCACACTGTAGGGATTGTGGGATTGAAGGGGTCTTTGTTTTTCAATGAAGCAGTTACGATGACCGCGGACAAAATTAATTTTTCGAGTCTGATTTTCCATCTGTTTATATACATATATGTTTATATACACATCTGTTTATATACACATCTGTGAACTGGCTTTGAAAAGTCCGCTCGAATATCATTGGGTCCCGGCCTTATATCCTGGTTGGGAAAATTTTAATTTGTTGATCGAACTATGGTTTTATTTGCCTGGCGATTTTTATTATCCGTCTACTTTTAGGGATGGTGAAATTTTGGTCTTCTTGCTATCCAATTTTATATATTTTTTTATCACTAGAATATAAGTAGTTTTCGATGATTTAAATATGTTTACTTTAGTATGAATCAGTTAATCTGTAAATATTTTTATTTGTGCAGAAAGAAAAACAATGTATATCATTGTAAATGAACTAATTTGGATTTGTATGTAGCAGTATATCTCGTTTAATATTATGTATTACTCTGTTCATGTGTAAGAACAGACTATAGCAGAAGTTAGACATTCAGTGATTGGTCCATACAAAAGCTGATTGAAATTAATTGAAAACGATACTAAAATTGGATCAAGTATCAATGAAATGACGATTGATACACTTTTACAATGATTGATAAACTTAATGATATTTATGTTTAGAGAGTTCAACGATCAACTACAAAGGTTCTTTTTCTTTCAGGTACCGTGTCCCTTCAGGACATGGGCGATCATGACTCTCCACAACATTCTATCCTTTGTAGCTCTTAACATTTTTTATTAAAATACAAGCCTTCTTTTCTTATTGTGTCCCATAAATTTCATCCGTCTCTCCTAAGTGTCATTTTGTTTCCATTTTCCTTAAAACTTCTTCATTCCTCATATGTTCAGTCCATGGTATTCTCTGCATTCTTCTGTAGAACCACATCTACGTTGCTTCAAGTCTCCTCTTAATCTGTGAGGAAATTGTCTTGTAATAGTGGAGATTCATGAAGATTCAAATCTTCGTCACTTTTGGATTGTCTTTTTGCATAAAAAAGAATTCAGATGATATAATATCATTGACTGTATTAAGATTTTGTTTTGGTGAATAGCGAAGAAAGGTAGCTTGTATACAAGACATTTAGTCCATAGACATAATGCGGACAACGAAAGGTCCTAGTTAGCATATGCTGCCATTTGCTTGCGTATTGTTTTGCGAAGGTGAAAATTTTGGGTTTCGTATCTTTCAAAACACAATTTAGATCAAATAATTCTAAATTTTTGATGTCATGGCAAATAAGCTCAAATTTTAAACCAAATTTAAAATTTTGACAACCCTCCCCAATTTTTTTTTCTTTCCCCTCCAATATTTGATAATCGATATTTTCAGGCTTTGGCTTGAATCAAATTTGCATGATTAATGTCGGTTGTGAATGCATATTTTTACAAATATTTTTTTAAAGAAAGATGGCGTAAATATATGAAAGGATCGCTGCAAAATGTGTACAAAACTCAAGATTAAACAACACGTATCTAAACCGAAGATGTACAGTTGGGTGTAATGGATCTGAAATCGGAGAGATGCGTTCGAATTCCATCCGGGTTCGTTACATTCAGTTACGCTCAAATACCCTTGGGAAAGGTATGATTCTATCTCTTCTACCCCAGATAGGAGTTGGATGGCAGGGTAGATTGAGCCTTGGTTGGTAACCAGTCTACTGCAGAAAGAAACGGTAGCTTACTGTGGGAAATCTTCTGCCCAGCTTTGGCTATTTAAACAGATTTTATCGGTTTCATATATTTCACATTCAGTGTGTCTAAATTTCACAAAAATAATGAATTGAATATTCCTACATGCATAGACCAAGTTCTGGACGGTCATCTAGAACAGACGTTGTCCAAGATTGATGCCTTTTCATGGCATTCACAGTGTAGATCAGAGCAAAAGTAATCCCATCAGTTTTAATACAGATCCTTACCAAATGTCGCTCTGTAATGTTCGGTCATAAGAGCAGGTTTTGTCTTCGTGTCGTTGATGGTCGATTGCGAATTTGACGTAGACCTGAGGAGTGGCATTTCCCAGGATGTATCCAGACCCCCACACCCAACACTTGACATCCATGTAGTGTTTCTTTTTTCACTGTGTACAAAGCTCAAGTGTAACTCGAGGTACAGCGTTACAGAGTAAGAGGCATAGTTTATCGGGATATGTGGGGAAGATAACATTTAGCCCTAGACTGTTAAGATGTTAAGATTGCAACGATTTGAGAAGCATCCTCTTGGGAGTCGGTTGTACAATGCATTGGAAGAAGCTGCTCGAGTGAAACTTGCATGTCACCAATGGAATGCTAATTGAATCAGAGTGGTTCGTTACAATGTGCAAGGTTTGAGGAACTAAGCAATGCAGTTCGTCTGAACACTTTCCATGAAAATAGCGATAGAATAACGAGAGGTTTACGACATTTCGTCTGTGGGGAAATTGGTTGTAGGGTGGAAAATAATTCATCACCCACAAGGACATGGAGACACATTTAGACTCTATCGAGACTGGAAAGTGAAAACGGGGCTGCTCCTGCATATATATCACAGCAGTACTCCATTTTCAACCTGGTGTGGCCCTTGTAAAGTCAGGGGGCTACAGGAAGAATGTTACAATTCTCTCTGAACCTTGCACCATGAGCATCCAACATATCAAATCATTCTGCTGCTATTCATGCAACAGAAATGTGCTGTTTCCTCAGGGTAATTCCTCAACATGATACCTGGGATATTCAATATACTCTGACAAATTCCCTGGTCAAAATAATCACATGACCTATCTCTAATTGAATATGTATGGACACTGAAGAGACGGCATTTATCACACTTACAACTTTTGTTGTATTGAGTCAGCAAGTGTAAGAGGCGTAGAATAATGCATTTAAGGCTCGCATTCACCATACATAAAGAATACAGTCCCGTTTTAATACCCCAGGTGGATATGATGTGTATTAATATGGGTGTGGGGCTGAATAATGCCGACTCACTTATTTTGGGACCGGTGCATTTACTTATTTGCGATTATTTGCTGCAACCAGCTATATTAACTAGCCGCTCTACTCTTGAATTCATTGAAAGACATTTTAAATATTGCAATATATATATATATATATATATATATATATATATATATATATATATATATATATATATATATGAGAGAGAGAGACAGGCACATTTAAATTTGAAGTTTTCAAGCGAAATTTCTCTTGTCAATGATCTCTCAAAGTTTTCCATATTGAAAAAGCAGTTTCGTATCCAAATGTAAAGAAATATAATTTATTAGAATGGATTAATTAATCCGATAGATTTGTATCACTTTAAACGTTATTGTTAGTAGATGTTCGTATTTGAGGAAGTGCTCCGTTTATATATTAAACAGCATATTTATTTATATTCACCTACTCGTCTGAAATTTCGAGAAATCTTATTTCGAGAAAGAAACCTTTAAAGTATTACAAATTTGTGGGATTATTAAAATCCATTTATATATATATATATATATATATATATATATATATATATATATATATATATATATATATGGTGCGCACGCGCGTGCGTGTGTGTGTGTGTGTATGTGTGTGTGTGTGTGTGTGTGGTAGTGAATGAATGACAAAGTGGAAAAATTGCTTATTGATGTATTCCGTTCCGAGATGAAACAACTTCAGACTACTAATTATTCCTTCTTGGAAGTCGGTAAGTTTTTCCATTTTGTCTTTTGCTTACCCACTATTATCCATATAATCTCCATCCACGAATGGGTAATCTAGCGCTGTAACCTGTGTGTTGAGAAAAGAGAAACAAATATCCAAAACGTTATAATTATATATATATATATATATATATATATATATATATATACACACACACGCATATATATATATATATATATATATATATATATATATATATATATATATACACACACACGCATATATATATATATATATATATATATATATATATATATATATATATATATATATATATATATGTACGACGGTGAACTGTAATATACCGATTTTACATGTGCATTTAATGTCGAGTAAATTGAATTATTGAAGGAAATTTGTCAAAAGCTATCTTTACGGCTTCGATGGTAATCGGAAGAATTCTCCCTCAGGGCCGAAGCTGTTATCTTCTTGAAAAATCATTTGGATTATACAAGAAAAAGTCATCCAATATCATTCTAACGAAGAGATAATTATCACATCACATCTTAGTAAATTTTCTTCTATCAATACTGTTGAGACATTAACGCAGATGCATAATGGGTACGTACTTTTATTCAAAATGCAGTCTCGCTTATTTCCGTTATCAGAAGCAAATCCGTGATCTAATTTATATGGGAACATAGACCGATGTTACAAATAGGAAAGACAATCAAGTTATGCGGAACCTGGCAAAACAGAGCGTCCCTTAGCTTTATCTCTGTTTATTAAATTCAATTCAGATGTATTTGCAATGAGGAATCATTTTTACGAACGAGTCCAATCTAAACAATATTGAAATTAGTTCATTTTACTGTATTGCCGATAGAATCCTAATTTTACAAATTTTCTCATGATTGGTGTATTATAGTTTTGTAACAATAATCGTCAGCAAACGCCTTATCACTATAAAAAATATTTTGAAAATAAATTCAGATAATTATATTAGGACTGGGATAGAATAAAATTATACAAATTTAACAAAAATGTTCATACGAGTTTTTATATAAGAAAAACAAATTCAGTTGAACGTGGAATTTCTATTGCTTTTGATGGTTTGTTCTCAAATGTTGGCAGGGGCAGCGTCACTAGCACGTAGAATAGACATTGTGACATGTATACTGAGAAAATACACGTAAAATTGTTTAGAAAGAAATTAATAACCATTTACTGAATTATTTATTTAATTTAGTACATTGTTACAAATCTACTGTTGTATACATCGAGTTACTTCCCCTTGATTGTGATTACTCCCACTATCACCATTGCCTACAACCTCCCACCACATAATCACGTGTTATACTGTAGTAGTAAAACTACTTCTTTAGCAGTGTTTAATAAAATCTTGTTGAGTTCAGACCTATGTCTCTCTTCTCTTTATGTTGTCACTAACTCGTTACTAACATTATCCTTCAACAGCATACACCTGTATCAGCACAATATAATATGGCGTCAACAATATAACATCTACAATGAATTGGAAATCTTAGCATTTATATTTAATATTTATAGGCACCAGGGTTGTCAGTTTGGGTTAATTTTGAAAACTCAATGCAACTAAATTTTAAATTTCATTTTGGGAAGAAATGAAACAGAAGTCAGTTCAAAATTTAGTCGCACTTGGTTTTCAAATATAACTTAATTCATTTACTTGCAACTCAGTTTGGTATCCCTGGTAGGCACTGTGTCCTTTGCTTACCCACACGGCATCTTATACAGGATTCAAATTTCGATGGAAATGCGACAAAATGGTAAATATACGACAATTTGAAAAAAAGTTGTTTTTTTTTATTTTGATATGTTGCACCGATGAAACAACATCAGAAAGAAAAGGATTTTATTTCAACAACATTAGCAAGACAGAAAGTCAATCGTGTGGATGCTTTTACTTTAACTGTATCGAATTTTTAATTAGACTTTTACTAATTTCAGCTCAATTTTTATGTATATAATTAAAAATCCTTTTTATTTTTGTATTTTCTTTCCTTTAAATCCCGGAATGTTTCACCATGTACTTTTCTTTTGAGCATTGCTTACAGTCTATTTGGTGGACTCTTGATTCTGATGCAAAGTCAACTGTAGAAATTTCTTATAAGCTTCTGCTTATTTCAGACCCCTTTTATGTCCGTATATTTTCTTTAGATTGCAGGATGTTTCGCAGATGTATTTGGGGGGGGGCAATAAAGTTTTCAAAATTTCCTGATATATATGTGTGTGTGTGTGCGTGCGTGTGTGTGCGTGTGCGTGCGTGTGTATGTGTGTGTGTCGCTCATATATATATTTCACACACACAAACACACACACATATATATATAGATATATATATATATATGTGTGTGTCTATGTATCACTCATATTTATATTTCTTATGTGTGCGTGTGTGTCTGTATATTTCATATCTGTAATATGTCTACGTGTTTGTATGTGTCTGGAAGTGCATACCTGCATATAGCAAAAATGAAAGCTGTGTACTTCTAAATGCATTTACGCATTCATATTTATCGCTTTTGCCTGGACTCTTTTAAAATAAAACTGTTTTCAGCATACATTTCCAGTTGAGGCACGTACTTCAAAATGATTACATACATATTGATACTTGACACATGTTTCTTACTCTTAGAGTTCTGGCTGCATTTCTAATGCAGAACACACATTTGAAAGGAATCCATGGAAGTGACTCTTTTTCGCGTGACGATCTAATTTCTTTAAACATCAGCTTAAAGTAAAAATAACGTATTAGAAAAAATTAAATTTAGTGGATTTCGGTGAATGATGAGTTTTTGTTGGGTGGGTATCATTTTTCAGTAAATATTTTATTATCTGTCTTATATATATATATATATATATATATATATAAGGATGAAGAGAAATGCAACAAACGCCGATTATAAGTTTTTACATCGAAAACACTGAAGATACAGGGACACTTAGTTTTAAATTTATTTATTTTTTTTATTTTTAAGGCCTCGTTTATGTAAAACCTAGTCGACTTTTCTATCACGACTGTTTTTATTTTTTTCACATTTAAAAAAAGATATACCACATTGCAATAGCAATAGTTTTACTCGGCAAGGAGATATGATTCTGAAATACATTTTCATCTTAATAAACTAGTTTCTTTTAATTTGCATTCTGTCAGAATTATGGTCAGACCGATTTTCAATCTAATGAGACATTCCATATTCTTGACACATTTTCAGTCTATTTTGTAAATTCCTGCTTCAAATTTAATGTTAGTGTTATTTTGTTATTCTTAATGCTATTGTCTTTAAATATCCCATAATATATAACGTAGGAGTTCCCCACCCCCAGTTTGTCATTCAATTACAGACAATTAGTTTGTAGATTTATACATCTTTTATAGACACGTTTGTAAACTTGGTAATGTAAGAGGTAAACTGATTTCTAAAGATATTTTTAAACAACACAAATAACTTATTTCTGCTGGTATTAAAAACCCACGAGCTATTTTTCTATTTCAGATTCTATCTTAGTTGTTAAACTTTAGCCGTACACTCGAATGGTTAAGACATCAACTCCCCAGACAAACTTTAAAAGCTTGTCTTGTCTGGGGTTCCCATTGAAGTCTTATCAGTAAAGTAACATCCAGACTGACTACGTTAAATACATTGTTGTTTATTAAGAAATTGGATCACAACTGGTACAATTTGTTTAGCATTATACATTTTCTTCGTTTTATTTTCATAAAGATTTAGTATATTTATACTTTCCTATCGTAGCTAAACTTCAAAATTCTTTATTATTATTAAATGGATGACTGTATGATATTTTAAAGCACATTAATAATTGCTTTCAGATCTGAGTAAATAATTCTTATTCGAGCGACGAGTTTAAATGATTCCTCTCTACTATATTTCTTAAGGAGACTCAGAGTGACGTGACGATTAATGGGACGGAAATGGAATCGACGATCAGAGTTCGACCGAGACTAAATACATTCACTTAACACTATTGCTGTTAGGAAAGGAATTAATATACTTTTCACACCATAGCTATGGATAAGATAAGAGTCTAAAGTGCGGTATTTAGCCTTGGTTTGCAATCAATCTAGAAGACGGACAACAATGATTTTAAACCAGGATTGTAACCATTAAAAGATAGCGGTGGTAAAATTTATTTTCTTTCTGGCAACTCCTTTACCCAAAGAGACCGCCATTTGTGACGTCTCGTCGTAATACTAAAAAGAAAATGAAAATCTTGGAGTATGGATTCATTTCTATGCATTCATCTTCTACTTAAAAAAAGTGCAATGGTGTGAAAATCCATTATTATCGTGAATATCTATTGTGTACTGACGTCAGACATAATCGAAACAATGCTAAACCAAGAGAGAAAGGCAATATTTACAAACGGACTATTGTTCTGCTTTTGTTATTATCACAATGTTTCGGCTGTTGTATTCCACGGCCTTCAGAAGGTGAATTTTCGATCATAGCGTTAGTTCGTAAATTTGGTGACATAGTAATTGTGAATTCAAACCTTGGGTTGAAACGTGGAGATAAAAGGAAGTTGAGGACATTAATCCGCGTATAAATAATAAAGAACTCTTCATTCCAGAAATTCATACAGAAATTAGAGAAAGACAGTTTGGAAGAGACGATTGAGGATTGTCAGTAAATAATAATAATAAAAATTTTAGAGAAAGTCTCTCTTTTATTTTTAGATAAATGGCTATTCACTTCAACTTTTACTTTATCAGCAATTTTGAAAGAATAAAATGACAGATTTTTCATTTTTAAAATACATTTTAAACATTAGCCATCGCTATTTTAGGTATCTACTGTAATTACTTTTAATCGGTGAGTTTGTCGTCATCAACTCATCAGTGTTCCTCTTTCCCATTGAAATATACCTTCAAAACCAATGAATAAATGCTTATACGTATCAGTTAAATAAATGTGACATTAGAATAAGCATAGACAATGAGATTTTCCGAGGCATCAAGACCTCCTCATGACACCAAACTAAAGTTATTTAAATAGTCGAAAAGCAATGTCTTTACCATAGACACCTCAACTTTTATTCTCTATAAGCCGAAAAAGATTATCTGTTTAGATTTTTTAAGCATTTATCAACAGAAAGCTTTACCTTTTCTCACGTGTAAACGTAACATAAAGTGTACCGCTGCATCTTTTCGAAATCTTGTTAATGTTCGCCTTTGCGTATCGCTAACCTCAAGAGCATGAAATAAGATGTAAGTTCTGACTTTAGCCCTCATTTAAAACGAGTTTTTTTATGCTCACGAATTCTGATGCTCTCTGAGGATATACTTAAAAAATAGTTTCGATTTTAAAGTCTTCGCAGAATAATGCGAGGTTATAATAGAAGTATTTTCATATTCTAAATATGAAAGTAAAGACATTTTATAAGTTATTAAATAAATAAATATATTCATGACACGTGCTTCTGTGGCCCAGTGGTTAGAATTGTTAAGTTTTTATGGATATTCGAGTCTTCTCAAATAATTATTCGAGATTCATAATACGATAAACTGTCAGAAAAAGGAAAAATTATTTCAATTAAGAACAAAGTTTTCATCACCATTCTCCCTCCCTATCAACATCAGTCCCCTAACCGGTTATTGTTGTAGGGCCGATGCTAGCGCCTTAAAAATACTTAAATTAGATTAGTGTTTGTTGACGTGTAATGAAATTGATATCACTCATTCCGTCGTCTATTTTGACGTTACTTTATCTGATGTCACCACTTTCTTTTCATAATTACATTACTGTTCAGATTTACTAAGCTCAGTTTAATAGTATGATTTGTTTTATTTGGTAAAAAAATCCTACGAAAAATAGTTCAAAAAAATGTTTGAGGTAACATTTCATTTATATGGGCACACAACAAAGACAGACGACATGAACCGAGTTTATACGCAGACGATAAATTTATTAACACAAAAAATGAATGAATTATGCAAATTAAGTGCTTTGTGTGCCAAATAATGAACAATAACATGTATGCAAAATTGTAAATGATCACTGAAAATGAAATATGACTTTTTACAATAAATATTATAATGCCGCATAAGGTCCTTAGAAAAGAGAATGACATAAATTAAGAAAAGGAGAAAATATTTCTCTGAATAGTTTTCAAAAAATAATTTGGTACAATTTCCGAAGCAAAGTTTGTGGTAACAGCGATTAAGCACACCATCCGAAGCGTTTTCCTTGATGTGGGAGCGACTTTGATGACGTTCCTTTCAATTTTCATCTGTTGGTTGTTAAATTTCTTCTGCGTTTTTTTTTCTGGACCTGGACCTGGATTCATGCAGTAGTTGTTTGTCGACCCCGTAAATTTGATGGGTTTTATTTTGCAAAAAGAATTGATACACAGTATTAAAAATTCTGTACGTAAGCAAATATTAAAAACAGATATTTTGTGTCGATTAATTTCAATGATTGACTTTTCCAAATATATTAATTTCTCAAACTAAAATAATATGAATGAGATTTACATTATGAAAAAATTCAACATTTACTCACTTTCGTTTATTGAATTACATCACTTAACATCTTCCATAATTTATCTTGAATTTCATTTAGCGTAAAATATATTTTAAATTTAAAAATTCTGAAAATCTGACATGTTTACTTTTGTGTATAGAGACTTGTTGCAAAACAAAATCCTTACATATATTGTAAATATTCATTGTGCTTTCATTTTTAAAAGATATTTTATTCCCCATCCTCATAGACAAATTGTACATATAGCGATTAGTTAGGATTTCATGGAGACTCTGAGGTATTACGGTGGCTGTAGTAAGAATTTGGTATTTTGATGCAAGGGACATTGTACAGTTTGTTTGGGTCGGTGATTGTGGCTAACTAAGTTAAGATAAAGACGTATTGCTGACTAGCCACCACCATCCCCACTTTCGGCCTTGTGCCACACTTTCTGTTTTACAGATATACATATTGTTTGCCTTGATAAATTCTCTCAGAGGATGAATACGTCCGCTAAGGTAAATTTTCCTTTTGTTTTTATTCGCGTGCGCGCTTGCACACACACACACACACACACACACACACACACACACACACACACACACACACACACACACACACGCACGGACGCACGGACGCACGGACGCACGCACGCACACACAAAACAACAACAAAAACAAATTTATTTGTGATTGAAAGTATTCAGAAAACTTTTCAAAGTATTGTGTAAGTTTTTCAAAAGACAAATGAACCCGCATTTAAGAAAGCAACAATAAAACAAATCTTCCTATATTTATTCCTAAAATAAATTAAAATTCCCGAATGTCTGACCCTAACCCACATACTGATTTCATACGGTAGAATGTGTTAATTTGGAGCAATGGTGAGTCACGGGGCGAGATGACGAGTTCCTTTCAATGACTCGGCATTTGAATATTGACATGAGAATTTGTTTAATCTGGAAATTGTTCAATAGAAAATAATTTCAGATACCGTTGATGACACGGAAAAGAAAAACTATATATTGCCACTACAGGAGTTAATAACTTGATATTGTAGATCATTACCGTGAAATTGAATGGGTGCCCATACTTGTTGAGTCATCTCTCTCTCTCTCTCTCTCTCTCTCTCTCTCTCTCTCTCTCTCTATATATATATATATATATATATATATACATATATCTCTTTGTCTCTCTCTCTGATTCTATATATATATATATATATATATATATATATATATATATATATATATATATATATATCATTCACATACACATCATTTTTTTTCAATGTTTTTATATATACAAGAAAGCGAAAAAAAATCTGATGTTTGATCATTTAATTAGATCTTATGAAGTGGCTCAAGATGAGCATTTTTCATCAATTCTTCGGATATATATATATATATATATATATATATATATATATATATATATATATATATATATATATATATGTCGTTCGCAGACAGTACTGTTTCGCTGTATCACAGATCCTCAGTGCGATTAGACATCCGAATGCCTCAATCCCGGATCGAAACCGAACCCATTTTATACTACTGAGCAACCTTCATTCGACAGAGAGAAACAGCGTATTGCTTTTATGAATATAAACAAATGCCAATCAACCAGAGTGCTCCAGTACATTTTACTGAAGAACTTTGCATTAACGCAGGTCGCTGTTGTTTATAGAATCAGCTTATCATTCGCCAGTGTTCAATTGAAATATATTTCCAAGAGCTATATATATATATATATATATATATATATATATATATATATATATATATATATATATATATATATATATACACACACGGTGCGATAGGTAAATTATCGCCATTTTATATTTTGAATTTCGCGCATTCGCGTTCTTTGTTTTTTGATTTTGTCGACGCCCACAGTTGGGCACCATCACTAAGAAAAAAAGCTGCATGACGCAATTCACTTCGCCAGAAATTTGGAAACTGCATGCTGTACTCTGTGATATTCGCGCCGGAAGCTCCAATACGAACATTTCAGAACAATCGATATACCGAGAGTGATAAAAGCCAAATATCCAGTAAACATCATGGTGTTTGGAGTGATCACTAGTGATGGTGATGTTATACCTCCATTCATCTTAACACAGGGCCTCAGACTCCACATGGAGGCCTACATAAAGTGCCTTGAGGTGGTCGTGCTACCCCGGGTCAAGAGGGTGACTTCTGGAAAACCGTATGTGTGTCTGCTTGCATTAATACGTCATGCTTTCTGGCCTGCAAGTGTCTGTAGAATGTAGTAATCTTCAGGGAATTCGTGGTAGATTGTTCTCGTTTAATTAACTCTGTACAACCCGACCCAGGAGGTATGACGATAAACTGAATCCGCGTCCTGGGTAAGACGATAAACTACATCCAACAGCAAGGTCTCTCTTCAGGAGGTTTTCAGGAGCGTGGAGCCACCTCTTAATTGCTGGTGTTTCCAGGTCCACCCTGACCCGGGGTGGTAGAACCTGTTAGGGTCCCATCTATGGGCAAATAGTTAACACCCAGAATATATCCGCGTCCTGAGTATGACTATAAACTACATCCGCGTCCTGGGTATGACGATAAACTACATCCGCGTCCTGGGTATGACGATAAACTACGTCTAACAGTAAGGCCTCTGATAGTACGTTTTTGAAAAAATAATGTTCCTAGCTGTACGTTTTTGAAAAAATATACCAGCTATACGTTTTTTGTTTGAAAGAATAGTGTTTCCGGCTATACGTTTTTGAAAAATAATATTACCAGCTATACGTTTTTTGAAAAAATAATATTACCAGCTATACATTTTTGAGGAAAAAAATATTAACGGAAATAGATTTTTGACAAACCAAAAGTATTACCAGGAAAAGAATTGTCGGAATTAAATGACCCATTGAGGTTGATATGCCGTAAAACAAACCAAACCAAACCAAACCGGCCCAGGAATTGAACACACAATGACTGTCAACAAAATTCCCGAACCAACGTCTTATCTTCTAATGACTCCAGTGGATTAAAAATTGGTTCATGAATTTGGTGCCAAAGGAATTGTGAGTTCAGTCTCTGGGCTGGGTAGTATACCTGTTGACTCAGTGGAAACAGGCTGATCAAACACAAAGCGGTACTAAATAAGAACTAGATGTGGTATCCCTAGACATAGACATCTGAACGAGAACAATCTACTCTCATAGATAAAATAAAGGGTTCAGTTTAAAATTCCATGAAAGGACACATGAAGAAGACAGTTGAAACGTTGTGATAACAAAGATGAAGAATGTAGATATATAATTCTTTTTCTTTTAGATGAAAAATGCCAAAGATGAAAATCTCCGTTTTATTGGAAATCATAAAGTGTAAATTATGAAATAGGAAGAAATTATGAAATAGAAGAAGAAAAAAATGCGATGTTGAGTTTCCTTAATAATGAATAAGAATTAAGTAACTTTTTAAAATTTAAAATTGCGATTGAAGTACTTTTAGGATCTACTTCATGACTGATATTTATTACACTGATGTCAGTGGTCGGGCTATAGCCAGAATTTAGGATGATGATTTTATTTGAAAGACTGGCTCAACACAACCATTTTCTCCTATTTCTAGTTACAGGTTTTGTATTAGAACCATTCAATCTTGTTATATACTTCCAGAAATTATTATTTAATAATTCTAGATTTTTTTTTCTGAATCTTCATTCGTTTGAGAAATCTTGGGAAAGAGACGCTACGTAAACTTCTCTTGATATACAGTGTCAAAGAAGTTGGTTGGCATATCAACACCTCAAGTAATAAAACATGAGAAATCTTATGTAGCGAAGGAATCATATTTTTAAAAAAATAATTATAATTTAAGCTCTACTTCTGTATGAAGCAATGTTTTTTTAAAATAAAAACAAAAATACTAAAGAACTCCGGATTATTTACCTAACGTGTTCTTTCCTATTTTTCTACATACCTGCACACACACACACACACACATACATATATATATATATATATGTGTGTGTGTGTGTGTGTATGTGTGTATGTGTGTGAAGAAAGGTATTTTTTTATATCCGACAGATTTTTATTACTTAAACGTTATTTTTAGTCCGTTTATTCATTAAACTGTTTATTTTTGTCTACTGGCCTGAATATCCGCAAAATCATATTAGAGAAAAATATGCGCTGTCCGACAGGATTAGAACCTGCATTCCCCTAGAGGAAACAATCATTAGATCTGACGTGATTTGACCTCACAGCTACAGAGTGCGTCGGTGATCAGGCAAAGCTGAATAGTGCTTTTAAAGAGAGATTTTTTTCTGACCTTTAGAAATAGATATATCTGCTCAGTTTCATATCCTAATACAAACAAAGAATTTCTAAAGAAGTGATAGATTTTTTATTTATTTATTAATCCGAAAGATTTTTATTATGAAACACCGTAGAGCACCTAACAAGTTTGGTTCTCGTGACTACTGACTGCTCTGTAATAGCATCTTAAATTAAGGCGATTAATACAAATAATATTTACCACTTAAGCTTATTGATGTTTACTATTTACACAATTTGAGGTTGAATAAATAAACCGAGCGTCTACGCAAATACGAGCATCCAGTAAAAATAAGTTGGATTAATAAATAAAACAAGTTTCTTCACAAGTTGAATGATATTTCTGGAAGAATATTTGATTTGATTCGATCTTAGAAAATCGTGAAATGGAAGTTACCTTAAACGGACACTTTTCTAGTCGTTTTTGCATTCATGCCAGTCTCCCGCCATGGCTTTAGCCTAGGATCTGCTTTGTTCCAAATTTTTACCAAAGGCCTTCTTGATGCTATCAATTCTCTAACCTGTATCTATGCTGATGATATAACTATTTGCACCTGTCTTAACAGAGTATCTTTGCTAGGTTTGATAAGGTCAAATTGGCAGCTGATCTTAAAAACAACCTTCAATCCGGTGTTAACTGGGAAAAGAAATGGCTTCTTAATTTTAACGCCTCCAAAACGAAACTGATCTCTTTTAATCATCTTAGAGAATCTTTTATTTTTGTCTTCCATCGCTATGGCTTCAGGAGTCTCTCACTGCAACTTATCGGGCTTTCCATTGGCATGAAGTGGAATGATTTTATTACATTAATTGTGATGCTATTTGACTGTGACAATTTTTTTCGCCAGAACCCAGCTTGTGCATTTATGTCTACCCTTTGTCCATGCATCGGACATTGCTGTCACATCTTCAGCTATCCACTAGTGATTCTTGATAAAATCCAAAATAGAATCTGAAATGTTATTGGTCATGACTTGGCATCTCGGCTTCAGTCACTTTCTCACCGTTGTAACATAATTTACCAGCGTCATAATAATTGTTCTGATGAAATTTCCACTTTGGTACCTCGACATTAAGAATTTAATCTTAGTACTAGATTGGAAGAGGCACGTTTCATCATTTTACAATTGGAATGGCTAGATGTAACCATAAGTTCTATGCTAAGTGACTTTTCTCTTGAACTGCTCGCTTGTGCAATTCTCTTCTGGATCAAGTTTCCAGTCAACTTTGATCTTCGAAAATTTAAATGCAATGTCAATCGCTATCTTCTCTCTCTTTAATTCCTGTTCTTTTCTTTTTCTCAAATTCTTTCCCACTCAGTAACCCATCACGTTTTAGTGATTTTATTGCTTTGCTTGGGGTGAGAAATGATTTATAATTCATTTTACTTCCGCCCCGGTCAATCATGTTTCAGAAATAAAAAATGTCGACCATTGTGTATTTCTGTAGGATAACACACCTTTTAAGGCTAAGTTTCTTTAAGAAGTAAAATGCGCAATATTAAGAAATTGGACATTAATAATAAATCAAATCAACTTATTTCTTTTTAGTATCTAGCCATACTTCAGTGGGTGGATCAGTCATAACAAATTTAATATAAGAGATAAGGAAACTAAACAGAATAGGCTGTGTTAGGGTAGTTTCGCCATACACCGCAATTTGTTACAAAACCAAAAAACTCTAGTCTTGTTCTTAAATAATCTCGTCGAAATTTCCATTTGAATATAATGCATGGCACCAAACATGTTCAGCTGTTTGCAACTCGCTTTCAGATCAATGGTTAAAAATGACTTTCAATAAATGAGGACTGTCGATATTAGCGACACCATCCCTCTTCGAACCTTGTGGACTGGCGCTACATAATCATAAACGTAAAAGATAACAGAAGCCATATCACTTGAGGACTTTCAACAGCAGCACCAACTAAAATGTAAATCTGAGAGAATAATGACATAATCAAGATTATGACATTTCACATTACTAATGGAAAGAGCGATAACAGCTACTGGATTTGAGAAAGCTATTTTCCTGGAAAAATCGTTTTAGGAGAAAGATCAAATCTCACCCGACAACAGCATTGGCTGCAGGGTCAATGAATGCCGAATGTTTTCAAATAAAGTAAATGGCTATTATTACTTAAAATGTATTATTAGCCGTTTTCATATTTTGCTTAAAAGATGTAATATAAAAAAAAACTTAATTTTTGACGCGCACTTCATGTGTGTTCTTCTGAAATACGTTATTGCATGACGTAATCTAGTTTGAAATTCTCCCATTATATTTAGAAGGAATGTGTACAAAGGAAACTTTAAATAAATACAGTAAATGATTCAATTTGTCGTTTACTGGATATTTGATATAATTTGTTTAAATATTTCAGGATTTTCCTTATATATTTTTAGCTTAATAGTGAATCTCGTTGATTTGATATAATTAGAACTTATATTAATTTATTGTTAGTGAATGAAGAGACTTGAAGGACAGAAATGAACAGAAGGATGATGAGAATGCCATGGATCGAACAAAGTTTTACAGAAAGCAAAAAGGACACTTATACTTAACACCAGGAAGAGGCAAATGAAATTTCTAGGGCACATAATGAGAAAAGAGGGCTTGGAGAAATTGATACCTACAATACAGATTGAAGGCAAGAATGAGAGAGGAAAACAACGCATAACTTATTTAGCGTGAGTAAATGGATGGCGGAACAGGGTTTAGGAGATATAACAAGAAGATAAAATTAAAAGAGCTACAAAGGAAAGGAATTTGTGGAGAGTCATAATAACCCACGTCCTGAATGAGCATATTACTTGGAAAATAGTTTTATCATATGCATTCACAAACATACGCATATGTTTATATTTTGGCACACTGATACACATTTTTACAAATGCTCACTAAATTACTCTAAAATGTAATTTTTATTTTAACTAAGATCAACATGTTTAAACATTCTTGTCTATGCGTAACCGAATGTGCATGAATCAAACAAGTGATATATATATATATATATATATATATATATATATATATATATATATATATATATATATATATATCTATTATGTGGTACGTGTTCAATTTATATAACATAAATCGTTCATACGATCTATAAAAAAAGTAGAAAAATAAGACCACTCAACACCAGAATTTATAAACAAGGATCGTACCATTCAGTAACGGATATGATGTTGATTATATTTTATTATTAAATGTTGTTTGCGAGAGTGATTCTTGCCATAATTAGCTTCATTAATTGTTATTCGTATGAATGATTTATGTTATATATATATATATATATATATATATATATATATATATATATATATATATATATATATATATATATATATATATATATATATCTGTGTGTGTGTGTGTGTGTGTGTACACATACGCATATATATAGGATAATGAATAAGCAAATTTACTGAAGTGGTAACATATACACCTACGTATTCTCCATGTAGCAAAATAACGAGCCTTTCCATACACGGCCAGAAAGCCAGATCCTTTCAAAATGGAAAGACCTTTCACAAACAACAAGTTGCCAACTTCATTTGTGCCTTTAACCTTTGCGTTACCAAAGAAAGCATTCATTCACTCTGTCCAAAATAGCCACAATACAGCCGTCCTAATACACAAAATTCAGTTAGTTCGAAATGGCGTCTCTTGATTCTTGTCAAATGTGGCAGATATCAATGCACGTAAACAACTGTTCTATTTCTATCTGCTTCTTCTTTTGTTGCTTCCTATTTTGTCTCGGGTCAGTTGATATCTCTGGTGTCTTTTGATACTCGTTCATCAGGCATCATCTAGTTACAGGTAATAGAGGAAATGTGAAAGTCACTTGCTGATATTTAAAACAAACAATTTCATCGAAACAAAATATTCTCCTCGTCCAAGGAATCACGTATTCGGAACAAACATAGGGGATATTTATCCAATTTAGTTGATACTCAATTCCTGGTATTGCAGAAAGGAAAAAAAAACAACCATTTATTTCGTTTAAAATAAGGTTCATGGTATGACTATGAAGGAATAGAAATAAATCTGATGTTTTGCCAGAATTTTAGGAATATAGTATTATTTCCCCCATTTTCTTAACTCACTGCCAGACTCAGGTCTACTTCAAGTCTTTCCTTAAGTTCTGTAAGAAAGGTAATGGAAATAATACTATCTCGTACGTGTCTTTGATTTGTTAGTATAAAGTTTGAATTCAGAATTATCTTTCGCCTAGATTGGTTGACCAGGTATTTACTTGACCCCCCACTGAGTCAGGTTGTGACACAAGGTCGGTTTTTAACGTGGGGACCCGAGTGTTTTCACCCGGGCCGCTGGTCTTGGCTGGTCATAGCTTGTCCAAGCTGGTCAGAGCTGGTCTAAGCTAGTCTTGGCTCGTCATAGCTGGTCCAGGCCGGAGCCGGTCCAAGCTAGTCGTAATACTACCAGCGCAGGGACGAATCCCGGCACCAGGTAAGTATAAAGTGACGCTCTCAGTCAAAAGGCCGACCAAGTGAGCGATCTGCGAACAGATACTACACTCTGATCAAGGCCTCCCGGCCGAGCAGCGTCAAAGATTGGTTGACCAACTAATGTTAAAGAACCTAACCTTCCCTAATATTTTTGCATATAGGTGGTGGTGGTGGGGTAAAATAAATAGATTCATGTTTTTTCCTACAGGCCGTTAGTTCGAAGTGAACGTACATTTCGATATATATATATATATATATATATATATATATATATATATATATATATATATATATATATATATATATATATATATATATATATATATAATTTATTCGAAAATTATAACATAAATATGTTATAAAATTACTACAAAAATAGACATTTTGATTCAACACGGAGGCCAGCACAAGTGCCTTGAAGAGGTAGTGCTATCCTGGGTCGAGAAGGTGACTGCTGGAAGTCTGGCAACAGGACTCTGTACCATGCCACACAAGCAGGAGAACCCTGTCATGGCTGTCAGATAATTAAATTAACTCCCCAGACTGCAACCCCCTTCATTATTATGTGTGGGGCGCAGTTGAGTGAGAAACCAACAAAACTCCTTGTAACACCAAAGATGAACTGAAGGTAAGGATTATGGCAGCATTCACCAACAAGGAGACAGCCCAGAAGAATTTCAGTGGATTCTGAAGTCGTCCGGAGGTTGAAGGCAATGATGATGAGCCGATGAAAACAATTTAAGAGAATTTGTCGTTGTGTTGTACTGAGTTTGCATTGTTATTCATTGTTTAAGGAAATCAGTTTGAAATTGAAAATATTTCTGATATACATAGAAATGTCTTTCATCCTATATATTTAAACACAGCTCCGCATGAAATTGTATTAAGGGTTAGGGTTGAATATGTTTGAAATTTTTTTCGAATATTTATAATATTTTTTTTGCATTAAGATATTTTTAGAGAATCTCAACATTGAAAATTACTTAAGTAAACATAAATTCTTTTTGTGTATCAAAGAATGTTACAGCAGGGAAACACAGAAAATGGAATCAACGTTTTTACGAAAAAATGGTTTTCATTAAATCAGTATTTTCTGTTTGGTCACCGGAGTTTCTCTAAAACTGGAAATGTGAACAATACCAAAATTAACTAACAATATGATCCTGTGTTGGAATTTTTCAAAACTTAAATATTGAAGAAATCCATTTGTTGATTAGAATTTTCATTGAGATGAAAAATGCTCGGATATCCTTTTGATGGAAACATAGGAAGTGATGTCATAACATATGATTAACAAATAAAATAATTTTTGTAATTAATAACCTTGGCCTTTAATTTTATGATTTTTGAGTCATTTAAAGAAATTAAAAGAATTACAGAGAAAACCAGGCCGAGCGGAAATATAACCAGTAGAAGATTTCATAGGCAAATAATTTGAGCTTCAATCAAACTGAAATTTAGTTTATGGAGTTTAGTTTTCAATGAATCCAAACGAAGAAGCAGAAGTCATTTGAGCAAAAGGATCGTAAATCTTTTTTCAATTCAATCCAATCTCAAACCATCAAAGACAAATTTCAGGCGTTGGAGCGATATTCAGACGGCCAGCTGTGCCTTTTGAGGGCTAATTTATGTTGTGATGTTTTTGGATTGGATTTTAAAATCTTTGTTTTATTTATTTTTTTTTTATTGTAAATTTCTAGGTTATTGAGCTATTTGCATAATATTAAGTCTCAATACGTCCATTGATGATCTTTTTTGTATTTTCCTACTTCTCGGGAATTAAACAATCTATTTAATACGAATTGTAGCTATCAAATCGAGCTCCTCTAACTACTGTAGAAAAATGTATATATTTATATGTCTATATGTCTTGGGTGGCGTAAAATGATAACCCCGTCAGGGTTGGGATGCAGTTAAATAAAATCTAACCAAATCTATTTGCCTGGTGGTTAATACCTGCATTTTTGCTTTTGTGGTTTCCTATATATATATATATATATATATATATATATATATATATATATATATATATATATATATATATATATATATATATATGTGATGTTGTCGGAGAAATTGTCTGACAGACATCACTGGGTTGTCGTACTTGTGTGGTGTCCTGTTGGCAGTCTTCCAGCAGATACCCTCTTGACACAGGGCAGCACTACTTTCTCAAGGAACTTAATGCAGGCATCCGTGTTTAGTCTGACGGCATCACCAACAACCGAATTTGTAGGGAGTTCTTTTCTTATCAGAACGCTCAGAGTTAGTTTTTCGAGCTACTGTACCTTCGTAATCACAATTAGACTCATCCAACTCTTTCCGAATCCTCTGCACATCCTTTAGATTGACACAAAAAATTCTAAAATGTTCGTATTATAGCTTCTGGCGGGAGTGCCAAGCAGTACAGCATGCCGTTTCCAAATTTTTCGCGGAGTGAATTGCGTCATAGTGCTCTTTTTCCTCAAAGATATTTGCCCAACTGACCCTACGTGTCATCGACAAAGTAAAAATCAAACAACGCACATGCGCGAAATTAATGGCTACAATTTACACATCGCACCCTGTATATATATATATATATATATATATATATATATATATATATATATATATATATAAAACAAGTTTAAAAGCCGCCCTATCGGAGAGCTCTTGATTAGGCCTTCATCACCATAGGTAGGGAGGAGTAGATGCGATAGGCAACAATAAACTACAGAAGAACTTTAAGTATTTTAATTTAAGTATCGCATTAATATTTAAGTTCACCTTTTAAAAGTTCAACGATAATTCTTCTGCCGCCATTTAATTTAATGACAATTTGATATACGTAGGTCCTTACTTTTCGTGCAAACAATTATTTTTGTTTCATGTGTGACTTTCGGTGAATTACGCAGTTAGTTTCGATTATTTCCAAATTTATTTCCAAGTTATAAAATTTGTTATCGCAAAATATCGCCAAAAACAATGGCAGTAATAAAAACTTTGGAATCCAAAATTTCAGGATTGCGGGTCCGGATCCGACCCGGAATGTTTTTAATTTGCTCACGGAATCGGCCTGATTCAAAATTTGTATGATATGTTGTGATACGAACTCTAGGAGAAAAGTTGAAAAACTGTAACACAGTGACACACTGACATTCGCATTTATTATAGGAGAGAGATAAATAACAGTAGAAAGAGAGCAAGAAAGTTACGTTACAAATTGTGGTAGATGATCAGTTGCCTTTCAGTCGGGTGATTCATCCTTTCCTCATAACCAGCGATACCCGGGCGACAAATGGCGTAGTAGTTCTCGAAATTGAAAGAATGGTCATTAGCAAACAATAAGAGTGGAAAGTGCGCTTTGGGATATGGAAACTCAAAAAGACCCGCGAAAGCGAAGAAAAGTTTATTTTGTAATGAAATTAGAATTTTCTTTTAAGAATGGAAATTTGTACTACTAGTCAGGGCAAGCACATACTACCCCCGACGAGGTGGGGGCGTTAAACCTGATTGAGGACCCCGGTCAGTGCTTGCTATCTTAACATTACTCTACATAGATTACAATAAATAGTTAGGTTAAAATAAAATTTGTATTTTATATGAATACTATCTTATGAAAATTGAGATGTGGTAGAATAGATTCGGGGGCGGGCACTAGACCCTTGCACCGGCCCTGTTGTCAGTCACTTAAAGTACTTATAAAATAGCAACACGTAAATTTCTATTCGATTTATTTCTTACCGATTAGTCATTTTGTTTGAGTATACACCTGGTTCACTTACTGCATTCAGAACTGCTCACAATCACTGAAAGAAAGTTCTAGAAAATTCAAAGTGTAGGGAACTGATTGGTCACATTCAATGCCTCGAATACCAAACCAAATCAAGGACATTTCATCATCACTGATCAGGGATATTCAGAATCACAATGGACGGGTGTCTCGTCAAGGAGGCCCTGTAGCTTGAGCGCCTCTTGGGACTTAAACGCAACCCAGACCTCAAGTGGAACTCGTACATACGATCCATCGCTAAAGATCCCTGGAAAATGGTCCGTTCCTTGTACCGCTCCAGTAAGTACCTTACTCCTCCTAGTATCCTCTACCTTTACAAGAGCCAGATCGGGACAAAAATAGAGTACTGCTGCCATATATGGGCAGGAGCTGCCCACTCTTCACTTTCAACTCTTCATAGAATCCAAACGTGTCTCCGCGCCCTTGTGGCTGACAAATTATTTTCCACCTGACAACCCTTTTGTCATAGACGAAACATCACGAGCCTCTCTTTGCTTTATCGCTATTTCCATGGAAAGTGTTCCGACCAACTACACTCCACTAGTCTCATCAGTTCTCACATTCACGCCATGCGACGTCCATTGTAGCGAACCAGTCTCATCCGCTTCATATTTCTTTGGTGAGATGTAAGTTACACTCGAACAGCTTCTTCCAACGAACTTCTGCTCTGTGGAACCGACTCCAAAGAGGACGCTTCCTCGATCACTACAATTTTAAGCTGTTCAATCTAGAGTTAACCTTTATCTACCTCCACAAATATCTGCATAAACTATGCCTCTTATCCTGTAACCCTCTAACTTGAGTGGCTCCCGGGTCTTGTATAGGGTGAATATCATTGTAATATATATAATTAGCTGAATCTTGAGGAATGTATTTTTCTGAATAAACACTTCAAAGCCATATTATTTCTATACGTCCATTTGTTATATAGCTTCCATGGCGAATACTTCTGTTGATAACACGTGGATACTGCTGATTATAATACTTCCGAGATATGAATAATATCTTGTTTTATTTCTAATTTTATTCATTACGCCGGTAAAGACTTTACGAAGAAACAATGGCGACTTCTACGTAATGGTATGAATTTATTCACATGAAACAACAATCTTTTTTGCATAAGAAAAAAATTAGAGATAATTAAAAAAAAGTGTCTTTCCCCAAATTAATTATTACTTACTAATAATTGATTAGTAACCCAGAGGTGGATAAGGTACATTTAATGTATATATTGTTTGCGCAAACTGTCCGATAAGATAAAAAATATTATTAGAAAATCAATTTCAAGAAAATCTTTATTGCACCCCACCCCTCAAAATCTCTGTTTGATAAAAAAGCCCCTATACATTTTCTCGTGTCTTTACATCTCGTCGTATGATCAGGTTTTTCCTTTCCAGGCTTTTTGTTAGGGTTACTGTGAAATGCCTACTGAATTTGACTTGGCTGGTTTTCTGTGTATGTAACGTGATGTAATTTTTAATTGGCACTTGAAACTTTGTCGATCCTGTCAAAAACATCTTTTCGACAGTGCCAGATTTCAGTTGTCTAGCCTGAGTTGTTCAACAAGGAAAACTATCAATTTCAGGATGTATCCATTTCTGCCTTGTAAAAGTTAAGCAACCTCGTGTATGATCATTTCAGAATAAGGTGATATTCTGGGATGTCTACAGAAGAGAGTACATAGGTTTGATGACCACTGAGGGCTAAGAGCCCGAAAATATGTTTACTGTCAGTCGGATTAAATCTTTATTGATAACAATAATTTTAACTCCTAATTAATTTTTAGTTGCTATATATCGCGATAAATCTGCCCGAGAATGCTTCATCTAAGATTAAATAAAAGATAATACTTTTGCTAGTAGTGTAAAAGAAAAACGTCCTGAGTGAGATAATGCAATGTAGTAAAGTTTAGATTTGATCTTCTGTAAGTCGTCAAGTTTTTAACCAATAAACCTTAAGTAGGGATAAGGATGAAATACGTGTAAATATTTATATTGATGGTTGACAATGCTTCAACTAATAAGAGAATTAAAATATGAGTAAGTACTTATAAAAAATGAATAATTGTTGACAATGCATCATCTAATAATAGAATAAAAATTAAGATGAAAATAATTACTAGTCAAAAATCAACAATAATGGTTGAAATTGATTAATTTAATAATAAATAAAAGCAAAGTAATATTCTGGATTAAGTTAGTTCCTGAAACCAGACTTCGTTGCTAGCCAGAAATTTCCTTTCAAATCAATGGTTCATCGCAGCTTTAAGTACTTTTCTTAAGAAACAATGCGAAATTTCTTGAACGAAGATAAAAGGTGTTTTGGTTATTAGCCAAGTTTACAAGTTTGCTTCTCGTGATTACTGGCGGTTATGTAAGAGTGTGCTGAATAAGTAAATACTCAATCTTCCTTCTCTTCCATCATTTTGATGTATTGTCATTTATTGCTGATAAAGCAGAATGCCTTGTTTGGAAATTTGTTTCCAACTCCAATTTCGACATTAGGAGTATCTTTACCTGATTTTCCACCTAAAACAGAATCTCTGAATGATGTGCGTATGATTATGTCCATAGTTTCTGCCATCATCTCCAAATTAGATCGCTACAACGCATGCGAACTTGACGGTATTTCCACAATTGTCATAAGGAAAGGTACTTCTCAGCTGGCTCCTTTTCTCTCCAAACTCCCTAACAAATGCCTTTGCTTTCCAGTTTTTGTAGATCCTGACTTTAACAACACTGGTAAACCTTCTGACACTTCGAATTATCATCCTATTTGTCTTTTATCTCTTTTTAGCAAAGTAAGCGAGGTTTTAATCAACTCACGCATTGATTAAGCATCTCACTACGTCCTGGCGTCTTTCACATAAACGATATGGCTTTCGCTGATGTGTTGATGGTTATTACTGAATGTTTCTCAAGCTTTAGATAAAAACGGCGCGGCGAGATATTTCCAAGTTTTAACAGAGTTTCACATGCCGACCTTCAACGGCTATAGTTTCTCTGGTTGAATATTCGACTTTATACAATTTTTCTTAACAGATCGTGTAACGAAAGTCGTGTTGAATTCTAGATTTTTTCATATTATTGCGGGGGTGCCTCCAGCCTCTATTCTTGAACCTACGTTGTTTCTTATCTTCATCAACGACTTTCTCCGATGTCATCAGTTCCAAACTCGGTATTTATACTGATGACAATTATTCACTCATGTTTTATAGATTTAATAAACTAAAACTGGCAGCTGATATTCAATCTGTTGTTAACCGGGGCAAGAAATGACTTCTAAATTTTAACACCTTCACTCCGAAATTATATTTTAGTCATTATAGAGTACCATTTTTATCTTTCATTATGTCTGATGCTAATCTCCAGGAGAGCAACTCCCTGCACCTTCGTAGTTTCACGTTTTTCACTGACATGAAGTGGAATGATTATATCGAATCAATTGCTATGTATACTGCTAGGACAGTTGGTTCATTGTGTTGTGTCAGAAAATTCTTTTTGTCAGAATTTTTTTTGCCCGTTTATAAATCTACCATTCGTCGATGCATTGAATGTCGCTGCCATATTTTGTCTGGTGCCCCTGTTATATATCTCGATGTCCTCGACAAAATTCAAAGAAGGGTCCGCAATGTTATCAGTCCTGACCTGGCATCACGACTTCAATCACTTTCCCACCGCCGTATCGTGTCTTCCCTGTCTTTTCTAGAAATATTTTCATAACAATTGCTCTAATGGGCTTTCATCCCTGGTTTCGCGGCCACATGAATTTAAGCGTACCACTAGATTTGCAAATAAGTTTCATCGTTTTACTGTTGAAATAGCTCGATGTAACCGTAGGTTCTATGCTAATAGTTTCTTCTCTCGTATGAAGGCTGTGGAAGTCTCTTCTGGTTTCTTGCTGCGTTATCATCTACGACCTATAAAAATTTAAATCCGACATCAATCTTTATCTTCTGTCTTCTTGAATTCAGTTATGTTCATTCCTCCTCATTTTATTACACTCTCAGTAACCTCTTGGATTTTAGGAGCATTATTGCCTTGCTTGGGGTGAAATTATTAAAAAAAATGAGAAAACAAAGACTATATTCTTTTTAACTGACTTTTACATAATATATGTATTTTAGTTTCAACTTTATTTTCCTGTTGCTATTCATTTCTCATGTGAAAATACACATTCAAGTGTTCAGGGTCTGAATATGTATATACTAAACTGTGTTGTTAATTGAGGGGCAACCTGTAAACCGAAAGAAATATACGTTTCACACACGCATATACACACACGTATATGTCAAATGTATAATTCACTTTCTTATTATAAGTACACCACGCATGTTCATTATCTTTTGTAGACCCATGCACGCGCACACATACGCACACATGCGCACACATACACACACACAGCTGGTTGGAAAATAATAACAATAAATAGCGAAATTAAATCTATGATTCAATAAGAGAAAAAAAGTAGATACATTTCGGGTTTAGTGTTTGACGTTAATAGATGCCGGCATTTGAAAGATTTGACGGAGAACGGCAAAAGATCAGCACGAGTTTAGATTAATCCGAGCGTAACTTTGAAGCCATTAGAAGACTGAAATTGATTCAAAGCTTCTGGAGACGAGAAAATCCAGATTTCACATTAGAGTAGATCTGTTGGAAAAAAGTCATCAATAAATGCATATCACGGAGAAATTCCAATTAAAATGTTCATTTAGAATTTGTCTTTGTGCACGAAACATTTATTTTTGAGGGGGGGAGGGAATTTGTTGCTATGTCATCATGAACAATACTCATCACTCATTTTATACATCACCGGTAGAAGAAAATAATTTCAATACAAAAAAAAAAATTATTTAGAAGAATTTAATTTTTTAATTTTTTTTGTTGTCATTTCGTTTATTGTAGAAATTTTTCTCTTCAGTCGAATTCGAAATGTAGTTATGTACTTTTCACTTCAACTGTAAACCTCTGAATTTATATACAATTCTAATTTGTATTTCATGAAATAAATATTAAAATGATTTTTATTATGGAGAGAGAAAAGAAAACATCACGTCGCTTATTCAGAGTGTTGTGAAAGACGGAAACAAAGAAATCCATTCCGATGTGAAATTAAAAAGAAATTTTCATTTATTAAGTAGCGTGAAAACAATAAAAATTTACAATACAAGTTTGCACAAAATTTTCCTTGTGCGTCTTGCAATTATGTAAGATAACAAGTTCTAAAAACAATTACATTTTTTTTTAAAAGATATTCACTTTTATAGTCAACAGTCAAAAATCTTTAATTTGTTTGTTTGTTTGTTTGGGGTTTTCTGGCATATCAACCACTATGGGTTATTTAATGCCAGATCCAGTATTTACTAGATATATCAAAAACGTATAGTTGGCAACATCATTGTTTAAAAAACGTTATAGCTGGGAACATCATTGTTTCAAAAACGTATAGCTGGCAACTGTTTCAAAAACGTATAGCTGGCAACATCATTGTTTCAAAAACGTATAGCTGGCAATATCATTGTTTCAAAACGTATAGCTGGCAACATCATTGTTTCAAAAACGTATAGCTGGCAACTGTTTCAAAAACGTATAGCTGGCAACATCATTGTTTCAAAAACGTATAGCTGGCAACTGTTTCAAAAACGTATAGCTGGCAACATCATTGTTTCAAAAACGTATAGCTGGCAATATCATTGTTTCAAAACGTATAGCTGGCAACATCATTGCTTCAAAAACGTATAGCTGGCAACATCATCGTTTCAAAAACGTATAGCTGGCAACATCATCGTTTCCCATCACATTTTAGGGGTAAGGTGTTAGTATATTTAGTGTAGGGTTTGGGAGAGAAAGTTAATTGTAAGCTGTAGTTGTTTTGGGATGGGTTAGATGTGATGGGGCATGACATGACCAGCCGATTGATCGGATCGACGGCCTTTTGGTTGGACGTAGTTTATCGTCATATCCAGGACGCGGATGTAGTTTATCGTCATACCCAGGACGCGGATGTAGTTTATCGTCATACCCAGGACGTGGACACACCTTGGGATTTCACTATTTTCCCATAGCTGGGAACCTAACAGGTTCTACCACCCCGGGTCAGGGTGGACCTGGGAACATCAGCAATTAAGAGGTGGTTCCATGCTCCTCAAAACCTCCTGATAAGAGGCCTTGCTGTTGGATGTAGTTTATCGTCTTACCCAGGACTCGGATGCAGTTTAACGTCATACCCAGGACGACAAAAACCTTTAAGGATGTTGAATTTAATAAATGTCATTGGGTAATTTTAACAATAGTCCTGTTTTTAAAATTAGCTACAATATTGAGATAAATCTTGCTTTTCTATAAAAGTTCAAATCAGTGTTAATACTTCTGATTTCGTGAATTTTTAGTTTTCTTTCTGTTTCCTTTCAGCTTTAGCGCCCTTTTCGTTGGTGACTTTTCTTTTTTCTTTCAGAAACAAACAGATTGAAAGCAGTTTTTCAAACATTTTGTGAAGAAAAAAACGTTCTTTTTTTAAACGTGGAATCGAAAATCTTCCTGTATGTTGGACTGAAGTTGTTGAAAATGAAGGCGAATTCATTTTTGATAAATAATATTTAAATAAATTTAACTTACATTTTTTAATACTTTCTGTACACTTGAATATACTGTAATTTATATACAGTGTAACCCGGATATGAGACCCTGATATAAGAGAAACCCGGATATAAGATAGATTTTATCTAGTCCCAAATTAGAGCCATACTTACCTAAACAAAATAGACAAAACCCGGATATAAGAGAAACTCGGATATAAGAGACTTCGTCTCCGGTCCCGACAACTCTCTTATATCCGGGTTACACTGTATGTGGATATTTGTATAATTTATTTCTACGTAAATTATCTTGTCATTTTCTTATGGGATTACGGCCATATCAAGTTGAAACGCCGGTTCTCGTACGCTCACTGAAGGTAAGCAGCGTGGAGCCTGGTTAGTATCTCGATGGGTGACCGCTTGGGAATATCAGGTGATGTAACCTTGTATGTGCGGGTAGTGTAATGGATAACGGTTCAGAATTGCAAATCGGAATGCCGTGTTTCAATTCCAGTCTGGTTCGTTATATTCACTTACGCGCAAATACCATTGGGAAATGTATGAACCCACCTTTTTCCCTCCAGCTATCGGTTAATTAGTAGGACTTGTATCAGTAAATCATTATTATCTCCAAAAAGTTCTTACAAACTAAAACCTTTAAATAACCTGCGAAACTTTAAGGCGTAAAAACAAATCAATCAACAAATTATGACTATTATGCGAGTTCTTTCATAAACTTTTGAATTAATGCAGGAAATAATTGTAATGTTGAATTATTTTATTGAAGTTTACTTTTACAAAAAATTTTCAAAAAGTTGTCTTGTTTTAAATTAAAATAGAATAAAATGATAAATTTATTTTTCCTTGTTTGACGTGAATTTAATGAATCAATTTAATTTGAAAAAGAATCGCAATATAAAAGACAGGGGTTGGTGTTGTTGGGGACCCGATAGCGTTGCAGGGCTGGCCTACGAAAAGATGGTCTTGTGCCAGACACTGCACACGACTACCGAATCCACTAACAAAGTAAAAATAAGTAGACAGGAGGAATGACGAAGATCATCCTGGTAAAAGAACAAATATAAAATTTTATTTGTGTTTAACAAGTAATTTGTCTCGACAGTGGAGACCTTCAGTAAAGTTACTGGAAATTCTGCAGCTGATAAAAAGGCTGTGACAAGTAGTCACTAAAAGGTAGGTCAGGTTCCGCGCCAAAACGAAATTCAAAATGGCTAAGGCGGGAAAAAGTTTCTCCGGGAAGAAAGTTCAGAACAGTCAATTTATAATGAATATTAAACATACACAGCAAAGAAAATACTCACTGCGAGATTTTGTAATTGTGAGTGTAATGTTATTTTTTTTAAGGTACTGGTTCTAAAAGGACAGAGTTCGAAGAATATGAAAAGTTCTCATTCTTCAGATTGAAAGTTTCACAGATCTCTGGTCATGGACGTAAGCATGTTCGAACAGGATGTTCGTATCAGGACGAGAAATAAGTCATCGAAAAAGGTGATGAAATGACAGTGTCATAGGTGCTAAGGTTACACGCGACAAGCTATGAGGGACAAAGCAATATTTGCTGGTAAGACATCCCTGTCTTGATATATGGGTAACAGACGAGGGATAAATGAGTCGTCTATTCTGTTCCGTGTCCTGGCGGCGACTAAAATCAAAGAAAGAGTTTGTCCGTGACGTCAGAGAGAACGCGCGCGAAAATATGGGCAGCTGCCTTCCTCACTTTCGGCCACGAACAACGGTTTACTGCTATTACTAGCCGAAAGTGAAAGGAAGGGGGTGAAAACTCGCACGCGCGTCAAAATAAGTGGAAACACTGTGTGCTATTCCACAGTGTAATCCCTTCTTTCCTCTAATCTCGGATGTGCGAATTAAGACAGATTCATTTGTCAATTTTATAAATCCGTTTGCTTTTAGCATGCTAATTGTTACAAAAAACAAACAGGAAAAGAGTTTCATATACAGGAAGATGTTTCAGTAAAAACGAAAGAAGGATTTTCTTTTAATTTGTTTTACTTATCATTTTTGGTTTACGTCGGAAATAGCGTATATTTGGATCCAATAAGTTTTGATACTTTCAACGATTCTAAGATCATTTTCAAGATCCGATTTTTATGTGGACATTTCGTCTTTCCCATTTTCAAATAACTGTTTAGCGAGATGGAAAAGACGACACGTCTATTTGGAAAAATAAATTGATAAATTATTGAAAACTTTGTCATGAAATCCATTGTCATTTTCTGATGCTTTTCTAGTTGAACATCGTCTCTTCAATAGCGAAAAATCAAAAAAAATCTATTGACAGTTTTTAGTTGACATTACTATCATTTGAATAATAATGTTGGGGAACGGGCCCTGTGTATGATGGCGCGTGTAATGGTTTAGCCATGTTTGTTGCGTGTTGAAGGGCTGTTCCCCACAATTATTTATTTTTTCTTTAGGAAAGGTGTGGAAATCATTAGCAATGGTGAAATACAATGGTGAAAGGAACATAGAGTTAAAAACATAACAATTGAATTTATTAAGTATTGAAATTACATGCATGCGAACTAATAAGTGAGACTAAGTTGCGTCCCTTTGATTAGGTAATTATTTGTACCTAGACTCATAACGAAAGAGTTGATTATTAAGTATGTTTGAAAGTTTTTGCAAGTGTTAATAAGATTTGTTCAAAGAATTAAACAGTTTGTTGTTTTAATTCTTTTTTTGTCAATAGAAGTTACGTATCCTTAATTGTTATTTGAATGAAATGTTGGGAGTTATTATTACTTATTTTGTAGTGAGAAAAATGTCACTTTTTAAGTATAATAATTGAAGTTTGTAAAGCTTTTGTTTGATAGAGAGAGAAAGATTATGCCAAATGGTTGTTGAGTCAAAGTTTGATTTGCGCGGGAAAATCAAGGTTTTGGATTACGTGGATTTGGTTGGCGTCTCTCTGAATGTTGAAGTCTGACTGAGAGGTTCGTTGACATCAGTGTTATCGAAAAGTTTAACGTCTCGATTCGTCGAGACGGGTGTTCGTAATTGTCACATTTTGAAGCTTGGAGTGAGCGGTCGAAATTGTCTGCTGCTGTTGTTGTTGTTGTTGTTGTCTCTCGCGGACTTTGAACACTGCTGTCGATCTCTGCTTTCTGTTCTCTGCTCTCACGTGTTTTTGGGTTTATATAAGGTCGTAGTCACGTGGGGTGGCTCAGAACGAATTGCGCCAAAACTTGCTTGTGCACGTGCGGGTGGCTTGATTGGTCGAAAAAGACCAATCAGTGTGCTAGATTTGCGGAGAATAACCAATAGTAGCTAGCTGACATCGCTTGTATGAAAGTTGATCTAATGGAATAGTGCATTATACGAAGAGGGTAAAACTGGGCTATGGACGAGCCCACAATAACAATTCAGTTAGTTTTAAAAATATCGTTAAGCGTTTACTTAGTCACTTTCATTCTTCTTCATTGACTTTCTGCCAGGGAGAAGTATTGTCTTTACCCGAGAGAATTGGAAGCATCATGAAAATGATTCTTATGAATAAAATATTAACATCTATTAGCTAATTAGGAAAAACGCTCATGATAAGTTTAAAGAACCACAATCACAACGTCAATCTTAGAGTATTCTTTCTGTCCTTGTAAAATCTGAACTAGTCTTTCTTCACAATGTGATGTTCAGAATTTATCGGTCACGTAGACTGATCTCTCCTATTTACTAATGAGATATTCTCTGCTATAATATTCTCACTCAATGCTATGTCAATAAGTGTAAATGCCTCGTATTACCATAACAAGTGAATATCTCATTTGCAGTAGCTTGCTAATATATTTGAATTCTGTTACGTGTTTGTCTTCTTTTAGATAGTTTTACTTTTAATTAAATAAGTGAAAATGCAGAATTCTTTCTTATATGTGACAATAGAGCGAATTGTATAGATAGATAATTCTTAGATAACTTAGGCAGAAAATATAAACATTGCAAGTGCAAGTTTACTTGAATATGATAATTTTCGATGGTATGAACAATGTTCTCGTTAAACAATTTTAATGATTTAAAATTAAAACTCTTCACACACACGGTAAATATTATTAAGGACAAGACATTTTGTATCGATTAATTTTACTGATTTATTTTTCTAAATTATGAATAATCCTTCTCCGGCAATTCCATTAGAAATCACTTGCCCACCGCCGTAAGGTTACCTCCCTGCACCTTTTCTATAAATAATTTCATGGTAATTTTTAGGATGAACTCTTCGCCATGGCACCTGGACTGCATGAATTTAAGCACAGTACTAGACTGGCGACGAGATCTCAACAATTTACAGTTGAGGTAGCTAGATGTAACCGTAAGTTCTATGCTAAAAATTTCTTCCGGCCCATGCTTTCCAGCCAATTTTGATCTTGAAAAATTTAAATGCAAGATCAATCTACTGTCCTCCTGATTCCTCTTCTTTTGTTCTCGCTCCTTAGTAATGTTTCTGTTTATTGATTCTTCTCCACCTAGTAACCTCTTGTGGCTTATATATATATATATATATATATATATATATATATATATATATATAAAAGTGGACATGGAAGTCAGCACTTAGAGGCGACAGTCTGTTTCATGCTAGTGCAATCGCCTGACGATTGCACTAGCATGAAACAGACTGTCGCCTCTAAGTGCTGACTTCCATGTCCACTTTTATATTTACACACGCTCTATCTCTGATATTGAGCACTTTACCCCATAAATATAGCACACTTTAAGACTATATTTCTGCATATATATATATATATATATATATATATATATATATATATATATATATATATATATAAGTGACAGTATATAGATAAAATTCGAGATTATCCGTACAAAGATAAATAATGCAATTATAAAATTACTTAAATATGGCCGCCATTTTTTAATTTAAGGATAAACTAGTTGGAGTATAAATATCAACATCTTCGATTATATCTTTTTTCATCACTCACATTATCGGCTTTTTTATTTTTAAATGATTCTTTTTGGTTTATTTAGGGAAAGTTTGTACTGAAAAAAAAATCGGTATTTGAAAGTGCTGTTTGTTTTTCTTCTGTGTAATGGTGTTATAGACGCACACGTAGCCGACATTCTCTGTGAAGTTCTTGTAATTAATACTTGCTTGTCGAATTTGATTATGTTTCTTCTCCCACTTGTGTCTAACTACAGCATAACATAAACAAACGTCATTACGTCTAGAGCAATGTCCTTGTCAGCAAACCCCAGAAAAACGTATATATATCAAAGTAACTCTGTTGGAAATTAGAGCAAACTTAGATAGTAATAGCAGACTCGTGTTTGTCTTGGCACCAAACTGATCCATAAGAACCACACAGAAAATATTGAGTGAATGGAATTTTCATTTTTTACCAGGTATTGGCCATTCCAATTCGGATTGTCTTGCAATGTGATCTGTTTTATCAGAAACAATCCTCGGACAATATTCTTTGAATCGATTTGCAACCAACAACATCAATACTGAATATTGAAATTTGACAGCACCTTTTAAATATCACAATAGCCGTAATACTCTGTGGAGATTTAATATGCAAAATCTCCTTTTGAATGAAAATCTATTTATATCGCAACGGTATTAATATATTTTAACGTTACAAAATTGGAGTCTTCTTCCATTGAATCAGTTTTAATCTATCTGCATGTCAAGGCATGAGAAATGCATTACGCGGTAGTTTGGCATGAAGTGCAAAAATTAAGTTACACTTCCAGTTGGGAATAATTCATCAGAACAACCACATGTAGAGTCGATCTTTCCATTTTCTTCACGCCTGTTATGACCGAAGCTAAATCCCTGATGTAATTACACTCAGGTCAATTTACTAAGTAAGACCTTAATTTACTTCTTTCATATCTGCTAATGTGTGTCTGTTAAATTGTCTGAACAAACTACTGTCGTATTCAAATTCTTTAGATATGTAGATAAAGTGTTTTCTTTCTAACGTATACACGTGTAATGATTGGTTTCACCAATGAACAATGTATTATTATATGGTGGGTCTTGTAGTGCTTAGATTGGGATGGTTAAATCAATTTCTCTTCACCAACTATTCCAATTGTATAAATTGCTTGAAAAATGCCATCTGATAAAGTAGGAAACTGCTGCTAACAACCAGAAAAGGACAGCTAAAATTTATAGGACACAATGAGGAAAAAGAATTGGAGAATTTGACACTCGCAGGTATACTGAAGGCAAGAGAAGCAGTTAATAACATTAAACTGATTATATATATATTTTTATATAAACAAGCATTCTATTAAACCAAGATCATAAGTAGAATGATAATGACTTCTTTGGAAGATGTCAGGTTTTAACAGATGAATTCAAAAGACTACTTCGATCTCAAGTTATTCCAACAATCAAATGCATATCGTGATTTTCCTGAGTCACGGGTGACGTCGAAACTTTCATTTGGTCTTCCATAAAACCATCGGGATTTCGATGGCGTCTGTTTGCTTGAAATAATCTTTTATGACATCACTTTTAACCCCCAAAGAGAAATACTTCCTTGCTTGAAAGCATGTAAAAATAATCTCGCATAATTAATTAAGGCACCACTTCTGTAAAAAAAAAGGAGTTTTCCTTGAAAATGATTACAAATACAGAAAAAAGAGAAACGTTCAGCTGACAAGTGATATTTCCATATCGTTATGCTATTAAGGATGTGCGTGTAGGGGAAAGGTTAGTCGACCAGAAAGAGAAAACAATGAGTTCATTTTGAATTCTGGCCGTGTTTGAAATGTTGAAGCTCCCGGCTGAATTTGCTATATTTCTTGTTACCGTTGTTTGTTGGTATTTTCAGACTAACTAGTCTTATTTATATGTATTCATTTCCCTTTTCTAGCTTTGCCCCGTTGATCATTAATAAACCTACCTAAGAACGGGACTTCGTCTTCGTAGTCATAATTGCCTCAAGGCGTTTATCTGGTTGTCTTCGAGATTACGCACGCGTATGATACGGACGCGTACTCTCGGGGGGAAGAACAAAATGTTTAATTTCAAAAATGCCTGATGGTTACCCGAATCGACAGACACATGAAGAAGAGAGGACACAATGTACGAAACGTGATAACAACAAGCAAGAGTTCGAATGTAAATAATCATTTCGCATCCCAGAAATTTAGTCTGTTATAAGAATAGAAAACTCTATCACAGGTTGAACCAGAATGTTGTGATTGCTGTTTCAACATTATAAAGGAAACGACCAAATAATTTAATCGGAAGTTAAGATGAATGCATTGATTTTTGAATTTAAGAAGAATAAACTACAATCAGTTTTACACAACATCCCCATGAGCAATGATATTTTAGATATAGCAAATAAGTCGGTATTCAATTCTTTCAATAAAGACTGATATATCTAAAACATTTGACACTTGCATTTATTAACAATGCATTATTTTGTTTAAAATTCCGAAAAGGTGAACAGCTGGGAAGCATCGATATCATTGTGTCTTAATGTTGAATTATTTCATTATCAGTTAAGTTGCTTATTTTAAAAAAAATCAACTCTATTTGTTTTGGAAAGCACTCAACATTGGATTATTTTTTTCTTCTTCTTTGTTAGTGTTTTTCTTGGTTAATTGTTCGCTGTCTGTCTGCAGCACACACAAATATATCGACTTGTCTAGTACTAAACATACACAGATCAGACTATCTTTTTGAAACCCTACTATAAAGTCAATATTGTTACCCTCCCATTAAAAAATAACCTCCATCAAAAGTGTATTTATTTTGTGGTCAGTATTGTAAGAAATGCACCTTTTCAGGATTTATGTTTTGCAATTTCTTTTTTTTTTACCGTGCAGACGGATAACTTCTGATTGCATCATCGTTGCTGAAAGATAGAAAAGTAGGCCTTTCTGTTAATTTAAAGAATTTCAGCTGTCTGACTGCTGCCGCATTCCTTCATCCTTTTTTCTATGATTCAACAGTTACTTCTGCCAGCAGCAGTTCTTTTTAAAAATAGTGCCATAGAATTTTATATTTTTTTTAAAGTTTACAAGCCATCTCATTGCTTTTCATTTAATTGTACTTATTTCTGTGAAATAGTCATATTGATTTTTGGAGATGATTTCGAAAATTTCTGCATATCTACCAATTATAAAAAAAAGACTCCAGTAAAATCACTGTATGAAGTTCAGTTTGTATTTATCTACTTCGAAATTAATTCGGCCCAAGCAAGACAATAAAACCACTAAGGGACAAGGAGGTAAAGGGTGTAGAAGAATTAGAAACACAAACATTACTAAAGATCGAGAACAAAAGAAGAGCAGTGGATAGCGATTGACATTGCTTTTAAATTTTTTTTGAGGATTAAAGTTGGCTGGAAAGTATGCAGCCGAAAGCGAGAAGTGCGAGAAGATAAACTGTTAGAATAGAATTTATGGCTACATCTATAGGCAGCACAACTGTAAATTGATGAAATCTCGACGTTAGTCGAGTACTGCGTTTAAATTAAAAAAGAGCAGGTACCATAGTGAAGAGCTCATCCGAACAATTGCCATAAAGTATTTTTAGAAAAGGCACAGGGAGGCAACGTTACGGCGGTGGGAAAGTGACTGAAGCCGAACCGCCAGATCAGGACTAATAATATTGCTGATTCTTCTTTGGATTTTATCACAGAGCTCTAGATAAATAGCAGGAGCACCAGACCAGATGCGGCATCAATATTCTAAGCATGGGCGATATAGATATGTAAGATAGATTCTGAAGAGAAAAATTGTCTCGCACTACACATTGATTTGAGATAATATTAATCAAGCGAGAGAGAGAGAGAGAGAGAGAGAGAGAGAGAGAGAGAGAGAGAGGCGATTTGATTTTAAGTTTCGCGGTATTACTGTGTTGTTGAATTATAAAAATTATCCAAATATGAAACTAAGATTAAGGTAATGGGTTTAATATAGGATTGGTGTAAAAGGGAATTAAAGCAGGAAACACTGAAGAAATCTACCCGTCATAAATCAATTATAAAAAGAAGTTGAAAAGTTTAATCTGTTAAAAGTTTAAGCTTAACCATTATTAATTCTGGGTAATATTTCTCGTCTACATTTAATTGCAACTTCAATTCGTTTGACTCCAGCTAGCAGTGAGCATCGGAAGTCAAAAGAAAATAAACTCGAACTAGTATTTATTCTATCCCGGGTAGATAATGAGGGTAAGAGATGTCAACTTAAGCGGCTTTTGTGACATTTTGACAAGTTTGCTTGTTTGGGAGGACTATGTGTCTGTCTCCCCCTATTCAGGCATGACGTTTCCAATTTAAGGAGAAATTCTTCTACTTTGATTCCTGGTTAAACGTCATGGTTTTGCTTTGGTGCTATGACTGATTTATTCTCAGTTTTGTATTATTTGTCTTTTCATCAAGGCTGCTGTAGGCAAATACTTCTTCGGGCTGGCGATATTCGCCTGAGTCAGGGACCCGTTCGATTTCATCATAAAGTGCATTGTTACGGCTTTGCTTTCTAGAAAGGTAGATTTTTTAAGGTAGCAAAAGTGGTGGAGTCATTTCCCTACCTATGTCCCTCACTTCCCATAGCAAAATCTGATCAAAATTATCACCCTGAATTTGTGATGGTTTCAATATTCACCACAAAGAATGGTTAGCACACGCAAGCACAACCGTCGAAGAATACAATGCCGGGACTTCTCCATAACATACGAACTCACCCAGGCGATGGACAAGCCTACTTGTTCTCGATACATCTGAGCATTAAGCTGAACTTTTTCGTACCTCCTCTCTCAACAAATGTTTTCTTGAAGTGTTGCCCCCCGCCTTAGCACTTCAGATCAATCAAAATCAATGACAAAATTGATGCCAAACTGAAGGCTTCTTCGAATGTCCCATTTCATAGGACAATTTACCGATACTGACTGGAATAACGTCAGATCATTGCCGAAAAAACTCTCTTTACTTTCTTCAGAAATCGAGCTGCCAAATCAGCGTTCCTCACTTCCGAATCGGTCTTTTCTGACATGGAAAGCTTCACCAGCCACAAAAAGTACCCACAAAACCAAAGCTGATTCACGCCCAACCGAGCAAGTGTGTCTTGGAAAATGATAAATGCAGCTATGCATAAGGAGTCAAACCGAACTTCTCCACTTATGATAAACGGTAGTATTCTCAGTGAGGCTTCTTGGCTGAAACATGTATTGAGACTGAATCTCACGTCAGACCGAGTGGAACTTTGTATATATGACCTTGCCATACTCTCTCCACAAGATCCAGATCAGATAAAAAAAATGGCGAATTACTGCCACATCTGAACTGGAGCTGCACAATCTTCACTTTCTAGCGTCAACCGAGTTCAAAGGTGTTTGCGCGGCCTTGTGAGTGATGAATTGTTTTCACCCTTCAACCCTTTTCTGACAGACGAACGCTGTTAGCCTCTCGCTTCTCTACTTTTATTTTCATGTCAGATGTTCGGGTGAGCTACAATTCTTGGTTCAGCCACCCTAGTCCTTCACATATAAAACCCGCCATACCACATACACAAGGGGAGCTACCGTTTAGCTTGTCACACTCTAACCAACTAAGCTACAGAAAAGCAACTGATCAGGCAAGGTTGAATTTACCTTTTAAGCGAAATCTCTACCGTCAAAGATATCGCGAAATTTTTCATATCTACACAGTCTCGTATCCAAACGTAAACAGAGCGAATTTTCTAAGTAATCGATTTTTATTAATCCGACAGTAGGACTGAGGAGAGAGCCTTGGGGATACTGGTATTGATTTAATCGGCGTCAGAGGCATGGGTCATTAACAAATACTTTTATCACTTTCTCGAGCATTCAGGCCGGTAGACGAAAATAAATAAATATACTGGCGTCTACTTAAATACGAATATCCACTAAAAATAACGTTTAAAGTGCTAAACAAATAATTTTAAGTAATAAAATAATACGTATATAGACTACAGTATATATTTTTATGAATAAATGTGTTGAGTATAAAGAAATATTTACTTTTTTTTGTCTGCAAGCAACATTTTGATCGGAAAGACTCCTATTTCCCTCTTACGTGAATCATTAAGATTCTCCACCCTTAGGAAATTATCGTTGTTACTTTATCCCTCGGCGTCTGGCTAGTTTATATAATACCTAATTCAAGTCACGAGAACATGGAATCTTAACAGCCTTGATAAGGAATATGGCGGTTATGGTAGAAGTGATCATAAAACTTAATCCAGTTATTTTTTCAAAGGTTTGATGACGTTGGTCATTAAACTTAGTTTGTATTTAGTTTTATCTTAATATTCAGTGTCTTAATTCATTTTCTTTGATACCAAATTTCATTGGTTTTAGCTTTTATTAAATCGCCTCTTTCAATGTTTTAATGAGTTTTTCATACCGACTGATCTTTCTGATCAAAGTTGTCTGGAATGACATTTGTTTTTTTTTGTTTTAATTCTTTGAAGTTTAAATTCATATTATTGATGAAAACAGTTAAATATAATCTTGGCTAAAAGAACAGAGTAAAAGAAATACGAAATAACATAAAGTGAAGAACGTCTCAACGTTGTTGGTGGCATATTTCTTGTTTCTGTACTTTACACACACATTATGAATGCTGACAATGGCTGCAACAGCTCTTTGCTTGGTAATTTAATTATGTTTTCACAATAAAATTGTTATTAATTTTCAGGATGTATTTATGAATATAGCATGTGAATTTCAGGTCATCAAAATCAGCAAAATATGTAATTGATTTTATTAGATAAAAAGTTGTCAACAATTATTAATTTCTGAAAATTATTTCTTGTCAGTCTACAGCCATTCATGTGGATCCTGTCTCAAGCCTTTATTTCTTACCATTGCTGTTGTTAATAGTCGTACAATGACGATCTGAGTAGATGTGATGTAAAGCAACTGACCTTAAGAGGGAAGACAAACTAGGTAAACTTTAATAAGGTCTTACAATGTTTCATTATAAACATATTTTTTGTTGATTTCAAAAACTGTATTACCGTTGTAGAAATTGTGAAACATAACTCAAACCTTCTATTGCGTCCTGCTTTTCTCGCTTTAGGAACAGTCAGTTGCTTTGACTCTTTACCATTTTGGGAGGCATACCTACGTGACGTATCCTGGCGACATCACGACTCTCTCCGCAAATCGATACCCAGCCCTTCTGAAAATACTTGGTTAATACTTGGATGAAATAACCACCAGCCAAGCAGTCTTTAGATTTGCGGTTATGAGAGCCCTACCAAGTATTAACCAAGTATTTTCAGAAGGACTGGGTATCGATTTGCGGAGAGAGTCGTGATGTCGCCAGGATACGTCACGTAGGTATGCCTCTGTTGTGGTGGAATCCACCTAATCTGCATAGGTGACTACCAACTATATAAATAATGGTTGATACCGGAAGACGAGGGAGAAGGAAGAAAAGGAATCACGAGATCCAACTAGAGACTCTGATCGACTGCGACTAGTCAACACATTCTCCAGGAACGTCTTCCCAGAAATATACAGAAATACTATATGTACTTATTGTGTACACTTTCTTGTTATAATACATTCTTGTTCTAAGTACATTTTGTGTTGCATTATTATTCCATGCAATAGGCGAGATTCAACATTGAGTCAAGACTCAACAGCCTCCAAAAATGGTAAAGAGTCAAAGCAACTGACTGTTCCTAAAGCGAGAAAAGCAGGACGCAATAGAAGGTTTGAGTTATGTTTCACAATTTCTACAACGGTAATACAGTTTTTGAAATATAAATATGATCCTTTTCCTTAAAGTTCTTGAAAATACATTTCAATTGAGCACTGTTGAGTGATAAGCTAATTCTATAAACAACAGCCACCTGCACTAATGCAAAGCTCTTCAGTAAAATGAATGGAGCACTTTGGCTGATTGGCATTTGTTTACTTTTGTAAAAACAATATGCTAGATTTAGTTGTGTAACTCTACCGAGTGAAGATAGCTCTGGCTGACACCAAATTAGTTGTGTTTCAATCCTGGCTTATTTAAGGAATTAAAAATCTCACGACAGGGGACAAATATTACTGCCTTCACGCCATACTTGCGTTCCTGACTCTGCAGGAAGTGAACAACTCCGGATTTAAACCCAACTTATTGCCAGTGATTCCAGAGACAACGAATTCACAGCCGCATCAGGCTACTAAATCTCAAGGCCCTAGAAACCTTTCTCCCAAAAACAACAGCCCTTTTCGAAGTGAAGTATTGTTTCTCTTACTATATCATTTTCTAACTTTGGAACTTTTCGGGTATTTACCATTTGCTAATGCATTTGTTTACATGTGTTCCGGAACTTATCCGTTTTTTGTACATCCAATTGATAATATTGTTCTTCTTTGAAATCGTGTTTCTATCCCTAAAGTTTAATGTGCCGCTATTGTTGCTTCTCTTTTTTCTCCCCCCTTCAATATTATGTAAGAAATAAAATCAAGATACTACTATTGCAGCTAATAGTGTACGTAAAAGCCATGTGGTGCCGAGCGATTGAGGAAACTCAGTCAGTAGAGCAGCAGTTGTTGTGTTTATGTTCCTGCAGGTAAAAGGAGTTCAAGTCATTTTGAGAGTTTTTTCTTTTAAATTTTTATTAATGGTGATAGAATAACTGTCTAGTTCCGTAGTATGTCTATTACCGCAATGGCAAAATAGACTTTGAACTCAATGTCATACTAGACTTTACTTAACGTGGGATTCTTTTGCACCCAGATCCAGGAAGATTAATCTTATTAGGTCCCTTATTCAACGTACATTGATGTTGTGCTCTGAATGTAGACTCGACACCAAGCGGAAGAAAATTAAACAACTTTTATTGATGAATGGTTACCCCGAATATGTGTTGACAGCTACCATTGAACAAAAGATCAATAAGTTCAATGAGTCTAAGAGATATGGCCTCTCTAAGTGTCCTGTTTATTTGAGACTCCCGTGGATCGGTCATGGGTGTCAAACATATACAGACAGAATTGCTAATTCTATTAAATGGTGTTTTTAATGCTGTTATTGTCCGAAGTATTTTTACTACAAAAAGACTTTCCCCCCTCTCCGTAAGGATTTCTTGCCTACCAGTCAACAAAGTTTAGTTATATACCAATATAAATGTCGATGTGAGATCAACTATGTGGGCAAGACCATCCAACGGTTAGATCACCCAATATGTTCCGAGCAAGATGCGAAGACACGAGCCTATTACACCCCGGTGTTCGCAAACTCACGAGTCTGTGATTGGTGAGCACCAATTAAATTCTGTTGATTGCAGGATGAATTATTCCCCTGACTTTATTTTTCTGTCATACGCAGGGGGGGGGGGGCTAGGACGAGATTCCATTTGGACTTCTTGGAGTCTATTATTATTAATATGCAACGTCCGGCCCTGTGTAGACAACGGGAGATGAAATATCGGTTGGCCATATTCGTGGAAACTACTGCCTGACTGAGAACATATTTAGTAATCTTTTTTCTCCCCCCCCCTTATATGACTATTGGGTAATTTATTTTTTAATACCAGTTGTTGATAATAATTTTTCTTATCTCTTCTTTTATTTTGCCGACGATTCTGTTTCTGGGGGAGTGTCGGCCTAAAGGCACTTAAAATCTTATTTCTTAAACGAGATACTTTTGTATCTATTTTAATAATAAATATGATCCTTTTCCTTAAAGTTCTTGAAAATACATTTCAATTGAGCACTGTTGAGTGATAAGCTAATTCTATAAACAACAGCCACCTGCACTAATGCAAAGCTCTTCAGTAAAATGAATGGAGCACTTTGGCTGATTGGCATTTGTTTACTTTTGTAAAAACAATATGCTAGATTTAGTTGTGTAACTCTACCGAGTGAAGATAGCTCTGGCTGACACCAAATTAGTTGTGTTTCAATCCTGGCTTGAGGCATTCGGAAGTCTAGTCGCACTGAGGAGCTGTGATACAGCGAAACAGTACTGTCTGTGAATGATATATATATATATATATATATATATATATATATATATATATATATATATATATATAATTGACGAAATTAAGCGTTGAATAAAATGTACTGTTAAATATGAGAGATTAAGACTTGTTTTATTATGTGTTACAACGTCCTCATTACACAATAGAAAGCGACTGAAATTAAAATGATAGAAATACTAGTAAAAATGAATAATGTCATCTTCTTCCTCATTCTCTGCTATTATTCAGAGTTGACAACAGGACAGTGATTGCTGACATTGATTTAATGTTTAAATAATAGAGCAATTACGTTGCTTCTTATTGGACCGAGATTATTAAAATGTTATTGAGACATGTTTAATTATTAATGTATTTTAATCTTATTTATAAAATGAATCTTTAATTTTTGACTTTTATGCCTAAACAAAGACTCTGAGATACCTAATGAAATTAAGCAACGTTTATTCAGATCTCTATGAAATAAGATATAATATAAGAATCAGTAAGAGAAAAAAAATTATAATTCTGTCATTTACATATTCTATCGTGATATAAAAGAAATTTCAATTTAATATATACTTGTTTTAATGCAATATCTCGTCTGTTATTTGTAATTGTAAAAAGGAGTTTTTCAATTGAAAATATTCGGAATATATTAAGCCTTTAAGTAACAGTTAAAAAGACTGTCTACTGTGATTTTCGCACACACACCTCTTAAGTATTTACACTATTTACATAGTTCGGCCTATTGTCCTCATCTTTATAATTCTCGACGTTTCGACCGTTGTACGCTCCAACTTTCTTCATGTGATATACGTTGGAAATTCGAACTGATCTCTTTATTTCGTCCACAGGGATAGAGTGTTCTAGTTCTGAAGAAGGCCGGAGCGTGCAACGACCGAAATGTCGAGAATATGACAATAAATATGAGGACAATAGTGCGAACTATGCAAATAGTGTAAATAGTTACAATACCTAATGTCAGAAATATAGACTGATATCTCCTGTTAAGGAATCTATATTTTTCTGATAAAGGCAAACTTATTAGAATAAAGAGCAATAAAAATTATTAACCGTATATATTTGTATATAAACCAACTTCATGTATGAGGGTCGACTGAAAAGTTCATAGACTGATTATGTCGACAGCCTTTCGTAAATTTTATCCATTTTCAAGAGAAATCGCTACTAGTTACTTTTGAAGTATCCTTTGAACAGTCAGAAGTTAGTTTACCCAGAGAGCAAGAATGCAGTTATTAATAAGAGTTGAAATTAATACGTGCATGATTTCACAGCTCTAGCATCACCCCTTCATAGACAGACTAGGAAATTTTCAGCCCACCCTCGAATAGTGCGGTCCCTGCATTTTTTGCATGAATTTTAACCCCTTCAGGAAAAAAATGTGTATTTTTGCGTAAAAACTGATCATTAAACCCCCCCCCCCAAATCTCGCACTATCCACGATTATATAAGGTAAGATATCTAATTTGCATCCATCCATATCTAATTATGCAATATATATTATATAAAGACAGTTTTTTATGGATCTGATTCCGGCGGAGGTGCTTCCCTCAATACATTGCTCTTGACTTCAAGTCTCTTCTCCTTATCCGTATAATCTTCACTTCTTACCATCCTCTCTTCACACATATCATTCATCATTACCATTTTGACTGTAGCCCTCTAACTTGAGTGGCTCTCGAGCCTTTTATTGTGATATTTATTAATAAAATACTATATTAAAATATTACATTAAATATATATACAACTAGAACTCGTGAAAAGTTTAAGCTTTTCCTATTTGAATTTTCTGATGAATCTTAATTCTTGATTTAATGATTAAGCTCATGGCGAGTTCTACGACAATGAAATATATATATAGAGAAATTCCCCTAATGCATCGTTAAATATTTGAGATTAACAACTTTAACAAAATATTGCAATAACAGGCATGTATATAAATGCTGGTCGTTATTTTAAGAAGTAAGGGTGTACAAATGAAAAGATTTGAAATTGACAACTTTTTTTTATCCATTTCACTGAAACAGGCGTTAAAACAGAAACTTTGTGCCTATCAGTCTGTCTCTTTCTACTGGCGTCTCCGATATCTTTTCCATCTATCCACCTGATTAAAACGAAATGGTTCATTATGCATCAGGTATTGCAGGAAACGTTAAACACTTCTATCTTTCATTCTTCTCGCGGATAAGGAATGCAATTTGTCTGAACACATTTCTGATATGTCTTTACTGTATTTCCACCTGATCAAAACGAAATGGTTCATGATTTATAAGGTATTGCAGACGTTAAACATTTCTATCTTTCTTTCGTCTCACCATTGGAATACGAATGCAATGAAGGTGGACCGCTACAATGTTAGCAGCATTACGGGTTTTAGCCGTGAAGGTTAGAACTGGTGGGATAAGGAATGCATTTGGTCTGAACACTTTCAATGGAAGAAATAACGAGAGAGAGAGAGAGAGAGAGAGAGAGAGAGAGAGAGAGAGAGTGAGTGTGTGTGTGTGTGTGTGTGTGTGTGTGTGTGTGTGTGTGTCCTGTGAGGAAATGGGGTGCAGGATGGAAAATAATTCATCACTCACAAAGACTCAGGGACGCGTTCGGGCTCTATCGAGACTAGAAAGTAAAGATTGCCTAACTCATGTCAATATATGCCAACAGTATTCTATTATCGGTCTTATCTAGCTTTTATAAAGGTAGATGATAGCAGGAACCTTACTCGAGTGGTAGGGGAATAGACCATTTTTTCATTAGCTTTATCGATGTATGGTATGCACGAGTTTCGAGTTCTGGCTTGACTGTCCCAATAGGCACAGAAAACATGGCTCCTTCCTAAGAGAACATCCGTTCGTCGTGATAGGTGAAAATTCAGGCTCTGCTCGGTGATAATGGAATGTCATTAGTTTGGTTTTCGAAGCACTGACTGCGACTAGCCAGTTGATACCTCGACGAAGTGGGTGTAAAATTTACAAGATCTGTTCGCATCTGAACTTAAAATATTACCTCTTCAGATATATTGATTACGTCTGCTGTAAGTGGCGTACTTCCAAATTAGTAATTACATTCTGCACATGTCTGAGAGCATATTAATGTGTACTTTCTTCAGGGAAGCTCAAGAAGAGTTTGGCAATGTTGAGAAACGGATGAATTAATTCAGAGATAAGAACAAAAGTAATACAAACGGTAATTCCATTGAAGTACTTAATAATTCGTTTCCATCCTTCTATTTCTATTGTCTGAGCCTGATGTCCAGAAAATCGGTACTTAGTTTAAAAGTAACAATCTATTGAGTGGATCTTGTCGAATTATAGACTGAGAAAGGAATGCAAACAAGATTTGTTTAAAGTGTGTTCAACTTGCTAAATCGATTCGTATAGAATTATGATGGAAGCAAGTTCAAGGAAAAATTCCAATTTCTTGGTCGTCTTGTGCGTATTTCTGATTAGTGTTGTTTATTAGCGGCCATAGACTGACGACCTGAGTAGTTCCGATGTAAAGCAAATGAAATAAAGATGAAAGAAATACTTGGTAAAATTTAATAATGTTTTATAATGCAAAGAAATAAAATAACATACTAGTACTGCGCTATTTGGATACGCAAAAGCAATAAGAAATATGGCACCGAACAACTGGAGAATATTGAGGCTGAGTTTCAGTGTTAGAACTGATCAATCGGTAGAAACGCTATCGTACACAGGCATCTTTCCTGAGATAAAAGGGATGCAGGTTTGAGATTCGCCGCGAGCTTATTTTTTTGATTCTACGGCTTATTAGCCATTTTCAGGTTATTTAAAGCCAGAAAATATTTTTAGATTGTAAGAATATTTTTGAGATAATGATTTAGTGATACAGGTTTTAATAATTAACCCATAGCTGGGGGAGAAGTAGATTCATACCTTTCCGAAGATAAGTGAATATAACGAACCCAACGGTAATTTGAACTCGGTTCTCCGTTTAACTATTCCGAGCGATTATTTATTACACCACCCGCATATCCATGCTTACAGAACTTAATATTCCCAAGAGGTCACCCAGGCTCGAAGGTTGCTTAACTTTAGTGATCGTACGGGAACCAGTGTTTCCACGTAATGTGGATGTAAGCCTTAATTTTAGTTTCGATCAGTAATGCTTATTATGATCTTGGAAAAATGGTTTGAGTAGTTGCTATAAAAATCAACTAAATTAAGATGAATGAAATACTAAAGAAATATTTTAATCATTTCACCCCCAAGCAAGGCAATAAAGTCAGTAAGACGTAGGGAGTTACTGAGTGAGAGAATATGAGTAAAGGAAACGTTATGAAGGGGAGAGAACAATAAAAAGACAGAAAACAGAAGATAAAGATTGACATTGCATTTAAATAATTAATAATTTAATCATCTTCCACTTCCCCTGCAGCAGATGAGAGTTGACAATAGTAAAATAAAGAAACCTCATGTCAGGAAGACTTAAGAAAGGTGATTTCCCAGCAATTTTGTATTAACCACATCAAATGAGGATAGCTTCCTGGATTAAAGCGTTGGTTCCTAAATTTGGTAGCGTGATAATTGTGAAGTTAATCCCTAAGGCGGATTAGAAGAGATTTAGATTCACGCATATTAAGTAGGGTTGAATCACAATTTTCGTTTTTGCTTATCAATTTTATTTTTCAAAATATAAAATACAATTATATTTTTGTTTATATTTCTGAGATGAGGTATTGTAACTATTTACATCGTTTGGACTGTTGCCTTCATCTTTATTGCCATATTCATGACGTTTCGGCTGTTGCACGCTCCGATCTTCTTCAGGTGATATACGTTGAAATTTCGAACCAAACCCTTTATTTACTCCACGAGAGTAGATTGTTGTAATTCCACGTGCCATGGCTCAGTATCAGTTAATTCTCTTTAGTTCCCTCTGCTGTGGCCAGGTATTGAACTCACAACTATTTAGGTCAAGATTTAAGCGTCCTACTAGTTTGGTATCTCAGTCCCACCCTTTTACTGTCGAAATAGTTAAATGTAACTGCCTCTTCTATTTCAACTCTTCTCTTGCACTTCCCGACAGTGGAATTCCTTTCCTCTTACTTGCTTCCCTGACAACTATAATCTTCAAAAATTTAAATGTAATGTCAATCGACATATTCTGATCCCTTGATCCTCGTTCTTCTTTTTATCCACCTCCATTCTTCTTTTTATCCTTTCCTCACCCCTCATACCCAGTCTTTTCCCTTACTTACACTCTCTGTAGCCCTTGGGTACTTGTGACACTCCCGCATTGCTAGGGATGAAATGCTAAAAAAGCAAAAAAAAAACAACAAACAAACACAAAAGTCATTTTCACGCTTTATCTATTGGGCCATGTGTTCCTAAGATGAGGACAACAGTCTGAACGATGCAAATAGTCAATTATATATTCACCATTATTTGCAATGACATGGTTTTCGTTACATTTTGAGTAAATTCCGCTGATTTTTGATTTTCAGATTTTTCAAACTCTTGACTCTAATTTTCATTAAAGAAAGTTTTCCATGTCAAAGAGTTTTGCAGTGATTGAAAAGAGGTCAATGAGTTGGTGCCAAGGTCAGGTGAATATGGTCAGTGCGACAGACCAAATTAACCAAGTACCAAAGTTATTGTTATTTTAGTTGTATGCGGTCTTGCGTTGCCAAAGAGAAGATTTTCTTTTTGCTTTTTCATCCACTGTGTACGCTGCCATTGTCGTGCAAAAGGTAAAGGATGTTAGTGTATTTCAAATTAATTCTTAACTCCCACATATGATTTATAGTCATGATGATACGTTCGTCATAACAACTGGTTCCCCAAAATGGAAATAACTTATGACTCAACTTAATAAAAAGAACAAAATTATATATCACTAGACATCGACAGCATAACGAGTAGTATCTACTCTTATAGAATAAATAAAGGGTCCAGTTCGAAATTTCTTGAAGAAGGCCAGAGAACAATAAATATTAGTACATTAGTCCGACAGTAAATAATATAAATACTAACTTCTGATCTCCGAAATGTACAATGAATTCAGAACCAGTCAAGGCAAAAGTAACATAATCCGATTTGAATTAAGGTTTATGAGAACTGATTTAGATTTGGTCGTAGCATCTTGATACGACGGACATTTCTCGTTTATACTTGCTCTCGACTGTGTTAGTAATTTCTAAGACATGAGGAAAAGAAAATGTTTATTGTCATAAATTTCGCGACGAGTTATTAAAATTGCTTGAATATTTGAATTTTACTTTATCTAGATAGTTTTAGAAATTAGATTTTAACTAATTTCAACTCAGTTTATTTTTATTTATATTTAAAAATTTTCGTTTCCTATATTGTTTCACTATTAATTTAATAAGAAAAGATGATAAACTGAAACAACCCTGTTGTATATTAATCGCAGTGCACCCGAAAATCATTGCGCTTTCAATGCATCTTTATCTGAGTAAATTATATTCAATCTATTTTTATTAAAACGGTATTTTTCAGGTTAAAGTTCACATCACGAGATCTTCATTGAGTGTGTTGTGTAATTTGAAGTCCTATTTATGTTGGTACATTTTTCTTATCGTATTATTTTCGTTCTAATTGGTAAATTTCTGCTTTTGATGCAAACTTGGATCTCTGTTTTACATCGATTAAGTTTTAGACTCTTTTGAAGTGTTTGACAAACAGGAGTTTTCAAAACTGTCTCGTATATTCACCATTTCGTTGGATCGCTGTAAAAAAAGTATATATTGGTTAAGCGTCTAGCATCTCTGGGTCTTCTTTCAGATAAGTCTTCTCTATGTCAACCGTTGATATTAACGATTATTGTCGAAAGGGTCTATCAAGCTTTAGATAAGAATGGTGAAGCTCGGACTTGTTTACAAGGTTTGGCATATTGATCTTCACAATTGAAAGGTTGTGGATTTTCGGGACAAATTTTTAAACTGATTCAGTTTTTCTTATCGAATAGCGAAATGAAAATTGTCTTGAACGGTCACTCTTCTAGATCTTTTTACATTAATGCAGGCGTCGCCCATGGCTCTATCCTTCGACATACGTTGTTTCTAATTTTAATTAACGATATTCTTGATGGCATCAATTCCAACTCAGTATCTATGCTGATGGCACAACAATTATCCATGTCTTAATAGTAAGCGGTTCAATAAGGTCAGATTGGCAGCTGATCTAAAAAAATGACCTACAATCTGTTGTTAACTGGGCCAAGAAATGGTTTGTCAATTTTAACGCCCCCAAAATGAAACTGCTCTCTTTTAATCATCAGAGATAACCCTTTTCACCTTCCATGGCTGATGCTAACCTTCAGAGTGTCTCATTGCATATCCTCGGGTTACTTTTTAATCCTCATTCTTTCTGTTTTTCTAATTGTCAGACAGTTGTAATAAAGATTAGTGTGTTCGAAAATTAATTACGTTTTAACTTCAATTTATTGAAATATTATTTATCAAACATGTAATCATCTGCATTTTCACTATTTCACTATTAATTTAATAAGAAAAGATGATAAACTGAAACAACCCTGTTGTATATTAATCGCAGTGCACCCGAAAATCATTGCGCTTTCAATGCATCTTTATCTGAGTAAATTATATTCAATCTATTTTTATTAAAACGATATGTTTCAGGTTAAAATTCACATCACGAGATCTTCATTGAGTGTGTTGTGTAATTTGAAGTCCTATTTATGTTGGTACATTTTTCTTATCGTATTATTTTCGTATCGTATTATATGTCCGTCGTATCAAGATGCTACCGATCAGTAAACATCTAATAAAGATTAGTGTGTTCGAAAATTAATTACGTTTTAACTTCAATTTATTGAAATATTATTTATCAAACATGTAATCATCTGCATTTTCAACGACTGCAGATCAATTGAAGGTACATTTCAGATTGCAAGTTTAAATAAATTTTGGTGGTTTTCCCCGAAACTTTGTTTCTGTTTTTTTTTTGCTATTTATGAAAATTTCTTTTAGTGACTCAGACAAATGAAAATCTGGGGTATGTGAAGGATGTGGAAGAACCCACCGTTCTAACGATCTTATTTTTTTCTTAGCTGTATTTTGCATAGCCATGCTGAAGACCAAAGCATAACGCATTCCATGATCAGTAAACATCTACAAGGATTGTCCTTCTATGCTTCCAAAAGATCGTAATAAACGACACTTTTCATGTGAAACATGAAAAAAACAAAAAAAAACAACAAAAAACAAAATAATGGATTCTGAGGATGATGGAATCCTTGTTTTGGTGACGACACGAGAATTTTCTTTTCTGATAACCATTGTCTTTCTTTTTCGTTGACATGCAAAATCCATTTTTCATCACTTGTAACAATGCAACGCAAAAATGAATGGTTTTCATTCCCAGTTAATACATGGCTGAGATAGTTAAACGTTGTGTTCGGTTCTCCAGCAAAATCCAAATCCCCCTTTTATAGGTTTGCTGAATTAATCTCTGAAATGCACTATGAACGGCACATTGTCGGATAAAAGAGATAAAATAATTCTAGACGTACTTATTATTTAAAGAGGGTTGGGCCTTAGTTGGTTGACTCATAATTCATAGCAATGAAATGGGCAATTACTTTCCGAACATTCTAATAAAGAAAAGAGGACATTTTTTTGTAGATTTTAATGCATTTATATTATCTATAATATTATTACTTGTAGTGGGAGGTGTTGTGGAGTAATGGATGTCGACTTGGAGTGAGAAATCGTAGAGTCGAGTTCGAATTCCAGTCGGGTTCGTTACATTCACTTACTCGCAAATACTATTGGGAAAGGAATGAACTAATCTCTTCTCCCCTAGCTATGGGTTGAATAGTAAGACAGACTTGTGACTATAGTCTTGGTTGGTAACCAATCTAGAAAGAAACGGAAATCTACTGAGGGAAAAATTTCTGCCTAGTCAGTCATGAATCGTAAGAGAGATGATCACCCATGTATGGCAGTTAACTGATTGATATTAGAAATACTGGAGATGTATTGAATTGTTACGTAACATCATTCCTTCTATATGGCAGTAAATGCTGAACAATCTCGTTACTGATGACTTGACTTCACGAGACTTGAAGCAACAGAATTGTCGTTTTACAGAAAGATGCTGAGAATATCTTGGGGCAAGCATGTGAAAAACGTTGAAGTATTAGAGAAAACGGAAACAAAAATGACACCTATTTAACACCAGGAAGAGGCAGCTGAAATTTCTAGGCGCATAATAAGGAAAGACGGCATGTAAAATTTGATACTCACAGGAGGGACTGAGGTCAGGAGAGACAGAGGAAAGCAATGCATAATCTACTTGTCGAGGTTGAGTGAATGGATGCCGGAAATGTTTGAAGGAGATGGCGAGGTGACAAAATTTGAGAGCTACAGAGGACAAGAAATTGTGGAGAGCCATGATCGCCAACGCCCTGAAGATCCACGTCGCATAAAAGAAATAGAGAATTAATTTGAACACCATGTCGGGGTTTATATAGATAGATGCGTGTTTATTTCCGTGCTGTTTAGTCTACAAATGATAAAGAAGCAAAATGAATTCTTTTTTTGAAATTTTAGTTTTGTTATCAGTACACACACACCGCGAGAGATAATCTCTATACAAGATTCATTCATTTAAAAATACTCTCAATGTAATGTGTATTGCATGAAAGAAAATTTGTATAATTTACTGCATTGTTCGTAGATTTTCTGTAGCTTTTTGTCTTTTGTTTATTTGTTTTTTAAGATTTTAACGAAAAATCTAAAACAAAAACATGCTTTTTTTATAAACTTGAAGATTTTACTTTCCTGTCCCAAATTTGGACTAAATTCGCTTTTACATGTTTTATTATCTATCCCTCTGTTCTCTTCACAGTATATCAAAAGAAAATACCTTGCGATAATAGATGTCAACGATGGCAAACGTAAGGAATAAAATGAAGACTTCCTTTAAAAAAATAGACTTTCTTTATTTATGTGTGTTTACCACATGACGATAGTAACAGCTGCTGTCGTGAAATGACCACGTGACGATAATAATTGCTATGGTAATTATTACAATGTAATACTCATCATTATAGACCCATGAGCCTCCTAAGTTTCAAACCTTTTGAAGGTATAATCAACAAAAATGTAATTGATCACCTCACTAGGGACAGCCTCTTCAGCGACAAACAGTGCAGGTTTCGATCGGCTGGGTCACCTTTCTGATATTCTAACATTATTGACAGAATCGGTGACATTCCATCGTCATCAAGCAGACCCAGTAATTTCATCGATCGCAGTGAACGGATGTTTTCTCAGGGAGGCCCTGTGCCTTGAACTCCTTTTTGGGGGTCAATCCAGACCTCAAGTGGAAATCAAATTCCTAAAGATGCTGGGAAAATGGTCGGTTTCCTGTGCCGCCCCCGTAAGTACCTGATTCTTTGGGCTATCCTTTACCTTTTACAAGAGCCAGATCAGGCTGAAAATGCAATACTGCTGCTCTATATGGGCAGCATCAGCCCAGCCTTTTTCCAGTCTCAATAGCCTAATAGCACCTCCACGTCCTTGTGGGTGACGAATTATTTTTCACTTTTTAAGCACTTTCTCATAGACGAAACGTCGCAAACCTGTCACTGTTCTATCGCTATTTTCATAGAAAGTGATTAAACGAACTATATTCCTTAGTTTCACCAGTTCTAAACCATAACGCCTAAGACCCGCTATGCCATGCTCATTGTAGCAAAATCTCTCTCTCTATATATATACTATTTCCATCTTGTCAAAACATCTTACGTTAATACACACACACTCATATATATATATATATATATATATATATATATATATATATATATATATATATATATATATATATATGTATATATCGTCGATTGAGCACTAGGGAGAAAGGGGATTTTTAACAGATGCTGCTCCTATTTAACGCACAGTTCTTCGTCAGAATTAAGCGGCCTGGCTGCTGGTCTAGCGTTTATATACATCATGTATCTGCCGTGCGCCGATAGCTTAGGGGTAGAGTCTCTGACTGATGCCAAATCGGTCGAGTTTCGACCCCGGCTTGAAGCAATCGGATGTTTAGCTACACTGATGAGCTGAGATACAGCGAAACATGTTCTCTGTGGATGATATATATATATATATATATATATATATGTATATATATATTAACATACACGTATGATACCCTATCTTCATCAGCCGCCGACCAGGGGTGATATCACGGTTTCGGTGGCTTTGGCGGTATATATATATATACTCATAGTTTTTGGGGTTGGCCCAGATGTAAGCAATATCCTGGTTCTATATTACCTATAGTCTTTATGCATGCAAACATCGCCTCATTATTTCAGTTCTCTTTTTAAATAGCAAGCTTGGATTCAATTTTTTTAAAATTTGGATTTAATATTATTTTCGATACAGGTTGAATATCTTGACAAAGGAATATTGGAACCATATAGGAAAAGAATTCCCGAGTTTAGATATGCTGATATTAAATCAAACCAGTCAGATACATTATTAAGATACCTGAGCATTAGTTATGGCGCTACTCATCTTCTTTAAAAATATAAAACATATTACCAGTCAGCATTGATAGCGGAGGGCTATAAAAGATATTAAAATGTCAACCTGATTGCGACAAATACAAGAAAAAAAGAAAGCTTATTTGGTTTAACTATCCGTTTAATTTGCATACTTGCTGAAGAACGAAGATCAACCAACTTATACAACTTGACAAGCTGCACTCACGGTGAAATACATTTTAACTGAAATTACTCACTTAGCACCTACAAAGAAAATAAGTTTGGAAAACTATTTGAAAATACTGAAACTCAACAAAATGTCCCACCTTAATGAAATAGGTTTATACCAAAACATAACATTATAGTGGACATTTTGACTTGGTGTAATGGTTAGCAAGTTTGTTTTGAGAGATCAATTATAACTGAGTAGTGAGTTCGATCCTCACTGGGTGTTTCATATCTTCGGCCTTGTGCTACCTCTAATCTACTATGATTAAATCGCTATAACACCTCTACAAACTATATATCTATGAAACATACGTTTATCCTGAAAGTATTAGGTTGGTGCAAAAATAATGTCGTTTTTTGACGTTCAACTTCATGTGAGAAAACGACATATATAAAATATGTACAAAATATCCGCAGTTGAAGGCAAAATTATGTTTTAGATTTCGGCATTAAATAAACTATAGGAGTTCATAAGCCACGAAGCAAAACTAACCAACAGTCCGCGTTTAATTTGCAAGTAAAAACGAAAATTGGCCCGAAATTCTTCGCTATACTAAACAAACACTTTCTAGCAAATAATGTATTCTATAAAATTTTTAATAAGAATACTTAGCTACAGTGCAATGCCCAAAACGGAGAAGATTATTAAGAGGTACAGCTAGAAAGTGTTGACGGGTAAATCTGCAAGTAAACATAGACTAGAATTGTAGAAAAAAGTGGAAATCGCCCCTTAAATGGATAATGTTTTAACAACAACGCTGTATACAGTGCCGACATTGAAATAGAAAGCACGCTTACAATGAATTATATTGATTCGACCGAGGGCGCGTTTAAAAAGAAGTCCGCAACCATGCAACATCGTTCAGATTGATTAGGTTCTGTAGTAGCACTGCTCTGTTTATATTTAGAAAATAAAAGATGAACAGAACGCCCATTCGAAAATATGCAAATTCTGCTAGGAGAAAAAAATTGCGATCATGATGTTACCGAATCCAGGCCCACTAATGAATAAGAGAACGAAAATAATGACACGATGTTTTCATGCAAAAAAAATATTTAATAGCTAATATGGAACCCGAATATCACACACCGGCAAAAAAATAAAATAAATATATAAATAAAAAATAAAAAAATGAACAAAAAAGCAAAAATCAACAACAAAAAAACAAAACAATAAATCTTGAGCGACACAAGATAAAGACTGAAGATGGCCTGACAATTCTTCCTTCGGTTTTATTTTTTTATTCTTTATCTTACGTTTTATAGACTCTATGTTGTATTGAATACTTTTAATTGTCAAATTTATCATATTTGCAGTTTACTAACAACGATTGTGTTTCGCTATATAATCATTGTTTTGTAGGCTTGAAAAGCAATCAAATTTAAAAGAAAATTCGATATAAGATTTTAATCATCATTTCATTTAATGACTACATTGGAAGAGAAAGTTTCAGAAATCGAAAATGGTTTAGGTGAGCATTTCATTAACTGCCGCTTTCTTAAAACAAAAAAGAAAGCGCCTTAAAACTTTGTTCTTTAACATCTGAAATAATCTTTTAACTTTTCAGGGTCCGCCATAGTGAAGACAACTCACCCAGGAAGAGGCTAACGCCGAATTACAAAACCAGTTCCTTAGTTTTAAAATCCGGTTTCACTCCTGGAGAATGGGTAGGTGAAGCTATTTAGCAATACATACATCAATTGTGTCTCTTTTTTTGGCTGGGGTGGGGGAGTGGAACTGTCGTCCTTCAACAAACTGGTCTTTCGTGAGGTTAGTAGTAGCCTAACAAAATCTAACATGAAAGTTCTCAATGTTACAATCAGATGGAGCAACCTTTGCATCATGGTTAAACGACCAAAATAGCCTCGGACAAATGTGACAATCGTAATAAATGGCGCCAGATAAGTCATATCAGTTCGCAAACTGACGAAAGCGGAAACAGAGACGAATGAAGAAACTTCATTAAATCTAATCACAAGGACTTTCTCGGTTTTAATTTTTGTATTGAAAATGGAAGAAAAATAGATTTTCCACTGCATATCGGCTAACCTATTTACTACTCTTCTTCCAAAGACACGAGTCTCGCATATAAGTTTTTTCTGAACCTCCTTCCAGCCTTTATGAATTATATGAAAGATTTTAAAGAATATGGTATGCGCTGATTTCTTGAATTTTTGAATGTTAAATGTGGTTCCCTGAAATGTGTCATTTTGTGTAACTAGATTAAAACCTTGACAATGGATTGGATAAAAATGGACACAAAGTTATACAGAGAATGGATGGTGATGAAAAGACAAAAAGCAAATATAGACATAATGAACATTAAAAACAAATATTCTTTTCGAAAGCCCAAGAACAATATAAAACATTAGATTATTGCAAGATGACTGATTTATATTGTAGATCTTAAAGTTTTTAAAAGTATACGGATTAGAAAACATTAAAGATTATGCAGAAAATTATTAGCGTCAGAACAAAATCTCGTAGCGTTTTTTTCAGTGAATTTCTACGACAATACTTAGAAATTTGTAAAAAGATTCATTCAACCACATAAATACCATTTTGTTCCAATACCCTTCGCCATCTTTGAGACTTCATAATTCCATCGCCCCAGAAATTGACATTATTCTAGGTGATGAACTATTTTAATTGGTTTCTACATGCTTCCAGAGAATTGATATTTTTCCTATTAAAAGAATATCGTGGGGATCGAAATAAATGTTAATCCGAAGCGGGGTAAGGTCAGGTGAGTACGGTGGGTATAGTAGAACATCCTAACCAAATTCTACCACTTTCTGCCAGGTCGGCAAAGAGACGTGAGGATTGGCATTGTCCTGATGGAAGACGACACCCTTTCGATTGACTAATTCCGTACGCTTTTCATTGATCGTTACTTTTAATAGGTTCAATTTGTAAGAGTACTTGTCTAAATTCAACGTCTGATTCTTTTGTGGGGAAGAGCTCGTAATGCATATCCACCATCTTCGGATGCCGAGCAGTTTTTGAAGAGATTGGCGGTGGTTTATTTCATTTACCCTAAGACTTGTTTTCTTTCCACAATGTTGTAAATAATCCATTTTTCATTGCCTGTGATCCTTTCTAATATCTGACGTTTTTGGTTTTTGGTTTTTGTTGCGTTTGAGTGGAGAATCCCGGACGGAAATGAGGTCTAGCGATTCACGTATACAAGTGTTTATAAATACCTGAAAATAATCAGTCGAGATATTTGGAGTATCTCTGTCGTGTGACATGAGTTATTTTTAATTAGTGTTTCGATTCGGTCATCATGAACGACTGCAGGTCTAGCTAAACATTGTCTCAGAAATTCACTTAAAAACTGCACGAGCTTTTGTTCCAACCTAGTACTTTTCTATCCAATCTTTAAAATCTTCTAATCCATTTTTATTTTAAAATCTTTGATTCTCAGTCTTCCAGATCAATATTTCCACTTCTGGACCTTCTGAAGTTTTTCTGTTTATAGAACTTTTCCTACTTTCTAGAAATAAAAATCATAAAATGACGAAAACATATCTCATTTTCCGCAATTTTCACTTTTAATGTAAAAGCGTTTCAAATTCATAATCTCGTCGGCACTCGCTCGCATCCGATCATCGGTATGCTCATCTTTTCTCCCTATTCTTTTTCTCCACCCCTGGTGGCTGTGGCGGCATGGCTGTGAAGGCCCAGCCTACTCCTGAAGAATCGTAAACAGGAATCACAAAAGAGTGAGAGTGGTAGACGCGACTGGGTGTGTCGAGCCGTGACCTCCGAGAGAACAAGGCCTATTCGGTAGTAACGTGACGTCACAAAAGTAGTCCATGCAGTGAAACAGACAGTAATCATAATGTAACGAATAATTGTAAGAAAAAAATTGGTTTTAGAAAACTTTTATAAAATACATTGTTTTACAAAACAAATAAACAGAATTGGATTTTATACAGAACTTTATTTCATATTAATTTTTAAAAAATAACCGATAAGAAAAAAAAATGTTGCTGAATGTTTTGTTAAAGAAATTAAACATCATGTTAGATTTCATTAAATTTTAAAGACTGAAATTCGTTCATTATTTTATTTGTTTCAAATTTGAAAACATTTTTTAAATCATTATCAGTATTGTTTTAATTTGCATGTTTCTATCTTAATTTTAGTAATTATTCTGTAAAGTTACAATATCGTAATTATTAATGATTATTATATTCATATACACTCGGTCAGCAACAACTCAATTATGAATTAGGAAACAAACAAACAATTAAATAAATAGACGAGCAAATTACATGTAAATGATAAATAAGCGATTAAAATATAAATAAGAAACAAATAAACTAAATACATGAAAGTAAATAAATTTGATACAAAAAAGAGATTTAAAATTCAAATAATACTTATAGAAAAGTAGGTTACAGACAATTAATTTTAAGAATGAAATTCATTCATGATGTCAATTGTTTCACATTTGAACATTTTTTATAAATCATAATCAGCATTGTTTTAAATTGCATGTTTTTATTTCAATTTTAATAATTATTCTGTGAAGTTATAATTTTTGTAATCATTAAGAGATTATTACAGTAACAACTGAATTATGAATTAGGGAACAAACAATAATTAAATAAGCAAATTATAATTAAATGATGAATAAATAAAATAATTATGATAAATAAATAAAACAATTAAACATAAACAAGAAACAAAAACACAAACAAGAAAATACATTAGATACAAACAATAAATAGATTTAAAAATCAAATAATACTTTCAGAAAAATGGGTTACTGATACAAAATTTAGCTGAATGAAGTTTTCTTTTTCTGCTTAACTTGTTACTTGTAATATTATTATTTTCCCTAGAACAAAAATTATTTAAAAGAGCATTTGTAGAGCTCCAGACAAACATTCTTTGTATTTTTTCCATATTGTGACCCTCATCACAAGTGTCAACATAAAAAAGAACCTCATAATCTGCAAAAACATTCAATGTTATATGCATACCTTATTTTATTTTTCTTTGATTTACTGAATGAAGAAAAGAATGATTTTTTATCAGCTTATCAATGACTACATAATTATTCAGAACAAAATTTATAGTTTTATCATTAGGATATAAGAGAGAACCTCTATTAATCCCCTGAAAATAGCTGCTTATTTCAGGTATTTCTTCTACATTATCTCTTACACTTCCAGATATTAAATCTTTGCAGCTATTGCATTTAATTTTCTTAAAAACTGCATTACACCAATAACTTGCTAAGTATAGTATTACAGGTAGAACTTCTCTACAATTATTTACATCATCCTCTTTAACATCAATTCTATATTTATATATATATATAACTTTTCCTCCTCTGTCACTTCATCCCAGTTTGGTTCTTGTAAACTCTTTAAATCAATTTTAATGCATTGCTGATTAAATAAATTTAATTTTAAAACTGATTGCATTCTAATAATTTTTTCACACTCAAACACTTGCCGTATCGAGATATTATACTGATCCCCAGTAAGTTGTTGATATTGACCAAACCTTGCTTCAAGGTGATCAGTTTGAAATTTGCCTGGTAATATGTATAGCATTTTCAGTTCTTCTATGCAATACTTGGTCAGTTCTAGAAATGCATAAGTTGTATGATGCAAAGCATTAAAGTTTTCCTTTGTTAATTTGCCATTTCTTCCAGAAATGCTATTCCAAGATTCTAACCAGTCACAGAATACAGAGAGAAATCTAAAATTTTCTTCATTCATTCTAAGTGGATTGCAGTATTTATTTCTAAGCCGACAACCTTTATATGGCATTTTAACATTCATTATTGTCCACCAAATATAAAATATGTTTATATATTCTGCAAAATTAGGCAAATATTTCTGTTTTCCTAAGATCAATAATCCTTGAATAGTGTATTCATTAAAAATTTGCAGAACTAAATTAGCATTTTGCCTTTCAAGATTAGTAGGAGAAAGTGCCTTTGAGGTTAATTTATAACAATATTTTAAAATTGACTGAAATTCTAAGGCATGAAGTTTCTGTAAGGTAGAAAATGTGGCACTTTGGATACTATCTAATTCATGATTTCCATCATGACAAAATTTGGGGAACAGCATGCATTTATTTGCATCTTTTTGACTAAGCCAATTGTTTCTAATGCATTTTAATATATGGACTGAGTCAAAAAGGAAGAAAAGAGGTCGAGACTTTATAACTAGGGGTGGATATACAATGGAAAGCTTTGGAGAACTGCAAAAGAAAGATATAGCTTTTTTATTTATAGCATAATTATCTGTTATGATTGATAATACTTGAAAGCCTATCTCCTATAAACCAATTATTATGTTTAACTATGTCAAATAACTTCTCAGCTTTAAGACATTTAGTTGGCATAACATGCACAACATTTTATATTGTGAGAATACACTGCTAATCCTAAAAGCAAAAGCACTTGTTGCAGCTTCATTGCTGTTATCAGATAAGCCAACAATATTACCACCCTTATAATCTAAATAAGGTTTTAGATGAATTTCATCAACAAGTAAAGATACTGTGATGTCCTGCACTAGGAGCTTAAATTTATTTTTAATATACATAAGAAAATTGTTATCATGTTGCTCAATCAAAGGATTCATATATGTTGATAAGGTTAATCTTTTAATGGTTGAATAGCTAGGTAAAATTATATTTTTGCTGTCTCTTAACAATCTGTCCCCTTTAGGGGAGCAGTTATATAACAATGAAGAAAATATCATCATTTCTGTTGAATAATCAAGCTTATTTTGTGTCATTAAATTTAGCTGCTCATATATAAATTTGAGTGCATTAATATGTTTGATTCTTCTTGCACCAATAGTAGAAATGACATTACCAATTTTAATATAAAACTCATATTTTGAGGTTCAGGTTGCTGTTGTTCTGTGTACATTTTTTTCATGTTTTCTATCGGAATTTCAAGAGTATTTTGATCAGTTACGTGTTTAGAAATCTTATAATCCCCTATTGAATGTATTTCCACATTTCTACAAAAAAAACATGTACTGCAAAATCAGATTCAATTACAAGAGACAGATAGATTTTTGGATATGGGGATTTGATGATGCTGAATATAATAAGTGTCTCTTGCTGCCTAATAAAACTCCAGTAATTTCTATCAAGGAAATTTAATTTCCCTTCTAGATCATTATTATTATGGAATTTATAAAGATATAAAATTATTTTAATCCTCAAAGTTTCAATTGAGTTTAATAACTTTTTAAAACAAAGCTGTTTTAAAATGTGTTGTGAATTACAGACATAAAATTCAATTCAATTAAAGTTTCATTTAGTCACGAATAAAACAATTCTAAAAAATCGTTAAAATTATTTTTTATGTATATAAAATATTCCTTTAAAAATTCATGAATGAATTTATGTAGAAAATTTCTTTAAAGTTTATTTCTTAAAAAAACGAGATTTTAGATTTTAAAAACAACACGTACGAGAATGAATGTCTCTCTCTCTAAACTTTCTCGCTAGATTTATGTCTTATTAACTTTATGTTATGAATTACAAAGACATGGTATTAATTTTATCATTAAAGTTTCAATAAAATTTACTTATTTTTTAATACAAAAAATACTCACTCTGCTGAATTTAGTAGATAAAAATGATCTCTTCTGATTGTACGAATCCAAACATCAGATAATTCTTTATCTTTAGTTAAAGAAAATACATGTATTTTAGGGCCGTTTTTATAATTCCCTTTGCAATTTGGTACAATGCATCTATAAGGCATTGTTTTTTGTTTTAAATTAATTCAATATTTAAAAGAAAATATTAATAAGTAATTTAAAAATGCCGCCGTAAAATATCTGCTACACAAAACAGACACGCTCCTTGATAGTCGGACTCAATGTGATGACGTCACATTTGTCAACAACGAAATGGAACAGGCCTTGTTCTCTCGGTGGTCACGGTCGAGCCCTCCTGACTGCTTAATGCAGATCCTCTTCATGTTGACGATTGGACACGAAAATTTTGATCCCTCTAGATGGTCCTACGTCATCGATGTCCGATTTGCAGTAACGGTTTCCCAAGTTTCAGGGATGTCTTCAACTGATTTTTGAAGCGTCGTTTTGGGCCTTCGCGTAGTCTCTTGCCGCTGGCGAGATCTCCAAACAGGATGATACGTGTGGAGTTGAGTGGGAAATATTCTGGACAAGTAACCCACCCAGCGACAGTGATGTTGAAGGATGATAGCCTCGATAGTGGGGAGAGACGTTCAAGACAGGACCTCGGTGTTGGTGATGCGGTTCTCCCAACTAATGCGATGGATTCTTCGGAGCTTTGTTTTGCTGGAACCACTCCAGACGTCTGATGGCCCGACAATAGAAGGTTCCTCTCTCGCAAGCGTTCAGAAGGGTGGAGAGGACCAAGGCCTGAAAGATCATAATTTAGGTTCTTATGGTGAGGCCGTGATTGCTGAACACCCGGTGCAAGAGCGTTCCGTACGCAGTGTGAGCTGCTTTGATTCTGTTGTCAAGGTGTTTTTTGCAGGTGACATTATTCGAGATGATGCTGTCGAGGTAAGGAAATTTGTCATCGACGACTTCTACCGACTGTCCGTCGATGTTGATGCTCAAAATCTACACGCGAATCGTATGGAAAGACGCGTTGAAATGTTACCTTTTAATATATGCATGTCATAAATTTTAGTCGCGTTTGAAGCCACGTATTCAAACGTCATGTATTGAAAAATGCGACGGACTTTTGTTCCAACCTAATACATTTAGTTAAGTTTTGCCATGAACTTGATTCTGACTTAATTATAGTCAGCTTTGCAACTAAATATCTTAGTAAAAGTGTTTCATATTCAAACTCTAGGATAATGTAAATAATAACCTAACGGATTCATAAAGTCTGTACTTATTGAAAATCTCGATGTTAGGTTCCCAGCTATGGCCAAATAGTGAATCCCAGAACAAAAGTTAAAACACTATGAAATTATAAAAATAGATTTTTATGATGAAGATGCCAGCAATACATATTTATGTAAAATATTATCAACAATATCTATTAAAATCTATATTATTTAGTAAAAATACATTTTATCTGTAGTAGAAGGCATACAATTGCGTTTAAAATATATTTAGTTGAAGTCATGAAATTGTGTTCAAAATATTTAGATTTCAGCATTAAATAACCCATAGAATTGTTGATATGCCGGTAAACGAGATCAACTAAACCACCTACTGAAAATCTAGATTCTTGTTCGCTGGCAAGGATGAGATATATTCTTGCAAAATTGACTCGTTAATATTTTTGATTATAATTGCACTTATACTGAGATAAATCTGATTTTAATTCTCTAACGGAAACTCGACGCTAGCTCGTATCGAAACTGAACTGCGAAGAAAGAAGCTTCTCTTTCTTATTGATTCCTAATTTCATTCACCCTTTGAAAGATTCTAATTTACGGATGTTGGATTGCTTCCCAGTAAGTGTTTAATTGAATAGCAAGATGTCCCGATTAAACATTTCCCATGAACTGTCAAAGCGAAAATGTTTCTGGCTCCCGGTAATTGATAGAATTGATATTTTATAGCGATATATCTTTGATTCATTTTCACCTTTGACACTCTTGATTGATATTTCTTTGCCTGTGGAGACACGACGGTAATAATGACTTTCATTACTGCTAGGAATTCAAAGATAATGATAGCCAAGTGTTCTTACGTTTAGGGAAAACTTCATGAATAACTGATTTATATTTGGTTGTTTATGCAATGAAGAAGTGAATATACCGAGCGTCAGACCAAAAGAATTAATCATTTTAGACGAGTATTTACATAACATGATTAAAATGATCGCCTATTAATTCTTGACAAGTATTTCAGTCATCTTAATTTCACTTACTTTTCATATAGCAATATTATCTATCTTTTTAGTATTTCAAGATATGGCATTAGTAACCATTATTACTTTTTGACTGGTATTTATTTTATCATAATTTCACGTGCAACTATTACGACCGCTGTTCAACAATGACCGTAGACTAACCGGCAATAAGCAAGCGAAATTAAGATGAAAAAATGCTAGTCAAAAAGTAATAAAGGTTGTCAGTTATTCATCTAATTAAAACTCAAGAGAATATGGTCTATAGTTATAATTCTTATTAAAATTCCATGTCCCTCCAGAATGTAGGCGATCATGGCTCTCCACTGATTCGTTTATGTTTATTATTTGTGAATTATCATGCATTCTTGAAAATGATAGTCGAGTTGTTTCGTGTTAACTTTTCCATAGTTTGGAATTTAGTTTTCCTTCTCCTAGACTGGTTGCTATGCAAAGCTAGATAGTCATATCTACCCTGCTATTTATTCCATAGTGAGGAGGATAAAAAGCGGATTCATGTCTTTCCCAAGGATACATGTGTGAAAACGAACACGGTAGGCCAAGCTGGAATTGTGTGAAAACGAATACGGTAGGTCAGACTGGAATCGTGTGAAAACGAACGCGGTAGGTCAAGCTGGAATTGTGTGAAAACGAATACGGTAGGTCAGACTGGAATCGTGTGAAAACGAACGCGGTAGGTCAAGCTGGAATTGTGTGAAAACGAATACGGTAGGTCAGACTGGAATCGTGTGAAAACGAACGCGGTAGGTCAAGCTGGAATTGTGTGAAAACGAATACGGTAGGTCAGACTGGAATCGTGTGAAAACGAACGCGGTAGGTCAAGCTGGAATTGTGTGAAAACAAACATGGAATTTGAACTCTGCTTAACGATCCTACTTTTCGCGCCGATAATCCTATATTCCTAGACCTGAAGAAAACGAAAATTTTAACCCCGACTTTATGTGAAGTCATGTAGAATAATTTTGCATCACGCAAGTGCCCATTCCGACCCCGAAAAGGCTCTAGTCGAACAAAAGGAGTTTTTGTACGCGTCTGCTGTGTATGACAACTTCCTGCACTGGACTTTCACCTCACTAAACCTTACTGCAGAATATACAACCGTCTATACGTACGAGTTTTACAACGTCCCAAGTACATTAGTCAAATCAATCATCATCTTTCAGGATTTTCCAATTCTATTTTCCATTATTTTATATTATTAAAAATGTTTGTTAGATAATTTTAAATGCTGATTTATTTCCTTTTTAGAAGAATATATTTTTCCAAATAAATGTATTTTCTGAAAAATTGGATTATAAAATATAACGCTTTCGGAGTTCGTACGTATATTTAAGAACATTAAATGGTGCGCAGAGGGACATTCGGTGAACCATAATTTTATTGAGTGAATGAGTTAGTGAGTGAGTGAGAGGGAGAGAGAGAGAGAGAGAGAGAAAGAGAGAGAGAGAGAGAGAGATTTCAAATAAGTTTTCTCTTGTGGCTCTTAACTCAGATGGCCTTAGGTATAAGACTAGGTTTTGAACCTACTTTTTCTTTCATACATCATTTCAGAAGTAGACATCGGAGTATATTTAATATTAATTATGCTGTGTCGTCGAACGAATTTGATCGCTGAAATCGGTCTTTTTAATCGTAAGGAAAGAGTGGCATTACTAAGTTCAATGATAGAATTCTCAAGATGCAATGATAAACTCACAATACGACAAGAAAAATAGGCTAAACTAATCGAATTGCAAATTCTTGCCAAGTGAAGTTATTCGTCTTGATGTCGAGATAATTTTCAAATGTCTGCTTGTCATCCTGTTATAGACTTAATCAATTTTGTCTTTGGTACACCACTTCACCTGATCAACAAAATGTGACCTTCAAGACAGATTGATATTCACATAATGGACGGCACTCATTTCCCTAATTCAATAACCCCTTTGTTGCTATGTTAAAATGAAGTGAGGAGGATAAAAAGCGGATTAAATGTGTGTGTATTCGCCTGTATTGTCTGAACATTTTAAATACAAAAAGGCGCAGATAGACGGAGGAGAAACTACCGGTAGTCAGGGACAGACTGGCCTCGGACTCATCCATAGGAGAACGGACCAGTATACTAATAGCCTGATGGAGATGATGATTTCCTACAAACAACACACATCAGAATGGGATCAGACGTATATCGACAGGGTGAAGGCTTAGCAATGGGTTCGCCATTATCACCAGAAATGGCAAACATATACATGAAATACTTCGAAGAAATGGCATTAGAATCCACATCACAAAAACAACCCTATGACTGAGATAAGTAGCTGACACCTTCATACTCTGGCCACACCAGGAAGAGGTCCAGCTACTACTGGACCATGTGAACTCAATAAGATCATCGATACAGTTCATAATAAACAACAAGAAACTTGCCTTCTTGGATGTAATAATATCTCGAACAGAGCAAGGATTCGAAACATCCGTATACTGCAAGCCAACATTCACCTCAACTTCAACTCCCACCCCTCATACAGTGTAAAGAAATGGATCGTCCGTTGTTTACAACATCGAGAAAATGTCATAATGGTGACTCAGAGACCCATGATCAAGAAATGGACAGTATAACTTAACAACTATCCTGGATACATGACAGCAGCTTCAACAAACTAGGATAGAAGTGTACAGGAGGATAACAATACTCAGAAAACCGCTCAGGTCTGCCTACCCTATGTGAAGCGATTATCAGAAAAAATGCAAAAGATCTGTGGTCCATATAACATCAGGACGACCTTCAAAAGTGGTTCAATACTTCGCAGACATCTCTTCCAAGTAAGACCCCTCCCCACAGAGGAGAACACGATTAAGGACTGTGTATACGCCATCCCATGCTGCTGTGGTAAGAAATATAAACAGGCCGATCCCTTAAGTGACTGCGAGAACATCGTAAAGTCGTAACACGAGGAGAAATAGAAAAATCAGGCGTAGCTGACCACATATGGAGGGAAAAGGTAGATCACTGCCCCCCCCGGTAGGATGAGGTTGAAATAATAGAGAGAGAACATCACTGGAAAATACGAAAACTTAAAGACTCAGCACATATGCTTAGCCACAAAAATCTCCTGGGCATGGGGATCAGTAATACGGAGTGCTAGAGAAAAGCAATAATAACAACAAAATTGCAATATGAGCGCTGGTAAAAATCGTTACTGAGATATCAAGTTTATTAATCCCCCAAATTCATACACTTATGTCTCAAGTGGCCCAGTGGATAAAAGTGCTGGTTGGATGTAATAATAGACACGGAACAGAGTAACCCACTGATTCCGCGTAATAGAACAATTAGTACAAACAAAACTATTTATAAGCAGGCTCAGTCCATTTTTGATGATAGACAGGGGGTGGGGGAGAGAAGGAATGTTTACCACAATCTCCTCTGCTTCTAGAAATAATTAGTGACAGTTAAGTCAATCAATATTAAGGAAAGATTATATCGTAGCAGGAGTAATTTCAATTTTTAAGTATCTCCCTTATAACCATATTCAATTTAAGGAAATCAGCAAAAGATTTACTTATAAGTATCGGGAGGTCAACGCGTTCGCTCTGATCGACGAAAAGGAATTTCGATTTCATTTTCTGGTTTATCTATAATAGATTCAGTCTTGTCGGGATCTAAGGTGTCAAAGTTTTGAGTGGGTAAGTCAGAGTCTTGTATTTCAGAAGAACAGTTCTGAACGGGACCAGCGGGGTTGAGATCTCGGAGTGATACTGTGTTCCGTGTTTTTTATTACAATTTATTCCGCGTAATCGAACAATTAGTTCAAACAAAACTATTTATAAGGAGGCACAGCCAATTTTTGACGATAGAAATAGAAAATGAGAGAAGGAATGTTCACCACATTGGCTCCAGTGACTTGGCCCAAAGTGTTGTGAGTTCAATATCTAGCTATCGCAGTAGTGAACAAAAACTTAATTTGAATTAAAGGGAGATAACTGAGAACTGTGGAACTATAACAAAACACACAAGTGGACGAAATAAACGATTCAGTTCGAAATGCCAATCACCTGAAGAAGGCCGGAGCGCACAACGGCCTAAACGTCGTGAACATGACAATAAAGATGAGGACAAAAGTCCGAACAATGTAAATAATTTGTTGTGAATATTTTGAATAACTGGTTGGGTCATCATATAGCAAAATAATAACAAATAAAAGCGAAAGTTTAAAAAAGGCAGAAATTGCAAATAGTTTTATTCGCAATCATTAAGAATTGGCTAGTGAAACAACTAAAACAAAAATATACTTCTGTTAATATTATTGAAGACCGTCAAGATAGGAAAAAAGCATTGTATTTATTAAAATTTGGATCTTGGTTATTAGAAAAACTCACCAGTACTAAATTTTGAGAGATACTTATCTATCTATCCACCTTGTTTCGGACATCAACAAGGTGGATAGATAGATCGATATCTCGATTTTGATAGGGATCTGAAGATGTTATGCGACAATCTTGCCAATTTTTATCTGAGCTCTGGGAATAGTCCCGAAGACCCTTAGTCACCGACTGGAGAAGCACATGATCTCAGATGTATCCCGTATTTGCAAGCAATGGACAGATTTGTAATACACACAGTTATATCTGTTTGGAATGAAACTTCTCGTGGTTTCTACATGAATTTAATGTTCTACACGCACGAGAACATTTCTTCCAATCAGGTATAAACAGCTACTCCAGGGAGGAGATTAGTACTGATAAGACGTACTGTCAGCGTAAACCACCAATGAACACTCAGTAACTAAGGATAATAATGAGAGAAAAATTGACTTTGAAAATCAAACGTATCTCTCAATTCTGGCCACGAATCCGGAGCTTGTCTTCTTCAACAAAGACAATTTTTTAGTCACTATTATATCATGACATAGAAAAATAATCTGGAATTGAGCCAAAAACTTAAAAAAAAAAAAACGAATCAGGAATATAAAGTTGGGAATTATTATTAAGTTAATATTTCTTTGACACCAATATTTCTTTTGACAGATAATTTCAACAAATCATATTGTCATTCTACTGACGTTAGTAAACGACACAAATGAAAAATGAAGAATACGCTTACAACGAGACTCGAACTTGCACCTCTTGGAATGACGGTCTGTTTTGTTGTGGTAAAAAGCAAATAAAATTAAAAATTAATAAAATTCTTTATTTAATAATAAAATTCACGATTAATACGACATTGTGTCTGTAAACTAACATCAAGCAAAGGTAGTACCAGCCATTCGGAGGAAATGAATAATAAAACAACGCAAACATTTGTAACTACAAGTAAAGCAAATGACACACCAAGAGTGGCTTCTTATAAAAAAAAGGATGCAAGTTCAAGTCTTGCCGAGAGCTTATTGTTTATTTCAGATAATCGTTATTTATTAAAAGTCGTATAATAACAGTATAAGTAAAAAAATGAAAAACAAGTTAAAATTAAAATGGCTGACAAAGATTGGTTGGTTTTGTTTAGCGGCATATCAATCACTATGGCTATTTAATGTCGAAATCTAAATATTTTGAACACGATTTTACGGCTTCAACTACAGATAAAATGAATTGTTGGTATTTTTACTATAAATATGTATTGCAGGTGATTTTTTATATAAAAATATATTGCTGGCCTCTTTACCATAAAAATGTATTTTTAGACTTTCATAGTGTTTTACTGTTCGGGGGGTTCATTATTTGTCCATAGCTGGGACCCTAACAGGTGCTACCACTCCGAGTCAGAGAGAACATGAGAAAAAGTGCAATTAAGAAGTGTTTCCACACCTCAAAACCTCCAATCTCCTGATCAGAGGCCTTGCAGTTGGATGTAGTTTGTCATCATACTCAGAACTAGCTGGCAAAGGTTAATCTAAAAAAATAAAATTCAAGATAATACTATTGCTAATACTACATTTAATAGCACCACCATTAACAACAATTATAAAATTACAATTACAGAATTCTAAAGATTATTGGTCAAGTTGCATAAAAAAGATAATGAGACGATTATGCAGGACCGATATCGTCAAATTTTTATGACAGATGAATTTTTAATTCATCAGTTATGAAGCCAGTCATACAAAATTCAGTTCTCATCGTAGTTGGATTGAATGTTTGATAAAGAAAAATGATATTTGAGACAGACACACAATGGTGGCTCAAGATCATTGGAGATGAAAGAAAGAGAAGGACCGTTTGCCAAAGAGATGCACACATTAACAGGCTAAGACTTAAACAAAGACGATGGCGAAGCCGTAAAAGGAGGGTGAATGACTCGGCAGGAAGAATAGTGCAGAATGATATTAAGTGAATCCGAATTGAGATTGACGGACTTGAAAGATTTAGCTTCTCAAAGATGGTTGATAATAGGGGGCGTGCTGTTTAAGAAGGAAACTACGTTTACTGAAGAAGTTTGTTTTAAGAGGAAATTGAAAATTGGAAGTGACGAAAAAGACAGGATGAAAAGTAAATGGAGAAAGTGGAGAAAAACAAAAGAAAGAATCGAGATAAAAAGGGAAGAAAGAAGAAAGAAGAAAGAAAGTAAAAGAAAATGGAAGAAAAAATAAGAGTAAAAAAGTAAAACAAATTGCAGATATGAAAAATTAAGGAAGGAAATAACGAAGAAGGACGAAGACGAAAGGTAAACATAAACGCAAGGAGAGAACGGAAAACTGATAAAGATAAAGGAGGAGGAGGGAGAGGACATAAAAATGTGAAAACAACGAGAAACGAAAAGAAAAAGGTGTTAAAACAAGAAAAAGAAAAAAAGAACGAGAAAAAGAATGAAGGATAGAAAGAAGAAAACGGAAGAAAGATAGAAAGGAAAGTGATGAAAAAATGAAGAAAAAATGAAGAAAATGAAAAAATCAAATAAAAGAAAATGATAAAGAAAGAAAGGTAGAAGAAAACTGAATAAATGCAAGACGAAAATGAATAAGGATAAAGTAAAAGCATTTCATTCAAAAAGGGAAAAAAATCAGTGAAATTTTGACATTGGAGAAGAAGAGGCTTGAATGACGGATAAAAGAAAGATAAAAAAAAACAGATAAGAATAAAAATGAGAGAAATAGTGATAAAGAGAACAAAAAGAAAAGTAGAAAAATATAATACGAAGTGAGAGAGAAAGAGAGAAGCAGAGAAAGAGAGAAGATAAATAGATATAACGAGAATGAATGAGAGCGAGAGAATTGTCAGTAAAAGGAAGTGAATAAGGGAAAAGGAAATGATTTTGAGAATAGAACAATAAAAAAGAATTTTAAGAGAGTGTAAGAAATAAAGTTCTAAATCTGATATGAAAAGGAAAAGTATTTGATTTGTTTCAAGAGTTATACTCTTCAAACTAATCCACTCGTATTCAGAAAGGAGATGAAGTGAGCGAGAAAAGAATGAGTTACGTTGGCGGTAAGCAGATAAGAAACAGATATCCAAAGCGATGAAATAGATTAACGATGACGACGACGACGACGGAGGCGACGGCGACGGCGATGGCGACGGCGACAATGAACAAGAATAAAAGACAAATTAAATTATCGTTAATTTTTGTGTTATTTTCGATTTAATCCGTCTTTTCCCTTGATAAGACTAAAGTCACTTCATTTATGTCGGAAATGCATAGTCAGAAGCGACAATGGAAAAAAAAACGAGGAAAGAGAACGTGAAAGAAAGAAAACAGAGGAAGAAATAAGGATAACAAGAAATGGAAAGATATAAAAGAAGAAAGAATTAACATAATGACACAGAAAGAGAAAGAAACGCAAATACTGAATACAGATGATCGCCCCGTCGGTTGGGTGGGGAGAGGTTTCAAGAATATGCCGACTGCATAACCGCGCAGAAGAGTCAAAGGGGGGCCACCAGTTTACTATATTTATATCTACTCTGATACCACGTAAGAGTTCAGTAGCAGTCATCCTATATGGAAGTGAATACTGAACAATCTCCTCAAAGATGAAGAGACTTGAAGCAACAGAAATGTGGTTCTACAGAAGGAAGCTGAGAATACTACGGACTGAACATGTGAGCAACGACGAAGTTTTATAGAAAATGGAAACAAAAGGAGACATATTTAACATCAGGAAGAGACAGGACGCATAATGAGGAAAAATCTGATACTCACAGGACATATTGAAGGCCACAGAGACAAAGGAAAACAACGTATGACATACTTAGTGAGTTTGTGTAAATGAATAACGGAAAAAAAAGGTTTAGGTTGAAATAACAAAAAGGCAAGATTTATTAAGACCTACGGAGAACAGGAATTTGTCGAAAGCCATGATCGCCTACGCCCTGAAGAGACGGCACATCAGATATTTATCCTATCGACTATCGTGCAAACCAAACATATGTCTACCATTTTAACACGCGCACACAACATACCTATGTCTATCTTTTTGACTCAAGTGTAAACCAAACCCGAATCTATCTTTTTCATTCGCCTGCAAACTAAACTTATGGCTACCTTTTGTTTATCAAAATGACAGAATTCTCAAGCCAAACTAAACTGAATATTAATGGACGATGATAAGAGAGCGTCAAGTGAAAGAAGAAGAAATAAACCAAAAAGAAATCGTGTAGATAAAGGTATATAAAAAAAGCTTGTCAATTATAAACAAAATGCAAATTTTATCTTTTACGGGAGTATTTCGGCTTAGGATCGTTTTAAGTGCAGTTGATTTTCATAATATTTTCTACGTCTACTTCCTTTTCTTCTTTTCAAGAGCAATTGATAACAAGGTAACTGTTATGCTAATGAAGTTGAGTATGGAATTGACGTTGTCAGGTCCATCAGATGGTAGCTTAACTGGTATTCGCTGTGGCATATTGCTTTTATAGCAGTTACTCATTTACGTACACTTCCCTGAACTGAACCTTTCTTTGACTTCTAATTATTCTTGGGAATCTAAACTGTCTTTCTTGGTGTGTATCTTGATTTCTTCTTATAGGAGACATAAGTCTGAGTTCATTTTTCTATTTAGACTCCTCGTCAGATTTCTGGTGATTATCATCCATAAATTGTTCAGTTTCATTACAGGGTTCATTAGTTCCCTACCCCCTTCATATTCTTCGTCCATTTCTATACCCTCGGGTTCCATTTTGCATCTGAATTGATCCGCAGGGGCCAGTATATTTTGTCCATTTTTCTTAGTATTTCTGCGTTGTGTCCTTTCTGTACTACAAATGTTTGCCTTCTCTGGATTAGATTCTTTGTCTTTTTTTTTAATACCAGACATTTTCACTTGATCTGTCGACCCATTAATGCGGAGGGACTTTGTAGTCTCTCGGCATGTGGAATTGTCCTATAGCTTAACAGCAATCTTAGTAAGTAACTCTGTATATTATCATGAGATGAGGAAATGCTTTTAGTCCCATTTTAACAGCCTGCACCATTCTTTCTGCGATTCCATTCAAATATGGGTGGTGTTTTATACGGGACGCATCCAATACGCTTTAACCAAGAGCACAAACTTTCTTCGCAAAATTCTGGCGCGCTATCTGAGAACAAAATTTTAGGTACCCCATTCCTTGAAAATATTGCTCTTAATATTTGTTTTATAGTGATGGCTTTCTGTCAACAACCTTAAATACTTCGAGCCATCCTGAAAATGAGTTCACTAAAATTAAAAATAGCCTCATTCTATTAATTTGGGCATTATCCATGTGTACCCGAGCCCATGGTTCTTTTTTTCTTAGGCCACGAGTGAATTTTATTTTGCCGAAAGTATTTTTATTTCAACACATTTCGGGCATCTTTTTACATAGTCTTCTACATCTCGAGAATTTCCTGGCCACCACACTTGTAATTTTAATCTCATACATGTTGTTATAACACAAAGTACATCATTGTGTACACCCTTTAGTACCTCTTTTCTTACACTTTGTTGGGATGTTATAATATCTCCATTGCATATTATGTCTTTCTCTACAGTTAACTTATGTCTTGATTCTTTGTAGGGTTTTTCTGCCATTGAACAATTGCTCCACGTGTTTCTTTTTATTCTGCCTGAAATTCTACTTAACACTGGATCTTGTATGGTTTCCATTCTGAGACAATTTAGGCATAACACGTCCATTTCAGCTCTATGCAGTATTTTATGAATTTTCGGATGTTTCTAATTTTTTACTGTCAAAATTTAGTCTGGATACCACATCCACGTGTGGAATAGTGTTCCCCTATACGTATATAATGTCGAAATCAAAGGCCATGAGTTTTATAGCCCATCTTAAGATTCTAGATGATGTGACGTTTGGTAATTGCTTTCTGGGGTTAAATATAAACTATAAAGATTTGTAATCTGACTTTAACAAAAATTTTCATCCTAACAAAAGATTTCGAGCTCTTTCTATGCTCCATACTATTGCTAACTCTTCTTTCTCAATATTTAAGTAGTTAGCTTCAGGTACATTATTGGAAGACCTTGAGATAAAATTGCTGTTACACCATGTTCACTTGCATTGTAGAGAATGCCAATTCTTGTTTTAGATCAAAGATTTTTGCAATCGGTTTTCTTGTTAGTGCTTTTTTAAGCTTTCAAAATATTTTGCCTTTGAGTTCATTTGAATTATGAATTCTTTTCCCGTAATTCTGCAAATGGTTCTATTCGGTCGCTGTATCTAGGTAGATATTTGCTATAAAATTGGTCAATCACAAAATGGATTCTAATTCTTTTTTTAATTTTTTGGTGTAGATACTTCCATTATTTTATTTATCTGTTTCTTGTCTGATGAAATTCTTTCTTTAGATATTTGGTATCCCAAATACGATATTTTATCGCAATTTACCTCACATTTATAGCTATTTATTGTCATACCAGAATTTTTTAATATGTTTAAAACTTGTTCAGTTTTTTAATTCCTCTTTACTGTGAGTACTTATGCCTATATCGTCTTGATATATGATTATATTTTTTACCACTTTCGATAGAACTTTTTCAATTGCCTTTTGAAAAATATGGCTTGAAGTCGTAACTACATCTTAGCAAGTTTAATGGAATATTAATTGTAGTGACTTTAAATTTTTGTCAATTTCTATTTGGTTACATGCCGCTTTCAGGATGGTCTTGGCAAAGTATTTAATTCGTGCTAATTCATGCCGTTAGGTAAGGGGAATGAATCAGAGCATCTCTGATGACTCATACCTACTTTGTAATCCCCGCATATCCTTAAATCGCCATTGGGCTTTCGTATCGCAACAATTAGTGAAGCCCAACTGCTACCACCTTGGGTAACTTTCTCCAAAATGGCTTGTTCTACCATTTTCTTTAGTTTTGCAACTACTATGGGTAGAATGTGAATAGGAATTTTCCGACATTCAAAATAGATCAGGGGACTTTTAGATTAATACTCGCTTTATATCCTTTCAATAGTCTTATGTCAAGTTCTTCTGACTTTATACAGTTTATTAATTTCGCTGTATTCACTTTTAAAATGTCTATTCCCAGGAGTTCATGATTTTTGTTCATTCTACAATAGTGATGGGAATAAACTCAAAACGGTTTTTTGTGTCAAAAGTTATTTCCCAGGAGCCTAGAGTTTTTATAACAGATCCATCAAATTGTTTTAAATTAAGATTACTGTTTCTTAATTTGGGTTTACCCATTTTTTCCAGAAATTCCTTGGGGTAACATCGCTTCGCGTGTCAACTTGCATAGGAAAACTTATATCATCGAATTTTACTGTATCTCTACAGTATCTCTGTATTTCTTGTCGAATCTACTTCTGTATTTTCAGTATGAGAGTTTATATTTTCTACCCTTTTTATTCTCTTTTTGTATCTGCACACAGATTGGAAATAGTCTTTTCTTTTACAGTTTAAGCATAATTTTCCCAGGGCTGGACATTTGTTTTTGTTTCTTTTGTGTTTTTTGTTGCAACATTTGCATTTAATTAGGATTTTGGTTTTGTTGTCTGCTTCCATCTTAGCATTATTAAATTCATTAATTAATTCTAATTGCTACAAAAATTCTACACTTTCTTCTAAATTCATATCATTTCTTTGTAGCCGTTCTAGGATCTCATGTTTGTATGTAACATCATACATACCTTCAACTAGTCTTAAGAAGGATCAATTAGTTTTTTATAGACATTTCTCGCGAACCCAGTTTTTTCAAATTCGCAGTATCTTGATGCTTCTTTTAATCTGTGAAAATATTGCATTACGGTTTCATTTGGGTTCTATTTTCTAGAAATTTTGTTCTTTCTGCAATAACCTGCTTTTATTTTTTGGTCGCATTTTTCTTTTTATAATGGTTGAAATTCCCTCATATATTAAGTCTTTCATTATTTGGGGGTATACTATAATGTATATTTTCTTTATTGCTTCACATTCTGCCGAAGCTAAAAATAAGTCAGTAATTTCATTCTCTTCTTCGGGGGCTTTCTTGTTTTTCAGTTTCTTTTCCCTAGCCAACGCTGCTAAACATCTCATCCACGTTTCCACGTGCTCCGGTTCATTCAGCGTAGTTAGGAATCCTATCGGCGACGCCATATTGTTTATGAAGTAGAGTAATCCCTGGAATAGACGATATCAGGGCAACAGATGGAAGATTTTATTGTTTCGTTGTGTACAAGGCCGAAGGGGAAGTGGGGTAAAGCTGCTCAGCATTAACTATCCTAGACCTAGCTAATCTAATTCACGACGCATTCATCAATTACAATTTACTCATTCACCACAAGAACTCATCCATCGCTACCCAATCCTACATATACCACAATACTCATATTCACAGGGAACATACAAAAAACCCCTGACATAAAAATTTCAGCAGTTTAAAACATTCTCCTTTTTTTCTGATAAAAATAAAATGACCATGAAATGAATGGGGTGGGTGGGATGAACCCCAAAGCAAAACTAAAAAATAACAAAACATTCAAACTAAAAATAACTGATGCTAGTAGGACCTATACACCCCATAAAAATGAGAGCGTCCGGTCTATTCCTCCTTTAATCAAGTAGCTCACTCGCTAACGGGGATGGAAGGACAAGACATTAAATGAAGAAGTGGTAAAATCAGACTGACCAAGTCGAGATGAAAAACGTTAGGGACAAAAACAAACTGGGGAGGTTGGGAATGTCGTCATGGATAATAAAGTCTATCTTAACCAAGGGAGGGTTCAGTTATGTCAAAGGAGACTTCAAAATGAAAATCAAGACTGGCCCCGTTCACACGGACTAAGTTCGCCACATTTACCCACCTTTGCTGAAATCTGTCCATAACAAACGCTTTCTATTAGTTCTGATCTTCATCTTGAGCTGATACCCAAAGAATCCGACCAGACCCTCATGAGAATAACGTTCGTATCGCAAGATTCCCCTCCATCCGCAACGTCCATACCACTATTCTTGCCACGGCTAGCAACGTGAGAAACGCCATTTGTTTCATCCCAGAGAACCGGTTGGCATTTGTTTCGACTCAAATGTTGTTTGGCAATGGGAACATATTTCTGGACTATTTGTTTTGCGCTGAATCTGAAAATCAAGTCCATTTTTCCCATCACATCACATTTTCTCAGGACAGATAATTTCTATTTTGCTTAAAATAGGCCGAAACGCCTTATTCACAGGGATATGCCACGGATTAAATATATGAGTGTCATAGTTGAAACATTTCGCTTCATGTTAAAATGATTTCTCATTCAAGAAAAAGTATCCAAATAACTTTCAAAATTAATTCTAAGCTATTTCAGTTCAGATAAGTTGACCTGAAAATGCTTGATTTTATGATAGAACTCACTGGAAAATGTCCTTGTGCCCTCAATGTTCTTAGCTTGTTAAAACTTTGTGATTTGTGTTTCTTCTCTACTTTTTAGAGAAGAAGCTTTTTAGAAGTCATTCAAGAACATTGATTTTAGTTTTTATTAGTAGTTTTCACTTTGAAAGATTTTATCATATCACTTGAATTTACAGGGGTCTTATATTGTCATGCAATCTCTGTATAACGTGCATGGGGACATCGATATATGAGGGTTGTTAGGGTGTTAAGCGAGTGTACTTGAGACTAGCAAGATTAGAATTTTCTTTGTCAGCGCCAAACACCAGATAAACACTTTGCAGATGGGATGTTAACATGATGGCTGATTTCTGCTGGAGAATCAAAAGAGATCAACATTTTCAAAAACATCGTAGAGTTTCCAAGAAGAGAAGATTTATAACTTTTGATGGACAAAAATGAATGTAATTTTTAATTCCTTTCTATATTCTTTGCCTGTTTTGATTCAAAAGATTGATGACACATGTTTGCCTTAATTCAATTTTGTGTCAGATTTTTATGAAAACTTTTTTTAAACAGAATTGCTGAAAATGCATTCTTTAAGTTATTGAGATAGTTTTTCTTTTATGATAAATTGGCCAAAATACCCATTTAACAGTGACATGACAGGGCCAAGTGGAAACAATCTTAAACGTTTTCAGGTATTCTAACCTGAAAATATTTAAGGTTGGTTCCACTTGGCCCTGTCATATCACTGTTAAATGGGTATTTTGGTAAATTTTAAGAAAAATAGAAATTATCTGTACTGAGAATAACTTGATGTGATGGAAAAAATGAACTTGCTTTACAGATTCAGTGTTAAAAAATAATATTTGGGTCGAAAAAATGTCGACCGGTGTTATCGCACCCATAATCGCGATTGATGGACCCCAGATGTTCTGGATCGATACGAGCCGTCAGCTCGCCAACATAGTTCCAGAGTACAATGGTAAAAGGCGTGAGAAACAGTTTTCCCTAAACCAAGGTCATACAAAATCCGCGCAGCCCCCTCTGAAGACTACATCAGTGAGAGATAGCACGTTCCGAATCAATCGCCAGGTAATCGAAAACTCAGGGTTGCTGAGGTAATCCGCAGATGGCGCCCGAGACAAGAAAGAGCGCAACTCTGCCACCGACAAAATGAGTCGCCCAAAGAGAGGATCCTTCGCGACCCTCTCCACCAATTCACGATACTATAGTCTCTGAGTCCGTGAAAGGTCACTGAACCAAGGAATGACCCTTAAGGCCGCCTGACACTGCATAGGAAAGTCAACCTTGATGCGGCATAGGAAAGTCAACCTTGGTGCGGCATTCCCAGCCCCCCCCCCAATGACACGGACGTTGGGCAATGACCTCTCTGCAGACATGAGGCTTGCGACCACCCCCAAGAGGGAGGAAAGCAAGCCCTCGAACGGTCCTTGCAGAGAGGGAGTACAGTCAACCGGGAAAGGATTAGAGGAAAGACGTAAGTAGCACACGTCTCAGCCTTACCCTTCACGGACAACCGCCATCGGAACCAAGTCCGTACCACTGCTCTGACCTTTGCCTGTACTTTCGACCAACTCTTCTTCAGTTGGATCCAAAATCACACTCCAAGAATGCAACCGCTTTCCATTCACATGTACCACTGCACTGGGGAGCGATACAGTACAATGCGTAGGGCTAACCATCAAGTGCCGGAGATTTGCCGCTGCCGACCCTCTTCAATGCCAAAGGAAAGTCAGCCAAATAGCTGGGAAACTCTTCGCTACATAGACATGGCTCTTTGGTAGACGGGTTCTCGAAATGCCGCCGTAACACCTCGCATATGTCGTTGGTCGACCTCAGAGTTTGCCCCTTAGGTGTTATTGAGCTCCCAAATTTATCGACGGATCTCTTTCTTGCGCAGTTCTGCACCCATATTCACAGCTTCGTTAAACCTTGTTTAACCTATACTTTATGCTCCAGAACCTGTCTAGCTAAACCTATCTCTAGGAGACCTAATGTTATCCTTATGGCTCTCCCATCCCTTAATCCCAATAACCGCCCCTACTAATTCCCGTTGCACTAATCTAGTCAGTTGTTACCGGAAGTTCCGTCTGTCCAGTAAAGACAGATTGAGCTTCCAGTGTCCAGCCATTCTAGACCTTGCAACTAATGCCATCCGGGCCCAGACAAGTCTGTGGTCCGAATAGCCTAACCAGTGGAAAGTGGGACAATCTAGCAAATCTAGATCGACCCTTCTCACTAACATTCTATCCAGGTAGCTGACTACTCGGGTAGACGGCCAGTAATTAGCCCACGACCATATCCCCACCTCTTGATGATCGACCTGGTATCTGTCAATGAGACCAAATTAGCCGATCATATTAACCAAGTTATGATCGCCCGACCTTCCGCTGTCCCCACACCCCCGGTCTAATAAGCGGCCCAGAACGGCATTCCGGTCCCCCATTTAAACTAAGCGTGACGAATTCACCAGGAACGGTCCCAATCGACGAGAAAAGGAGACACATATAAAACGCAACGATCCGAAACAAACAACTGCTCACGACAATATGGGTCACGGTCAACGGAAAAACAGCCCCCTCCCACCTGCATCGACATGGACAAGGTCCACCTTCACACCAAGGGTACGTTTAACAAGCAAGGAAACACAAAAAAATGCGTCTTCTGGATCCCGGCCACATTTACACTAAAGGGAAGGAAGTTACGAATCGGACAGGCGACCTTACTTCGATCTCTCAAGTTCCTCTCATTCAAGCTGGTTAGCTTGATAAAAAAATTCTGTGTTCCTTTAAACGCAGACGGTGACAGTACCACCGACGTCCGTAGGAAAGGTTAATTTCAGAGCACTGTATAACGAGGAGTAAATCAAAACTGGGTCCCTTCCTGAACAAGTTTTAGCTAATTTTCAAGCTCCGGAAACTCCACCTGGGCCATCCGGAACTTTGGGAATGAGTCCTTGACTGTTGCAATGAAGTCCCAGGCTTTTGTGCCTGCAATTCTTACTACGATTATGACCCCAGGCGTATTAATAAAGTTGCTAGGATCGCCATTCGATTTGCCATCTACAGATGTTAAATTAAACAGGGGTCTCAAGAAGGCCTTTCTCTAGGAGGAGAGGTTCCTCTCAAGTACCTTTTTATCAAACAGACAGATGCCCTCTTCCTTGGGGAAAGGATTCTTTTTCTTTTGGGATTGAATGAGGAAGGCGAGGGATTATTAGAGCCCTATCTGGAGAATAAGGGAGGCTTCTATCCTTACCAGAAGTGGGGTCGACGACTCTCCATAATGATGAGGATCGTCCGCCCTCGACACGTCACAGTGTCGGGTACCTCTAAAAACACTTACGGGACATTGTCACCTGCAGGATTATATCCCCGGTGGCAATGCCCGTTTTACTCTTTACTGACGCAACCTCCTCCGCCTTCCCATATTCCGTGAAGAAGGCTCGCACATGGTCCTCCTCTACATCCATGAGCACCCCATGTAAAGTGATCTTGGTCCCTCAGGTGCCCATATACTCAGTTTGCGTCCTCACTGACTTGATGGTGAGGGTGCTTCCCGTGTAATATTCAGGCTTCTTTTTGGGGGCCTGCCTGCCGCACATGCTGAGACAACTCAGCCAGTTTGACCGGGGCCACAACCAAAATCAAATAACTCGCAAGACAATCACATGTGCTAAAGAAACTAGACGATACAAAAATTAGGCAAAATAACATGAAATTAAAACGTACAAATAAAACTTTCAAATAAAGTTTTTCGTCAGGAAGAAAGGCAAACAAAATAACACCAAAATAAAATACAAATAAAAAAAACAAATACAAAAGAAGAATTAAACTAAAGACTAAGTTTACAGAAAAGAAAAATGAAGAAAAAGAAAATTAAAGAATTTAGCAAAGTTAACGTAAAAAAAGCAAGAATATGAAACACCTACAGTACAAGTGCACATACACTTTCATCACAACAAGCCACGCCCGTCCGAGCCAAATTCAACCATGTCCAGACTGAGTCGTCCTAGAGTCATGTACAGACTGGATTGTTCTGCCAGGTCAACAGATGTTAGCTTGACTGGCATTCGCCGTGGCGTACTGCTGTTATGACAGTACCTCATTTACATGCAATGACAAAAAAATGGTAAAATGATTTCAGAGAGACAGAAAGTTTGTCTAGTGTGAGGTTGAAGTTGTTATGTATTTCACACAATACAAGTCGTTGGTGTTGGAGACCACGTAAAATATTAGAATTTTGAAAGCTGATTTTCTAGGCAGGCATTTCCTCCACTTCAGTATAAATAGACAAGCAGAAGAATTTATGCAAAGCAAACAGCAGGGAGTGAGATGAAAGAAAAAGGAGAGAGGAAGCGAGAAAAGGGAAGGAAAAAGAATAATGGACAATAGAGAAGGAGAGGAAAAAGACGAAAGTGACAAACGAAAGGGAGTGAAAATCGAGAGAGTGGATAAAAGGAAGCAGAGGGAGAGAGAGAGAGAGAGAGAGAGAGAGAGAGAGAGAGAGAGGCGGAGAGCAGAAGTAGAGAGTGATGATAGAAATAGATAAGGAAAAATGAGAATTTTTAAAAAGAGATTGTGGTTAAATTGTAACGAATATTTCAGTAAAGAAAAAATGAAAGAAAGTAAGAAAGAATGCAAATGAAATGAAATTATTTAGAGAAATAATAAATTGAGTCAAAAGAATTGCAACAAGTTTTCCATATTGTCCTTACATTCAGCATTTTGGTTCTATACCCTAATGTACCGTACTGTACTTACCAAAAAAGATGCAACAAGGAATTCAAACGAACAAAAAGCGTCGAAAAGGAGAGAAGGAAAACAAGAGCGAGAGAGATATGAAAGACAAGAGAGAGAGAGAGTAATATGGAAAACAAGAGAGAGAGAGAAAGAGACACTGAAAACAATAAGAGATATATATGGAAAACAAGAGAGAGATATTTAAAACAGGAGAGAGAGAAGGAAAACGATATATATATATATATATATATATATATATATATATATGTACGTATTTATTGATATAAAGAAAAGAAGAGAGAGAGAGAGAAAAGAAAAGACAGAGGTAGAAATCTGATGGCGAGACAAGTAGGAAGTAATGCGACGATCATTTAAGGTGAACATAAAAACATACAAGAAAGAAATCAATAAAATAAAGTTCAAAATTCACAAAAAAAATATCATCCATAAAAAAGCTGACATTAAAAACAGAGGTGAATGAAACGAGAGAGTAAAGTAAAAATGTAAGAATCTCACTACTACATTAGTAATTAAAAACCAGCAAGCGAATAAAAACGTCTTATTATTATTCTGAACTCAGTGAAATAGTCACATATTTATTATTATTTTTGTGTATCTGTTCTTATTATTTTTCTCATCCAGTTTATCGATCGGCCGAAAAGAGACAGCTCGTATGCACAGCGCCAGTGAAAGAAAGACTATACGGTCATAACTGTCAGTTGACGTTCACATCCCACACATAAACGGAACTGGTGCGAACTTATTATTCTGGACCGAAGAGGCAATTATACCGAATTATAACGACTTTCACCGATTCATTACGAGGCGTGCATGAGTTGGAGGCTGTCATTGGCATTTTATGTCGCCATTGTTTTCGTTGTTATTGTCGTTATTACGTTTAATGCTATGACTGTCATTGATTTCATAGATAGGCGTGTTGCTTGACACGGCGTCTTTATAGCGCTTCTAGTCAGCATTACGGACGTTTTTATTTTATTACTTTTTTAAAATTACTAATTCTCTTTTCTCGTTTATGCGACCTTCATATTCTTTCAAATTTATCATTTTACTTTTTTTTTCTTTGCTGTCAAATTACAAAGAAAAAAGCTTATGCGTTATTTTCACTCGTCATGAGGAAGTTATTAAAAGAAATGCGCAACAAAACGTTTCTTATTAGCGTTCTTATCTTATTAGATAAATGGCGAGAAACACATTTTTTCGATAGACATACACTACAAGAAACCAATTCCTTTTTTCGAATTAGTTGTAAGAACGTTTCTAAGAAAGCATGCACACACAAAACACCAATCAGATTGTGAAAAGCTGTTGACCTGTACATTTTCTCCATAAACTGTTTTTTTTATCTTTGAAAAGTGAAGAGCTCTTGTGGGATTTTTAAGGAAACGAAGAAAAATAAAACTTTATAATCGAAGTAACTGATGCATTGATGCTGCCAATTTTGATGGAGAATTGGCCAAAGTGATTTTAGGAGAAAAACAAATCGTATATCAAGAAAAATGAAAGGCAATTTCATATGAAATAAATAATCAAATTATGATAGTGGACGTTATGCGTTAAGGTTCGCTGATATTTTGGCTTCTATTCAAAATCTGCGTCATTAAATAAATTGGGCTGGAATTGAGAAAAACCGAGCGAAAGTGGACGCACATACACTCACGTCTACGAATATAAGAAACTTACTTACCTTCAATGAAAATTTCTGAAAATTATATATATATATATATATATATATATATATATCTTAAATATTATTTTAGGGGATACCCGTAGACGGAACGTTTATTTATTAAACAGTATATCTATTTTTTCGTCTACCTGCCTGAATATTCGAGAAATCTTGTTAGAGAATAATATACGCTCTTCGACAGGACACAGACCTCTAATCACCCAGAGGAAGCCGTCATTAGATCTGAGAAACGGAGCGTCTACTCAAATACGAGTATCCAATTAAAATAAAATTAACATGTGAATAATGAAATCTGTCGGATTAGTAGATAAAAATTCCACCGCTTATATATATATATATATATATATATATATATATATATATATATGGCCTGACGATTGCACTAGCATGAAACAGACTGTCGCCTCTAAGTGCTGACTTCCATGTCCACTTTTATATTTACACACGCTCTATCTCTGATATTGAGCACTTTATCCCATAAATATAGCACACTTTAAGACTATATTTCTTTATATATATATATATATATATATATATATATATATATATATATATATATATATATTAAATGCATAAGTGGTAAGGATAATCCAAGTAGGTCTATTTAATATAAAAATTAATATTAATAGCAATATTTAAAGCATGGACAAATGATAGACTTATTCATTTATAAAATAGATTCTGACGTGAAAAAATATCTAGCACAACACCGTTTTTGTGATGTCAACAAACATTCGTTGCTACTTTTGTGATGCCAACGAATACTCGTTGTCACTTTCGTAATGATCGTTGTAGTAGAGCCTTTGTAATCGCAGCTACAACTATAGTAAGCCGTTGAACAATGCTGGTGTCAGACGCCTTCGAATATCACTTGCACTAATAGTACTTGCTCAATAATACTCACTCGAAAGTAACCACCGTATTGATCCGAATAGAGAATAGTGTAGAGAAGAGAATAGAGAATAGCGGTCCGTATAGTATAGAGGATAGACTAGGAATAGCTATTATTTAGACGTCATGCGCCTTTCTACTTATGTGTTTCTCCCATGGTCATGTGATCCACTTAATTCAATTATGGGATCGCCTATGTTTGCTCACTGGCGATCTATGTTCAAACTCAAGTGTCGGCAACGACGCTTCATACCTATATGACAACTGTGAAGCAACTTTTCTAGCAGCAGACCTAGAAATTGACTTAATATAATCTCATGTTAGCCAAAAGAAGGCGAAACCAGTCACACTTCTGGAGGTTAGCATCAGCCATGTTGATAGAAGGCAAAAAGAGTTTCTCAGAAGATTAAAAGAGAACAATTTCGATTTGGCGGCATTAAAATTAACAAGCCATTTCTTGCTCCATTTAACAACAAATTGGAGGGAATTTTTGAGAAAAGCTGTCAGTTTGATCTAGAAGAGTAACTGTTCAAGGCAACTTACATTTCGCGATTTAATAAGAAAAATTGAATCAGTTAAAAAATTTGTCGAGAAATAATATAATCTTTCATCTTGTGAAGAAGACCAGAATGCCAAATCTTGTCAAATACCTTCGAGTTTTCTGAAGCAACACCTCAAACTTCACCATTCATGTCTAAAGCTTGATAGACACTGCAATAATCGTTAATACACCAGTAGTTAAGTTAGAGATGCGAAAACCATTTTGCTTTTCTGAAAGAAGGTGAGATACTTAACCAATTCAAAGTTGATTAGAGAATCTCGTGCTATAGAAAAAGAGGTAGAAGTCTAATAGTCTGGAAGGATCAGATAACTTGCCTGAGTTCTTAAAGACTGGAAGTATATAAGAGGATTTCCAACAAGCAGAAAAGCAAGAAGCACCAAGGCATTTATTGTAGAGTTGAGAGAGAACAGGAGCACATTTTAAAGGATTATAGCCGAGATAGCATCAGGTCAACAGGATTTGTGGAAGATCCAGTTTAGAGATGATAGCAGAAACTGTGGACAAAGCATATCACTCAATAGAAACTCAGTCAAGAGAAGAATTTGAAGAGAATTTACCCGCAGAAGCTATTAACACCTGAAATTGAGTGAAGAGAGGAGGGATAGAAAACTTACTCTTGTATAACACACTATTACAGAGCCGCCAGTAGCCACGAGAATCAAACTTGTTAGAGGCTATACAGTGCCTCATCCTGTCAGTAAATAAAGACATAGCCTCTATCAGGACACATTTACAATTATTACGAGCAGGCACAAAGAGGTATATGTTGTGACCGGAACTATCACACAGGTACAACCAGAAAACGTGATTCCTGTATTGCTATAGAGGCTGAAAAGTCAGGTCTAAGCCAAGAAGAATGTGGTTTCACCTGGTATTTCCGAAAAGGTGCAAACAGCATCGATACTGGTTTTAACCGAAGAAAAAACTAATGCGGACCAATTCTCAATAAGAAGATTAATGATGCGTCTCGAAGAAAGTCACAAAATGAATCCCAATCAGTAATACCAGAAAGAAGTTTTGTAAGTAAGAGGTTCTCTTCTAATAGATGACCGAAAAGAAATATCGACAGATACAGATACTTTTAAATTGAATAAGGATACCCTGGATGTTTAAATCAGTGGACTCAACTAGTGCATGAGACATTAGCCAGAGCAAATATATGGCACTTTTAGGGACCGATATAGAACCTGATATCTGGAAGTCATTCAAAATGTCAACAAACATCTTTTTTTAATCATTTCACCCCCAAGCAAAGCAAGTATGTTACTAGTACGTAGTGGGGGGGATTACAGGGTGTTAAAGTGAAAGAGAGGCCTGAGAATAAAGAGGGGGAGGACAACAGGTGAAGTGGGTTCAAGAAGACGAAGATGGCGATTGACGCTGCATTTAAATTTTTGAAAATTGTAGTTTGTTACTACAGACCCCTTAACCAAGTTGCGATATGTCACTTGAATTGAGCTTGTATCCTCATCTTGGTTGTTATTATCATAAAGTAACACGATGAAAGATAAATGTCATGTCAAGATATCAGACATGAACCCTGTTTCCCATGTCATATGTAGGTGTTTTATTCCCTGCCCGTCAGGTAGATAGTTGGGACAACTTCTGCTATGTCAGCTCTTCCTCTTACCAACTTCTTGCCCATCTATTCATCCTGATGTGGTGACTGGCAATACGAAATGGAATACTCTGAACTGCAACATGGACACATTCATCTTTCACCAAGGACAGACCAGCACTTTCCCGGGCATGACTGTTAATATAGACCAGCACCTGGATATAACCTGTTGTAACCAGGAACTAAGGAAACGGAAACACCGTCCCAGCTATTGTTCAGACACGGAAGTAACGTGTCGGCCGTATTGTGTATGTGCAATTAAAAAGCAGGAGTATCGCTTCTACAGAGAGAAGTCACGACTGTGTTGTCGTTGTTATTACAGACCCCACCTTGCCAACTTGTGACAATATGTATTTGGTTTCTACAAATGTTTCCAGCATTTTTTAAATTACATAAACAACGGTTTTCTACTGTGGAAAATCGGTTTATATAATTAAAAAAAATAAAAGGGGCTCTTGGAACTTTTGCACTAACCAGATGTATGCGGAGCTGCTGAAAGATTCTCGATTTGACTTTCTAAAATATCACCAAACATTATGTATAGTAACATATTCTTAATTAGGCTGATATCTGGCTGATAACTTTTCACTATGTTCTCCTATAATCACAATTGAATGTGTAATATTATCGTTGTAGAAACAAAATCTCATTTTCCTAAAATTATTGTTTATGTAACTGCAAACTTACTTTACTGCCAGTGAGTGGGTGTATTTGGATTTAGCCTTTTCTCTGAACGTGAATTCCACATCTCATCTAAAAGATTCTTCTTATCCCTCGTGGCTGGTACTTTTTAGTCACCCAGTTTGTCCCACGTGCGCACATCTTAGGCACAGTTGGGTCGACTATCTATTTACATATTGAGAGTAGACACTGATATCTAGTGAAGGCGCGAATCAGCACCCGGTGGCTAGGAGGTTATCTCTCATATCAACCCACTGCTTTTGAACTTGGCTTTTCTGAGTTCAAAGTGTATTTTGGTATCACCTGAAGTCACTCACTTACTACACATGCATCCATATGATTGTTGAAATATTTTATATATTTTAGGACTGGATGAGATTTATTTTATAAGCATCTACATCAATCTTGCTGGTACGATGGTATGACTTTTCAATCGTAAACCTTTTTCTAAAATTTTGCGAAAAGTTGCCACTTGATATGTTAGAGCAGATGGCGAGTAAAAACTTTAGGAATTGGTCATTTTCTATGAGAAAAAGAAATCGTATTAACAGAAAATTTCAATTAGTTCTTTTAAAAATAACATACAGGTATTTAGTGAACCATAAAAATATTACCTGGCCTTTTTAGAAATCCAATTTCGCACCTGACTGATTTAATATTTGAAGAAATAAAGTAAAATTAAGAGATAAAACTGTTTCTTTAAAATTCTTTCATTTTTCATAATAACTTTTTAAATAAATACGTAAATTTCCCGCTTGTTACCAATTCTTACTGAATCCAATTAAAGGCCAAATGGAGAAATAAGAAATTGTCAGAAAACGTTTTTGCAACGTCATATTGAAAACTGTGCCAGTACTCTTAATACTTGCAATCTTGAAGTTTCTAGTACAAAAAAAGTGTTTCTCATGACTTGCTTAATCAATAAGATAATTGCATTTTTCTACATTGGCGCCAATACCTAAACTCGAATCCAGGTGAAGTTAAAAATATTCTAATGCTGATTTTCTAAACAATTACAATTTCTTATGGATAAAGCAGAGACTGAAAGTCACAGAAATATGGTTCTACAGACAAATTCTGAGAATAGCACAGACAAAACGTGATTAAATTGAATAAGGTATATACGAGACATATCCGGAAGGGAGGTAATGATTTAATACTGATATAAAACAAATTTCCTCCCTAGTTACCACCCCTTAGCCCATACAGATTGAGATCTCATACTTTTATATATTAGCGTCCCTTAAACATTTCAAAACAGTTTGTAATGTCCTCTTTTGGGATTACAGCAACATCATCGTTTTGATCTCTTTAATCTCGTCCACGGAAGTCGAACCTGGGCTGTAGTGGAGTGCGAACAAATCACGTTTGGTCACTCATACCCTCGCTTGTGTTAGTTTGTGACAATACCTGAACAATACATTAAGTCTCAAATTATTAAACAATTTGAATAAAAAAAAAGTAAGTGAAAAGAAACCTGGAATTATTTGAACTATTTCACATAAAATTTATAAACTAGACATGTCACTCTGACGATGTGGCAACCGTTTTAGGAATTTTAACTGATTTCCCCACTTTCACAATAAGAGAAAGATTATTGAAACTCGTATAAACGTTATGTTGCGATTAATATTTATAATTACAGAATTTGAGTTAAGTTTACAAACAAATGTTTTGATCAAAAATGAAAATAATTTATAAAAACAAATTATAAAGACAGTATCAATGTAAAATGTATGCTCCATGCTTGAGGTTTAAAAATTGTTCATTGATTTTGGAAGCTGTTCGATTATTTCATATGCATCCAGAATAACAATCCAAAGTTCATATTTACTGTTAAATTTGCAGTTCAACAATGTAAACTTTCCTCTTCAGATTAATCCACAAGTTTTCAATCGAGCCAAGAAGAGTCGAACATGCCCGGCACTTCATCAAACTTTGAAACTCATATTCAAATGGTTATTATTTCTTCGACGAATGTGATGGAATACTGCCGTGCACAAAGGTTTGGCATCTTGAACTATGGTTCCATGTGTGTCTTAAAAAAACTATTGTTTCTGAATTGTCATCTGAACACCATCAACAAACATAACCCCTTTAACTTATTGACGGCTTGAATTGTGTCGGTGGGGGAACTTTTGCTTCATTCGTTTGAATTATCGAGGATAGTACATCATTTGTCAGCGAAAGGGAACAGTTGAAAAAAAAAAACACTATTCAAGTATTCTGTCGTCCATTTAATTCGATTTTCCTCGATGGATTAAAAAAGGCGTTGCGATTGCTTTCATATGTTTCGCTACTGGATTTAGGATCTAACATTTCCTCACTGTCACAACACAGACAAGTCTGAACGATCATCTGTATGCAATTTTTTCTCAAATCAATGCTTAAAATGGCTTCAAATTAATCCTCCAAATCCGTCATCAGATTCCGACAAAATCAGAAATAATTTTAACAAATAAAAACAAAACATTACTAACACGCAAGCAACAATCAATATGTGTTACACATGTGGCTAAAAGAGAAAGTAGTTATATAACCAAGCTGTTAACTTTCCACAGTATCAAAAACAAAAGGTTTGTAAGGAAACCCACAGCATTACGAAAAAGTGCGTTAACAGTGGACTTGAATAGTCTAATTTTCTGAAAAACTGTTTTAAGAAAAATAGTTTATAAATTTCAACCGACAGCAACACTATCCGTTCGGTAAATAAATTCCGAATATTTTCTCTATGGAAATGGCTAATTTCATCATGACCATAATCAGAACTCCTTACCCTCTACCATAAGCATGTAATATCAAATATAAGCAAAGCAGTTTGAATGAATGTTTCTTCAAACCTTCCCTATCTCTTCAACAAAACCCAGGAGAGATCATCCGTGGAATTGTGATAAATTCATAATAGATATTAAAGAAACTATTAATCGGGATGATAAAAATACTTTCCTTTATAGGGGTGTTATCCTTTACCATTAAAACAAGCAGATCATCAACGAACAAATCAAGATAGATTACCAAAATTGTAAGCTGCGTAAAATCTGTCTTCTGTTCTCATTACAAAATAAATGGGTATTAAAGGTTACACGTTTTAGAAATGCATATGGACCTTTTAATAGCAAATATTTAAGTGTTTGCCAATGTTTGTTAATGTAAAATAAGTGATTTGGAGTAATAGGTTAATTCATGAGATGTAACATCAATAAGAAGAAATATTTGCAGACAGAAATATTTACAAAGACCCAGCAACTTTCCTCTCCGGAAATGAGGTTAAAATTATTATAAAAAATGAAAAGGCAGAAATAAATAAAACTTTTTTTTAAAAGTACGTCACAAAAACAAACTGTTAGGTAACCTTGACATATTTGGGAAGGATAGTGATTTTCCAAGCGTAGCTTAGATTTGACAAAGGCCGAAAGTAGGGGGCATCCAGTGAGGATCGAACTCACTGTTCAATCGTAGTTGTTCTAGCAAGATAAGCTTGCTAACAATTACACCGCCGCGAGGTGCCCTTGATTTCCAAGCGTAGCTTAGATGTGGCACATAGCCGAAATTAAGGGGCACCTAGTGAGGATGGAACTCACTACTCAGTCGTAATTGTTCTAGCGAGACAAGCCTGCTAACCATTACACCACGTCGAGGTGTCCAAATATTTTGGAAGGATATCAGAATAATCCAGGACCTATTCTGGCATCAAACCGCCTGCATACGGATAGAAAATGAGTTCAGTAAATATACAAAAATAAAAATCGGTGTAAGACAATGATGCATCTTCTCAATATTATATCTTTATTCAATCTATACATAGAGGCGATTCTAAGAGTATTAGAAGTCCTGCCAGGGTTTATTATTGGTGGCCGCTTATCTTAATAAGATAAGCAGTGGACACATAGATAGTAAACAAGAAGAACTTCTACAGAAGGTAATGAAAGAAAGCAGAAACGAGTAAGAATGAATTGTAAAAAGACAAAATACATGGATGTTAGCAAAAGGAACAGCCTAATATGTAAATTACAAATTGGATAAAGTAAAATCAAACAGGTGCAGCAATTTAAATATCTGGAAAAGAGGGACGGAAAGTGCGACACTGGAATACGAAGGCGCATTGAGATAGCGAAAGAGGTTATCTCAAAAGAGGCTATCTCATAAGTTATGTAAAGTATTAAATAACAGGAACGTTTCGTTAGAAACAAAAGAAATAGACTTTAATAAATTATTATAAATAAAAAGTAAATAATTATGACTCTACACATTACTTTCTGTACTTTATAGTTCTTCATAAATTTTGTCTTTTTGTTATTTCTCTTAAATCTTGTTCCGCTATCTATTTACTAAGTTATGCGTTGTTTTTCAATGTCTTTCTTGACTTCAATATATCCTGTGAGTGTCGGATTTTCCAAGCTCTCTTTCCTTATTATGTATTCTAGAAATTTCAACTGCCTTTTCCTGGTGTTAAGTATAAGTTTCCATTTTGTTTCCATTTTCTCTAAAACGTCGTCGTTGCTCACATGTTTGGTCCATGGTATCCTCAGCATCCTTCTGTAGAATCGCATTTCTGTCATCATCTAGGTCATTGAGGAGATGATCCAGCATTCACTTGAGGGAAGGTTGATAGCGATGCCAGCGAGGTAGTGATATCGGGGACTGGGCAATTTATGTCCTTGATCCATATATACGTGTATGGACACCCCCACATTAAAAACGATCTTTTGTCACATTATACCACCTTGGTCGGATAAATACATATAATACACCCTTTTAAGTTCCGGTCATTGGGTTGAGATGAAAATGTATCTGTTTTTCATCTCTCTGTCGTGTTTCTCTCTTCGGGAAGTACACAGAAAAGATTTGAGGGCTATCTGGTTCCAGGGATTCTATCCCTGCGACAGCGCCTCCTTCATGAAGAGAGAGGAAAGTTTGGTGGATACCGTCGACAGTGTGACAGTGATCGCGGAGACTTTTTGTCCTGGCCCATGTGTTAGCATTGGGTACCCCACATTAAACCTAATCCTTCCGTCACATCCTCTCATCGTGGAGAGATGAGTAAATACGGAGCTCTCCTTTCCTCTGTGTTATAGCTGGGATCAAATAGAGTATCTGTTTTAAATTCGTCTTAAAGTTATGAAAGGGTGATAGCCATGGGGATTCCACTCCTGCGATAGAACCTTTATCCTTGTACTAAAGAGTTAGGGTTGAGGGATACTGCGTGTCAATGGTCAAGGGGACGTGGAACTTTTCATTTCTTGCCTGCGTAGGACACACCCTGTATTAAAACAAACTTTGTGTCATATCCTACCTGTAAAGATAGGTAAATATAAAAAAAATGTTCTTAAACAGATTTGGATCCATAACAGGAAACTATTTTACCTTTTAATTAAAAAATCAGATTCATGGGGAAGGTAAATGATCATTAAATTGATAAATGTCGATAACTTGTAAAATTGGCATTAACATTGCAAATTTCATTCAGACAATTGAATTCCCTCGTGTTCCAATTCAGCCAGTTGATTTCATTGCTTGTAAAAAAACAAACAAGGCGAATCAAATTTAACGCTTCATTGCGGTTAGAAAAATCAACGCACGCCTACATCAAAGCGTGATTTAATATTTGAACAATAAATCAAACAAGACATTCAGTGAATCTTACAATCTTTGCAAATTCGTATTCAGAATCGTGAATAAACTTTTTCATGTGAGTTCAGATAAAACGTCAAGCTATTTGGCGGATATTTTAACTTCTACGTGTAGCTTAATAGTGAAGCCATTATTTTATTTTGCTGAACGTCAAAAGAAAAGATTTTTCCTGCATGTAGAAGATGCCATTACGTTTAATTTCCCAAAACGCCAGAACGTTAAGTCAGACTTTTGATAATTGGCGCCATGTTTCCTTTGAAACATGCTTTTATTGTATAAACTTTGCTTTTTGAGGAATTTTGAAAAATCTTTCCTTCAAACACACGCATCGTGTGCACACACACATTATATATATATATATATATATATATATATATATATATATATATATATATATATATATATTGATTGATAATATTAGTGGTAAATATACACATACATATGCAATCATATATCTAAAATATATAAATATATATACATACATACATACACATACATAGATATATATATAAAAATAATTCCAAGAGGATAAAATCCAGGTAGAACTCAATGATCAGGACAGAGTAAGGATATAATAAAAAGGCTTAAACACTAATATTCCATGGTCATAATTTATTCTATTGGAATCGTAAATACGATCCAATTCATCAGACCTACAAATTCAAAAAGAAAACAGAAAAAACAACTCCGGGAATAAAAAATAAAATTTAGCGAGAGTGTATGTATGAGAGCGTGGGACAAAATGAAAGCTATAGGGAGGGGTAACAGACGAGAGAAGAACAGGAAGGTCTAAAGATGAAGGGGGGATTAAAATTTAACAGAGAGAAGTTTTAAAGAGGGGAGTCAAAGACGGTTTAAGTGAGAGAAATATGAATATTTTCAAATGTCTAATACATTAAAGATACACCGGAAAAGAGTATACATTTTGTGGTGACATACACGCTACACACAATAGACGATATAATCTTAAAGCACAGAGATGAGAGAGGGAGAGGAAAAGAAAAAGGGGTGGGTGAGATGGGGGTGGTGGAACTAAAACCGAAGGGCATTTATAAAAGGTTTGCTGTGTAATCAAGAAAATTTGACAAAGGTAATATCGACTACAGGTTACAAATCTAATATAAACATATAAAAATAACGATTATCTAATCCAGCAAGGACCTGTATTTCTATGTTCAAAAGCACATACGTATACACACATACACAACAACATATTTATATTTTCACTACATACATACATATAGGCGTGTACACACACGCTCATACATATACATACACGCACACAAACACACAAACACACACACACACACACACACACACACACATATATATATATATATATATATATACACACATACATGTACATATACACATATATACATACACACATACACATACATGCATAATACATACATCCATACACATCCACTCCTTCACATATCTACACACATATATACATACGGACATGCACATACGTGCACAAAAACAATATATGCATAAAACCTTACACATCTACATACAAATACATACACACACCCATCTAAACAAATAAACAATGTGTCCCTCTATCTATCCGTCTAACTATACCTACATATATATATATATATATATACACCCATATATATATATATATATATATATATATATATATATATATATATATATGCGCGCGCGCGTGTGCGTGTGTGTGCGTGTGTGTGTTTATAATTGTGTATTTGGGCAATCCCTCTTTAAAAAATGACTGCCAAGGTACTGCGGCTAAGTATTTTATGGAATTTTTCTTGCGTTCTTATACTTTCCATCTTTTTGGGACATAAATTATGTAGAAATTGTCCGAATGTTCTATATGTTCGAGCGCTTTCGGTTATTCTTTTAGCCATTGTCAAGGATGATCTTATATTTACTTTTAACTGAATGTGTGGATTGTTTTATGTACGAATCTAGAGTTATCGGAATGTTTTATTTTCCAAGCACGGGCAGCATATTGAGGCCGTCTTTGTAGGTGATATATATATATATATATATATATATATATATATATTTGTGTATTTAGGCAGCAATCCTTCTTTCATGCACATTTCATTAAAAACGACTGACAAGGTGCTTTTATTTAGTTTTTTATATAATTTCTCGTGTGATCTAATAATGTTTTTCTTTTCAGAGGATAAATTATATAAAAACTGCCCGAATGTTCTTTTTATCCGAGCGCTTTCGGCTATACATTTAGCCATTTTCAAGGATTATTTTTCAACTGTTAGAATTAGAAATAGTTTGTTATATGTATGTTTTATAAAGTGATTTATTTTTTTGTTTCAAAACACGGTCAAGATATTATGTCCATGTTCAAAGTTAATATTATTAAGTGTTGGTTTGTTTGTTTTTATTAGTAAGGCTTCCATTATTTTTAGCCTTTTTTTGCAAGTGGATGATGCTATTATATTAGTGTTGTCGACAAGTATATTCCGAATAGTGTCCGGTAGGTCTCCATGAATATTTAAATGAGATCTAATTGAGCTATTGTTAGAAAGGTGTAGAGTTAATCTGCGTGTTAAACAATTTGTAGTGTGGCCTATATAATTATTTACGCAAGTTGATTCTTGAGGAATACAATTCCTTAATGGGCACTTAAAAAAAACCCTGATAAAACCGGAATTTATAAACAAGGATCATACCATTCATTAACGGATTCGAGGTTAATGTATTTTATTATTAAAAATTGTTTGCGAGAGTGATTCTTGCCTATCATTAACTTCATTATCTGCTTTTCGTATGAATGATTCGCGTAATATATATATATATATATATATATATATATATGTGTGTGTGCGATAGGAATTATTAAGGGGATTTGAGATAATTATAATTAAGTAATTCATCGTGTCTAGAAGAAACCTTAACAGAATGCAGAAAGCACTGGACGGCCGTTTCGTCCCATACTTGGGACTCATCAGCAGTGCGCGTCCACTGCCGAGAATTGAAACACGGACAGTTACGATACGAGACAAACGTCATACCAACTGTACCAACGGGATTCGGTGATGAAAAGGTAACGAATTAGACTCGATATAGCGCCGCTCGATCATATATTCCGTGGTGAAAATCATCCGAGTTTCCCCAATTACTTAATTATGATTATCACAAATCTTCCTAATAATTTATATCACTTGTATATCCTTTCTTTAACCGGCTTCTAATGTTCTGGATGGAGCGGCTTTGGGGATAGTAATCGTTTCTCGTGGGGGCACAATCCCATGGGCAAGGGAAACTCCATTTAATTAAATAAATATTGTGTTAGGTACTTCTATTATGCAAACATTTTGGCCCAAAAATGTTCGTTCAGTTTATTAGGTAAATATTCAACTTAATATGCGAACGTTTGGACCAATTATATATATATATATAAATATATATATATATATATATATGTGTGTGTACGCGCATGCGTGTGTATAGAAGATTCAATCAATTTCGTAGTAAAACACAGTTATTTGTTAAATTTTAATTTGAAAGCTTCACTGTACAATTGTCAATGTATGTGATTAATAGAGACGTTAGGTGTATATACGTATCCAGGCACGTTCCAAGTCTGTCAATAAATGACTTGTATTTGTAGGATGTGATTGCTGCTAATTAAGCGAGATCATATTCTATACACGCTTAATGGAATTTAAATCTAATGAGCGCAGGAGGCCAGCAAAGTCAGCAGCCGTGTGTCCCTGAATCCAATTGCGTGTCACTCGTGCACAAAATGTATGGATGTGTTGCCTTAATGGAACAAATTATCACCGCCGAGAAACTCTGCTCTGGTACTCTTGTTATATATTTAGAAATTCTTGATAAAATCTGCAGTATTAATAAGCTTGGCCTAGCATATCGGTTTCAGTCAGTTTCCCATCGCCTTAATGTAGCTTCCCTGTGCATAAATACTTTCACGGTAATTGTCCGAATGAACTTTCGTCTATGGTACCTAAAGTTTGTGAATCTAAGCGCAGTACTAGAGTGCCGGGAAGGTCTCATCATTTTACAGTTGAAATGGCTAGAAGTAACCGTAAGGGCTATGCTAACAGCTGATTCTGTCGCACCCGTGGAAATCTATTTTTGATTTCCAGTTAAGTTTTATCTCCAAAAATTTAAATGCAATATCAATCGTTATCTTTTGTCTTTTTCATTCCTGTTTTGTCTATTTTCTCATATAATTTAACATTTGGGAATCCCTCGCGTCTTAGTGACTTTATTACTCTATTTGGGGGTAAAAAAATAAAAATGGCGGTCATAAAATAGTAAAACTTGTCTGCAAGTAGTTTTGTATATATCACATCTGTTAAGAGAGAGATTGCAATTTCATTGGTTGTCTCATAAAAATCCAACAGAATACACTTCGTACGATGCCAGAAACAACACCAGCTTGCACAATGCCCCACTGAAAGGCTGGATCCATTCCCGCATTCGTTCTGCACCACACACGACATTCACTGTCACTTATAAGGAGCAAGAAAGATGAATTATCTGACTAGACAACCCAGCCAATGGCAATATTATCCGACCAAGGTCAGGTGTAAATTAACCGATATCAGTTATTTTACACCTCCCCTTGGTCGGATAATATTGCCATTGGCTGGGTTATCTAGTCAGATAATTCATCTTGTGTAAATGAAGTCTACCTTGTTGGTTAACGACTACAAAACCCCATGCAATGCAGTGTGCTATACAGAGCGTTGAGTGAGAAGTCGAGGGTACCATAGGTGATTTGAGATGGGATTTCATGCAAATAGTACCACCATCTTTGTCAGTAACCGGTGGCCCTGTTCGTGCATCGTTTGTGGCCATCTGCAGTTTGATTTACCGCTAACATCTTTCCTGTGTTTACATATTCCTTGTATAGTCTTGCTACTAAAGAAGAAACAAGCAGTTTTCATTTCGGAGATTAAACACCCCATTTTTCTTTGATCTAACAATCACCCCGCCGTAGCAAATTTACCAACGTCTTGTGACTATCACAGCTAATATCCTACGCATATTATGTTACTAAATCAATGATGCTTCATCAATCAGAGGTCATATCTACAGGGCGAAAAAGGCGAAACCATCGAGTGTATTTCTCTCTCTAATTCATTATTAAACTTCGGCTTTAAAACGTGAACGAATACTTGAAACATTTCGTCTTTTTTTTCATTTGCCACTCCATCTTTAGCCACAGGATATTTTTCAGGTAATGGGTTTTGATTTGCAATTCCAGTCATTCTAATTAAAAGATAATCGCGATTAATTGACAGAGAACACATCACACTAAAGCATACGCTTTCTAAGAAACAGACCGTCTGAATCCCAAAATCACTGCTGGGGATTCCTTTGACGATATGCTATTATCTGTTAGTATATCTTTTATTTGGCTACTCTATTGATAACTGACTCTCTCTTTCTCTCTCTCTCTCTTTCTTTTTCTCCCACACAATATAAAATACACAAATACGCACACACACATATATAACTATCTATGTAGTCATTAGCTGAAATTTGACCGAAGAATTTCACTGCATTATGCCCGATCTATGAGGTTCTACAGAAGGATGCTGAGGATACCATAGACCAAACATGTGAGGAACAGCGACGTTTTAGAGAAAATGGAAACAAGAAGGAAACTTCCATTAGGAAGAGACAGTTGTGGTTTCTGGGCCACAAAATGAGGAAGGAGGGCTTGGAAATTCTGATACTCACGGGACGGAGGGCAAGAGGGACAGAGGAAAGAATGCTTAGTGAGCTTGACTAAATGAATGGCGGAACAGGGTTTAGGAGGAATAACAAAAAAGAGAAAAATTCTTAAAAGCTTCGAAGGACAGGAACACGGCAAATAAAGAAGATGAGGTTAAGTGCATTGACAAAGAAGACGATCAAGTTCAGATTATGGTGGAAAATATTTGTGTAAAATAAACGCTTTCTTCATGACTATGTATGCTAATTTAAAACCAGAATTGTGCAAGGAAGAATTTATTGCACTTTAAGTGTTTACTTGCATATATCTATCTATATCTATATATGTCTACCTCTCTCTCTAGCTAGATAAACACGCAAGTGTGTGCGTATGCATACATATATGCACAAACACAAGTGTGTGCGTATATGTATATATATGCGTATATATATTTATATATTCATACATGTTTCATTAAATAATATAGATAAGTGTTGTCTATATATTTTATGTAAGTTCTTTTCATATCGTCTGATAAGCTTAATAACATTATCATTATCAGACTATATGAAAAGAACTTACATAAAATATATAGACAACACTTATCTATATTATTTAATGAAACATGTATGAATGAAAAAAATGCTGCCTAAATACACACACAATATATATATATATATATATATATATATATATATATATATATATATGTATATATAAGTGTGCATATATATACATATGTGTGCGTTTGTATATATATATGTTTGTGTGCGTGTATATATATATGTTTGTGCGTGTATATAAAAGTGCGTGTATATATATATGTTAGCGAGTATATATCTAAATGTGTTCGTGTGTGTATATATATATATGTGTGTGCGTGTCTATATATATGTGAGTGTGTGTATATATATATATGTGTGCGTGTACATATACATATATATATATATATATCAATGTGTGCGTGTGTATATATATCAGTGTGCGTGCATATATATATGTGCGTGTAAATAATTATATATAAATATAAGTATGTGCGTGTATATATACATATATATCAGTGTGTGCGTATATATGTATGTATGCGTATATATATATTAGTGTGTGCGTATATATATATATATATATATATATATATATATATATATATAAATAAATTATATTGCACATTGAGTGTTGGTGCTAATAAAATATTGCTCGTTGTATAATAACTGATCTAAAATTAATATTAATATCAAATAGGCATTTTTCTTCACAGTTGGGACAACGCATCACCACGTTTACTGACAGTTTTTCACTCCGTACGTTTTCACGATTGCATTGTTGTGCTACCTCTGAGGAAAAATATGTATGTGTCTATATATACATGTGTATGTGTGTATGAGAGGGAGGGGGAGAGAGGGGGAGAGAGGGAGAGAAAGAGAGAGGGAGAGAGGGAAAATAATGTGTGTGCGTATATGAGAGAGAGAGAGAGAGAGAGAGAGAGAGAGAGAGAGAGAGAAATAATGTCTCTGTGTGTATATGCGAGAAAGAAAGAAAGTAACGTGTGTATGTATATGAGAGAGAGAGAGAGAAAGAAAGAGAAAAAATTAGTGTCTGTGTGTGTGTATGCGAGAGAGGGAGAGAGAGGGAGAGAGAAAATAATGTGTATGTGTATATGAGAGAGAGAGAGAGAGGGAGAGGGAGAGAGAAATACTAATGTGTCTCTGTGTATGTATTCAAGAAAGTAACGTGTGTATGTATATGAGAGAGAGAGAGAGAGAGAAAGAGAAAAATAATGTGAGTGTGTGTGCATGCATGAGAGAGAGAAATGATGTGTGTGTATGAGAGAGAGAGAGAAAAATAATATGCGTGTGTGTATGAGAGAGAAAAAATAATAGTGCGTGCGTAAGAGAGAGAGAGAGAGAGAGAGAGAGAGAGAGAGAGAGCATAATATGTGTACGTATGAGAGAGAGAAACCAATATGTGTGTGTATAGAAAATAACTAAGACGAAAAGATCTCGAAAGTTCACTTACTCAAATATACCAAAAAAATTTTCTTCTTAAAGAAATGTTCCTTTATCAAGACATCATTTATCTACGACCAAAAGATTTTTTTTTAAAATTACGGAAATTGTTTAACTCGTGCCTTTAATGATAATTACAGCATCAATTTAACTTTCGTTTAACAACAGGTCAAAAATTTACGCCACTGCGCGTTCTCCTTAATTTTTCCTTAATTTTTCTTAATGCCAACAGATATCCAAATATTTTAGAAAATTCTTGAATTCAAATTTGAACGTGTAATGTCATTTTCTCTCAGTGTTACTTTTTTGTATGTTTAAATATAGGTGCCTTCAGAAAAACGATACCTATTGTTTAAAATGCATTTTAAAAACGAGAAAAAAAGGTTTTTTTAGTTTTAATTCCAAACTATTAAATTAAATATTTCCAATAAGTATTTGCTGTATTTCAAACCGAATTTAAATTGAATGGAATAATTGTTTTAAATCGACCATATTGACAAATATGTCAACACAACATAATTATCTTTATTTAAACATCTATCGATAATAAAATATACCTTACTGAAATTTTATTTGAGGAAAATTAACCGATTTAAATTCAACCAAATTGAAACAAATATTACTTTTAGTTTAAAATATCTTAGAAAAGCATAAACACTCAGGTGGATGTTTTTATGAGGTGTTGATAGATTTATCGATAGCATAGTTTGTCATTTCTAAATAAAGAGCACATTAGAGTAAAATTTACTTAAATAAAACGTGGACGATTTTTTATATAATTTTTAAGTAACCTTTAAGTGACCTTAAAAATTTAGTAGAATATTCTAAATCTAATATTTTATTAAATTTAGGTACTTAAGTTTTATTGTTTTACTTACGAAAACGCTTGCTGAGGAAATGTTAGAAAATTAGTAATAAATTATAAATTTACTATTGTTACTGCTGTTATTTATTGATAATGCCGTGTATTCCGTATTCCGAAAAATTGGCAAGTTTATACACAAAAAAGATTCAAAATTCTTTTTAAAATACTGGGGCCACTGAATTGTAGTAAACATTTCTATTTATGATTAATAAATATAGTTTTTACATAATAGCAATACCACCTAACAGCAACAAATTAATACAACATTTTAAAACTTTATTAATTATTATAAGTAAATAAAAATAAATGAAAACAATTTTTGCAAAAAATTCATTGTTCGCCGAAAAGACCTGTTTATCTTTAAACAATAATGTTCATAATATTTCTTATGCATAAAAGCAATTTAAAGTTTTTCTAATTAAATAATGTCTTAGTTTTATTGCATTTTTTATTTTACGATTCTGAACAGATGTTCTGTAACTGGGGATCTTGTTTGAAAAAAAGATTTAAAATTCCCCACGGATTGTCCTTATATCAACAATATGTAAGCTTTACAAAAATGAATATCTTGAAATTTCACAGAATTAAATAAGTGGATGGTTAACAGATGTAAAAATATTTTGATTTAGATTTTCTAAAATGGAAACATTTCTAAAATAATTCCATTCATTTGCGAATAAGTTCTAAAAATTTCATTAAAAATCGACAATTATCTGATTCTTGCAAGATTTTTCAAATCAATGTGTTTTTCATCGCAAAAGATTCAAGATAATCAATTTTTAACCAAAATGTTGAAAGTTCTAAAAAGGAAAAAAAAAAAAAATTTGATAATAAAACAATCCTTTCGTCTTTCCTCTTAATAATAAAGATTTTGACAATAAAACTTTTTAATAGGTTGGGGCCAATTTTTAGCAAATTTTTGGAGGTAACTATATATATACAGGCCTCAAAATAAAATTTCTCGATTAGACTTGATAAATTACTAAAATAACGAAACGCGTTAGCATAGGTTTTCTTATTTCTTTTAATATTGGTTTTGCCATCTGTATTTTTACGTGTGTGTATTTGTGACGTTGAGTGGTTAAAACGTTTGCTTCCTGACCATGAGCCCCGGGTTCGAATATCACCGTAGTCGATTCTTCAAAAAAATTAAATTCAATGTCAATCGTCATATTCTTGAATCCTGTTCTGTTATTACTATCTCTCCTTAATGATTTTATTAGATTCTTTCATACTCAATAAACCCTTGCATCCGAGTGAATATGTCGCCTTGCATATGGTGAAATGGTTAAAATAGGTTACATATTTGGCGTATTCTTCTGATACACTGTCACTGTCGGATTCTCAGTAAATTTCTACTTGGTGCTATATAATCTTTTCCTAGTATTCATATATTATAATTTCTTTGGAACTATAATACTATGTCTATTCATATCCTGTTACAACAACAAGTTATTTTTATTTTTCAAAACTACAGTCCTTTGTGCTTCGCAGAAAGATTTTATATCTGAATGGGTGTGCGCAGACACCATGTCTAACTATTCAAATGACAACTTCAAAAGCTCAGAAAGGCGGTTATAAAATACGTAGGATGCGTTGTTTAAGTTTTCCTGAGACGAATATTCATTATTCAAAGACATTTTACTTTCCTTCCGTCCATCAAATTAGGATTGGAACGCAGGAAAAAACAACTGGAAAGAAATGCTATTCACTTTTTCAGGAAAGAAAACACAAGACGAACATTTTCTTTTCGAAGAGATTTTTGAAGGCAAGAAGATCCAGTGAAATCTTGATTTGCCATAAAGTCCGAGAAAATAAACATATCTTTTATGATAGGCAATATTAAACTAAAATAATGGCGCTTCTAACCGCACAGATAGAAATACAGGGACAAAAATTGACATAATTTAAAATGTGAATATCTGAATAACTACATGTCCCAGTATAGGCTTCATGTTACTAATTAGTTATCAATAACTAATTTATTTGTCAAAATTTGAACAAGATATTCAAAGGGGTTGTACATTTTTATAAGAGATTTCACAAAGCTTCACAAATGTTCAATATGACACGACACACGTCAAATGAGTAGTCGAGCTCCTGCCAAATTTAGCATGTCTTGCGTAACATACTACAGCGCCTCAGTGATTCTTTACTTAAGTTCCTCTAGGCTTGTAGAAAGGAGAGGGGATGTAGACCTGTCCTTTCACATAGAAAAAATAGTCTCATAGAAAAAAAATCACGAGGTATCAAGACAGGAGAACGTGTTGGCCATTTCAACAGCACATTGTCATTATTACTGGCACGCCCGTTTGAGAAACTGCATTTGTTGTTTGTTCTCTTATGCTTGCTATGATTATTAGATTTTTATTCTTCAGTTGTCATCATAATTTGTAAAGTCTATTCAAGGATTTTGCATGTGAATCTTGAAATTTATATTTTTCTTATTGTTTTACTTTGCTCTTTAACGGAGTCGATCTTTTCAATTCCTGGCTTTTTACACACACACACACACACACACACACACACACACACACACACACACACACACGCACGCACGCACACACACACACACACACACACACACACACACACACACATATATATATATATATATATATATATATATATATATATATAGAGAGAGAGAGAGAGAGAGTGGAGATTGAAGTTAACACCCAGCATGTAACCAGACGATTGCGTTCAAGCATGAAACAGGCTGTCGTCTCAGGGTGTTAACTTCAATATCCACTTTTATATTTACATACGCTATCCTTGATATTGAGCACTCTCATCCGTATATTGTGCCTGAAACTCGCTAAAAGTTTCCAGAATGCACTCATTAAATTGGATTGTCAAGCCACTTACTATTTCCAAAGACTTTAAAAGAAATATCACCATAATTTGTAAAGTCTATACAAGGATTTTGCATGTGAATTTTGAAATATATTTTTCTTATTGTTTTACTTTGTTCTTTCATGGAGTCGATCTTTTCAATTCCTGGCTTTTTACAGATATACATACATACATACATACATACATTATATATATATATATATATATATATATATATATATATATATATATATATATATATATATATATATATATACACACATATATGTATATATATATATATATTTTTTTTTTATTATCCCCTCTCCTTTTAGTTAGTTGAATAAATCTATACCCAACCCCCGTTGTCGCTCTTCTCTCTTTTTTCTTTTCTTTTTTTTTTTTTCTCTTCCTTGGTCACGTGGTGTTGTCTTGGTGGTCGTCTCTCTATATATGCCGTTTTCTGTTGCCTCTTTAGCCAGCCGACCCTGACGATCTGCCTAAATGAAACCTTGGTAGGTGTGTCTGGCTCATTAGGTTTGACTATATATATATATATATATGTGTGTGTGTGTGTGTGTGTGTGCAAGTGTGTGGTTGAGATTGAAGTCAACACCCAAAGGCGACAGTACGTTTTATCCTTGAACGCAATCGTCAGGCATGTGACCCGACGATCACGCTTGAAACAGACTGTCGCCTCAGGGTGTTAACTTCAATGTCCACTTTTATATTTACATACGCTATCCTTGATATTGAGCACTTTCATCGATAAATATAGCAGACATTAAAACTATAATTTTATTATATATATATATATATATATATATATATATATATATATATATATATATATATATATATATATATGCACTGCTAATGGGAACAGAAATACCACCCAGATCTGTGAATATATTTATAGATGCCCTGAAATAAAGTGCATTTCACAGTTGCCACGTAATACCTCATCTCGCATACAGAACAAATAAGACCAGATCCAGAATTCCCATGTTTTTAAAATTTTTAATTACAACACACAATGTCAAAGTAATTTCCAGCACCTGAAACTTGATCCCACAATTAATAAGTTATTTAGCGAAATCTCTCAAGACCAGACCACAAATTTTCAATCACTTCTTACATCTGAAATACGTATGTATTTTACCCTAACCCTGACACACACATAATAATTCTATCTCCTCCTTTGAATTGTGAGAGTTATGTTTAATGTTTTGCAATATGTGAAACTGGTACAAAATTCAGTGTTCGCTTTCATAACTACGCGCACAAATCTATCAGTGGTAAAAATATCAGTTTCTTTTAAGTTGTACATTTAACCCAGCGAGAATTTAGCTTTAATAATGATAGATGGATTCTTTTAGTGTTTTCATTGAGATGACAAGAAAATCGCCGAAAATCAGTTAAAATTGGTTTCTACAACAAAATCCCATATTCTAGGTCGGGTGATTTTGTTTAGCGGCACATCAACACCTCTATGGGTTATTTAATGCCGAAATCTAAATATGATGTACTTAATTTTATACTTTCAACTACAGATATTTTGTATATAATTTTATACTTTCAAGGTAAACGTATGGACTTTAGATATATAGTTTGTAGATCATAAAATGTATTGTAGGTAATTTTACTATAAAAATGTATTTTTATATTTTTTAATGTTGCATTGATTGTCATTTTTCTATAAAGATGTATTGTTGCTCATACTGTTGATTTTTGTTTGGGGGTTCACCATTTCGCCATAGCTGGGACATTAACAGGTGCTACCACCCCGGGTCAGGATATCAGCAGTTAAGAGGTGGTTCCACGCCCCTCAAAACCTTCAATCTCCCGATCCGAGGCCTTGCTGCCGAGTGTAGTTTATCGTTATACCCAGGACATCAACATTCTAGGTTCAATTAGAATTTCCTCATATTCAGTGAATTTTGACTATCTAAAATTAACTATACGGATTTACTAATACATTTTTTAATGCAGGGTTCTGTAGTTTTCAGTCCATGCCCATTTTAATATAGATTTACGAATAGTGACATAGTCTCTTTTAAAAATACTGAATAGTATGGCACACAACTTTAATAATCTGAAATCATTTTCCATAACTCGAATGGAATAAATATAAATTATAAAGATTCTCCCCACGTGAAAGGTCATATTAAAATTACTTGTCTTAATTTTGCTCAACTGAGTCATTGGTGATGTGTCATTTAGAAATGTATGTTATGTGCGCATTAGAGATAGACAGCAATAAAAATGAATGTTTCATTGCAATGCATCTAGTTTTATTCCAAACGTTGTTGCCTTGTTGATGTTTTCATTGATGATTTTTAAAATATGAGTGAGGACAAAGAAATAATAAAATTATATCAATTTATAAATGATGATGGAAACATAAAATGCAATGATTTGCTCTTAAATTTATTCTCATGTTCTTCCATAATATATATATATATATATATATATATATATATATATATATATATATATATATATATATATACACACATGCAAAGATTAAATGACAACACAAGCAAAAGAATGGAATTTTTAATCGGTTCATAAATATTTGAAGAGAAACAATGGCAGAAGTTAACGCACCAATCGTGCACTGCTAGTTGGGTACAGAGATAAACCAGAGTCCTGTACCCAGGTCTATGGAATACTCTGCATACACATATTTAAGTAAGCTTGACTGTTCCCCTAGTGCAGCTACAGAGCCAAGTAATTGCTATCATAATATTTCTAACATGTTTTTTAGCTTGGATGTTGTTTCTATTTAGCAGTAACATTCTGACCGTAACATTCTGAGGCGCTTGTGCTTTTGAAAATGTTATGTCCAACTGACCATGAATGAAAACTGACTGCTGCAGGTAAATCCCCACTTTATCAAAAATTTGCTCTTCTGCTTTATGTCATTGTATAAGAATCTTGTACAGGAAATTGGAACCTGTTTAATATGAAAAGAACTTTGGAATCAAGGAGGTTCAATTTGATTATAAGGATGCGGCGTACTATAGAGCCTCTGCAATTACCACTAATCCAGGATGCCTCTATACTATTTACATGAATTTGGAGTACCTTTATGCATGTTCCATTGCACAACCCTTGAGCATTTGAGAGATTGCATAGTGGCATCAAGATTGGCACCTATTTTTAAGTTAGGGGTCATATTTATGTTATTAAATAAGATTTTCTCCAAAAGCTCCATGTTAGACAAAGTGAAAATGGTTATGAATAAGTGTATATTGGGTCGATGGAAGGAACGTTTAAAGCAAGGTATTACAACCATAAATTATCCTTCAAACTGGCATAAAAAATAGTAGAAGACTTGTTATATATGGGAAATGAAAGATAATAAGAAGAGTCCAATTGTGAAATAGGATGTGGTGAGGACGATTTGTGCATTGGAAACAAAATGTGCAAGTTGTGCCAGGAGGAGAAGTTGACAATAATACTGTATCCTGACTAACATGAGTTGCTAAATGAAAGATCCAAGGTAATGACAGCGTGCATGTTAGAAACTTCTGGGTAGTAATGTTTGTATGAATAAAGATTTTTTTTACTCTTTCTCGTTCCTTCTCCCCTGTGTCAGCGCCATGCATATATATATATATATATATATATATATATATATATATATATATATATATATATATATGTGTGTGTGTGTCTTGGGATAGAAAATTCAACTTACTCCCTGTCCCATATATATATATATATATATATATATATATATATATATATATTGGACATACGTTTTCGACGTATGAAGATACACCAAGCGAACAGCCAAACAACTCCCACATATGATTTGATTATAGTGTGGTAAAGGCTTGCACACAACCAAGCACACTTTTTGAAAGAGACAAATAGAGAGAACTGTGACAAAAAGGGTATTACAAGTTCCCAAAGATCCAAGTTTTGAATTCAGAGTTCTCCTTCTCCTAAATCGGTTGCTACCCAAGTTCACCCTATCTGTCCTATTTACCCATAGCTGGAGGGAGAAGAGATGGATTCATTTCTTTCCGAAAGGTATTTGCACGTAATTGAATGTAATGAACTCGACCGGTATTTGAACTCTTCTCTACTCAATCTGAACCGCTATCCATTACCACAATGTGCCTGTATATGTTTATGTCAGATTTTATCCACTTGTGAGTCTGCAATATCTACTCTTATTAAAAATGCTGATAATGTGTGATATTAGTTTGTGTCATGCCAACAATTAAGTCCAACATAAATTTTTGTTTATAAATAATTGTCAAAGATGTTAGCCACAGAAACGTATTTGATTAGTACGATGCTCCATATACTTGAATAAATTATTTTATTATTTTACATGTTAATATCCTAACATTATGTAACCTTTGAACATTTTGTTGCAATTATTACATATTCTTTGCTAGAATGTTGTTTTCTATTCTTATGATGGAACATGGAGTTTTTATTGGATTAATATCTGGAGAGACTAGGGACTGTTCATTCATTTAGTGTCTTTGAAACCTTTTTAGTCAAAGTGGGCAATAGTTAGCTTTGTAGAATAAAAGGGAGCTATGTTGGGCCTGACTATAATTCCTCAGCTTAAAACCTTCTTGTTGAAAATTGTATCACTATAAAACGTCTCAGTCAACAACTTACAGTAACGTTTTGCTTTTTCCTTGACACCACCAACTTAAAGGAACTTACTGCCCAACACATTATTCCATCAGCCCCTTGTTGTCTGTTAATTCATGTTGCTTGACTCTTTCTATAAAAGGTTTTAAACTCTTGCCCCCGCTATCAGGTTTGTCCAATGTAGCTCTACATTCATCACTAAAAGTTATTTGTGACAAATCAGTTTTCATGTATTTTATCGCACAACTTCCAGGCTTCCTCTTTGTGATATTTACTTAAATGCGATAATTTTGTTGCCTTCATGTCTTTAGCCAACGTTATTAACATTCCCCATCTTTTTTTTTCTCTGCGTAAATTCACAACGTGAACTTCTACAAATATTTTCTGGCTGTTTTAAAAAGTGTTTTTGCGGGAAAAGTTGTCGGTTTTATCTCCCTCCATTAAATTTGCACGTTTGGTAAGATTTTTAGAAGTCACCGAGGTGTGTGTATATATATATATATATATATATATATATATATATATATATATATATATTACTTACAATTGGATTTTTCACTGTTTTTTTTTTAGAAAAATAATTTGTTGCTTTCCGTTTTTTACATTTTCTTTATTTTAACCGGTTTTGCTTAGCTTTTCAAAAAGGTTTTAACCGTTTCTATCTCCACGTGTTGATGCTTATGCTTTGTACCAATGAAGAAAAAAAAATGAAAAGCAAGCGGCGTAACAGGCTATATAAGTCGTTTATAGTAAGGGGAATTTGATAGAATCTATTTACGTAATGAATTCAGTATTGGTTTGAAAAATATTTCCTTATTAATCCGCCTTTGTTCAGTGGTTCTATAGTCGTATTAATAGAATGGGAAGACACTAAAATTTAGCAGATTTTGTCCTCCGCATTCCTCTATATGTTGGCTAAGGGGTATTTTTCTGGTGTGGGGGTCCCTAATTTGTTGGCGATGAACTGTCATCCTTTGTCGGGCTGACTGGCCTGTTTGACCAATGTAATGCGTGTGGCAACCTTTGCATGTAATTGTGTATATTAAATTCTCTGAGTCGCATGAGAAATCATTTTGAATTTTGAATTCATAGCCCTCTGATAGGTAGTTGCATACCCAGCAAAGTGGTCGGTTACATTTTTTGTGTTCTGCACTTTTGCATTAGTCAGTATCTTTTTTAGTGATTTAGGTTGTCGTTTACTTTTTATGGTTGGATATTTTTGTAATAGACTTTTCATTTTTTAGTAGTAGGATTGGTAGATTTAGTTGTATGTGTTTAGATTTCGGTGTTCTTTGGGTTGAAAGTTGAAATATAAGAGATGGCATATTTTCCTTTTTTTTCTCGGAGTGGGTGGATGTTAATTTGTTTTACCTTTTCAATACTATTCTCGACCAAACTTTGCGGGTATTTTCTCTTGATGAGTATTTTTTCATCTCTTCCAGTCTGTGGTCTAATGTGGTTGTGTTTGAGACTATTTTACATATCCGCTTGGCTAGGTTGAGTGGGATATTGGTACGAGTGTGTTTCAGGCGAGAAGATATAAAAAGAGATATTGTCGAGAGTCAGTCGATTTAAAATATATGTCGTTGTCTAGTTTAGTTTTATTTGAACAATAAATTCTGTTTTTACATAGTTTTTCTATGTCGTTTTTCATTTGACTGTTGTCAGCGTTCGTTGAATGTTTTTCTGTAATTTCATATTTTTTTTCCATTTTTTCTGTTAGTGTAGAGAGTTTTGTATTAATTTCTTTTAGATGTTTTAGGATTTCATCATTTGTATTTTTGTCTGGTTTTTCTATATTAGGTGGCATTTTCCGTGGTTTGTACATTGTTTGATAGGTTAAGAAAATTTTCACATAATAATATAGTACTGGGAGAGTCCATGATGTAGGGAAGTATTGGTCTCACAACACCCCCTTCCACGAGTTTTCCTCTTTTTTTTCTCTCTTTTTTCTCTTGAAGGAAAAAAAAAGTAAAACTGTTAATACCTCTTCCTCTTGGGATTCACGTCGAGTGGTTGAGTAAATTTTCTCTTTCTCCCCAAGCGTCATATTTCCGGAGAGACTTGGGGCGTGTCAAGATCGAAATGTTCGAATATTACGTCGATCAGCTCTTCGCAGATATTTTGTGGTGATTCCTCAGATTCCTTCAAACGGCATTTCCTGAGCTGGTTCATATGGCGTTTGTGGGTATTTTTCGGTCCCTGAACAGTATAGACCAGTTCGCCACTTCTCTGTTTGATGTTGCCTACTTCCCAGAATGTTATGTTGTTTTTGTAAGCCTTAAAAAGGACTTTGTCGCCAGGATTAAAATATTTCTTAGGGAGCGAGACGGTTTTCTTGAACTTTTCAATTTGCGAACATTGTTTCTGCAGGCGAGCGTCCCATAGGCGTGTTAGGATTAGTGGTTATCCTATACACCTGCAGAAACTGTTGTAATGCTCTATCCCTCGGTGTGCCTAGTGCCTTTTTTAAAGCTCTTTTTAGAGTGTCCACGAACCTCTCGGCCTGACCATTCGACCTGGGGTGATACTGAGGCGTCGTAATGTGGTCCACTTGATACGACTTGCAAAAGTCTCTGAATTCACTTGATGTGAATTGAGTGCCGTTATCAGTCACTACACAATCTACCACACCAAAACGCGCGAATAGCTCATGTAAAAATCCGATCGTGCAGTTGGTGGTTGGTTTTTTACATTGCAGGACCTCAGGCCATTTTGAGTGGCTATCCACAACAATAAGGTAGTACATGTTGTCTAGGGGCCCTGCAAAATCCACATGAATTCTCTGCCATGGATGGTCTGTGTTTGGCCATGGTTTGCACGACGTGGTCGGAGATTTTGCTGCAAGCACGCATCCCTTACAAGATTCTATCATGTCTGCTATGTCTTTGTCCATATTTGGCCAATATACGTAGCAGCGCATGAGGCTTTTCGTACGGCTCTTCCCCGGATGTCCCATGTGGAAATCCTTAAGGATTTTTCTTTGTAGGCTATTTGGAATCACTACTCGGTCATTATACAATTGAACATCCTCACAGAGGGAGAAAACTTCAGGCACATTTAGGTCTTTGTTGCGAATTTTGTTTTTTATACTTTGGATGAATTCATCCTATCGAGACTCCCTTTTTATGTCGGCCAAAGTAACTGGGAGTTCTCTAATTGTATTCGCAATCATATTTTTGATTTCATAATTCGTCCTTTGTGTAGCAATGATGGAGTCTTCAAAAACTTCCGTATTTTTCGGAATGAGTCGCGATAAACTGTCCGCATGACAAATACTTTTAGATTTTATGAACTCGATCTTAAAATTGTAATTCAAAAGAATCGTTCCCCAACGAAGTAATCTATTCGCCGTATAGACTGGTAGGCCTTTCTTGGAACCAAAAAATGTTATGAGAGGTTTATGGTCCGTTTGCAGTATGAACCGTCTTCCATGTAGATATCTATGGAACTTAGTGACGGCGAATATTATCCCTAGAGCCTCTTTCTCTATTTGAGAATATTGTTTCTCTGATGGTAATAAAGATCTAGATGCGTGTGCTATGGCTTTTCGCGAAACATCTGGAAGTTTGTGGAGAATGCAATCACCGATGCCGTATGGGCTTGCATCACTTGCGACTATGATGTCGAGATTAGGGTCGTAGTGGGTGAGAGAAAGATCCGAAGTAAGTGTTTTCTTGATCTTCTCGAATGCGTCTTGGCATTCAGGGGCCCATACCCATGCTTTATCCTTTTTTAAAAGTTCGTTGAGAGATCCTCTCAAATTCTGCATGTTCTTAATGAAACCTTGGTAGAAGTTAGCAAGGCCGATGAAGCTTTGTAACGATTGAACGTTAACTGGGGCCGCCATGTTTCTGATTGCATTGGCTCTTTCTGGATCCGGCCGACGACCGTCTCTATTTATAATGTGACCTAGGTATTTGATCTCTGGTAAGAAAAAAAAATCACACTTTGCTTCCTTAACCTTAAGCCCGTATTCTTGTAACTTCTTGAATACGTTTATTATATGGTTCCGGTGATCTGCCGACATTTTACTGGTCACCAGTATATCATTCAAATAGGCTGTTGCGTAGTCAAAGTCGCCCAGCATGGCGTCCATGACCTGCTGAAAGATTGCAGGCCCAACCTTGACTCCAAAAGCCAGTCTGTTATATTTGTAGAGACCTTTATGGGTGTTTATGCAGAGCAATTTAGAACTCTCTTCATCCACCTCTATCTAAAGGTATGCGTCTGAGAGGTCTATTTTGGAAAAGATTTTTCCGCCATTCAATTTGTTGAAGATTTCTTCAGGGCTTGGGAGGGGATAATGATGATCCCGCAAAGCATCGTTTAGCCCCGTGGAAAAATCTGCGCATACTCGTATTTGGTTGGACTTTTTTTTGACATAGACCGTAGGTGCTGCCCATTCGCTAAAATCTGTTTTTGATAGAATACCCGCCTGTTCGAGTCTATCTAATTCTTTGTTGATCTGCTCTAGAGCAGCGAAAGGGACATACTGTTTCTTTTTGAAAACTAGTCTTGCACCGTCCTTCACCCTGAAGTTAGCTTTAAATTTAGAACATTTCCCAAGGCCGCCAGAAAAAAACCTGGGGAAATTGTTGTTTGAGTTCCTTTTTGAGATTTTCCAAATTGGACGTTGTACATTTTATTTTTTGGCAAAAAGTACTCATTGGGCAATCCCATAGATTGAATTTTTCTATCCAATCTGTTCCGAATAGATTATCTGAATTTTCTAGTACGTAGGCTTTCAGCTTTTTGGTAACGCCATTTAGTGTTACTGTAAGGATCACCTAGCCTAAGATGTTAATATTCTCGCCAGTTACGGATTTTGCTGTTTTATCCGTCTTTAATAGGGTCGGCTTGTTTAACTTTCGCCAAGTACGCCAGTTGATAATCGAGAGGTCAGAACCCGAATCAAGCTGGAATTTTATAGAGTTATTGAAAATATCAACAGTCACGTATTTTCTTAAATTCCTATCGACTATGTTGTCTGATTGGGCTTGCCTAATTTTACTTTTATGTTTCCTCGTCTTGTTGGCGTACCAGCACTGAGTTAAGTTATGACCATTTTTATTGCAATTTTTGCAATATGTTTTCTTCTTGAATGGACAGAATTTCATCCAGTGCCATTTTCCACAATGGTAACATGGTCCGGGAGGTTTCTTTAGCCTATTCGTATTTTGTTTATTGCGGGATTTAGAATATGAGATTGGGTTGCTTCTGATTTTTCTAATCTGAGCCACACCTGATTCCTCGATCGTTTTTGAGTCACACTTGACAGAAATTACTTTGACAATACTCTGCTAATTTTTGGAGAGTCAATCCCTGTTCGTTTTCGAGTTTGGTAAGTACCCGACGTCTGACCTCGGCGTCTTCTACTGATACTAGACCTTGTGCGAATATTAAGCACTTAAAATCGTCGGCCGTCAGCTCGACTAGTTTGAAATCATTACAGAGCTTGTTTACCGATGCTGCAAACGTTAGAAAATCTTGCTGGTTGTTCTTGACTGTGTTCATGCATTTCCAACGTTTGTGGAACAAGGTTATGTTATGCCCGAATAGTTCCGTTAGGAGCTTAATAGTCTCTGAGAAATTCAGGTCCGTAATTTTCTTGGGTAATATATAGTCTATGAACCTAACATGTTCGATAGCTCCCAGTTTCCTTAATAACAGACATACCTTTTTTTCACTAGGCCATTGTTCACAGTCTACATTGAAAATATCTTCATATCGCCTGTAAAAAGCCTCGAATGTTTTGTCTTCCTCTGGTACGTATTCGAATGTTTCAATCGAGTTGTAGATTGTACTCTGGGAAAATGTATATTTTTCAGAGTTTTTAGATCCGTTACACGAATTTACAAGTAATTCTTCAAGATGTTTTTGCTGTAGTTCTGTTTTCTGAAGTGTAAATTGTTGGAATTCTATTTGTTGTTTATGTAAATCCATAAACAATTGTTGCTGTCTTTCGTCTGATTTTCTTTGGTGGAGTTGCTGTCTTTCTTCGCTTTTTTTGTTGTTGAAGTTTCTGTTCTGTTTGTTGGTCAGACTGTAATTTGAAGAATCTTTCTTCCAATTTCTGCTGTCTTTCATTTGATTTTTGTTGGTGGTCCATCTGGACATTTAACATTTGGACAATTATTTTTTGGAATTCTTCCATATTTAGATAATATGTAGAAAAGTAATGAAAGAACACACAAAACAGAAATAAATAAATAAATAACGGCAATTACTGTTGCTTTGAAAACCCGTGTACCACATCTAGTAGTCAACTAATAAAATTAATAAGAACTACTTACTGGTTTAGATCTTTCGAGATACCGTTGTTCCGTTAATTTTAATGTGACCATTTAAATTTTCTCCACACTTATTATATATTTTTTTTTTAGAAGTGTGGGGAGAAAAATATCACTTAGACAGCAAAAAAAAAAATACACTGGATTTTTTTTCCTTCTTTTGGGAGAATTTGCTTTGCTTTTTTTTTTTTTTTAGAAAAACTCACCTCAGTCAATTTGAGGGGAGAGTAATTTTATACACGAGATTTGTAGGAATTCAAATCAATTTCATAAAATTTTTGAACACTTTGCTAAATGCGCGACTTGGTGAATAGTTTTTTCGAACTTGAATCAACCGTAGAACTTCGAGCTCTTGAGTTTGTCAGTTTGTTTTGTGCACAAGCTGGGTTTTTGTAAGCAGTCGTTCTCGATACTTGGTTGCTCGTTTATTGCGTTTCGTTCACTGATGTAGTAATTCCAGCTCAAATTCTAGTTCAACACTGATGTGGGAACCAGTGGGGTTAAACGAGTCCTCTGTCGCCACTGATGTGGGACTGGGGCTTTGGGGTTTCGGTGTGGGTGCGTGTCTCGAATCCTCTGTCGCCACTGATGTGGACCCCAAGTAGGGGTCACGGAAGGAAAACACGGAACACGGGTTAGAGGTAAGAAAGATATATTAAACAGAAAAGTTACAAAGAATAGTGTAAGCAGAGCTTACTATCCACTGGTGTCCGATATCGGTATCTATACGCGGTTGCGCATTACTGTATTTAACACCCCCCACACGGGTCGAATGTGGCACAAGGCCGGTTTAACGTGGGCTTACCGAGCCCGTAGGCTCGGCCAAAAATATGCCCATTTACAACCCGTATACTCGAGTTTAGGGACTGTCTATCTCCCCGGACGAAACTTTGCCCTGCGGCAAAGCCTCGTCCGAGTTCCTCTCTGCCAAACAGAGAGTTCGACAGCAGAACACGCGGCTGCGCATTTCTGGTGCTACTACTCCTAATGCACATAATAATATAGTACTGGGAGAGTCCATGATGTAGGGAAGTATTGGTCTCACAACAATTTATTTATAAGATATGAATGTTTACAGAGAAGAATTAAAACTTTGTTATTTACAATTGGATTTTCATTGTTTTTTTAGAAAAATAATTTGTTTTCCTTTTTTAAAACTTTTTACATTAACCGGTTTCGCTTAGCTTTTCAAAAAGTTTTTTAACTGTTTCTATCTCCACGTGTTGATGCTTATGTTTTGTACCAATGAAAAAAAAAACACGAAAATCAAGGGCCGTAACTGGCTATATATGTCGTTTATAGTAAGGGGAATTTGGTAGAATTTATTTATGCAATGAATTATGGGTTTGAACTTGTTGATGAAAAATATTTCCTTATTAATCCACCTTTGTTCAGTGGTTCTATTGTTGCACTGGTAGAATGGGAAGACACTAAAATTTAGCAGAGTTTGTCCTCCGCATTCCTCTATATGTTGGCTAAGGGGTATTTTCCTGGTGCTGGGGTCCTTAATATATATATATATATATATATATATATATATATATATATATTTGTCATCCACAGACAGACTGTTTCGCTGTTTCACAGCTCATCAGTGTGGCTAGACGTCCGGTTGCCTCTAGCTAGGATCGAAACCCGACTGAATTTGCGTCAGTCGGAACTTGTCCCAATAAGCCGTCGGCGCACGACAGGGATGAAGGTGAATTTTAGCGTGTTTATTTTTAGATTTAGATAAACACACAGTGACTGACAATATATATATATATATATATATATATATATATATATATATATATATATATATATATATATATATATATATATATATATATATATATATTAGAGTGATAGAAGTAGGCATATTAAAAGGAAAAAAATGAAACATTTCATAACAAAAAAGGAGTTAAAATATATATTACCGTAAAATGGTAATATCGGAATATAACAAAGATAAAAAAAACAGTTTACCGGTCGATCGGCCCTTTCTCATCAGAGTAAGAATCGAAGACAAAAATTTGAACACCGACTAAAAAAATATATGACCCCACACAAATGTTACATGCAAGAAAATACAATATTTAAAGGCTAATTACCTTTAAGTACACCAACCATTTCTTCTGCTTACAGAGGGATGGCTGGTAGTAGCTAATGTACACTGATTCAAGTGACAATAGGAATACGTAATCCATTTTCGTAGTCCACTGTAGCACATAGGCCTACCCCGAGATCTATACGAAATGGGGGTAATAGGTTTCCCTGCCACGTTACTCACTGACGATAGGGGATTCGAATTCAGAGTCGTTCTCAAGGATTGGTTGCCTTCCAAATGAGCCCCGTATGCACTAATAGCTGGAGAAAGAAGAGATGGGTTCATGCCTTTCCCAAAGGTGTCAGTGCGAAATAAACCTAACAGCCTCACCCATGATTCAATGTTTTGACACGTTCACATCTATTTATAAGCGTGTAATGAAATTTCACGTTCTCTTTGCCGAACTTAGACATTTGATCTCATCACTTAACTATCATTTGAAAGCTAAAAGTATAGTCGTCCCTAAATATTTTGAACTAATCACCGACAAAGGCAGTAAATCTATCGAAATAAAAACATAGCTTGGGAATAAATTTGGAGTTAAGAAAATAAATCTAAACAAATTTGAGTTTATATTTAGTTCGCTTAAGTAGACGGAGAGGCAGGTAATAAAGTGTTTCTTACCGTCATGTTTTTTTTTAGTTTTTAGAATTAGTTTTCTGAGTTTAATGTTTCCAAACCAGGTTCTCGTATAACGCTATTTACTTAGACGTGAACGAAATTGCAATGTAGTTCCAAAATCTATACTGTTTAGTTTCATGTGAAAATAATCTCTCTCTTTATATACTACGGCAACCGTGTTCTGTGTGTAATGTCTGTTTTGCTGTACTAGAGTCAACTCTCTTGCACTATAAATATATATTACATATCTATACGAGTGTTTGCTGAGATAAATTAAAAAAAATATGATGCTTTCATATTTTAGGCAGTGTCTAAAACCGCCAGCTTTGCGACATGCAAGCCTCCGTATACATAAGGACTCATGTGATAGTAATGACAACGAAATATGTAGTAATTTTTAACCGCATAGTAAATTACTATCTCTCTCCCCCTCTCTCTCTATCTTTCTCTCTCTCTTTCTCTCTCTCTCTCTCTCTCTCTCTCTCTCTCTCTATATATATATATATATATATATATATATATATACGCACAGATACACACACCTGAAGCAAGAATTTACAAACTAGATTGAAAATAAATAAATGAATAAAAGCTTGCAGAAATACGCAAATATGTGTTTTTGTGGGAGGGCATAATTATATTTTTAGAATTTATAAAAGAGAAAACATTTAAAAATATAAACAGAGTGGATAATGAGATCAAATCAACAGTGCATGGTGAGAGTTTATCGCGTTTTGTGTTACTACTCTTTGCTTAATATATCTTTTTCCTATTCTTTTTAATAAATTACTGCTTAAGGCGTGAAATTGACTGTCACATATCTCTTTCTTTACAATATATATAAATGGATTCTGGTATAAATAATACTTACGTCCATTTATTTATTTATTTTTTAGTCAAAATCTTTTTTTATGTAAACAGTGTCCATTTCATAGCCTTCTACTCATGTGTCTGTTTTGTTTGTTGTTAAATATTAAGCCTTTTAAAATGGACAACCTCCCCTGCTTCCAAAAATTTAAAAGCAGTGTCAATTCCTGATCTTTTATTGTTCTTTCTCCTTAATAGCGTTCTTTTTCTCATTCTCTCCCACTCGCTAACTCCTTGCGTCATATTGCGTTTTATTGCCTTGCTTGAGGTGAAATGCTTAATAAAAAAAAGAAGACTATTGTCCAAGCACCTGACAGTTTTGTTTAATGAAATGTTATACGATTGACCCTTGTCACAAATGAGAGTAGGAAATGCGTATCTCGAGCGTGAATTATAAAATTGTTATACAGAAAGAAGTTCAAGAATTAATTCTTGTGACAAACTGAAGACAAAGAAACAAGTAGTGAATTAGTTTTCCTGAATACGCAAAGCGTACATTTATTATATTAATTCCTCGTAAGTCACTATTCCATGTATTTAAATCTGAATTTCTGTTCTAACCTTAGCAAATAAAGAATGCAATCATCTAGAGAAGAAACTAGATGTCGTGACCCAGACAGCTTTAAAAACACGAAACATCTATCTATATATCTATTCTTTATATACTATTCTTCCTTCACTACAAGGTTCAAGAACCACTAAAGATAGAGGCTTAAGGAATAGGATTGTAAGTCTATAAGTAAAGGATATGTAGGATAGATAAGGGTTAGCTTGATACATGAAAAGGTTAAGTTCGTAGTAAAAGGGGAAGCATCATTTCGGCAGTGTGTTCTGCAAAGTAACACTTCTAGGGATGAAGCTTAAGTAGATCATCCTGTAGAATACGGGAGGAATAAGGATGATTTGACCCTGTGTATGTGGCATGGCAGATTCTAGTTGTGAGGGTCTGAACAGCTGGGATTTAGCAATGTAGCTCATATGAACATTTTCCGTGAAAATAGAGATAGAGTAGAGAGAGGCTAGCAAAGTTTTGTCAGATGAAAAGGGGCTGTACGGTAGAAATTAGTTCATTCTCTATCACTATCAGAAGCGGAGTAGAGAAGCTCCGCAGAATATGTAGTCTGTACAAAATCCGGTCAATATGCTTATGAAATCTCATTCTATACAGATAACCTATAAAAGTTATAACTGCAGTGGAACAAAACCTGCATATACAACATTACGTGCAGTTGTGTTAACAGTAGGCCAGTTGAATCCTAAAGTAAAACTAGTTGGATATTAAAATGCTGTAATCGGCGGAATTTAATAACGATAAGCATGGTTGAGTGGAGAGTAAACGTGAGTGTACACAAATATTTATGAAACTTAAATAATAGACAATATTAGAGCATCAGAAGCAATACACATGTTATACTTAATCCTTCATCATTATGCCAGGTTTCAAATATTAAGAGGATTTATGATCTAATGATTGAAAAACAAAAAAAGAATAAGTGATAAATTTCAAGTTAAAAATCACTACATAAATGTTCTTGGGAAGCACACGAATTCAACATGTTGTCAGGAATATTAACGCACCTGATGTTATGTATGTAAGACAGGAAGGCTCGATCTTCTGAATATGATAGACATCCTAAGGGGACTGGAGGATACAGCAGCTGAAAACAACGAAGTCGAAGAAACAAGTCGAACTGAACAGTGAAATGGAACACTTTACATACCTTTTAGATTAAAATTCCAAAACCTGGAAATTTAAATGTCTGCCTTTTTGAACACTGAGATTTTACCATAAACAAGGAGAAATAGGACTGCAATAATCAATTCTAAAACATTCTTCGAGATCATAGCAATAGAGGCGTAAGTTTGAATCAATACGAACCCATTTCAGGCCATTGTTTCATTTGTAAACAAACGCCGATTTGGTAAATCTTATCGAAAGATGTTATCTCCACAATAAGTTTACCGAATCATGCCCACTAAACGGTTTTCAGAACACGCGGACTGAATCGGCAATATTTTCCCTCTTCGGCTCTTTTAGTGGAGAAAGCTCAACAATTTATTTACAGGGAGAATCTTGTAAAACTGATAGATTCAGAAGAAGACCAACGGTGAAGAGTTAACCGTATGGAGACTCGTTACGGGTCGGGAGATTGGGCTAAAGAACTCAAAACTGGGAGTGTCTCGGCACAATCCGGAAAGTTGACATACCTACATATCAGTTCATCCCAAATTTCACTTAAAAACCTTCCTACCATCTGGAATAAAAAGGAACACATAAAGAGAGGTTGATGACCTTAAAATAAGGTGTGCAAAGCAGCCAAATAGCTTCAGAACGAGGCTTAATTTGGAGTAAAAATAAACAGACGCGCTCAAGGTTATCTCTGACTTAACAGGTAAAATATGCGGTGCATCAAGAAGTTTTCGTACCCCAAATTTCACTTCAACCCGAAACTCAGAGTGATACAGTTTTATTTATATCGAGAGAGAGAGAGAGAGGAAAAGAGAGAGAGAGAGAGAGAGAGGGAGAGAGAGAAAGAGAGAGAGAGAGAAAGAAAGAAAATAAACTAAAAGCTGAAATTTCACAACAGCCATTTCTGAAGAGAATCTGCTTTATGTAATAAACGAATGATAAAATCTGTTGGATAAAAACAAATACTAATCTCAGGTAAAATCGGAGTAATAACCACTGATTTTCAAGGCAAGTCTTCCCTCCGGATGAAGTGCGGATAGTGGAAGTGTTATCGGCATTGAAGGTAGAATCAACAAGCCGAGCTCGAATTCTGACCTAATCTGTTGCGATCACTTTCGCACTAATGCTTTTGAGAAAGGCATAAATCAATTTCTATACTTTGTTAAATAGAAGGGTAGACTAGCCTTTCTATCCTTGTTTGGTAACAAGTCTAAGAGAATGAAAACCCTGAATTCCTGACTGTGAACAACGCAACGGCAAACCACTCTACTTCAAGAAAGCATGGCAATTCACAGATAAAAACAAGAAAAAGGATCTGTGGGAAGCCATGATCGCCTACATCTATAAGGGAGAAGGCATAAAAAACCCTTTCTCATTCAAAAGACTAAACAATGCAGTCTATTGAAAGCTTTTCGTGACTGGCCAGTCTAAGTCAATATTGTTAACAAGTTGTTATAATCAACGCAAATGGCGATTACACTCACTAATCAGGTCGTGATTGGCATCTAGGTTCCACCTATTTACTGTTGAAATAGCTAAATGCAATCAACAGTTTTATCGCACTTCCCGCCTGTGGAACTCCCTTCCATTTACTTGTTTCTCTGGTAACTACAATCTTCAAAAATTAAAATGCAAAATCAATCGCCATATTCTATCTTCTTGAACGCCGTCCATCTTCTGCCCCTTCCTCAATGCTTTTCTCTCACTTTCAATCCCTGGTTGGTTTTGTTTTAGCGGCATATCAACCTATGTAGATTATTAAATGCCGAAATGCTAATATTTTATATGCAATTTTATTTTTGTTTTTAGAGATGATAATTGTTTTAGTGATAAAGGTCCTATTAATTAACCCATAGCTGGGAGAGAAGAGGTAGTTTTATACCTTTCCCAACGGTATTTGCGCGTAAGTGAATATAATGAACCCAACGGGAATTCGAACTCGACTCTGCGATTAACAAGCCACTATCCACTGCGCAACACGCTTACAGCACCTGGTATTCCAAAGCAGTAACCCATGTAGGTACTGACCAGGCTTGACTTTGCTTAACTTCTGTCATCGTACTGGAACTTCACTACCTGTAACCCCCTTGGGTGCTAGCGACATTCCTGCCTTACTTCGGGTGAAATGATTAAAAAAAACACACACACACAAATCACCAAATAGACAAATCAGTATGCACAATTTACTTTTAGAGGAATTTGCGGGCTCATTGTTAGAAAAAGGTCTTTCCCAAGACCTTCCATCACGCCCTTGACGGTGCTATTCTCTTGTGTGTTTTAAGCAGCACACATCTGTATCTCCTCTCCATCTTCTGCCTGTTCTTTTTCTACCACATTTTGGGCAGTATTAATTCATCTTTTTGCCCGGTTTTTCTTTTGTTTCTTTCTCCATGTCCCTGCCACCTACTTTTATCTTGATCTAGTCTCGAATCCAACTTAAGCTCTTTCTATCTCATCAGTCGTACTGCTCTTTCTATTGCTTTTTGAGTGGCTTTAATTTGTTTAAACAATTACCGCGTTTCGCACCTGTACGTCAAATTTAGCATTTTACATTCATTAATGTCGAGTTAGAACGAAAAATAAGAACAATCAAGTATTTCGAACGTAGGAAAACTAAAAACAAACAAACAATGGACACCAGAGAATTTGTGTGGAACTCTTCATATACTATTCTTTTTCCATTTGTCTTCATTACTGTTAATTTCTTCATGTTGCCGTCTAATTTTGTTTATAATCCCAGCCGTAGTTTCTCTTCCGTTGTCAGGGTTCTTTTAATTGATGAATTCAGTTTTATTGGGTGCAACTGTTGAGACAGCAGTGTTATATCTCGTAAATCTAATTGAGAGATACAAGTGTAATCACGAGATCGCACAGCAGAATGGAAAGAATTTGAAGGAAAAAAAACCCGCCATGACAGTAACACGAATGGGTTGTTGCAAACAGAATCACTTGAAAATGAAGAATGGCTGAACTGGGCGAAAAGAGATCGTAAAAAGAAGGAAATACCTTCTAATATATTATTTAATATTTATACCAAGTGAATCTTAAATGAAAAGATCACAGGAAGAGAGAAATTCATTGTATTGAATTTGTGCCTGTAAGGAAGTCATTGAGGCATGTTTTACTTAGCATACAAACCAAGAGATTAAGACTACCGAAGAATGGACCAAGAAAAAAATGCAGAAAAATTCTACCATTCGTAGAAGGCGACAACTGAAAATATATGAGGATGAGAGAAAATGAAAATAAAAGGAATGTGGTGAAAGAGGGCAACTGAGAATGTGAGGGGGACGTGTAGAAAAAGCGCAGCTAAGAATAAAGATAGGATTTGGAGAATGACGGCCACTGAGGATAAGTTGGAGGATGTGGAGGAAGTTGGGCAGCTGAGAATGAAGAGATAGAAGAGGGTATCTGAGAATAGAGGTACGACCCGGAGGAAGAAGGCAGCTGCGTATAAGGGTAGGATTTGGAGGAAGAGGGCAGCTGAGAAAAAGAGTAGGAAGTGGAAGAGGAGGGCAGCTGAGGTTAGGTTGGAAGATGCAGACGAAGTTGGAGGATGTGAAGGAAGTTACAAAACTGAGAATGAGAACGGAGATGATGGAAGAGGGCAGCTGAGAATAAGGGTAGGATTTTTGGAGGATGAGGGAAGCTTTGAATAAGGATAAAATGTTGAGGAAGTTGGACAGCTGAGAATGAGAAGGGAGGTGCCGGAAGAGATAAGCTGAGAATGAGGGTAGAATTTGAAGCAAGATAGCAGCTAAGAATAATGGAAAGATATGGAGGAAGACGGCAGATGAGAATGAGGGTAAGTTTTGGAAGAAAAGGACAGCTGAGAATGAGGGTAGGATTTGGTTGAAGATGGTAATTGAGAATGAGGTAAGATTTGGAGGTAGTGGGCAGCTGAAAATAAGGGATGTGGAGGAAGTTTCGTAGCTGAGACTGAGAAGCGAGCCGCAGATAATGAAGGTAGGATTTGAAGGAAGAGGGTAGCTGAAGATAAAGTTAGGTTTTAGAGGAACATAGCAGCTGAGGATAAGTTGGAAGTTGTGGATGAGAATGAGAAGGATGGTGATAGAGCAGGGCAGCTGAGAACGAGGGTAGGATATGGAGGAAGAGGGCAGCTGTGTATGAGGGTATTCTTTTGTAGGATGAGGGCTGTTGAGAATAAGGCAGTTAGGCACCTGTCCTCTTCGTCTAAATCAGCTGCCTCGTTTCATCACCTGATTTCCTATTCTTAGCTGCCTGCCTCGACATTCCCTACTTATCCTCACCTACCCTCTTCCTACGCATCCTACCCTTATCTGCTATCTTTCTCATTCTCAGCTGCGCAACTTCATCTGCATACTCCAACTTCATCCACACCCTCTCTTATCCTCAGCTTCTTTTTTCCTCCACATCCTACCCTTATTCTCAGTCGCCCTCTTCTTCCAAATCCTACCCTTATTCTCAGGTACTGTCTTCCATCACCCCATTCTTAGCTGCCCAAATTCTTCCACATCCTCTAACTTCGCCCACATCCTCCATCTTAACCTCAGCTGCCCGCTTCCTCCATATTCTACCCTTAATCTCAGCTGCTGTCTTCCTTCAAATTCTGCCCTCATTCTCAGTATTGTCTCTTCCAGCACCCCTTCTCATTTTCAGCTGACCAATTTCCTCCACATGCTATCCTTATTCAAAGATGCCGTCTTCCTCCAATTCCTACCCTTATTCTCAGCTGCCCTCTTCCAACACCTCCGTTCTCATTCTCAGCTTCACAGCTTCCTTTACATCCTCCAACTCCATCTACATCCTCTAACCCTAACCTCAGTTGCCCTCCTCCTCCACACCCTACTCCTTTTCCAGTCCAAATATACCATCAATACTCTACATTTGCTCTGATCCAACTCTTGTAAAGATATATTATGGCATGAAGAAACAGTAACCTCCATAGCAATGTGTAAGTGCCAATGTAAAGTCAAAGTTCTGCGAAGGAGAAGCGTTAATAGCCTGTCTTCTCCACCCCATTGAATTAAGTTAGAAGAGAGATGAGCTGACAGACACTGGTCGTCTTGATTTTTGGGAGGTGCACCCATCTATATATTGCATATATATTAATAATCTCTGACGCTGCGTATGTATGCGTGGCGAGGCATGACGTTACATGAATGTTGCAAGTTTAACTAATCTAAGAGATTAGCATTTTAGCATTTTAATATTGTCCTGTAAAAATCTAGGCATGCCTTTCAGAGCAAAATTGACACAGCCAATCGTTTTTCAGCTAAGCCCATAGTTAATCTTGAGAACCCCTCGATTTCATTGATGTTGAACCACATAGCAAACGATGTGATTAAAGATTAGAAAATGAAACTTTAGAGGTTGAACGTTAGAGCGAATAACACGCCGAGAATATTGAAATATGAAACGATGACAAACTTTCTTTGATATTTCTGTTTAATGAAAATGATATAAGTAACAACGGTTCGTTCCCTTTCTTAAATGAAGTTTAAAGACAGTATTTAAATATTTGTACACAGATTTATTCGACCAAGTATATGCCATTTTGTCCCACGACCTTTCGCCATCTTTAAGGCAGCTTCATGAATAGTCCTTCTAGAATTTCGCGTCTTTCTGAGTGATTAACTGGTCTAAGTGATTTTTAAAGGCTTTCAGAGAATTGAAGTTCTTTCCAATTCAGAGAATTTTGTAGAGAACAAATGTGATAATTCGTGGGAGAGGGCGTAGTAGGTCACCCCGGTGAAGCTGTGGCAATTTCTGTTGGGTTTGCAAAGCGCCGCGAGATCTAGCTAGAAGACAACACCCTTCCGATTGGCCAATTCAGGACGCTTTACTGCATTTAATCAGTTCAACTGGAAGAATTATATGGAGTTTAACGTCTGTTTTTGCGAAGGGATACCATAAGACATAATGTATTTTCAATCCCACCAGATCACACAGAATCACATTCTTCAGATTCAGATTGACTTTTGAAGTCGTTGATAGTGGCTCATTTCGTATTCCCTAGGACCTTTTTCGCTCTACATTTTTTAAGTGGGTCGTTCTTGTTGCTTTTGAGTAGAGAATTACAGATGAAAATGAGCCCTATTAGAGCTTTTTTCCCGTTAAACTTTGAAACACCAAAATATTGTAGCGATTCACGTATCCAACTGTTTTCAAATGAACGGCAACGGTCATATTTGATATTTTCATGATGATCTTTTTCGATTCACATTGTTGTAAACAATCCTTTTTTCATCGCCTTTGACCAGAGAATCTCAGATGGAAATCTATCACATTAAATCTTTTTCGTTAGATTGTGAAGCAGCCAAACATCGATTCACGTACCAAAGTGTTTTCAAATTCAAATTTTCCCAGGATCTGTTTCATTCTACGGTGTTGTAAACAATTCATTTTTCGTCACCTGTGATTGTTTTTCTTTTAAGTGGATCATTTATGTTGCGTTTGAACAAAGAAATGCAAATAGACTTAGCAACATAATTTTTTTTTCGTTAAATCGTGACGAAGCCAAAACATCATTGCAATTCATGTACCAAAGGCTGTAGGCTTGCCGAAACGTTCTTGGTCCTCCAGATCAAAATTCCCACTTTTGGACCTACCGAATGTCTTATGAACAGCACTCTCAGCTATGGCACGGTCTCCATAAACGGCACATATCAACATAATTGGAAATTCTGAAAAGCTGATTTGATAAAACTTTTATCTTCCATTGAGCTTTTATGAGGTTTGAAAGAGAGACAATTGCTTAAAAAAAAGCTGAAGAAACGTCAATCTAAAGCGAATTTATGCTTGAAATGAAAAATACTTTGTTTAAAGAATAAAATGTCGAATATATGAATTAGAATTAATCTAAATTGATAAAATTTCTGTTTATCTCATGTACGAAAGATCAGGCATTAAGAAAATTTCGACTTCCAGTTCTTTTATCACCAACCTGTTAAGAAAATTGACTATGAAGATAATGAAAATGGAGCACGCTCCCATGAATATCTTCCGGTTCGGCCAATAACAGCCAAATGATCTTACATATAGAATAAAACCATGACCTGATACAGTGATGTTGACGATTGTAAAATTGAAACTTTCACTCTAGCTCCATGCCAAATATTTGGTTATAAAGAATAACACTTTATTCATTAAATTTTCTAAGTTCTACAGTCCTCCAGGTCACAAGTTGTCACATCTCTCTACTGTTTCTTTACATACATGTACACTTATACATACATACATACATACATACTTATACATACATACATACTTATTTTGGAATAGGTTTCTTATTCGAGATAATTTCTACCAATGTCATTTTGGCGACTACACATATTTCAGTGGCTATCCCTGCTTCTATGTTTTCTTAGGCAGTGAAATTAATAGCAACCAGCCCAATTTGAGAAGTCCTACGAAAGAAAAATTGTGCCACCGACAGGAATCGAACCTATATCCCTTTTTTAGGTAAACAATTTCAATAGCCAAAACGTGCATTTACCAATTCGGCTACGGAGGCTGCATTGATAGAATTAGGTCTGAATAACCCATTTAAGGGATGCACAACGGCTGCCGGTCTGCTGAAACGTTTTACTCCTCCAGATCAAAATTTCCACTCCTTAACCTTAATCAAAGAAACTTATGAACATATGTCTATATTTCTGAGATGAGGTACTGTAAGTATTTACATCGTTCAGACTGTTGTCTTCATCTTTATTGCCATATTCACGACGCTGAGTTACTAAAGGGAATTAACTGATATCGAGATATCCAAAAAAGGCATGTCACGTGGAATTAGAACAATCTACGCACCTGAACTAAAAGGGCACGGTTCGAAATTCCAACGTATATAACCTTAATGAAGATCGGAGCGTATAGCGGGCGAAACCTCTTGAATATGGCAATAAAGATGAGCACAATATTCCGAACAATGTAAATAGTGTAAATAGACTTACGAACAGGACTCTCAGCTACGGCACCATTTCCATAAACGGCACATATTCTTTGCTGTTTGTTCACCTTTTTTTTTCTTTCAAGAAATTAAAGAGCATGAAATAATGAAAATGTCTTTCCATTTTGATCCATTTTCAGTTTTAACATAAAAACGTCTCGTTGAGGCTTCTACGATTCTATAACTGCTAACTTCAGATGCGTACCCGAAACGTAAACTAATTTTTTAATGAATTTTTACCCGACATTATTCCTTTATTACAATAAAAGCTATTTTTAGTGGATACACGTATTTGGGTTGCTATCCTTGTTTGTTTTTCTTGCTTTGTTGTTTTCTTAAACAGTAAAATTAATAACAGCGAAAGATAGTGCTCAGTGACAAGTATATATACCTAAAAAGTATGTAATCGGCAGGTTTGATAAATAGGGAAGATGACACAAACTCTCAGTGCCAAACTGTATCGGTTTTACTCGTCAGGGTTGGTATATGAAGTCTTGCATTAGCCTGTTTCAGGCTATAACATTTTTATTCCCAAAAGCTAACCAAAATCTTTGCAATATTTGATTCATCAGTTCCAAATATTAGCAATCAAGGACTGTCATTATGGTCTGTCCGGCCTGTAATGGGGTAACCAATTACAGCCAAATGAAACGGCATTTTAGAGTGTAGATTTCGTTCTTGAAATATTAAATAGAAAGCAGTTTTGTCGATCATCCTCTCCAAAAGCCCATGTTTCCAATAATCCTAACGAAATAAATTTTAATCAACACGATTAAGAAAAGGAATAATCGTTTTTTTATAACTAAATAAGCAAATAGGAGTAAATAGCCCGCTGTTCAGTCAGTCAAATCCTAGCATGATCATTTATGCATTTTTTAACCTTGCTGATTGATGTCAGTTATTTTCTTATTGTTGTACCAGCTATCCCCCACGCTCGGCATTCTTCCTAACACCCAAGTGGATGAACCTCCATTGCTGCACTTAATTATTTATTGTTGAGTTGGCGACTTACACCCTACGATAGGATCATCGAGCCGATCCAAATTACCAAAAGATAATTTTTGGAAACTGAAAAAACAATCGCACTAATACAAAGGTCATCTATTTTTTCAACCTGATAAAAATATACACATATTTTTTAATATAAATTATGACATATAAGTATTAGCATCATCTACTACAAAACTACAATATTGAGACAAGTTTTAAGATAGAAAAAACAGCATTTTAGTGTGTTAGTCTGCAAGATGAATCTGACAAATGTTGGCTCATGGTTGGCGCCAAATTCACGTGTGTGTGTGTGTGTGTGTGTGTGTGTCTGTGTGTGTGTGTGTGGATATATGGATAGTCGTGCATGTGTGCATGTGTACGTATTTGCATAATGAGTCGGGGGCGAAAATCCCCGACTAGGATCGCCCCCTCCCCATCAATGGAAATATGTCAATGAATTAGTAGGTGGCAAAATAGAAAACTATTCATTAAGAAAAAACTTAATTCATCTGGATTTTAATTAGAGTTTCGCTTACCGAAATTAATAAGAAATAATGAGTATCACCAACCTATTCCACATTCGAATCGTTAGACTGATCACTTTCTGTCAGTCATAAGAGTTAATGATCTGAAGTTACTCGTGATATATATTAACGAAGTAGGTAAATGTTATTTCCTTTTTTTCATCAGATATTTGATTTAGCTAAGTATGGTACAAGGCCATTGGTATTGAGTTTAGGTATTATTTTAGAAGTTCTATTCATCTTTGAAATATCAACCTTTTGGAGCAATATTATAATGGATATAATTCTTAGCGCTCTTAAGTAGAATTTGGTGATTATGCCGGATTTTATTTTGTTGTAATGATGGGAATAGAAATTAAGTTAATTGTTGTTAATGCGATACAGCTTGATATCTAGAAGGGTAAGTAAATTTCGTATGTAAATTCTATTATGTCTTTGACTTTGTTTAGTTGATCTACTAGGTCAGGTAAATCAGTATCACAAGGATATATAGGTAGAGCATCATCAATATAACGGAAGTGTGTTGATTGTTTGGGTAAAATATTTTGGAAAGGACTGGATTCGAGAAATTCTAGGATACACGCCATCACTCCACTGAGAGCCGATCCCATTGGTAATCCACATTTTTGTTTGTAACAGTTATTACTAAATGTGAAGTAGCATTGATTGGTGATGAGATGGCAGATTTTCATTATCATTGCTGTTTATCTTTATCTTTGAGTGTGTTAAATGCTTTCTTGAGAGATTTAGTTTTTTTAAAGCTGGGACGTTGTTGTAGACGGTTCTTATATCTAAACTGGTTATGTTGATTTCCCTTAGTTTTTCAACTAGGTTGTCAGAGTTTTTTATATGAGATGTACTGATTGTTCCAAGGAGAGGGGCTAGAATTTTTATTATGGCTTTCGCCACTTTATGGGAGGTAATGTCAGGAATATACAACGACCTCCACCCGCCCATAAAGTTCTGCTAAATAATTCCAGGCATATATCAAAACGAAATTTCTTTCTCAAATCGCAGAACTTTCATCGCGATGACAAGCTTTTGTAAGATTTCTTTCTTCAATTAAATTCTCATTTTACTAAAGTGTTTTTCTTTCTTTTAAATAATGTCTTCATTTCCCGGACTGATTTACTTTTTCTTTCAAGCATTTTGTTGCTTGGCTTGCAGGGAAAATAAATAAATACTTTAATTCCCAAATGTAAATAAATGAGTCAGGAAAACTTTTCAGAATTCTTTGTCAATAAATGTCTTTGTAGATGGAAATGGAAGATTGATTTGTTTTTTGTAACTGTTATTTGTTAATTTTTTTTCTAAATAAAAAAAAAACTGGATAATGCGAGGTGTTTTTTTCCAATTCACCTCAAATCATACTATATATACAATAGGTTCTTGGGAGTGAAAGAGAATGAAAAATTCTTCAGAAGGAACAAGAAACCGAATCCTAAATTGGAAAAAAGGGATGAACCTCTACTCCTCTATTCACCCCAAGCAAGGTGATAATGCCACTAAGATGCAAGGGGCTACTGGGAGTGAAAGAGAATGAAAAAGACTTTAGAAGGAACCAGAAACCCAATCCTAAACAGGAAACAAGGGATAAATCTCTACTCCTCTATTCACCCCATGCAAGGTGATAATGCCACTAAGATATAAGGGGCTACTGGGAGTGAAAGAGAATGAAAAGACTTTAGAAGGAACCAGAAATCCAATCCTAAACAGGAAACAAGGGATATATCTCTACTCCTCTATTCACCCCATGCAAGGTGATAATGCCACTAAGATGTAAGGGGCTACTGGGAGTGAAAGAGAATGAAAAAGACTTTAGAAGGAACCAGAAACCCAATCCTAAACAGGAAACAAGGGATAAACCTCTACTCCTCTATTCACCCAAGCAAGGTGATAATGCCACTAAGATGCAAGGGGCTACTGGGAGTGAAAGAGAATGAAAAAGACTTTAGAAGGAACCAGAAACCCAATCCTAAACAGGAAACAAGGGATAAATCTCTACTCCTCTATTCACCCCATGCAAGGTGATAATGCCACTAAGATATAAGGGGCTACTGGGAGTGAAAGAGAATGAAAAGACTTTAGAAGGAACCAGAAATCCAATCCTAAACAGGAAACAAGGGATATATCTCTACTCCTCTATTCACCCCATGCAAGGTGATAATGCCACTAAGATGTAAGGGGCTACTGGGAGTGAAAGAGAATGAAAAAGACTTTAGAAGGAACCAGAAACCCAATCCTAAACAGGAAACAAGGGATAAACCTCTACTCCTCTATTCACCCAAGCAAGGTGATAATGCCACTAAGATGCAAGGGGCTACTGGGAGTGAAAGAGAATGAAAAAGACTTTAGAAGGAACCAGAAACCCAATCCTAAACAGGAAACAAGGGATAAATCTCTACTCCTCTATTCACCCCATGCAAGGTGATAATGCCACTAAGATGTAAGGGGCTACTGGGAGTGAAAGAGAATGAAAAAGACTTTAGAAGGAACCAGAAACCCAATCCTAAACAGGAAACAAGGGATAAATCTCTACTCCTCTATTCACCCCATGCAAGGTGATAATGCCACTAAGATGTAAGGGGCTACTGGGAGTGAAAGAGAATGAAAAGACTTTAGAAGGAACCAGAAACCCAATCCTAAACAGGAAACAAGGGATAAATCTCTACTCCTCTATTCACCCCATGCAAGGTGATAATGCCACTAAGATGTAAGGGGCTACTGGGAGTGAAAGAGAATGAAAAAGACTTTAGAAGGAACCAGAAACCCAATCCTAAACAGGAAACAAGGGATAAACCTCTACTCCTCTATTCACCCAAGCAAGGTGATAATGCCACTAAGATGCAAGGGGCTACTGGGAGTGAAAGAGAATGAAAAAGACTTTAGAAGGAACCAGAAACCCAATCCTAAACAGGAAACAAGGGATAAATCTCTACTCCTCTATTCACCCCATGCAAGGTGATAATGCCACTAAGATGCAAGGGGATACTGGGAGTGAAAGAGAATGAAAAAGACTTTAGAAGGAACCAGAAACCCAATCCTAAACAGGAAACAAGGGATAAACCTCTACTCATCTATTCACCCCATGCAAGGTGATAATGCCACTAAGATGCAAGGGGCTACTGGGAGTGAAAGAGAATGAAAAAGACTTTAGAAGGAACCAGAAACCCAATCCTAAACAGAAAACAAGGAATAAACCTCTACTCCTCTATTCACCCCATGCAAGGTGATAATGCCACTAAGATGTAAGGGGCTACTGGGAGTGAAAGAGAATGAAAAAGACTTTAGAAGGAACCAGAAACCCAATCCTAAACAGGAAACAAGGGATAAACCTCTACTCCTCTATTCACCCCATGCAAGGTGATAATGCCACTAAGATGTAAGGGGCTACTGGGAGTGAAAGAGAATGAAAAGACTTTAGAAGGAATCAGAAACCCAATTCTAAACAGGAAACAAGGGATAAACCTCTACTCCTCTATTCACCCCATGCAAGGTGATAATGCCACTAAGATGTAAGGGGCTACTGGGAGTGAAAGAGAATGAAAAGACTTTAGAAGGAACCAGAAACCCAATCCTAAACAGGAAACAAGGGATAAACCTCTACTCCTCTATTCACCCCATGCAAGGTGATAATGCCACTAAGATGCAAGGGGCTACTGGGAGTGAAAGAGAATGAAAAAGACTTTAGAAGGAACCAGAAACCCAATCCTAAACAGGAAACAAGGGATAAACCTCTACTCCTCTATTCACCCCATGCAAGGTGATAATGCCACTAAGATGCAAGGGGCTACTGGGAGTGAAAGAGAATGAAAAAGACTTTAGAAGGAACCAGAAACCTAATCCTAAACAGGAAACAAGGGATAAACCTCTACTCCTCTATTCACCCCAAGCAAGGTGATAATGTCACTAATGGGCTATGTGGAGTGAGAGAGAATGAAAAAGGCTTTACAAGGAACCGGAAACACAACCTCAATAGGAAACAAGGTATAAGCCTTTACCTTTATTCAAAAGATCAGGGACGATAGTCGAACTCTATTGAGTAAAATAAATAAAATAACAGAGTCCAGACGATGACTTTAGAAATATAGATTCGGTTGACTTTAGAAGGCCCTGGAAAGCCAATTCTAAACAAGAAACAGATATAAGAGATAAACATCTACTCCTGTTCAAAAGTTTAGAGTGGCGTGTAAACATATTTACTTCTATTGAGGAAAAAATAAGTAAAATATAAATAAAATTTCACTCTTTTGTTTCACAATTTATGATACATTTCAGTAAATTAAAATGGTCAGTAAGTTTTCTGGATTTGACGGCGACAGATTTTGTTGCCAGATATTTCAGAAGAAAACATGAGATTGCATAAAATGTTAATAATAAAAATATATTAAAAAATTTTCAACATCATTTTTATCGTACTATGACTATGTACAGATCAAGGTCAAATGTTTCGTGGGCCGACAGGAATCTCTCCTTGCCACTATTAAGCGTCGGAAGATGACATATTTTGGCCACATCACCCGATATAATAACCTCTTCAAGATCATCATGCAAGGCACTGTTGAAGACGGACGCAAGCGGAGACAACGCAAAAGATAGTCAAACAAAATCAATGATTTGTCGGAACTTCTGCGAGCCACCGCCAACAGATCACCTGGAGGAGGTTGTCTTTGTTCTGCCTAGTAGTAGTCAAGGGACTGATGATGATATTTGCTCCATAATCATCCTGACATTTTCCAGGTGACGTCATAATTCCATCGTACAAAAACTTTTTATCTTTCTCTGCGAAGAACTACTGCAGGTATCTTTTTGCAGTCATCCAGAGTAATGTACTTATATTTTCAATAAGAGATTTGTACTCTGACAATACTAACAGCTCAAGGCTGGGGTGGGGCTTCGCACTGGCGTGTAAGTTTCAAAACTTCAATTGTGAGGAAATTGTCCGGCATTTGCTGCCTTATAGGAAATTAATCATTATATAGTAGTTCAGTTTCTTTTTCTTAGTTTCGATGGATATTTTCGTATTTCTTAATACTTTGCTTAGTTTTTGAAAAACATAACTCTCTATTCATATGCGCTTATAGATTTCTGTGTTGGTGTTGGTTTTATTTGATGATCCCTTTCCTGAAATCAGTAACTTAACTTGGAGTCAGTAATGTCGACTGACAACAGCCTTGGTGAAGAAAACGATGTCAACAATTGAATCGCGAAATAAGGAAGAAATACAAACTGGGAAATAGCGTGTCAATCTTTTGTAGGTGGGGCATTAACCGAATGGTGCTGGGGATTGAGAGGATATACCCCATAGAGTGGAATAAAATTTACACTTACGGGCACTAAATATGATTTATTACTCTGGGTTCAGGAGGCCCGGTGTATGGTATCATGAATATCAGAGAGACAGGGTCAAAAAAATTAAAAAAAGACCACATGAAAGAATCGTGTTTCTCTATTTATTTTTTTAAGTCGGGTTGATTTTATTAATTTTACAAAATCTCGGTTTAAAAAAGCGATTTAGTCATTCACCAGAAACCCTTTTATTTTTAAATAAAAAGATTTACACAGTTTTAAAATAAAAAAATAATTTCAAATATACATTTTTTTTAATAAAATATTTGTACTTCCATTTCTAATGATCGATCTCTAACAGGGGAGGGGGAAACTGGTGTGTAACTTTCAACGCCTAAAAAAAACAAACTAATATGCGCTCTTGGCTCTTCATTCTAGATATCAAGGGGAATTAATGCGATTCATTATTAAAGACGCTGGAAAAATGATCGTTTAATTCAATTAATACTTACATTTTGATAAAAAGGTTTGTACAACTTATTTCTAAAGAAACAAAGGAATTTTATTATTTATGCTATTTACATTTATTCGAACTGTTGTCCACATCTTTGTTGCCATATCGACGACACGGAAAATACGAAAATTTAAGGAATCAGCGCATATGCTAGGCCACAAAAAATCTCCTGAGCCAGCCAAGCATAGACATAACTACAATATGGGAACCAGTAATACGGGGTACAAGAGAAAAAAATAATAACAACAAAATTTCAATATAAACTCTGGTAAAATGGTTACTGAGACATTAGGTTTATAAGTCCCCAAAATTCATACACGGATGTCCTCAAGGACACATGGCCCAGTGGATAAAGACGTTGGTTGGATCCAGTGACTTGATTCAAAGGTTTCGGATTTCAATACCCTGGCGATAGCTGATGTGAAAAGTTGAGAGAGAGTTGAGTTAAAGTGAGATAACTGAGACATCCGGAAGAGGCAAGTCACGTGAGACTAGAACAATCTACCCCGGTAGACGAAATAAAGGGTTCAGTACGGAATTCCAATTACCTGAAGAAGGCCGGAGCGTACAACGACCGAAACGTCGTGAATATGACAACAAAGATGAGGAGAACAGTCCGAACAATGTAAATAGTATAAATAATTACAATACCTCATTCCAGACATACAGAGAGATATGAAAAGATTTGTATATTTTAAATTCCATTCTTATTGTACTTTTCATGTAGAAATGCCTTATATTTGATTCACTTTTTGAATAATAAAATGAAAAATTGTTTAGTGAGCGAAATAGTTACACTGTGGCTATGGATCATGTTTGAATCCCATGTAACAAAGTGGTCCAAACACTGGCTACAACCTCGGCTGCCTCGTAGACTAGCCTTTTAACCTGCTCCCATCAAATTCTTAGTAGATTACAGTCAACTTCAGCAATATTTCTAATCCAAAAGATCTATTTAAATTTTTATTGATGATTATTTTACTTTTTTTTAAATAAAATATTAAATAGTTTCTATTTTTGAGTCATCGTGGAGTAAATCATATAGAAAAATGCGACTTCCGAATGGAATTGAACCTGCATCCCCCTTAGCTGAATTCACGCTTGCATAATCAACGTCGAATTTAACGACGGTTTCTCCTACTGAGGTGGACGCAGGTTTGAATCCTGTCGGAGAGGACATTTTTTTTCTAATATGAATTTTCGAATATCAAGGTCAGTAGACGAAAATAATTATACTGTTTAAAAATAAATATGGGTATCCACTAAAAATAACGTTTACAGTGATAAAAATCCACTTACGTGCAAATACCCTTGGGAAAAGGCATGGGTCCACTTCTTCTCTCCCCCCCAGCTCTGAATCTTATAACTTTGGATTGTCAACCGGTCTAGGAGAAGGACCACTCTGAATTCAAACCCTTCAACTATGAGTTAAATAGCCTCACCAACCTGCAATTGGCCAAACGTGGTGAATACAACTTCACCCCTGTCCATCAGGATGGGGTTTCTCTAAAGAATGAAAAGGCTGTGGAACTGAATTTGTTCTAAAGAACTTTAATCCGTGATACCTTTTATGTATGTGGGATTATACCTCTTGCCTTCCATAGTTGTGTTCCTTTTGGCCACAAGCAAATCTAATGTCGCCTTGAACACAAAACAAACATTACACGGTGTACATTACCCTAGGTTTATTTAAGTACAGACAGATATACCTAATCCTAACAAACTAACAAGGAACTGTTTTCGAATATAAGTTAACATCTTTAATAGCATTCTACATCCATTTACATACTAATAATAATCTCTCTTTCTCTCTCTCTCTCTCTCTCTTTACACCACCAACAAAGTTTGTATATTTTCAATTTAATGTGTCAAGGCATGAAAATGTGCATTCATTCTGACTGCTTGAAGAAACTCCAATGCGTTCCTTATCAACTCATATCACTGCATAGATATCATTTCAGCCGTTACTAAATCGCTGCAGAACAATGGCCCCGAGTCTTAAAACCGATTCCCGAATTAGAAAGAAAAATAGTCAAACGAAAATATTTCGTTCTATATGGCAGATGAGGTAATGTTTTTTCGCACATCAAATATTTCTCTCAAATACTTTCAAGTGATAAGTTTTACGACCTATTTTAACGTTGCTAATTTTCATATAATTTTTGTTAATTTTTTCCATTAAGAAAATAAATTTCTCATTATTTGATTCAATAAAAAAATGGACCACTTATCAAATACTAGAATTTGTACGCTTCTATTTGCGAGTAGATGTGTGTGGAGGGTGTAATTTCTCTCATAATAGGAACACAGGTGGATTGTTTCGTTCGAATTTGAAGGCAGGTGAAGAAAATGAGAGAGAGAGAGAGGGAGAGAGAGAGAGGGAGAGAGAAACAGACAGAGAGAGAGAAGGACACACAGTGACACACATACAGAAACACAGAGAGAGAGAGAGAGAGAGACAAAGAAAGAGAGAGTGAGAGAAAGAGAGAGACAGAAAGACAGAGAGAGTGAATGACATACGAGAGAGAGAGAGAGAAAGAAGGCATAACAGAGATAGAATGACAGAGAGAGATAGAATGACAGAGAAAGAGAAAGATACAGAGAATGACACAGAGAAAGACAGAGAGATACACAGAGTAAGAGAGAGAAAGAAAGACAGAGAGAGAGAGAGACAGACAGACACAGAGACAGAGATAGAGAGAAAGGCAGAAAGTGTGTGAGAAAGACAAAGAAAGAGAGAAAAAGATAGAGAGAAAGAAAAAGAAGGACAGAGTGAAAGAAAGACGGAGAGAGACAAACACATCGAGAGAAAAATGCAGAGAGATAGATAGATAGATAGATAGAGAGAAAGCAAGAAAGCGAGAAAGAGAGAGAGAAAGACACGCAGAAAGAGAAAGACACAGAGAGAGACACAAACACAGACACACACACAGAGGGACAGAGAGAGAGAGAGAGAGACACACACACACACACACACAGAAATAAAGAAAGGGAGAGAGAGAGACAAAGAGGCAGAGAGAAAGCGTTAGAAAGAGAAAGAGAGAGAAAGAAAGAGAGAGATGCAGAAATGCAGAAAGAGATAGAGAAACAGAAACAGAAAGAAAGAGGGAGAGACAGAGAAAGAAAGAGAGACAGAGAAAAAGAATGAGAAACAGAGAGAGAATGAGAGACAGAGAAGGAGAGAGAGAAAGAGTGAAAGAGCGGGAGAGAAAGAAATGGAGACAGACAGCGAGAGACAGAGAGGGGTTGATAGGGAGAGAATGAGAGAGATACACAAAGAGAGAGAGAGAGAGGGAGAAAGAGAGAGATATATAAACTGAGAGAGAGATCGTAAATTTTGACAAATATTTGATTTAGGAGAAAGGCTGTTTATCTAGATTTTAGATTAGATTTAAATTAGATTTAACCGTTTAGTGGATAAGACCTTTTAGAATTTAGCTCGGTGTTGCAACCATTTAGTTTTGTCTGCAAGTGCAACCGTATTCGGCACATAATTTCAATTAGGATTCGACAAATATTGCTTCAGTAACTGAAAGCTCATTCGCTATGTGCTAAATTTAGCTCACTGATGGCTTCGGGCGGGCTGGGTAAAGAGGGACACACGTGGACATTACTTACCCAAGTATTTGACGAATTTACTGGGCTGTATATCGAATTACAAGGAGATACTTACGACCTCTGCTGATTGCTGATTTTACAAGTAGACACTAGAGTACATGCATAGCTGACAAGTGCAAAAGGCTTGTCGAAATATTTATTACTGAAAGTTGAAACAAGAACGAACAATGTTAAAATAAAAGAGCTGAATCTTTCGCATGTAACTCCGCTCCTTCCAGTGACCGAATAAAATCATAAATATTATCTACTCTCTCTCTCTCTCTCTCTCTCTCTCTTGTCCATCTTATCTCGTTTCGTAATATATCCATCGCTCGATATCGCACCATTCGTTTCACAGCACAAATATGGTCTTTAAACACAGTCAGCGATTTTCGGTTGTCTTAAATAGCCCAAATTTCTTAAATAAAGTATTGCTACGTTTAAATTTTAACTTTTTTTAAAAAGTGGGGCACATTAAAAGAAGCTTTTATGACATCAGCAAATGAGATGATCCCAAAGGAAAATGGACGAAGACGAAAAAAGAAAATGATCACAAATGAGATTTTTGACATGATGAATAGGAGACAGAAAACAATGCCAAGACACGGAACGGAATACAAAAATCTACACAAAGAAATAAGGGACAAAATGCAGGCGGGATAAAGAGGAATGGCTCAACGAAAAAATGCGCAGAAATAGAAAGAATTGGTATCACAGATAAAAGGAGATATACATAAAAAAATAAGAGAACATGACGAACGACATGTTCATGAATAGGCTGCATAAATTGCAAGGGTGGGACGCTGGTATTAGAGAAAGAGAGAATACTTCAGAGATGGAACAAACATATAGGAGAACTCTTCCACAACGAAAGAGAACAACCAGTAACACACCTATATATCGACGAACCCGAAATATTAAAAACCGAAGTGGAAGCTGTACTGGCGAAATTGAACAGAAAGAAAGCGCTGTTGCTTTGGCCACAGATGAAATTGTAGTAGAAATGCTGCCTACCGTAGACGACTTCGGCATAGAAAAGATCACAGATATAATAAATGAACTCTACAACAGTGGGGATATACCGAAAGACCTAAGCAGATCTATTTTCATAGCACTGCCTAGGAAACCAAACTCAAACGAATGTGAACTCCACCGGACAATCAACTAAATGAGCCACATCTGAATTCTGATGAATAGAGCGCGCTGCAGTATCAGGCCAAAGCTAGGACAAGAACAGTGCGGGTTCGTTAAAGACACTGGAACAAGAAACGCGATATTTCTGCTCATAGTGTTATCAGAAAGAGCAATACAAATGCAGAAGAACGTGTACTTGTACAAAGTACGCCACAAAGATCTCTTAGAGCTTATCAGCAACCTTGACATATTCGGGAAAGACATTAGAATAATCAAGAATCTATACCGGCAGAAAACCGCCTGCAAACGGACAGAAAATGTGCTCAGTAGATATACAAAAATAGAAAGGAGTGTAAGACAATGATGTGTCTTCTCACCGGATTTATTTAATTTATACAGCGAGGCAATTCTGGGAGAACTAGAAGTCCTACCAGGATTAATTATTGGCGGCTACTATCCTAACAATATAAGATATGTAGATGACACAGTGCTGATAGCAGACACGGAAAGGAAGCTACAAAACCTACAGAAGGATATCGAAGGAAAGCGAGAAGAAAGGACTAAGTATAAACTACAAGAAGACAGAATGCATGGTCATCAGTAAAAAGATGAGCCCAAAATTCAGAGTACAGGTCGGGGATACTAAAATCAAGCAGACACAGAAATTTAAATATCTGTGAAGTGTTCTAACAGAGGATGGAAAGTACCACACTGAGATTTGAAGACGAAATGGGATGGCCAAAAATGCATTTCAAAAGCTAAGCAGAGTATTAAGAGACAGAAAAAATTCGTTAGAAGCAAAGAAAAGAAATACTGGACTGTTACATGATATCTGTACTCCTGTATGGCAGCGAATGATGGACAATCTCTTCAAAGATGAAGAAGAGAAATGAAACAGAAATGTCGTCCTACAGAAAAACTCTGAGGATATTATGGACCGAAAATGTGAGCAACGGTGAGGTTTTGGAGAGAATGAAAACGAAGAGGAAATTTATACTTAACATCAGGAAGAAGCAGTTGAAATTTCTGGGGCTCATAATGAGGAAAGAGGGCTTGGAAAATCTGATAATCACAGGAGAGATTGAGGGAATGAGGGACAGAGGAAATCAGCGCGTAACATACTTGATGGGCTTGAGAAAATCGATGGCAAAGCAGGGTTTGGGAGAAATAACAAAAAAACAAAACTTATTAAGAGCTACAAGGGACGGGATGGAGTGGAGGGCCATGATCGTCTACGACCTGAAGGGACACGGCACATAAAAGAAGTTTAATTAGACAGGCTCTAAAGGAGAAGGAATGTAGTTTATTTTCAAAACACCTATTTGTTTTACAGACATAGAATATAAAACGACCACTCAACAGACAAAAGAAAAACTAGTCAGAAATTAGTAACACAATTGGTAAAGGACTTTTGAAATATTTAAAACAATTTAAATTATACTCAGGACATCGCAATATTTTTTAAATTTGAAATTCCAAATGAGATTCAATGCTTTTTTGATTAACATACTTTTGCTTCACAACGTTTCGAGCAATTTGTTCTCCGACTTTTCCAGGCGACACTCTTCTATTGGAGTTTTCTGTGGGCTAGTTTTTCCTAAGTCATCCAGTATGATAATATTGACAATATAATTTTGCTGAATGTTGTTTCAGCATTATTATGCTGCCCCCCCCCCCAGTTGAATTACAGCGTTTTGGCATATTTACTCGCCGGTTTCAACAGGTGTATATCATATCCGATAATTTGTATGAAGAGATTTGTAGCTGTATTCATTAAAGACAAGTATTATATTTAAGCCTCCAAAAATACACTATTTTTTCGTACTTATTTTTTTGACTTATTAAATCAAGTTTTTATTGATTCCTTGTTGGAAAAAGCACCCATCCCCGGAGTTGTGAATTTGGGATTACTTCAAAAAACACGTTATCTTACTTGTGCGATAGTCCTAAAATCACAATACGGGTACTGGCCTCTTCATGCAGAGATCAGAACAATGGCTGTTAAATAAAAATATTGATCCCACAAAGAGTAGATATTTTAGTCCTTAGAAATAAACTATACCTTATTTTACTGTTGACAAAAATAAATGGTGTATATTTAAAACTTCAATGTGTCCGGAGTGACATGCACCCAGTGAAGATCAGGCATTAACTGCTGATAAAACAAAAATGAAAGTAAAAGTAAGAATGGCAGTTAATAAGAAAACATTATTATTAGTCAATAGTTGCTAATTTGACAAAAACATGTAAAAGAATAATTGGAGTTCATAGTGTAGGGGTTGTTGAAATTACATAATTCCGTATATATTCGTTACTTGAATTCAAAGTGAGTGCCGACATTCTTTCATTTATTGCTAAGTTTAGTTTTTAAGCGCTGAGAAAGAATTACTATTCTGAATTATTTGAAATATTTACCTTTTTACACGCGGACTATTGTCCTCATCTTTGGCACCCAGACTGTTGTCCTCATCTTTGACGTATGGACTATTGTCTTCATCAAGTGCTTTTCGATCCGGATAACCTTCAAGGAACTTTGAACTGCACCTATAATTTAATCTACGAGGATAGCATGTTCTGGTTACGCTGTCCATGACTATGGTTTATTTTGTCTAGTACTACTCAAAACGTTGTGACAATATCAAAGATGAGGACAATTGTCCGCGTGTAAATAATGTAAATAATTAAAAAAATATTATTTTTATCTTTTAAGCGTTTAAAAACAAAACTTAGCAAAAAATGATATCCCGCATGTAAATAATAACTGCTAATTCAATTTCAGATAAATCTATAAAGTGAATAGATTTCGATCAATCATCAGCCGAATTCTGATGCAAGATGAAATGAAAAACCGAGACATTGAAGAATGATCATGGACTTCTGGTTTCGACTTTGACGATTTATCAAATTCCAAGGAACCCACTGTTCGAATTGTATTCATTATGAACTATGATAAATAAAGGTTCACACGCTGTTAAATTGCGATTATAGGTATGCTAGTTTTTGTGGGCTTCGAAAAAATAACATTTCAATTTTCATTGCAATCATTTCTATCACCATCCATCTCAACATTTTCCTAAATTAACTTAATGAGAAAAGGGCAAATAGTTAATATATCCAATGTTGATGATAAAACAAAAATCAGGATTTTTAAATGCTTCTATTACAAAGAAACGCTAAACATTGTACACTTGGATTTCTCGCTTATTGTTCTACATTTATATTGTTTTAGCACGTAACTAATGAACAGTGGTGGGGTACAAATTTGTTTATTTATTGATTAACTCACAAGAAAAAAGTCATAGTCCAAGCACCGTGATGTCTCCTCCATCCACGTGAGCTTCAAATGTTTGTCAAATAATCAAGAACAGCCCTCGTATTCTGTTGAGATAGATTAATTGTATAACAATTATTTCTAGTGGAGTGAGTTTCTGTACAAAGAGTAGCTCTACGGACGCCATGATGGAGATTGAAGCGAACGGAAAGAATAAAGGAGGAAAGGAAGAAAGACGTTAAATAAAAGTGGAATGGGCGGCATTATCTTGTCTGCAACAGACTTCCTGGCCAGGAAGGAATGGGTTGAAATACGCTTGAATACGCGATAGCTGACATCGTTACCTTGAAGTGTCAGCAGAAAATAGGAGAATACAGATAGAAGCGGAAGTGAGCTTAGAGCTGGGACTTTGGTTTCCGGAAGTATCAGGCGTCCATTGTATGGCTAATGCAGAAAAGTGAATAGATTGGTTGAGATTTATGTGAGTGTTACAAACAAAATGTTTGTTTAGATTTATATTGTGTTTATTGAATTAGGCGTGTGTGTGCGTGTGTGTGTGTGTGTGTGTGTGTGCGTGCATATACATATATGTGCCTATTTCCAGCAAACAATTTTTACCCAAAAAATCATGTAATACAATTGTAAAGTACACATTACAAATAATTAATTATTGATAAACAAACAAGTTTGATGTGTCTTTGATTTCAATGGCTATTTAAATTGCATTGAAAATATGCCACAGAGTCACAATGACTCGATCGCCGAAAATTGCTTGCAGTATTTGATAATGTTTAATTCGAATGCCGATGAAAGGAGATGCTCTTCTTGTGCTACGTGTTTTACGAAAGATGATAAATGATACTTTACAGTTTACACTATTTACATCGTTCGGACAATTGTCCTTATCTTTATTGCCAAATTCTCGACGTTTCGGCCGTTTGTGCGCTCCGATCTTTTTCAGAAAAAGAGAAAGAAGAAAAAAATATATAGAGAAAAATATAAAAATTAAAATTAAAAATTCTTGTAGGATATGAAATATAAGAATTGAAATAACTTTTTGAAAAACACATATAGAAAAATCCACATATAGAGAAAATTTCACATATAGAAAATTTCCACATATAGAAAATAAGTGAATGAGGAAAGTGCGAGGTTGAGAAAATATTATATCAATTAGAAATTACTTTTATGACGACACTTGGAAACCAATTCATTCCTTTTGTTAAGAAAAATGTTTTAATAATTCTAATTCATTCCTCCAAATATAAATTACATCTACCCTTAAAGCTACTTGGAATCCGATAAAACCTATAAATTCCCACTCAATTTGAGTGTTCGGATATTTCTCCCTCATTTCAGTTTGGTGTTTAACTCTTGGGTTGGAAAAAGAGTGTCTATGGGTATATAGTCTTTGTTTCCATTGCCCCGCAGAAAGCCCAATATAAACACGGCGGTTTGATCTATTTTCTTTGGCCTAAATGGTGCCTTGATAAATAACAGATGCTTTACATTTTCTCTCGACTGGGCAAAGGTAGCTATTACTACAATTAAAAGAGGGGTCTATTAGAATTTGTGGATCAGTTTTAATATTTTATATTAATAGGATTCACTTGGATTACTTACCCACGGATTTTACGCGCACACACACACACACACACACACACACACACACACACACACACACACACACACACACACACACACACACACAAAACTATTGTTGATTTTTTTAAAATTTCACTTTATTTATAATTACTATAAAATATTTATTTAGGAGGCATGATGGAGTAGTGGATAGCGGCTAGGCATGAGAAATCGGTATGTCGAGTTCGAATTCTAGTCGGAATCTATATAATACCCTTGGGAAATGTACGAATCTTCTTCTTCCCCCAACAATGGGTAAATAGTCTAGGAGAAGAAAACTCAGAATTCAAAACCGGCCTGCAGAGTTTTGGGCTCGGTCAGGCTATCTTTCCAAGAAACACTGCGGCTGCAATACATTTGGTGCCCCTTTGATCGCGAATATATTTATTGGGTACAAATGTGAGTATAAATCTGTTTGTTTTTTAAAGACCTAGTGATTGAAATTTATTAAAGGAAATATTCCCCTCGAAGGAATTGACATGTATTCTTTTTTACTCTGGGAAACAGATCTCAATTAAACATAGGTTTGCTGTAATGACTTCTCGTAGCTTAATGATCATTCACACTTGAATTGAAAACAGTTTCTCAGATTATAATGTAAATACAGGTTCGATTTCTGTTGCGAGGTTTTATTAAGACCTGAAGATGTTAATTTCACTGTTAAAATCGGAAGAGTGATGTCTGCTGAAAAAAGGTGTAACCACTAAATATCCCGTTTTTAGTAAAATGTATGCATGGGTATGATGATAAAATATATTTGGCAACAAGTCCTCTGATTGGGAGACTAAGTTTTGAGGAGCATGGAACCAGCTCTTTTGTTGCTATTCTCAGGGTCACCTTAGCACCTGTTAGGCTCCCAGCTATGAGAAAATAGTGAACCGGTTGGATGAAGGTCATACATCGCCACCCCAAAGCTACCAATAAGAACCATTGGGAGAGAGGGATCCCTTCGTTCTTGTTAGGACATCTCTATAGGAGAAGGGAAAATCTCTTGTAACGCCTGCGCCCCACTAGCAACTGTTGATTTTGAGCCCCTCTTCTTTTCGGATCAATGCTTGTGTTGCTCAGAGAATTGGGATTGACCCTGTGTTCCGTCTTTCTTTACTTTATAAAAAAACATGGACAGAAATTACACGTTTTTTTTTTGCGGGGTCGGGGGCTTACTGGGTGGTGCGTATGGCTGGCCGTTGTCTTAAAAGTTATGACTATTTTGTAAAAATATTACAGACATGGATTCATGTGACTGATCACGATTGCCGAGTCTTTGGAAAGTTATGTCCGTGCGTGGCACCAGTGGATCTTGGCGGGATGTTGCGTAATGGCCATGCTCGATAACCAGAAGACAGGCATCACCCAAACCTTTAAATATCTCCTTCTCCAACATCCGTGGCATCAGAACCAACTTCTGCAGCATTGAGTCCTTCCTCATTGCTAATTGCCCGGATATACTGGCCCTGTGTGAGACCAATCTTGACTCCGCTATCCCTTCCTCTGATCTCTCGATCCCTGGATACCTCCCTCTCCTCAGAAAAGACTCTCTAACCCACATGCATGGCCTGGGGGTCTACGTCAAGGACCATCTCCCTCTGGCTAGAGAGTCCTCTCTCGAATCACCGGATCATTCGTTCTTGTGTCTCCGGCTATCTCTTCTCAATGCCGTTAGCTATCTATTCTTCCTCTACCGCTCTCCATCCTCTCCATCCTCTCAGGACTGTGGGATACTTGATGTCATATCTGACAGCATAGATAGGGCCCTCTCTGCCCATCCGTACGCTCACATATTTGTATTTGGCGATTTTAACGCCCATCACAACCAGTGACTTAAGAACGCTACTACCGACCTGACAGGCATTCATACTCTCAACTTTTCAGTCTCTCAATCCCTCACTCAGATAATCGATTTCCCCACGCGTTTTCCTAAAACCGTGACGGTAAGACCTCACTCCTCGACCTGTGTTTTATCTCCATCTCTGAGTCTTGTAGTGCCACGCAGCTCTGTCCTATCGGTAACTCCGATCATGCTGTAGTGTCTGTTAGCATCTCCTTCAGCCCCACCCCCTGCAAAGAGCCTCCTACCACCAGAACCACATTCTGCTACCAACAGGCTGACTGGGACTCGTTTCGTGACTTCCTCCGCGATGTCCCTTGGGATGCTGTATTTAAGCTCCCCACTCATGATTGTGCTTCTGAGTTCTCTTCCTGGATTAAAGCCGGTATCGAAGCTTTCATCCCCTCCAGGAAATTCAAGGTCAAACCGCGCTCCTCCCTCTGGTTCACAGCTGCTTGCTCAGCCGCCATTGCCCATAGAAACCACTTCTTCCACCGTTTTCGAAGTGATATGTCCGACTCCAATAGACGTCTATTTACCTCTGCCGGCAACGAGTGTAAGCGTATCCTCGACGATGCCAAGTCACTATTTGCAGCTCGGATGAAGGAACGTATTGCATCCCGCAAATTTGTCTCCAAAGATTATTGGCGCCTCTGCAAGAGCGTCCTGAACAATAACAAACCCTCCATTCCTCCCCTGTTCAATCAGTTTGAGGTCCTGACCACCTCTGCTGACAAGGCCGAATGCTTCGCTCGGAAGTTTTCTTCCAATTCTACGCTAGACTCTTCCGGGGTGCCCTTGCCCGATTTCCCTCCCAGAACTGAGGCCCTCCTGGACGGATTGCGCATAACCACGTCGTCGGTATTGGGCATTATTTCTAACTTAGATCACCACAAGGCTACTGGTGGTGACGGAATACCAGCCATTGTCCTGAAGAAATGCGCACCTGAACTGGCGCCTGCCCTCTCTAAATTGTACAACCGCTGCCCCAAGGAGTCCTGTTTTCCTGACTGCTGGAAGTCCTCAACTATTGTCCCTGTCTTTAAGAACTCTGGTGACCCCTCCGATCCTTCCAATTACCGTCCTATCAGTCTCCTACCCCTCTTCGGCAAAGTCTTCGAGGCCATTATCAACGCCGAAGTGATTAATCACCTGATATCCCACGATCTGCTCTCAGACAAGCAGTATGGTTTCCGCTTTGCCCGATCTACTGCCGATGTGCTTACGGCCATCACTGAATTTGTCTACCAAGCTATCCATAACAACGGTGAAGCTCGTGCCGTGGCCCTTGACATCTCCAAAGCATTCGATAGAGTCTGGCATGCCGGCCTTCTCCGCAAGCTCCAGGGTTATGGTATCACAGGTCGATTGTTTGACCTGATGCAATCATTCCTGTCAAACCGGGATTTGAAGGTTGTTCTTAGTGGATTCATCTCCAGATCCTATCCCGCTAACGCAGGTGTTCCTCAAGGCTCCATCCTAGGCCCTACTTTGTTTCTCATATTTATAAACGTCCTTCCTGACGCCATAGACTCCCAAGTCGGCATCTACGCTGACGACACCACTATTTACTCCTGCCTCAAACGCAAATCTAGTGAGGCGGACAAAGCAGCTCAATTTGAAAAGGAGCTCCAATCGGTTGTGATCTGGGGTGAGAAATGGATGGTTAACTTTAACGCCTCTAAAACAAAACTGCTCTCTATCAACCACCACAAGGATCCATCCCTGCATCCCATTAGGATGTCTGATGACCAACTTCTCGAGAGCTCCTCCCTGCGGCTGCTCGGTCTCACGGTGACTGCTGATCTGAGATGGAACAAATACATCGAGTTAGTTGCATCAGCCACCGCAAAGAAAGTTGGTTCTCTGTGCCAAGCCAGGAAATTTTTCTCTCCGGAATCGATCCTTCAAGTCTATAAATCGACCATTCGCCCTTGCATGGAGTATTGCTGCCATATATGGTTTGGGGCCCCTGCTGTTTGCCTCGGGGTTCTTGATAAGATCCAGAGACGGATAGGCAACGTAATTGGCCCTGATCTGTCATCTCGTCTGCAGTCGCTCTCTCACAGACGCGATGTTGCCTCGCTCTGCCTTTTTTACAAGTACTTCCACGGTAATTGCTCTGAGGAGTTGCGTTCGCTTGTCCCCAGGCCTCGTGAATTTAAACGCCCCACGAGGCTGGCATCCCGCTCCCACCCCTACACCGTGGAAACTTAGATGTAGACGTCTCTTCTACTCCAATAGCTTCATGTCTCGCACATCTCGCCTATGGAACTCACTTCCCTATTACTGTTTCCCTGACAAATACAATCTCCAACGGTTTAAGTGTAGCGTCAATCGACATCTCCAGTTGCCTTGATCTATTCACTTCCCTTCTCCACATCCTTTCATTTTTCATTCCTATCTGCTCTCGCTCCAAATCTTCTGTAACCCCGTTGCCTTGATCGACCCACTGTCTTTCTCTTTCACCACATCCCCTCCTTTGCCACTCCTATCTGCTCTTCCTCCAACCCTTCTTTAACACCTTGCGTGATAGTGGCCTCCGGCCTTGCTTGGGGTGATACGATTAAAAAAAAAAATGTATGTATGTTGACGTTAATGTCACAGCGTGCATCTAATTACGTTGCTACAACAATCGTTCTGTTCTTCTCAATAGCCTTTTATACTCTTAGATTTCATTTCTTTTACTTCCTCACCCACCGCCACTTCCTTTTCACTTACGCCTTTATTTTGTTTATATGTCCATTCTACAACTGAGTCCCTAGTTCCGTTTACAGTTGTTATGTAAGATTAGGGGAAAATAAAGTGGAATTCTTCGGCTTGCATCGCGAAAGAAGAAAAATGAAAGGAATGTTCCAATTAATAAACAATTTAAGAAAAAAAGTTTAATTGAAATTCCTTCTTTTTTTCCTGAACATCAAATGTAAAATCAACACCAGTTGCATTAACATTACAAGCAAATCAATTTTTCTTGGAATTGCTTTCAAGGTTCTTGAAAAATATTAGAAATGAAAATTGCAATGCTTCTTTTCTCTCTCTTTCTCTCCTTCTCTCTCTCTCGGTTGATTCACTATCTGTCTATCTATCTATCTATCTATCTATCTATCTATCTATCTATCTATCTCTTTCTGTTATTTATCTATCTCCCTCTCTCTCTCGGTTTATTCACTATTTATCTATCTATTTATCTATGTATTTCTGTTATTTATCTACCCCCTGTCTCTCTCGGTTTATTTACTATCTACCTCTCTTTGTTTATCCCCCCTCTCTCTATCTCTCTCTTGGTTCATTCACTATTATTATTATTATTATTATTATTTGTGAATCATATTTGAGTATCATTTAGTTGAAAGTGATTTGTAAAGAAGTTCAGTTAAAGTTAATGATTTTGGTATGAAGTTCAGTTGAAGATTATTTTATTGCTTTCCTTTAATTATTTTATTTGGATCAATCCTGTTGAAGAGTTCATTCATATTATTTGCCGGATAATACTTTTCACGGATTGGAATTAAATCTATACATTTTATGTCTTCCACTGTATATCGTTTATTACATGTACAGCACAAGTGAAAATGAATGCCAAATAATTGATGTGGCAAATAGAAAAGATCAGCAACTATTGTGGTTGAGATCACCAGATTGTAGAAAATGCCGGAGAAAAATGTTGAAGTCATCCCAGTAGTGATTGGGCCACTTGAACCCACCCCATTAAAGTTTAAAGAATATGTCGAGCTACTTGGTGAAAAATACACTTTGCGAACGATATAAATATCTGCCTTATTGGGTACAGAAAGCATAATTCGAAAAGTACTGTGTGTATGAGGCCTTGTTGTGACTTGACAGGCAATATCTTCCTTGTTATTAAAGGCATCTACAAAATAACAGTGCCATGATACATTCAATATAAAATAAATGCCTTGACGCTACACTAGTTTTACATGCTCATGGCTTTTCATCTCAATTGAATGGCTGTGTACATGTTTTATCTTGTTGAATTGCTTTTCCAATGACTACCTTTTTTGCCAGGATTACCGCTACATAATGCAATACTGGTTTATAATGCTAAAGAGGCTTACTTGTACCGTTAAGGTTAACCGAAATTTCTGTGAGAATGTAGGCCTACCAGGTTAGTTACGGTTACAGAAATGCATGAATTTTAACCGTTCCGGAATAAATTTAACTGTGCAACTGGTCACCGAAGACGTATGCATTTTAACCTCTTCAAAAAGATTACCAGTGTATAGTGCGACCCCCGTTTTTTGCGTAAAAAACTGATCTTAAAAACCGGCACCATACTCGGTAATATGGAGCATATAAGCCAAGTGTGAGAAGTGTTTTTTTTAAGTTTGAAAGATTAGGGCGGTTTGACAGTTGCCTCTAAATATTTGGGAGCAGCCTCAATGGGCCACTGTCTGAGCGGACGCAGATTACCCAACCTAAACGTACTTGGTCTTCCTCAAAGTCTAGAGCCGGTGTGAAAGAGAATCAACTTAACTCTCAAGTTGTTCTCTCCTTCCAAACGAGCCTCAAACCCTCGCCACTTACCAACACAACCTTCAAATCAGCCCCTACCGTCAATTCAGACCCTATCCGGTCCTTTCCACAAATTCAATTCTTAAGTAACCCACTCCCGATATCTCAGTCTCTCTTTCCCAAACTCTCCATCGAGATTTCATGAAATTCATGTTTTTATATGAAAGTCAAAAATGAGAATTATAAACTCACATCTATCAAATCTATTTTGATTTACTTTTTACGGCAGACAAACATTTTTTTTATGCAGCCTCGGTTCAAACAAGTCCAAAGTTTAACACAAATATTCCATCCTCGCGAAATATGTAAAGAATGTGCAATAATCAATGGATGTAATTATTAACATCCAGTCATGAGCAACTTCGGAAATTGAGCGTAGAACTACTAATTGGATTAATTAGATATATTCATGAATATGTTACGTTTTGATATATATTTGCCTGAATTTTTCTATCTTTACACATCGAGAAATAAATTAAGTGTGCGCAAAAATCCGCTTTTTCCGAAAATTGAAACCTGGATTCAGTAGAAACCGTTTTATTTTTCAATTAAAAACGGTGATAAATTCTTGCACCCATCTATATATAAAAGAAAAAAATTATATGCATAGTATTTTCGACTTTTCATTTTGAGTGAAAAGATACACTATTATAACTAAAAGGTTCTTCTAATCTCTAGGAAGGTGAGGTTGATATGGGCAAGTGATTTGCAGAATACATTTCATCAACTACCGTAACATCGTCAATTGATTTGATTTTTTGGAAATAATGTTTTTTCCAGATACAAATGATACGATTAAACTCATAGCAGGGAGTAGAGGTTCATACCTTTCCCAATGGTATTTGCGAATAACAATGATTTTTACTACAATTGTAGTAAAAATCATTGTCATTCGCAAATACTATTGTGAAAGGTATGAACGTCTACCCCCTGCTATGAGTTAAATAGTATCATTAAATAAGCCTATAGATACTTTCATGGTAATTGTTTCCTATGGCACCTAGACTTTATGCATTTAAACACAATACTAGTCTGGCGGGAATGTCTCATCATTTTACAGCTGAAATGGCGAGATGTAACCATAATTTCTGTACTAACGCTTGTGGAACTGTCTTCCGGCTTTTTGATTCCTAGTTAACTTTTAAGGAAATGTCAGTCGTTATCTTCTGTCATAATTAATTACTGTTTTTATTATTCTCTCTCCTTAATAGTGTTTTATTTTACTCATATTCTCTCACATTCAGTAACCTCTTGCGTTGTAGTGGGTTTATTCCCTTGATTGGTGCGAAATTATATATATATATATATATATATATATATATATATATATATATATATATATATATATATATACGAATAATACCAATTTGTAATTGGTAGGGATTATAAAAAAAAGAGGATTTTAATCCAATATATACTCAATATAATTTACAGAGCAATATATAATAGTTTCTTAATTTATCATTATATATATATATATATATATATATATATATATATATATATATATATATATACAAGTGTGGGATTGGTATATACGGAGCAAATTCCAATAACCAACAATTATTATTCTTTAAAGAGTGCTCAATACAGAGTAGAGCAGATATAATCATTTATTTAAATATTATAACATAAATTATGTTATAATATTTAAATAAATGATTATATATATATATATATATATATATATGTGTGTGTGTGTGTGTGTATCTGTGTGTGTATATATATATATATATATATATATATATGTGTGTGTGTGTGTGTGTATCTGTGTATATATATATATATATATATATATATATATATATATATATATATATATATATATATATATATACACACACAGACTACAATCATTATATTTTAGTTAATACTCGAGCGCTCCGTTTTATATTAAATAGCGTTTATTTCGTCTACCGCCTTGCACACTCGAGAACACTTAAAATATGTGCTCTCCCTTTTGTATTTAGATAATCTCATTTAATTTTCTTGATGTTTCAGTTATATTTTTCTTGTGACTTTTATAACAGTTCATTCCGGTTTCAGATTTATGTTTTGCTTTGTATTAACTATCTTGTTTAGAAGTAATTTTAAATAAATTCTTTTCAATTGTAGTCTTTATTCTTATGTAGTCTAGATTTATTTTTCTAGTTTCATATATATTATAAATTCGATGAGCTTTATGACAAGCATTATATGTGAAATGACTAGAATACTGTAGGAATTTAAAAGTATTTTCAATGTATTCCTCATGTAAATATTGATGACTACAAATTCCAAGTGTTAAATAGAAATCGATAATTATTTTATAGTGTGAAATCTTTTTTATTACTGGATTTGAGATAGACATTTCGTATTAAATCATTATCACAAGAATTTAACAAGCTATCAAGTAAATGTAATGTGTTGTCTGCACATTCAATGTTATTTGGGTTATTTACAAGATCAGGCAGGCATTGTTTTGCAAGAACACATTTATGGAGCCTCATCAATATATCGAAAATATATTGTCTGTTTAGGTAAAATATTTAGGAAAGAATTAGTCTTGAGAAAGGGTTTGTTAAAAAAACACTAAAACGCCACCCTATTGGTCATTCAGATAAAAAGTAAAATAATAAAAAAAAATAAAAATTATAAAAATTGGTGATTTATCATAATAAGTTGGTATATTTTTATAATTCTATCTATTAGTAGGGAGAGGTTAAATTTTGGACTGTTTTTCTATAGAGAGTCAATCATATTGTTAATGTATAGGGATTTGACATAAATTATCTATGAGTTTATCAGTGATATTTAACTAGCTTAGTCTTTCGATTAAGAAGTGACGATAAACTACATCCTGCAGCAAGGCCTCTAATCAGGAGATTGGAGGTTTTGAGGAACGTGGAACCATCCCTTAATTGCTGTTGTTCCCACGGCCAACTTTATTCGGGGTGGTAGCACCTGTTAAAGCCTATATAAGTATAAAAATATATTATATAGTAAAATTAATGGCAATATATTTTTATATAAAAAATTACCAACAATTCCTATTTATAGTAAAATTGCCAACAATACATTTTATCTGTAGTTGGAGACATACAAGTGTGTTCATAATATTTAGGTTCCGGCATTAAATAACCCATAGAGTTGTTGATATGCCACGAAACAAATTCAACCAACCAACACGAAAGAAATCTGTGATGATATTAATTCATATAATATTCTACAATTTCTGAAAGAAATCAAACTCTATCACAAAATATAACTTCAACAAAACTACAACATAAAACACATGTATCACCACCTCTAGTAATTATTTCCACACAAACATATAAACAAAAGCTGAGTATCATCTACCATGTATTCAATTGTGAAAACCTAATAACGTATATTTTTATTACTTCAAATCTCCCAAGAAAATTTAATTTCGGCATTAAATGACCCATACGGATTTGGTGTGCCGTTACACAAACAAATCAAATCATATCGATTAGGTAGCCGGCATTAAAATATTTAAAGGGCAAATTGTTCTAAGAAACGGTGTTTCGCGATTACTTTCGCTAGACTATTGGGAGCATTATCATTAAAAGATATGATGGGTCGCATGGGAATGCCTACTTTGTGCGTTTTAGTTACAGCATAAAGTCTGGGGGCATTCGATTAATTTTAACTAAAAGAAATTCAAAAGTTAGTTAATAAGGAGAACAAGGCACGGTGAAAATGAATGGAATTAATGGTAATACATTCTTCGCTAAACTTACACCACTATAAGTAAATTATCCGTATGCGTGTTATTTATAAAGCTTAGTTTATATATATATATATATATATATATATATATATATACATATATATATATATATATATATATATATATATATATATATATATATATATATATATATATATATATATATAGATAGATAGATAGATAGATAGATAGTATCCAATGAGGATTGAAATAGTGTTGACTTGCGAGACGAACTTGCTAAACATTAAACCATAGCCAAAGGTTCCGTGCCGTACGTCCATGTATATAATTTTGGTGTGTGTAAGTGTGTCTCAATTGTGACCAAATTTATTTTTACACTTTCCATAACTTTGTTTTTTGTCTTTCAAGATTCTATTAAAAAATACATTATTAATAAATTATGTAGAAAGATGATTTGTTGACAATACAGATTATTAGGGTGGGAAAAAGGTGTGGAGCGATCTGTAGAGTGTGTGTCAGCTGCTGAGGACAGTGCCGAATCATCGTGCTTTTCGAAGGCAACTTCTCGGCTAATCGGATACAAAAAAACAAAAACAAAAAAACAAAAAAAAAACAAAAAAAAAACAAAAACAAAAAAACCGAAAGTAATTTGATCGTTCACATAGAAACTTGCCACTGGAATGACAAACATTTCTGTTAACAAATAACTAGAATGAAATATGTACTTTAACAGAATGGCATATCGGCTGGCATTGGTCAGTGGGGAGTTGGTCGGGCAAAATGTGTATCCATGTGACCACCTGAATGAATATCAATGTGTGTGAAAAGAAGATAATCAGTAATCAGGCGTGAGAAAGAGAAATTAATAATGTGGTTGAAATAATTATTCAAACACATTCTTAGACGACGCACACCTTAAAACTATCTGTACGTATTTAAATGCACGTATCTATGCGTCTTATGAATGCGTGCTTTTATCAAAATAGGAAAACACTTCTAAAAATATTGAAGAGAAAACTATATAACAAGCAAAATAACCCGGACAGCCAGTAGATCGTTTTACTAAGATTAATTTAGTCTGGCACAAGGTCACAATAATGGAGCGGCCTGTAATTATAGAACTAAATACAGTAACAATGAACTGCAAGACTTTATCATTTTTATATCCTTCTATATTTCTCAGATGAGGTATTGTAACTATTTACATTGTTCGGATGGTTGTCTTCATCTTTGTTGTCATATTTATGAAGTTTCGGCCGTTGTACGCTCCGGCATTCTTCAGGTGATTGGAATCTTGAACCGAACTATTTATTTCGTCCACCGGGGTAAATTATCAAGGACATATGACCTAGTGGATAAAAACGTTGGTTGAAGTAATCTAGTGACTTGACCCAAAGAATTGTGAGGCCAGAGGTGAAGAAAATCATGGGGAGTTGAGTTACTAAAAGGAAATACTTGCAACTGATACGGAAGAGGCATGGCGCTTGGAACCAGAACAATCTAAACCGGTGAATTAAATAAAGTGTTCGATCGGAATCCCAATCACCTGAAGAAGGTGAGAGTACAACAGTCGAAACATTGTGAACATGACAGCAAAGATGAGGACATCAGTCCGAACACTGTAAATAGTGTAAATATATCATTTCACTTGCAAAATGAGAATACTGCCAATTAAAATTAAATAAAAAGCATAATTTTTAAAAAAATGGAATGGATTGACAATAGATTTGCATGCAAAGTGGGTAAATTGGGTGAGTTTGTTTCGTGTGAAAGGATTCAAACGTTAGTAGCTTTTCTGAGTTTTGAAGTGTCTGGAGAGGTGAAATGTACTTCGCACCTGCTTCAGGTTAAGCTTGTAACTCGTAACTAGGTTAGTGGATGTAGCATCTGACAACCAGGCTTTATTGTCAATCCTTTGCGCGATTCATATTTTGATTTTCACCATTTTTTAAAATCCTGCAGGGGGTAACCCCCTCCCCCCAATTATTGCATCTCTGTCTTCCGACCCCAGTTCAGTTATTGAGTTTTTCACTTGTTTCAGGGAGAACATCCCCCACTTCCAAAAAACAGTGGTATCTATTGTTCGGGTGGGGGACATACTAAACCCCTCCTTTTGTTTCTTCTTTAATTCAAATTTAGGATATTTTTGTCCCCTTCCCAACAATGGATCGTGAATATTTTTATATCTCCCAATTTAAAAAAAGAATTCTGTTTTGATTAACACAATTTTCGTTATGAAAGCAAAATGGCATAGTTATTTAGTAAAATCAACTGAAATATAATTTAGCCCAACAAGTAAGGCGTTAATGCCACTAGGATGCAAGGGGTTACAAGATGAGAAAGAGAATTAAAAAAACTTTAGTGGGGAGAATTGAGGAAAGAACAATAAAGGAACAGGATTAAGGGAGACAGAAGATGGTGATTGACGTTGCGTTTAAATTTTTGAAGATTGTATGTGGCAGGGAAGGAATAAATGGGAAATAAATCCTACAGGTAAGAAATGCGAGAAAAGAAACCATTAGTATAGAAGAGGTGGTTGCGTCTAGCGAGTTCAACTGTAAAACGGCGAGACCTTGTTGCCAATCTAGCAGCACTACACCTAAATGCATGCAATCACGTCACTAAGAGGAACAGCTCATCAAAACAATTATCACGAACAAATTTGTTGAAAAGGCAGAGGGAAGTGACGTCACGTCGGTGAGAAAGTGAGTGAAGTCGAGATGTCAAGTCAGGATCGACTTTATTACAGACCTTTCTTTGAATTTTGCCAAGAATCTCGATATATATATATATATAAATATATATATATATATATATATATATATATATATATATATATATATATATATATATGAAGGTGAATATTGAAGTCAACACTCACAGGCGACAGGTTGTTTGATGCTAAACGCAATCGTCATGCCGATTGCGTCTAGCATGAAACAACCTGTCGCCTCTGAGTGTTGACTTCAATATTCACTTTTATTTAAATGCGCTTTATCTCTGATATTAAGCACTTTAGCCCGTAAATATAGCACACCTTAAAACTATATTTCTTCATATATATATATATATATATATATATATATATATATATATATATATATATGGTAGGAGCATCAGACCAGATATGGCAGCAGTATTCAGTGCCGAACGGATGGAAGATATATAAATATGACGAATATGACGATAAGAGTTGACTGGTACGACACAAATATCAAATTATTATTGAAATGATTTTGAAAACAAATTGAATGGTTTCCCCGCGTGCAAAAATAGAATCAATTGTATGACGTATGTGCGATGTAATGGAAACGAAAAAGAATACTCAACTGTTATGTAATATTGCTTCTCCTTTAGAGTAGTTCATGCTTAGCAGTCTTCTCACTCATGAAGAGAAGAATACCATGGACTGAACATGTGAGTAACGAGGAAGCTTTAGGGAAATTGGAAAGAAAAAGAGGGTACTTTTACTGAGAATCAGAAACAGAAATAAAGTTTCTGGGGAACATAACGAGGTAGGAGGGCTTAGAGAATTTGACACTCATAAGACATTAAAGGAAGAGAGAGAAGGAGATAGAGAGAAAGGGATAAATACAGTGAGAGGAAAAACGAGATATAGAGAGAAAGTGAGAGAGAGAAAAAGAGAGAGAAAGAGTGAGAGAGTAATAACCTCCTTGATGAGATTGTGTTGGTAGAACAAAAGAGCTACAAAGGTAATAAAGTGCCATGGTCGCCCACATTCTGAAGGGAGTCGTCACGTAGTAGGTTGTCCCTGTAAGACGTGGCTCTATATCTCCGAGGGGGACAAACATACTTGTTATCGGTCAAGGTGAATTCTAAAAATATCAACGCCACTTAAAGATTTGCTCACACAATTTGTGCATGACCAAGAGCGCCAACGGTTGTTAATGATAGTTATTGTTACTGAGATATTTTATGATAAATCATATCTTAAATCATCACTAGCGCTGCTCAATCCATCAGTCAAACAAGATGGAATGCAGCGTAAGTGGTAAAATGGTACAACGAACACTGCATTCCTAACACCACCACCACCACCACCACCACCACCACCACCACCACCACCACCACCACCACCAAGAATACCACCGCTTACTGCACCTAACAATTTTTCCCTTGAATATCGATCATGTCTCCTAGTCAAACGCGTCACGTATCCAGCTGTTTGAGGCAAATGGTCGAGGTCGTGTGTAAAGGAGACTGCATAAAGTGATAAATCAATCCTATCTATAGGTTATGGTGCAAGTTGTTGGTGTTGTACAATGTGTTCTTTTGGATTCCATAAGGACCACTAGTGAAACTGGAGTGTCTTGATAGATGCCACCCCCCCTTATCGTTGATCACATTACATTATGCTTGTCATGTTTCAAGCAAGATAATGCACCCTATTGTTCCAGGAACATTCGGCTGAGGTCTTGGCATTCCATTGGTCTATCTTCTCACCAGGTGTCAGCCCAATTGAGCATGCATGGATTATATTGCAGATCTCTTTAAGTTGCCTACAGGTGCATCCAACAAATACAACTCAGTTATGGGCAATCTTGGCATGTGCCTGCACGCACACACACACACACACACACACACACACACACACACACACACACACACATATATATATATATATATATATATATATATATATATATATATATATATATCAGAAGCATGGCAATTTTGGTCGTTTGGGTTAATTTGCTTATTTGTGGGTTGACAAGTGATCCCACTTTTCACTTTATGACAATACCCCTGTCGTAAAAAAATGACACTTGTCAGAATGTTTTAATAGTGAGGTCTCATGAAACAAAAGTTTTGAAACAATACAGTATTTACATTAGTCGAACTATTGTCCTCATCTTTGTCGCCATATTTGTCACAACGTTTCGGCCGTTGTACGCTCCGGCCTTCTTCAGGTGGTTGGAATTTCGAATCGAACCCTTTATTTCGATCACTGGGGTAGACTGTTCTAGTTCCACGAGCCATGTTTGATGGATGTCAGTTATCAGTTATCAAGGACACATGGCACAGTGGATAAAGGCGTTGGTTAGATCCAGTGACAGACCCAAAGAGTGTGAGTTCAATACCCGGTTCAGGCAGTGGAGAACTTTCAGAGGGAAAATTACCAGGAGATAACTGATAACTGACATCCATCAAACATGGCTCGTGGAACTAGAACTGTCTACCCCAGGGATCGAAATAAAGGGTTCGATTCGAAATTCCAACCACCTGAAGAAGGCCGGAGCGTACAACGGCCGAAACGTTGTGACAAATATGGCGACAAAGATGAGGACAATAGTCCGACTAATGTAAATACTGTACACAATACCTCATCTCAGAAATATAGACAGACTCTTTTGAAACAATGTATTGAGATTCAATGAAGCGGAGATAAAGAATCCACAACTAAAACAGACGCCAATGAACCGTTTAATTACTCCGTTACCTTTATATTTTTAGACGTTCAATGGCGTCTGTGATTCATTGATTACTCCTGATCATTGCTTATATAAATCGCTTCTTGTTCAATATATTTTCGTGTTAAACATTTTGTGTGTGAAATGGAATAACTCTCGGAACAAAATGATTAGCAACAGAATGATAAAGACAGCGTCGACAAAGCCTATTTCAAGGCCAAGTTGAAGCAAGACAATCCTGTAAGAGACATGAAAGGCTTGACCTGCAAGGTGTAGGAGCAAATAATTGATTAAGTAAACGGTTCGTTTTGCTTCGAGAGTAATTTTGTCTAAATTCAGGTAACTATTTTATTTTATAGAGTATTAAAATTACTAAGGGAAGTAATCACTCTAATTTACTAACTTGATTTGCCTCCATTCCCACTACAGGTGGGACAGGAAATATATAAATAAACAAATAAATGCACCAGAAATATATAAATAAATACACGTTGATAATTATTTGATTTTGAAAAATAGTATGATCAGCAACTAATTTTTCCCTTGAGGCATCCGGTACATATGTTGGTCAGATGTAGATAATATATGTTCATGTCTGTGGAACTGTCATTTTTGTTTTCATTTTAGTCGTTCGAAAAGCAATCACCACCATAGTGTTGTGTAATGCTCTTTCTTTCTCTATGAAACCATTTCCTTCTGTATATGGTCGAATTTACTTTCACTGACCAACGTTTCTATATTCTGATGTTTTGAAGACAGCGCTTCATTCACAAGACTATTCAAAGGAAACAGAAGATGAAGATTGCGTTAAATTTTTTGAAGATTTTAGTTGACAGGAAAAGTAACCGGAAGCATATCACAAGCGAGAAGTGATAAAGAAACCATTACCCTAGAAATTACGCTTACGCTTACGCTTAACAATTTCAATAGTCATATGAGACCTAGCTGCCAATCTAGTACTACGCTTAAATTCGCTAATTCGATGTAGCAAAGAGGAAAGTGCATCAGAACAATTACCATAATATTTATAAAAAAAGAAGTGGAAAGCTACGTTACAGTGATGACTGAAGCCGAGATGCCAAATCAAGACCTAAATCATAGCAGATTCTTCGTTTGTCAAGAATTTCTAGATATAGATCAGAAGCACCAGACCAGATATGACAGCATCGGCGAATGGTAATCTTATAAAGTGGAAAAATAGATTCTGGTGAGAAAAATTGTCTATCGCGGAACCAACTTTCTTAGCAGCAAATCTAACAATTGATTTAATATAATCTTTCCACTTCATGTCAATGAAAAAGTTAGCTAGAGAAGACAAAACGAGTCACACACCTGGGTGTTAGCATCAGCCATGCCGATGGAAGACAAAAAGAGTTCTCTCAAATGATTAAAAAAGAGCAGTTTCACTTTGGTAGTATTAAAATTAACAAGCCATTCTGTGCCCCAGTTAACAACAAATAGCAGGGCATTCATGTCGGTAGAAAATGTTACTCTGCTGGAGGTTAGCATCAACCATATTTGTGGAGGGCGAAAAAAATTATCTTCTACGGTGGATTATTTCTTTTATTTGTGTAAAAACTAAATTTACTCGCTTTTCAGTCGATTTTAAGCATTGACGATTCTTAAGATTGGTAGGAGGATGCATGGTGGAGTAATGGATAGCGGCTCGGATCGATGAATCGGAGAGATGAGTTCGGATTTCAGTCGAATCCATTACATTCACTTACGTACTAATACCCTTAGGAAAGGTATGAAACCTCTTCTTCTCCATCCCCCCAGATATAGATAAATAGCAGGACAGACCAGGTTCTATATCCTTGGGTGGCAGCTGGTCTACCGCAGAAAGAAATGGCGGGAAAATAATCTGCCTCGTCAGTCATGTATCGAAAGATAGATGATCGTCTACGCGTGTATCACGCATGACACATAACTGAAGATTGGTAGAGTCCATTAAATGTAAGACTTCATGACACGACATTTATTTTTTTACTAGCGACCTTTTGTCTTTTAACTATTCGAATGACAGCAAATTACCTGAAAGTTTTGGTTAACTTCAACGCGCTGATTTGGTTGATCAATAGTAATGAATTCAATAGACAGTTTTTCCTATTGACATATCGACAAGTTTTGTTGACAAAATTTCCTTTCGGAATCAAACATTTGATTTACTATGTACCATATCTGGGTTAACTGCCGTTTTTTCCAAATTAAAGTTAAAATCCTAGTGTATGACTGATGCTTAACCTTATTTCACTCCCACTGACATTTTTCAACGATGAGTTATGATGATAATTAAACTTTTAAATGGGCAAGCAATATCTTTATTACAAATCGGACTCTTTTTGCTGTCAATCCCTTTTGCTTAATTTAAAATAACAGTTAATTCTTCGGCGAAATTCCCGCAGCTGTCAGTTAAATATTTCAATATTTTCGCCTAATTCGTCGTTAAAAAATAATTTTCAAACAGTAAAGAGAGGATCTTGGATGGCATTTAATGACTATAAACAGATGCTAATTTTTCCCGGGACCATATTCTGGATATGGAATTAGTGCTCAAAACGACAACTTGAATTTTTCATCTGAAATGCAGAAATAAATTAAAAAAAATTCTGTCCATTCAATTTTGAGGACAAGTAATTAAGAAATAATTTTCTTAAAATTGATTACTGAAGAAAATTGAGCAATTAGAAATTTGAAATAATTTGTATTCAAATTTTATGTAATCAATTTTCAATTCACAGTTCGTCAGAACTTTCAAATAAATTTTAAGACTATCAGTTCTTAATTGTATCAGACTTTAATTATGAGGAAATATTCATCAGCATATAAAACACATAAATCTGAGTTGAAATTTCGGCCGAGGTGGCTGTGTTCATTTTTGATAAATGTCTTTGAGAAGGATTTAAATCCAGCTATGTGATAAATACCATCACAGACTGGGTTCTCTAAGCCTTGGTTGGCAACTAATATAGAGAACGGACAACGCTGAATTTAACCCCCCCCCTGTTGCTTTGCGTCTATAACCATTCACATTGAGAACCAACCCCGAGGAAAAATAGATAGTTTCTAAGGCAGTTCGTACATGGATTCTATCTATAAAAGACAGGATGTGTGTGTGTGTGTGTGTGTGTGTGTGTGTGAGTGTGTGTGTGTGTAACGAATGCTGTATGAGTCGTACAATTTTTGTATCAAGCACTGGCAACGCCGAGCCATGCTGCTAGTATATATATATATATATAGAAGATGTCGGCACACTGATGAGAACCAAAATCAATAAATAAAGTAAATAATAAACAAATTAGCAAACTATTATGACCAAAATATTAGTTAGACTATAAACACCAAACCAAAAATCAGACGAAAAAAAATTGCTATAACTGTTAAAAAAAATGAATAAAAAATAAAAATAAAATCCTACGTTACTTAAAAATCGAAAACCAAAAAGAGAAAATATACAGTATAACAAATAAATAATAACAATTAAAATAAATTGAACTAAATAATCCAAATATATAAATAAACTAACAACCGATACCGATAAACTAGCCGTTAGAAAAAACAAATAAAGATAATCAATCCAAATAAATACATGAAGTAATAAACAATTTAAAAACTGTTCCCGCCAAAATAATAGTTAGAACAAACTACAACAATCAACCCCAAAATTGAACAAATAGCTTTAATTATCTTCCCAAACAAAAACAAAACTATTAAATAAGCTATATAAACACATTTTTATTACGTTAATAAAAACACCGATCAAAATAAAACTAAATAAATATATAAGATAAGAAAAATAAAAAATAAAAACAAGCAAAATGATTTAACCCAAATAAATAAATACACGACTTCCGGTAAAATAACCGCCAAAATAGACTACCCACAATGCACCACTGACCCGTATATATAAATAGCCGAGAAAAATAACTCGTGGCCTGACGATTGCATTTAACATGAAACAGACTGTCGCCTCAAAAGTGTTGACTTCTATGTTCACTTTTATATTTACACAGGCTCTATCTTTGATATTGAGCACATTATCCCATAAATATAGCACATCTTAAGACTATATTTCTTCATAATATATTATACATATATATAATATATTATATATATGTATCAAACAGCTTCTTCTCTCGCACTTCCCGTCTATGGAACTCCCTTCCCCTTGCTTACTTCCCTGATAACTATAATCTTCAAATATTCAAGTGTAATGTCAAGCGATATCTTCTGATACATTGATCTTGTTCCCCGTCCTTCTCTCTATCCTTTCCTCAAACAGGCCTCTTTAGTCTTCTTTTAATGCCTCTGTAAACCTTGCGTGCTAGTGGCACTCCTGCTTTGCTCGGGATGAATTGCTTTAAAAATATATATATAAAAGGGACAGAAAATTGGCGTTGCATTTAAATTCATATATATATATATATATATATATATATATATATAAATTAAGCCTAAAGAGCCAGACAAACCTACGACGGTTTCACCCAAGCGGATTTTCAGGGATCCCTGACTATCCGCTTAGGTGAAACCGTGGTTGGTTAGTCTGGCTCTTTAGGTTTAACTTAGGTTTGCTCTACTTAGCGTATCGATCACTTTATTTAGTTATTTTTCTTACTCGTATCGTTTTTTTTTCTTTGGACTCTGAACTTGCATGCTAGACGATTATTTTCGGCTGACGTACATGTTCTCTGTTCTTTCGTTTTTTGTACCATTTTTTCCCTTTGGTATTGGTTTGTTTATTTGCAAATCAAGAAACCGAAGGTTTTCCGGACGATTATAATTTCTTATATTTATAAGATTACAACTAGTACATATATATATATATATATATATATATATATATATATATATATATATATATATATATATATATATATATATATGTGTGTGTGTGTGTGTGTGTGTGTGTGCCTGTGTGTGTGTGTGTGTGTTTAACAAAAGATACAGAAGATTGGCGTTGCATTTAAATATTTAAAGAACATAGTAGATAGGAAAGCAAGAAGCAGGAAGATAGTTCCACAGGCGAGAAGTGCCAGAGAAGAAAATGTTGGCATAGTGCATGTTTTCATATGTAGCAATTTTAAGAATATAATGATAGCTGCCAATGTAGTACTAGGCTTAAGTTCATGAAGTCTAGATAACAAAGAGGAAAAGCCCGTCAGAACATTTACCATGAAATATTTATAGAAAATGCAGTGATGCTACATTCGGGCGGTGGGAAAGTGAAACAGAGTCGCCAGGAACTTAACATTGCAGATTATTCTTCCGATTCTGTCAAGAATCTCTAGATACAGATCAGAAGCACCGGACCAGATGTGGCATCAATATTCAGTGCATAGGCGAATGGTAGCCTTATAAACATCTAAGATTCTGGTGAGAAAAATTGTGTACTACAATACAGTGAACCAACCTTCCTTATAGCAGATCTAGCAATATATATATATTCTTTACACTTCATGTCAGCGTAAAACGTTAGCCTGAGAGGAGGTTAGCATTAGCCATACTGATCGAAGGCAGAAAAGTTTTTCTTTTTACGATTAAAGGAGAGCAGTTTTAGTTCGGAGGAATTGAAATTTACAAAGCCTTTCCATTGCCACGCCTCGTGCGGATGGGTGATTATGGGCATTTTTATGTTATAATAACGAAACCTATAAACATCCATCACTTTCATTTTAAAAATGAAAGCCACCAATTCTGAAAAAGGATACCAACCTGCACGACATAAGTTCCTTTTTACGGCCATTTTGGAAATACAAACTGGCGTACAAACTGACGGCGTCGCCATGGGGGTTTGCCAACATAACGTTGCAGCCGAATTATTAAATACCACAAACCAACAATCTACACAAGCTACGTTGACGATATATGCATGACAAAATGCATGACAAAATGCATGACAAAACATATGTCGACATATGTATGACAAGACGAAGTATTAAAAAAATCTGAGAATAACCTTTGTTCTGTTCCCCAGAATACGCGTCCGTGTCATACGCGTGCGTAATCTCGAAGACAGCCAGATAAAAGCCTTGAGGCAATTGAGACTACGAAGACGAAGTCCCGTTGATCGACAGGTCTATTAATAACCAAAAGGGTAAAACGATGATGGTTAACATTGGGGTGTCATGCTTTTATTGTAACGGGTTTCTCGTGACATAATAAGGGCTAAACGGAAATGGTCAGAAAATGGTGACCAATCGAAACTACTAAATGGACAAACAAAGGGAAATAAAACGATACAGTTTCTGTACTGTGGTAACAGAAGAACCTTCGAAAAGAACCCAATTCTTAATTGGATTAAGCATAACAGAATACCTTTTTATAGACGTACTGATTTGAATAATGAAAAATTTAAAACAACAGTCTATAAAAGCAAAATAAGTTAAACTCATGCCTGCAACAGTGAATGCTCACACAGATGCAAAGGATAATCTAAACATTAGAGAACATTTAATGTCATCTGCATGTACAATATTGCTTAACGAACTTAAAAACATTAATATTTTCCTTAACCACATAATTGATAAAGAAAATAAGAAAAAAACCCAAAAAACTAAGAAGCAAGAAGTATTTTTTAAAAAGGGAAAATGTTAGTTTTTCAGAATTGTTAATTGTTGAACGCTCATATACATCATGCTAACTGAATAGTTAAGGTAAATTATGGAGGATGGCGGATGCTAAATGATGGAATTTGATGTCTAATAATCAAGAGCGACTAAATTTTGTTAATTTTTGTCATGCTGTAGTCATTATTTATATTATTTTAGTTTGGAATTAAATAATGTATTATATATTTTAAATAATAGAAATCTAAAAATAAAATATACATCTGCACTGTGGATTTTTTCAAATATCTCCTTTCTGAAAAAATATTCATTCTCGCAGCCATCATACATGACTATAAAAATGTTAAAAATTGAAAAGAAAATGGTTAAATTCATGACCTTCTATCCTTTAAAATATATAATGCACAAATTGATCCCAAAGTAAAATGATATAAATAATAATAATATTATAACACCCTCCCCAATAAAAAACAAAAAGCAAAATATTTACTCACTTACAGCACTTGGCATGATCCATAATTTATCTTCAGATTATGAGCTTTCCTAAATTTAAACATTCTAAAAAAATGAACATTTTTACTTTTGTCTCTAAAAATACTTGAAAAATAAAATCCTTACATTTCCCTTCCTAAAGTTCATATGTGTGTGTGTGTGTGTGCATATATATATATATATATATATATATATATATATATATATATATATATATATATATATATATATATATATATATATATATATACATATATGTATGTATTGTTGTTCTGTACGTGTTTCTGGATGTTGATATGCTAGTCTCGATGGATATCTTTTCCTATTTATTTTATTCGTAGCCCAACCTCTTTATTCTTTCACTGTCCGTTTTTATAGAAATTCCAACGCGTCTCTGAAGTCCATATTGTTTGAATATCTTTCACAAGCTCAGAAGAAAGATTCCATTTGTGTTACATGTTTTTATATGAAACGATCAACACAGATGCAAATTCCTTAGAGATAGTAATTCGGATAACAACACCCAGTTATTTTATAAAGCCCAACAGTAAATCTATTAAATAGGGCATTCTTTTGTATAAAAAAGAAATATAAAAAAGATTTGCTACAGAATTTGAACTAGATAACCTGTGATTAAGGCCTGTACCCTCCAAGTATAACTTCACTGACAACAAGAGATATCTACACGATTCGAAATCGAGACCTCGAAATGTTTTTTTTTCGCATGAGATTATTTTGCTGGTGTATTGCTATGTTTGAGGTACGATGGAATAATGGGTATTAATGGTGAGCCGCTTTCGAATTCCAGTCGGGTTAGTTACATTCACTTACGTGCAAAAACTTATAAGGGTATGAATCCATCCATTCTAAGCCCAACCGAAATATGGATAAATATCACGACTTTTCTGTAACTTATAGGCTTGAGTGGCAACCAATCTAGGAACACAGCTCCAAATTAAAAACCTTCAACTACGGGTTAAGCAACCTCACCAGTCCACAATTGGCTAAGCGTGGTGAATACGGCTACGCGCCTGAAGACATGATCGATCAAGAAGTGAGAAGACTGTGGATCTGGTTGTCCTTTCGGCGGCCCTGGGAAAAATTACTTGGGACCTTACTCCCAAGAGGATGCTTCCCCGATCACTACAATCTTAACCTGTTCAGCCGGTATCTTTTCCACTTGTCCCCATAAACTGTGAACCCTCTACATCGAGTGGCTCTTGGGCCTTTTACAGGGTGAACATCACTGTTAAAAAAAATTAAATAACCCGAAAAAGAAAGTCAACTTTTATTTGATTAGATGATCGGATCTACCATAAATACAGTCCAAGATGGCGCTGTAAAATATTCAGTCCGTCCGAGAAGGATTCCAGAAGAAATGTTTGGTAATTTGATAAGATTTTAAGAAGTGAGTCAAATTGAAACATTTTCAGTACTCCTCGTTTTATTTAACAAAAACAACAAAAATTACTAACTTCCTATTAAATTTGTTTCCTTTCTATCTGTCTTATCGTCGTAGAGATTTCAAACAAACATTTTTTTCTGAAATTTCTACAATCAATTTTTACACTTATAAATTACGTATATAATCTATAAATGGATTTTTTGTAAACTTTCGTGTTTATACACCTGTGAACATATGGTTGTTTAAAGTTATTTGTAGCATAGAAAATCAAACAATATTTTTTTAAAGTTGACTTGTACCCGATTTGGGATTTCTGTTCAAATGACACGTGTCTTTATTTGAACATCTGAAATATTCAAAAACAGTTTATTTTAAATATCATTGCTGATTCAAAATAATATGCATGCGTTTTTCATTGAATTGAAAGAAACGGATGTACTGTTAGTTATAGAATAGAGTTGATATTTACAAAGCTTTTTATGAGATTGATTCTCGTCACCGACTGAACAGGTATGTCGGTGCTTAGTTTTGCAGATCTTGCGAGAAGCATTAAGGACGCATCCCAAAAGCTGGGTAGAGTATTACGAGACAGGATGATATCTTTCGTAACAAAGGAAAGAGTACTGGGCTGTTACGTGACATCTGTCATCTTTTACCGCAGCGAGTGTTGGACGGTCACCCCAAAGATGAAGAAGAGACTCGAGGCGACGGAGATGTAGTTCTGCAGAAGGATGCTGAGGTTATCATGGACCGAGCGTGTGATCAACGATGAGGTCATGGAGAGGATGCAAACAAGGAGGAAGCTTATACTTAACATTAGGCAGAGGCAGCTGAAGTTTCTGGGACACGAAATGAGAAAGGAAGTCCTGGAGAATCTAATACTCACAGGTCGAATAGAAGGAAAGAGAGACAAAGGAAAGCGATGCATAAGATACATGGCGGCCTTAAGCAAGTGGATGACAGAAAATGGTCGGGGTGGTGGTGACAGAGGGACGAAACTTATTGAGAGCTACAAGGAATAGGGGGAAGTGGAGAGCCATGATCGCCTACGTCCTGAAAGGACAAGGCACATAAAAAGAAAAAAAGCTAAGTCTTTTAGAATGTCAGCGATCATGGCTCTCCCTAACTTCATGTCCTTTCTAACTTGAAGCAACGCTTGATTCCTTATCATCCCCCGCCCTGCCATACATTCACACAAATTCATTAACTAGGTTTACTCGATGTTTCCGTCTATCCTTCCTCCACTATGAACTCTGATTTCAATTTTTCAAGCCCTTTTTTCTCATGCGCACCAGAAATTTCCACCCCCTTTGAGTTTAAGTACGAGTTTACATTTTCGTTAAAACTTCGTTGTTTTCAGTCTGTATGTATTGCTTCGAATCACTTTATCTGTAAAGAAATTGTTTCGCATTCGTTGCAATATGGAAGGATAAATATCACACAGGAGTTCATTGATACATTTCACCATCCACTCTTGTACATATGTTTGAGAAAACACCTTTAACAAACCCTAAATATATAACTCCATGAAAATCTCGTAGGGTAACAAATGAGACCGTTTTCCAAAAAGTTCATTAATGACAACGTCAAATATGGAAAATTTTAAATTCCTGAACCAGAAAGGGAGAAATAGAATGTCTTAAATTCCAAAGTTGTATATGCCAGAGAAATGCAGAAGACAAAGTAAAAAGAGATGGACAATGTGATAGAATTATGAAACCTAAGAATACAAGAGACCATTGACACTTAGAAGGATTGTCCGATGCGGAGAATCATAGCCGTACAAACATGCAACAAGCAAGCGCTTGATGGTAAGGAGGCTGATCAGGATGTACACAGCGTATTGACAAAAGCTTTCAATGATCGATATTTCCAACTTATTAATTAAATATTTAATTTTGCCAAAATGTTCTTTTGCATTCATCTGATAACAGAGTAGCATAATGAACGGCAAAGTAATCAAAACATTTTCGTGTAATGAATGACACAAAAAGTACATTACGTAGAAAAGATGAATTTGCTACGTTTAAGATTATACGCTATTAAAGAGGCCTTATTTACTTATTTATTAAGGAGAGAACTTATTTTAAAAGTTAAGGGGGTAGATTAAACACAAACATCTTAAAATAGATTTGATCCGATTATTACTATAGTTCCTTTAATGATTGCGTCAAAATAAATGGTCCAGTTTGAGTAAAACTAAAAGTTGGGATTGACAGTCATGGTCTTCAAAGGAAATGGATTCGGCTGTTAACGATGATTATAAACATTTATCAGCCCAGAGAACGGAATCAGTAAATCGATATCCAATTCTAGTTGATGTTTTTCATGTTTACTTGAAGGATCGGAGATCTGGAGAGCCATGATCGAAAAGTATGCAATGCGAAAGGTAACAGCTGCAGCTGATGGGGATGAAGAAAGAATTCATTAACTGAAAGAAAAAGAAAATAAATCTTATGAGAAGGAATTAATAAACAAATCTCAAAAAGAAAACTGCGTTTGTCAGCATCAATTCAACAAAGGCTTTCATGCATCGTCAGTTTGTTCATGCGCCACAGTTATTTGCAATGCAGTTGATCCTGTCTCAAAAACACTTGTGGTAATTATAAATTCTTTCGGCAATGAACTGATAAGAGAAGGCTTATATATATATATATATATATATATATATATATATATATATATATATATATATATATATATATATATATATATATATATATATATATTATGCGTTTAATATTTTTACATTTGGATGATTGTGACAATCATTTATGGAAAAAGAGAACTGTCGTCACTTCTCGCATTATTAAACTAGTTGAGGTACTCGTTCTGTTATGGTTAGATAAGATTAATTTTCTAGCCATTTTTCTGAAATTTTTGTCTCAATGTTTTCGACACTGTACACTCCGGGTTTTTCCTGATAATGCATTTGGAAATGTTGTCCTTGCTCTTAGTGGGGGGGAGCTTTCCGTCGCATTCGCAAAAAAACAAAACAAAACAAAAAAACAACAAAAACAAAAATCGCAACAATTAACCCGAAATAACCAAAATACGAAGATTAAAAATCCAGATAAGCGGTGCCTGATTGTCTTCAGATCCCAAATATGTTGAAAGACTTTATTTAATGGAACAATTATTTTCAACAATTTATCAATGTACTTAGGCCAATGAGATTGGACTACAAGAATATTAAATGGGTTAAATTTGAACTTCAACTTGACTCAATTTTGAACTGACTTTATTCTCATTAATCCCAAGTTAACCCACCATATATTATTTATTTTCAAGTTAACCCACCATATATTATTTATTTTCAAGTTAAACCACAATATATCAAATAACGAAATCCAAGTTAAACAATTCTGAACACAAACTATGAATCTCTCGTATTTATCTGTTTATATTTCTGAGATGAGGTATTGTAACTTTTGACACTATTTATATTGTTCAGACTCTCGTATTTAATATTAAATTTTATTTTACTTAGTGTCAGGCAATATGAGTGTGCGGCTCTTCATCTAAAACATTATTCTCTCGACTGCGATGTATGAGAGACTGCCACACAAGTCGGTGTTCATGTATATCTCTGTAATACATCCCTTATTCGCGACTGTAAGATAGCTGGTCCAGTTAATCACCGGCTCAGGTCAACTGTGCACCTGACTCTCTTGATGGTCTGGTGTGATATTGAATGCAATGTCTATTCTGTCATGATTTGAGGAGAGACTCTACACAAATTATCACATTATAAATTGAAAATTGCCAATCAAATTTAAGTTCACAAAATTATTGAACAACTTTTGGAAATAGCATCCTAGTGAAATCCTTATATATTTTCAAACTTTTGCTAAAATTCTTTCAACGTTTTGTAGCTTTGTTCATGGCGTCTTATTATGATCCTTGATATATGAATATTGAACGTGGTTTGCCTCCACTTCAATTCATTTTTCTTCATACACACACGCACTATATATATATATATATATATATATATTCATAAAAAGTATACAAAAGTATCACAACGATTATAATTTTAAGTACCTTTTGGTCGACATATCTTCAGAAAAAATACTATCGTCGACAAATAAGACGAAGTGGATGAAAGGGAAAAATATTTTCAACAACTGATATATAAATATACCAAAACAGGAACACACGCACGCACGCACACACACACACACACACACACACACACACACGCACACGCTCGCGCACACACACGCACGCGCGTGCGCACGCACACACACACACAATTATTTTCCTAGTTAGACTAGACAACAGACTTCAAGATGTCAAGGTGGAGTCTGGTCCATGCCCTATGCAAGACAGAGAAGAACTCTGGAGAATAGTCCGCCCTGCAAGCAACAGAATTCAATAAATGCTTGCCGATTTCGGAGTCATGAGCCTGAGAACACTCGGCTCCTATCAACGTACTTGTCCCGGAAAATGCTGGGCGATCCTAATCTCTCTCTCTTTCTTTCTCTCTCTCTCTCTCTCTCTCTCTCTCTCTCTCTCTCTCTCTGTATGTGTATGTATGCGAATGAGAAAATAGGGAAATCTTTTACAGACAACGCGTTTGCACCCACCCGTGTTGTAGGCATCTTTAAGTTTTGAATGAAAAGCAAACCTGTGTGTAAAGAATATACGTTGAAAATTTTGAGGAAGGGATAATAGATAACCTTATCAGACACTATGGGGGACCCTGTATTTTCTCTATTAGTTCGTATACCGCATTGTACTAATATTGCTTTTGCGATGATCCGTGATATTGTACATGAGCCCCGTCTCATGTTGACTGTGGAGATTTGTGATATCATTGCACTTTCAATGCATTTTCTTCTTAATGAATTATTTTCTGTTTTGATCAGGCTGGCGTTTATTAGGTTATTTTTTTTTTTAAATCTGTTTCTTTTTAGGGCTTATCAATCTTTTCGCAGATCATAAAATATTATATCATAAAAAAATTGTTATAATTTTTGGGAAATAATGGTTTATTGATATTAGTCCATTTAACCCATAGATAGGGGAGAGAAGAGGTGGATTCTTGCATTTGCACGGAAGTGAATATAACGAACTCGACTGAAACTGGAACTCTGATTTACAATTTCGAGCCGTTATCCATTACACCACACGCCCACAAACATTCATATCACCTGGTCTTCCCAAGCAGTTACCCTTCCAGGTACTGACCAGGCTTGACGTTGCTAAACTTCGGTGACCTTAATTTATGAGCTTAAAATTGCGGTTAGATTGATAGTTTCCCGTAAGACCACAAGATCATTAAGTTCGTTGCATTCCCCTTTGCGCAAATATCCTCCTCTTCCCGGGTCATAAAAACGCGCACTGACTCAAATGTTTCAGTCATTTGAGTTGTGAGCTTAGTTGCGTCTAACCTTTTTTATCATGCGAATGTTTTTGCTTTTAGCGATAATTGTATTGGCCTAGCTATATCTGATTTCCTGGTAGTTAGGAGTTCAAGCCCTGTGTTCGGTAGTTCTAAAAGGTTTGGTGGAAGAAAGGTGAATACGTCTGGTGAGTAGAATTATTTCCTCTATGCATAGAAAGTGGAAAGAAAAAAATCTACTCCCGGGACCCGGGGATTGAATTGAAGTTTCAGTAGAAATTCCAAGAAGGTTATTGAATCCGAAGGCAGATAGCTGAAGAAAGCTGGAGAGTACAACGGCCGAAATATTATAAGTATAACCAAGAATATTAGCAAAGCATATATGAACTTGTAATATAATATCACAGCACTTATCAATGAACAGTTGATTCAAAGCCCTGTCATCGATTAGTATTCCGGACAGAGAAAGATTTATGATAACCTCACTCGTCAAATCTGGTTAAGGAATAACAAATAACGCTTAATATAATCGCAGTCTTTAAACTATCATATTCTCTTGTCTTAGGAAATATGAATATTTTCTCTGTTCTTAGGTTTTCTCAGGAATAAAACGTTGATGGATAAACTACTTTCACCAAGTCAGAAATAAGAAGGTGAAAAAGAAAATGGATAAAAAGACTATCTATAGATTTTCTTCTACCGTTGATAGACATTTAATATGTGGACTTTTAGGCATGCAGCTCTGCAGTCACCATCTTTACATTCCTTTTCCATTTACCAGATTGGTTGTCTATTTAACTATCTTTGACAAGTATATGACAAGATGCCCATAACCAAATCTCATCTCTCTGCATTTACAAGCCGACAACCTATAATTCTCATCAGTTTGCGTTTCAGAGATTGTCCGCAGACACGTATCAGTTTACAAACAACCCAAAGGTCTCTAACAAATTGTCACTGACTGAAAAGTAGATGCGTCTTGTCACAGGTATAAATCATATTCAGGAAAGCTGACGGTTTATTCTTAGGCGTCTAAGTTATTGACCGAGCGGAAAAATCGCCCACGGTCAGAGTTCATTATTTTGAGATTAGAACACTCGGTCGTATTAGCTATAAAATCATTCGATAGATAAGAGAGACAATAGAAACTGTCGACAAGGAGATATTTCAAGATCTTACAAAGGGCAAAGCAGAAAAGGCGGTGATTTAAATTCGAAACTTTTTCAGTCTACCAGATTTGTTTTCAGTTGCCGCGGGAGAGAAAAAAAACCTTTCTCTTCCCGCGTGATCCTCGCTAGCCATCAGCGAAACGGTTACAGATTTGGAAAAGACTATTTTTTTTATTAATTCGGTTATCAAAGACATAAAAATGTTTTAAAGGCCAAACCGGAGAATTATCTTTTCAGAAAAATATTTTTAAATTTAAGAAAATACATTACACTAATATTTTAAATTATCGAATGCTAAATTATTGCATAAAATATTACATATAGTCAGTGAAAAAATAATGTTTATGCGCCATAATTTAGAAATAAATTACGAGATTCTGACTAAAAATAAAATATAACTACTGCATCAAGAGAAGGGAATAAAAAGAAAATTAATTCATTTTTGCATATATTGGTTGGAATGCATCGTTTTCACCGAAGAAAATTAGAAACACAAAGCAAATATTAAGAGTGTGTTGTTTTTTCATCAATATACCAATCTCCAAACTATTTCCTCCGTATTCCATTTGTAAAGATGAAGTTGCACTCAGACTTTTTTTCTTGGAAACTGCGACTTTGTGGGTGCTTACCTGAACACTACAATCTTAACCCCTTAAGTCAAGGGTCAATCTTTATCTACATAATTTTCACTTCCTACCTCCTATTACGTTCATAGCACGCACCACGTTCAGTAACCCTCTACCTTGTGTGGTTCTTGAGCCTTGTATTTGGTGAATTTGGTATTAAGAAATACACAGAAACAAATAACGTGACACAATGGTTAGAATTCATTCGCTACTTCTGTGCCATATCAATTTAAAAATTCAAAGAACGCCTATCGTAGCTCATTTTACAGACTTATTCGATAGTTTAGTGATATCGATTTTTGCTAAGTTTTTCCCTATTGTTGTTGCTTTAAGTTAGACTAAATTATAGTCAATAAATGCAAACTACGACAAACAGGTTTCAATACTGCGATGAGTTCATCTTTATTAAATGCAGGGTGAAAAATTGGATTGATATTTAATTAAAGTTTTACTTTACAAAGCAACAATTATACTCATATAAATTCTGAATGATAAAAGTACTGGCCATTTTCTCGATACGAATCTCCTGTTTGAATAAAGACGCTGTTTTATTGCAGTGCATTCTGGGTACATTTACAAGCGTCTCGTTTAGTTTCTCGTTCAGGAGGAGGAAATACTGAACGTTTATCATTCACTGGTGATGAAGTAGGTGAAATCTTAGCCTGGCTCCTGGTATGGAATTAAGTGCGTTTGAAACTAGCAGAAATCGGTTAGTCTCAGAGGGAAAAGATTAGTCGTGTGACAGAAGAAAAACTGCAGAAATTATGCATTCTAGAATCTATGATTGGTCATCAAGTCGCAACACTGAATTAGTGCTTCCAGACTGAGTGGCAAGTAGCAAACTGGTCGTTATTTGAAAGTCCATCACTACAACATTAAAAAATTACCCTTCTTCTCTGAAGTAACCCAAGTAGGTACAGCTTATTGTAAAACTAGCCACATAAATCACAAAAAATGAAATTCACAATTTAGTAGCGCGAGGCTTTCAAAAGAAGCCCCCCACCCCATCACCATTGTGGAAATCCTGCATCAAATATTCTAAAAGAAAATCATTTTTAACCGATGCTTCTTTCAAGGAACATTTTACTCAAATGTAGCCTTGATGAGAATCCAAAATAGTATATATCGATTGATTTTGAAATAATTATCACGTGTTACTCTTACAAATGTTCATAATGCGTTTGAATTTTTCTTAACTTCAAGAGATTTAATAGAACGAGTCATCTAATGTAATGTAGTATTTGTCTATAAATTTAGTGAGGAAGATGTTTTTAGACAATTCCAGAGATTGGAACCACCAACCCTTCTATCAATTACCCACCTTTCCCTCCTTTATGCCGTCAATAAATATAAACAAGGGTACGATATATAAATTGTCGTCATTTTATATTTTTAATTTCGCGCATGCGGGTCGTTTGCTTTTGATTTTGTCGACTGCACAATATCGTAGGTTCAGAGTCTGTCTATATTTCTGAGATGAGGTATTATGTACAGTATTTACATTAGTCGGACTATTGTCCTCATCTTTGTCGCCAAATTTGTCACAACGTTTCGGCCGTTGTACGCTCCGGCCTTCTTCAGGTGGTTGGAATTTCGAACCGAACCCTTTATTTCGATCACTGGGGTAGACTGTTCTAGTTCCACGAGCCATGTTTGATGGATGACAGTTATCAGTTATCTCCTGGTAATTTTCCCTCTGAAAGTTCTCCACTGCCTGAACCGGGTATTGAACTCACACTCTTTGGGTCTGTCACTGGATCTAACCAACGCCTTTATCCACTGTAGCATGTATCCTTGAGGACATCTGGGTATGAATTTCTGAGTATTATAAAGCTAATTTTTCAGCAACCATGTTTTACCAGTACTCATATTGCAATTTTGCTGTTATGATTCCATGTTTTTACCAGATCTCATATTGCAACTTTTTAGTTATCATTGCTGTTCTCTGGCACTCCTTATTACTGGTTCCCATATTGTATTTATTTCTATGCTTGGCCGACTCAGGAGATTTTTGTGGCCTAGCATATGTGCTGATTCCTTAAGTTTACGAATTTTCCAATGGTGTTCCCTGTCTATGATCTCAACCTGATCCCACAGGGGACGGTGATCTCCCTTCTCTCTCCATATGTGGTCAGCCACGCCTGATTTTTCTACTTCCCCTCGCATTACAACTTTCTGGTGTTCTTGAAGCCTTACCTTGAGACTGCAACATCCTTGATTATTGTGTGTGGGGTGCAGTTGAGTGAGAGACCAACAAAACTCCGTGTAACACCGAATATGAACTGAAGGCAAGGATCACGGCAGGAATTACCAACTTAAACAAGGAGACCGTCCAGAAGAGTTGCAGGAGATTCCGAAGTCGTCTGGAGGCCGTGGTTGAAGCCAATGGCGATTTTATTGAATACATTTACTATTTAGTATTTCAAGATATTTTTGTGTAATTTTGTTAAAAGTATCTGTTAAAATGTGATGTCAGTGTTATTTTCATTTTTGCGTCATTGAGACGACCCACTCTGTTTAATATATATATATATATATATATATATATATATATATATATATATATATATGTACATTTCATTAAAACGACTGACAAGGTGCTTTTATTTAGTTTTTTATATAATTTCTCGTGCGATCTAATAATGTTTTTCTTTTCAGATGATGAATTATATGAAAACTGTCCGAATGTTCTTTTTATCCGAGCGCTTTCGGCTATACATTTAGCGCTCGGATAAAAAGAACATTCGGACAGTTTTTATATAATTTATCATCTGAAAAGAAAAACATTATTAGATCGCAGGAGAAATTATATAAAAAACTAAATAAAAGCACATTGTCAGTCGTTTTTAATGAAATGTGCATGAAAGAAGGAATGCTGCCTAAATACACAAATATATATATATATATATATATATATATATATATATATATATATATATATATATGATTTAGGCGACAATTTATCCATCGCAACCTGTAAATATTTACAATTCTTTTGCATTTTTCTCTATTTTAGATAATTTTGTCGCAATATATCTGGGCAAGTTACGGTCATCAGGCTACTATTTCTCTGTAATATTTTTCATCTGCAGGTTCACCATTGCTTTAGTCCTGTGTATTGATATCCATTTCACAGGGCGTTGATCGAGATTTACAATCTTGCATTTCAAATTTGACTAGAATTTTTTCTATATATTTTGTTTGATTCATTTCTATAGAGTTATTTTTAAAAATAGATTGCATGCCTAGAAAGAAAGCTATTCAAAATTAGTAATTTTGAATTGCTCATTTAAATCTTGATTTTTTACATTGATTAATGCAGAATTACAATTTGCATCAATGATGATATCATCAACCGTAGCAAACATAATCAGAATTTTATTCGACGTGTTTTTGCGTAAATGCAAGAAACGGCTTAAAAGCGAGAAAAACAAATAAATATGTGATACATTGTTCCAGTTTCGTCCGCTTTCTTTAACCACGTATAATGTTTTTTTTTTAAATCACAATACAAGTTTGCCATTGTTTTTTTTTTACTGATAATAAGATACGCTTCTGGCTGTTAGACATACTTCGCAGTCAATCGGCACATTTAAGTATGAGGTTTTTACATCCATTTGGTGTACAGATAAATTGTGTTGAATATCGAATTGCATTAAAATTTTCAAGCATTTCACCTTAAGTAAGGCGGGTGTTCCACTAGCATGCAAGGGGTTACAGAGAGTGAAAGCAAAAGTAAAGAGGGGGGTGTTTGACGAAAGGATAAAGACAAAGATCAAGATCAAGATTAAGGCATCAGAAGATGTCGATCGACATGACATTTAATTTTTAAAAAATTATAGTTATCAGGGGAGTAAGTAACAGGAAGGAAGTTCCACTGTTGGGAAGTGCGAGAGAAGAAGCTGTTGGAGTAGAAGAGGTTATATTTAACTGTTTCAACAATGAAAGGGTGGGACCGTGATGCCAACCTAGTAGCACGCTTAAATTCATAGTTGGGGTACCTATGAAAATAGCTCGTCAGAACAGTTGTCACGAAAATACATGTAGAAAAGACAGAGGGAAGCCACATCACATCTTTGAGAAAGTGACTGGAATCGAGCTGCCAGGTCAGGACGTATCACATTGCATATCCGTCTTTGGATTTTGTCATAACTTATAGATGAACAGCGGGAGGCACCAGACCATATATGGCAACAGTATTCAATGCAAGGACGAATGGTAGATTTGTAGATTTGAAGGATGGACTCAGACGAGAAAAATCTTTCTAGTGTGACACAGAGAACCAACTTTCCTTGCGGTAGATGAAGCTATTGATTCAATGTAGTTGTTCCACCCCAGGCCAGGGAAAAACTTGAGACCAAGAAGGCGCAGAGAGTCTCTCTTGTGAAGGTGCGCATCAGCCATGCTGATAGTAGGCAGTGAGGTTTCTCTATGGTGGGTGAATGAGAGCAGTTTCGTTTTGGAGGCATTAAAGTTTACAAACCATTTTCTACCCCAGTCAACCACAGATCGGAGGCCATTTTCGATACCAATAGCCAGATTTAAAAGTGCTGTGGGGGAGAAAGTTTCATTATAATTTGTTCGGGCTTTTTGCGAGTAAACTTTTGATACAAACCGAGCTGTACTAGTGATTTAGTCCACGTAGCTAACTTAAAAGGCCGAAAGCATGGAGCACACAATATTGTATTGTTCGTCACCATTGAAACATAATTTCTGGGCAAGTAACGTAGAATTTGTCCATAAATTTGGGGATGTTTTGGGCTGTCATTCCAGAGATTGGAAACAAAAAATGTTGATAAACCAAAAAGAAGCATCCGAATTTCCCCTGGATTTGAATAAAGTTCATATACACAATTAAGAAGCTCTTTCAACAAATACGAAACAAAGTAAAGTTTATTTGCACTATTCAAATATAAATGGAGTAATATATTTCTGAGATTGTAACTATTTAGGTCGTTCGGACTGTTGTCCTCATCTTTATTGCCAGATTCACGATAGAGAACATCGCTGGAAAATAAGGAAACTTAAGGAATCAGCGTATATGCTAGGCAACAAAAATCTCCTAAGCCGGCCAAGCATAGACATGAATACAATATGGGATCCAGTGATACAGAGAGCTAGAGAAAAACAACAATAATTGAAATTGTAAAAAATGGTTACTGAGAATGGATTATAACTCCCAAATATTCACTCGCTCAAAGCCCTGTAAGTAAAAGCGACTTGATCCAAAGAGTTGTTAAGTTCAATACCTGTCTACAGCAGAAAGGAACAGTTGAGTTCCTAAAGGGAATTAACTAAAACTGAGATACCCCACAAAAAGCATAGAATTAGAACAATATACCCCCAAGGAATAAAAGGGTATGGTTCGAAATTTCAACGTATATCACCTGAAGAAGATCGGCGCGTACGACGACTGAAACGTCGTGAATATGGCAATAAAGATGAGGAAAATAGTCTGAACGATGTAAATACTGTAATATTTTCTCATTTCAGGAATTCAGACAAAAAAGTAAGGTTTGTAATACTCACGCGTGCGTGGACACACACAGCCATATATATATATATATATATATATATATATATATATATATATATGAATAAATATAGTCTTAAAGTGTGCTATATTTATGGGATAAAGTGCTCAATATCAGAGATAGAGCGTGTGTAAATATAAAAGTGTACATAGAAGTCAACACTTAGAGGCGACAGTCTGTTTCATGCTAGATGCAATCGTTAGGTGGCCTGACGATTGCATCTAGCATGAAACAGACTGTCGCCTCTAAGTGTTGACTTCTATGTTCATTTATATATATATATATATATATATAAATTGTGTATATATATATATATATATATATAAATTGTGTGTGTATATATATATATATATATATATATATATATATATATATATATATATATATACACAATTTTATATATATATGTTTATTTGGGTAGCAATACCTCTTTTATACAAGTTTCATTAAAGTCAACAGATAAGATGCTGCAACTAAACATTTTACTGAATTTTCTTGTGTTCGTATAAGTGTTTTCTTTTCTGATCATAAAGTGCGTAAGACTGTACAGATGTATTATATATATCTTAACATGTCGATTGTAGAATTGTATTTCTGATCAAACCAAATTAATGAATAATTAGATTGGACATAACACTACATGCCTATCAAAAAGACACACATTCCATATGACTCAATTAGAACCCATTTAAACACACAGGAGAACCTACCATACTCTGTCCGTACTCGTAGAAAATAGGACTATAATAGCCTCATACACATGTAAAGGCTAAAAATAATGGAAGCATTAATAAAAAAAAAAGAAAAGCTAATACTCGATTTCGACTATGAACACGACCACAATGTGCTGACTGTGTTTGGAAATTTAAAAAAAACAACAACTTTACAACACTATAGATACACACACACACACACACACACACACACACACACACACACACACACACACACACACACATATATATATATATATATATATATATATATATATATATATACATACATACATATATGTATCTGTGTGAATATGTGTGTGATGTTTATAGGGACCAATTGTGTAATTTCGTTTATCAACACACACCGTTACATCTATAAGTAAGTACCGTAATAAAGAAAACATTTAAAACAAATTTTATTTACATTTAGATTCAGATAAAAGTCATCCTCTTTCTTAATTCGACATACAAGGTTTCGATCGGCCTTTTTCAGGTGTGTCAACCCGAGTAAAAGGCAACTTGCAATATTTACGGATGTCGTGAACGCATTCTCTGTGCATGTTATTAATACATCCCCGGAGGCCCCTTAGTTTTTTTTCTTTGATTGTTAAGTCGAAGTCTTACTGAATTCACATGGTATGGGAATTTGTTAGTATAGTAATTGTGAGTTCAATTCCTAGCTTGAGTAGTAGACAAACAGGTGAACTCAGTGGAAAGAGGACGACTAGTCACTGAGCAGTACAAAATAAAACGAGATATACTGAGATATGGAAAGGGCAAAGACTACAACCTATTCATGTAGATTAAATAAGCGTTCATGAAGGTAACCCGGATCGACAGAAACCTGAAGAATGCCAGAGAGGACAACAACCGAAATGTTGCCATAACAAAAATGACAAACATGTAAATAATTGTTCATCCCAGAAACGGAAACGGAATGAAAGAGTTTTTGAAAACAGTTTTCATTGCCAATTGTGTTAATATAACGCTTTTCAATTAGAAATTACAGAGTGAAAATATAATATGTATGAGGGAGTATTGAAATGTTCACAGCCCGATTAATTTCCCCAAATCAATGACCAAATATTAGAAGACTGTGTTTTTGGAAAGTGGTTCTATAGGCAACTTTTCAGCACTTCATCATATATTTATATATATATATATATATATATATATATATATATATATATATATATATATATATATATATATATATATATATATATATATATAAAGGGAAGAGGTTATAGTCGTTCTAACTAGAGAAAAGTGTGTGTACTAAAAAGAAGAGAGAAACCGCAAACGTTTTTGGTTGTAATGTAAAGCATAATATTTTTTTTTAAAAGCCACATTACAACCAAAAATGTTTGCGGTTTCTATTCTTTTTAATATATATATATATATATATATATATCACATTTATTTTGATTACGTTTTGTTGGCATTTTTTAAAGAACAAAGGTTTTAATCTTTAATATTTGATAATCATAGAATTATTTTTTGTTTTTAATTTTCTCTGGTTAAAATAAAAGTTACATATTTTCTTTCGACATTATTTGTCGGCGTTCGAGGATTCCGAATGCTGATTTTCAAGGTAAGCAGGTCTCAAGTAGAATTCGTAAATACGATCCCTCGTTAATGATGCAGGTAGGCTCCCTGTACCGCTGCAGTAAGTACCTGACTCCTTAGGTAAAAAATAGGATACTGTTGTCATATTTAGGAGTGAGATGCCAAGTCCTCACTTTCCAGTCTTGATCGAGTTCAAAAGCATCACTGAGTCCTTGTGGGTGGCCAATTATTTTCTAACCTACCAACGTCTCCCTCGCAGACGGAATGTGGCGAGCCTTCTCCGTTCTATCGCTACTTCCATACTGTAGTACATTCCTCGGTTCCGCCAGTTCTAACCTTCACGGCTACTTATACTCCAGCAAACCATCCCCAATGCCCCTGCATTCTATCGTTGATCAGTAAGTTCCATTCGAACATCATCTTCTCGCGAAATCTTCCATCGAAATACTGCTCAGTGGATTCCCAAGATTCCCAGATCACTACAATCTTAACCTGTTCAAGTCTAGGGTTAACCGTTATCTTCCCCTCTTATCCGCGTATAAACTGCCTCTTAACGTAACCATCTACCTCGAGTGACTTTCAAGGTGAAATTTACGGTAAAAACAAACAATACATTGTTTTTTCTAATATAATGTTTGTGCTAAACATCTAAATATTTAGAAGTGCTTGGTAGGTGAAACTTGATCTGTGAAAGTTACGTATTCGCCAACGTGGTCCTTAAGAATGGGTCAGGACTTTAAACGTTGTTTGTCAGGCGTGGCACAATCTTGAGTATATGACTCCCCTGAAGTGACACAAAATGAGATTTTAAACTCTGTTACACGGATCCAAAGAAGCCAGGTGCATAAGTGGGTTGCGTTGAAATAAAACCTTCTAGATACCAGGGGCAGATCCGCGCCTCACAAAATATCAATATCTGTGCCGACATGAAAACAGATGGTCGACGCAGCTGCGCTTGGGATGCGCACAAATGGGTCGGTCGATGACTGACGGATATAAAAGGCTCTAGTCAAGAGGGAAGAAGAAAGTTTTACATCTTCGCTGAAATGTAGAATTGACGAATTTTTCTCCAAAAAGCACCAAATCCTTACACCTTATTCGCCGGTAGTAATTGACAAAACCAGGATTTGAGAAAACAATAATGTTACTGTAATTAAGTGGATGTGCCGTATTAATGATAGCACGAGTCTTGATTCTTTATGGCTTAATATTTCCTACAATATTTCGTCATTTAGTCTCTCTTAGCCTGTGGTCCGATTTTCCCGTCCCTGTGCGACACGTCGGCCCTACATTCTCTCGTGATTCATAGAAAAACTGCTGCTCCTCTTCGTGGCTGTTGTTTAAATACTCACACTTATCACAAATCTTTTCTATGTTTGAAAAGCGAATGTAGGTGCGAGGTTACGTGCTTCTTCATTCGTCAGCCGAGACCGGCTTTGGTCCAGTGTGAATTGTATGCTATTTCAGTGATATTTAGTCTTGCGTTTTTCATTCGCCTTTATAAACATAACGTTAATTCCTTCTTTGTTAATCTTGTGCCCAAAATAAATAAAAAATATTATCGCTTTCCTACCAAGTTAAGAGAAAAGAAAATCGTCGTCATACGGTAGATAAACTTTTCTCAGAAATTGTTTTCGTATGCTAAAGTAGCTAAGACTGAATGGTTCCGGGACGTTTCAACCTTAAACGCAAACAGTGATTGTCATGAGTTGTTTCTGCCATTGTAAGTGATTGTTGTTTAGCAATCTTATAACGAGGAAAATCAGCTTTTCTACAAACTTAAAAGATCTGCTTAGCCGTGTTTTGCTGCTGGTGTAGAATGTTTTTATGTTCGTATTTCGTAAGATCGTTGTTAAAACAAGACTCATATTTCATAAAGTGGATTATATCCTACCAGTAGAAAAGGATTTGGGAAGGAAATATACAGAAACAACACAAACATGCCTGCAATGATCTATAGGCACAAGCGTAGACAAGCATAAATATACACAAAGACATGCACATGCGCACACCATTGTGTTTGTGGATTTGTGTTTTTATCGTTCAATGACATTAGAAGACTTTACTTTTAATTACATTCGCTATTCATTTTACTGTGAAAATTGTTAAATCTTCGAAAATAGAAATAATACGATTTATCATAGTGTGCCTTTTTATTTTAAGTTAGGTAAAATTGCGTTGAAGCTACTGGAATGTAGTTCTACAGAAGGACAAAATTTTAAAGACAAAGGAAACACAGACACTTATATTTAACATTAGAGATAGTTGAAATTCTCAGTGTACATAATGAGGAAAGAAGACTTGGAAAGTCTGAGACTCACGGACAGATTGAAAGCAAGGGGGACAGCGGAAAACTCATAACCTACCAAACGAGCTTGAGTAAATGGATGACAGAACAGGGGTTAGGAAAGATACGAGAAAGAAAAAAATTGAAGGGTTACAAAGGCCAGTAAATTGGGGAGAGCCATGATCGACCAAAACAGCACATAGTAGAAAAATGTGGTTGAAGTAGAAAGAAAATATACAGTTTATGAAGAAGCTAATTTGAATAATTAAACATGTCAAAAGTGATTTACTAAGTTTTGTGGTAAAGAATTTTTGCTGAGTGGTGTTCCACGGTCGGGTAGACCAGGCGATATATATATATATATATATATATATATATATATATTGTCATCCACAGACAGACTGTTTCGCTGTATCACAGCTCATCAGTGTGGCTAGACGTCCAGTTGCCTCTGGCTAAAATCAAAAACCGGCTGAATTCGCGTCAGTCGGAAATTCCACCCTGAAGCCGTTGGCGCACGACAGAGAAGAAGATGAATTTAAGCGTATTTATTTTTAGATAAACACACAGTGACTGAGAGAACTCGATTTGATTTACCGAAGAGTCTTGCATTATTAGCCGTAGTAGTCACTGTTTACAAACCCACACATCCTCCCCAGAGAGCTCAACCAAAATAAATTTTTCAGGAGCATATATATTGTGCATATATATATATATATATATATATATATATATATATATATATATATATGCACATTTGATTAAAAACGACTGACAAGGTGCTTTTATTTAGTTTTTTATATAATTTCTCTTGCGATCGCAAAACGACTTGTCAGTCGTTTTTAATGGAATGTGCATGAAAGAAGGATTGCTGCCTAAATACACAAATATATATATATATATATATATATATATATATATATATATATATATATATATATATGATATAATTTAATAACATTGAGATTAATAAACGTCATACAATAAACTTAAATTATGCAAATCATTTGACCCAACAAGGTTACGGATGTCACTTTGATGTTACATTTGGGAAACAAACTTTAACGGGCGATGAAAAAGGAATATTTTAAAATAACGTAACGCCAAGCGAAAGCATTTAGTAAAGATTCCTATACCATAGATGACAGAATTGAAGGGAAGACTTTTACGAAGAAGCAAAAGATTGATTTGAATAAGTTCGGCTCCCAGTTAGTCTAACTGAAGTCATTTATCGACAAAACGCGCCCGCAATTAGTTCATCGAAAAGGTGTAATATTCTATGAAAATAAGACTAAATCATGTTTCTTTGTTGATCAAGAAAAACTTATAATCACCAAATCTTTCATGCTTGCATTATTTATTCCAGTCTTTACAGAATTCTGTTAATGAAGAAAAAAATCAATTTCCCAGAAAGATGCTAGAAAATATTGAAGCAAAATGGTAAAGGGGTATGGATAAAGACAAAAGGAGAACTTATTTTACCCGACGCATTTCGTCCTCTGAAGGACTTTATCATGGCAAATGCGAGGATTTTATTTTGCAACAATTATTTATATACCAGAACAAAAATATTCGTTTCTCAACATATTTAGGTATAGGAACGCTCGGGTGAGCTGATTTTTTATATGCAAATTAGTATTTAAATTATTTTAGTTTGAGATTAATGTATGTGTTATATACTTCGAACAACATGAGCTTATGAACTTAACAGTTTTTTTTATTTTTTAATATTTTTCTGGTCATGTAACATGGCCTGGAATAGAAGTAATTCTTTCAGGAAAGAAAATATTGGAAAAAGAACCAGGGCGCAGTTTTATATTTTGATAAGTTCTGATAGCGGCACTTACGAGAATTTTCTTTCTAAGTAAGTTACTTTCTCTTTTAATAAACATCGCATTCATTAAATCAAAGATTTGGCTGAATTTATTTCTATGTATAACTAATGCCTTTGATAAATTATTGTGTACAAGGTCCCTTTTGTGTTCATAGATATGTTTTTTTTTTACAAGTTTCCCCAATGTATTATGAGGAACAGTTCTGGGAATTTATTTTATATCTACCTGCTTCAGAACTATTATTGTTGTGGGTATTTTTGATTCTGATCATATCCATAATTGTTTTGAATGTGGTTGTAATGATTTTGATGTTTAGATTGTTTTGGATGTTATGATTCAGTTTGTTTTGTTTTAAGGCATATCAACCTCAATGGGTTATTTAATGTCGATATTTTATTAAATGTGTTGTAACATCGCTGTACCAACTAATGATAATAATTGATTGAATCTCTCATACGTAACATTACTGTTTATTTTAGGACTGTCAAACACCGTCGCGCAGTGGGCGGGTGACTTTAGGGTTTTTTTTCCGAGCGTCAGTCCTACATTTTCGTTTGGAGGGAAGCGAATCTTTTCCCCTCTCAGGTGGGTGTTTATATCTGCCTTTCATTTTTTTTTAACGTGTGCACAACCTAGCCACAGCGATGTCTCTCATGGATCTGCATAACAAGTCGTACCCTGCAATTTACTTTTGTTCCAGTGTAACATTGAGCGCAATTCATGTATCGTCTGGAATTAGTCTACTGTATATACATACATGTATATAAAATGAAGTACATTCCTTTAACAAAACTAATGTAATGAGTCAAACAATATGAAACTTTGGAGTCAGTTTAATATGACGGAAAGCAGTATATGGTACGTTAAAGTAGAACTGTAAAAATGAACAAGAAAATGAAAACTATTGGGTTTTATTGCTTCCAATACAAAATTATTTTTTAATTTGTGATTATTTGTTAATACTCTTGAAGTATCAGAGAAGGAATTGCGTCTCATCCTAACGTTTCTGAAGACACTGCAATTTCTGAATATTAAATACTTTCATAATTTTTTCACTTCCAAGTAGGTTTTATTAAAACACCCAAATAACATTTTAATGCGCTAAAGAATTGAAAAAAATACACAAACCAAAGATTTGTGCTATAATTTCAAATTAGTTTAGGATTACATTCGTTTTATCAAATGAAGCTAATTAGATTTTTATGGTTGACTGCTACTGTATTTTTCTATGAAATTTGAAATATAAGAAAACGAAAAATTTGATTCGTGACTTTTTTTTTTTTTTTACAAAATCCCGAATAAAAGAATGAAATTTTCAGTACGTATTTTCATTTTCTTTTAGTTTGTCATCATTGGTTACAACTTGAAATTTACAAGGCTTGATTAGAGGGATGTTCACGTAGAATAGCGGTTATCAGCATAGAAAGTGGGAGGGGCCAATTGAGTTCAAATACCAGCCGTAACCGTTGCATTTACATCCAATCCCCTCTTCCCCCTCTACACTGCAAGAGAGCATTAATAGCAGGGTAGACTGTGATCTCCCGCTTTGATTGGCAAACAGTCAGGGCAGTTATGAATTCAAAACCGTTTGGGCGTTAGGCCAGCAACTGCAACCAGTTTAAACCTATTTGCTACGAAAACAACAACATCAACGCTTAGTGTGGCGAGACTGTGTCACGGAGTTCCACAGTGGTGGACATAATGATGGGATGAATATGGGATGAATAATAGCGTCCTTTCAGTGTTCTAGGTGAGGTGTTTATGTTTACTTTGAAAATCAGCATCATAATCTTGGTTTTAATATCCGGATCCGAACGTCTATGAATGGTGCCAGTAGAAAATACGAGCTCAGTTCCCAACAATGTTTGTTATCCGTTATCTCATCTGTTAACAAAAAATACCGAAAATAAGTTAATACTATTCACACATCGCAAATATTAATTCACCAATAAATTATAATTTTAAATTAAAGTTTGTTTGTTTTTATTAAATTTTTGGTACTCTTGAAATTATAAATTTAAATCAAATTTTATTTTGCTTGTCTCGCAAAAATTCTAATCCTCAGAATTGAAAAATTACCAAAAATCAGGGAATTATTCACATTTCGTAAGTGCAGATGATACTTACAAGGAAATTTTTACAATTTAAATAAAAAAGGAAAAATCTGTTTTTAGCTTGTTTATCGGAGTGAGCGTGAATGTAGATCCCCACACTTAGAAATAGTGGACTCGAGTCTCCCACTTTTGGGCAGACCGCAAAGGCCAACCCAACCGGAGAGCAATAGAAGAGCCTTTGTTGTGAATTTTAGTAAATATAAATTCTTTTTTTTTTATTTTGGGGTTAATTAACAGAAAAGATCAATTTTTTATATCCTATCCACTGAAAAATATGAAAAATAGTTCTATAACAAAATCCTACCCAAGTTAACTCTTGTGGCTATGATTAAATCAAAGCCTGTTTTTACTTCTAGCTAAACAGTAGATAAAAATATGAATTTAGTCAGATATGTGAAGTCTTACGATTTTACACAGGATTGTGAACCTGTGTCGTTTGAGAAAGAAATCAAGGAATTATTTCATTTGTAGGTGTGTTTCTAACAAAGGTCTCTTTTGTTTGTCAACGAAAACAGTCACTTGAGGAAAGCGAAGTTACGAAGTTAGAGAAACGAGAAAACTCTTGCATACAAAAATATCTGAATTGGAAGAAAGATAAATAAAATTAACTGCGATTCTTCCGGGATTTACAGGTAACAAGAAAAAGGCAAAAATGGAATAAATTGCAATGAATCGTTATTTAAGTGATGTACTTCTTAAAATTGATCAGGAAAACATTCCTGCGAAATAAAATGTCACGGTCCTTACTTCAGTGCCTCCTTCCCCGTTAGGTAACAATCTTTATAGGATTTAAAAGAAATTTTACAGCGAACTGCTTTCTCGGACTTTAAAGGAAATTGTCAGAAATTTCTAAAATTCTTGATAAGAGTAGAAAACATCTCGAATTTAATGACTCACTATTTTCCTCAGTGAGGAAAATAAGTTAAAAAAGATAAAAGTAAAAAAAAATACTGATGAGCTATTTAGGGAAAAACAATTAGACGTAAAGGATACATTAAGACGAAAGTCGTTTCCGGATTTTGTTTTCGAAAATCAAACTGTTATAATTGTAACCAATCAAAATCCAGCTAAATAAACGGAAGTTGTTATTGGTGTCATTTCCAACTAATAACACCTGATCATCAACGGTCAGCATTGAAGCTGTAATCAAAATGGCGGTGACAAAGGTTTATTTTAAGATGAGCTTATTAATGGAACAGACATTTAAACGTAAATGATTTGTTAACAAATATTTTCTGTTACTATAAAATAACAGAATATGATAGAAAAATGAGGATAAAAATCGATAGAAAACAAAACAGGACAAACTGCTGAAAAGGAAAAAGATAAAAATGAGATAATAAAAATGTTATTTCCAGTTTGCTTGTACAAAAGACGACATTAGGACTATTGAGATTTTATTATAAGTCTTGGTTATTAAGACTGAAAGAATTTTTTTACTTTCAGTTTGAGAATTTCTATACTAGAAAAATCGATGAGAATCGAAACAGAACGAATGCTGAAGGAATTATTGGAAACAATTTAAATTGGTAATGGAGTCAGCGGGAGAAAGCTTCTGAAAGAAAAAGAAACAGAATGAGAAGGTAATCGAAAGACGTGGAAAAATGAACGCAAAATGAAATAAGAAAAAAGAATAATAAGAGAAAAATGTAGAATTGGAAAGAGAAAGACCTAAAAAAATGACTGAAAAATCATTACAATAAAAAAAATATTGAAAAGTAGAGAAATAAAAAATCAGTCGCAAAAAGACTCAGTAAATAAAACCAAAATTATTTTAAAAGAAAAAAAAGAAAGAAGGGTAAATGGCTGTGTAAGTCAATGAGAAAAAGTAAGAAAGAAGTTTTAAAATATTCATTCGATCAGCTCTAATTTACATGGAAATGATTTTTAAAATTAAGCAATGAAAACTATTGAGAAGAAACCGCGAAAAAACATTCAACCTTTTCCATTAATGACTGATTAAATGTGTGTACGTGTATGTAGACAAGAGCCAATATACGTACATAGATATGTCTGTGATTAATAGATATATGCACTTAATGGTAATTTATATTTGTGAGCATTTATACCGATAAGCATGAAATCATCATGATGAGTGCTATATTCAGCCTTACGGCCATATTACGTTCGATCACAGTTAAGTAAAGCGGAGTCTGGCCAGTACTTATATGGTTGATCACTTGGGAATACCAGATGTTGTAAGCTTGGATGTGCGGGTGGTGATATGCATAACGGCTCGGAAATGGAAATCAGATATCCGAGTTCCAATTCCAGTCGGGTTCGTTATATTCATTTTCGCGCAAATATCATTGGGAAAAGGTATGACTCCATATCTTCTCCCCCAGCTATGAGTTAATTAGAACATCAGTAAATCATTATCTCGAAAGATCTTACAATTTAAAAGTATTTTATGGCGAAGTGTTTATTAGCCGTAAAAACAAATAAAAAATTCTCATCTTCAGCAACCTCATAAATAATTCTCCAAGCCGCCCTGTCCTTTGCTAACCCTCGAAAATGTTGTAGGTCTTCAAATTTCTTCAGTTTTTACGGGGAATGATATCATTTTATTGATTGTTCTTTTAATGTCGTCGTTTCAATGTGTATACGATGATTATTCATTCAATATATGGATGTTATTCTATCTGTTATTGATGGCAAAACCATTTTGATAATATCTCTCTACATTTCTGAGATGAGATATTGTAATTATTTACATTGTTCAGACATTTTCATAATATTTACTATTTCCAAATACATTAAATTGTAGTGTTTCACTTCGATATTAATATCCAGTCATTCATTGATTTTAGTTTCTGGAGAAACATCAATGTTGTATCTCCGTCCCGAAACAATAATTCTTTTTGTTTCACGAGCTCTCTAGCATGTCACGATGGTGAAGTTTTTTTTTCATATGCGACTGAAGATATTTACAAAGTTTTAAATAATTTTCCAACTCAGAACGGTTGACAACTGGAAAAGTCATTACCGTCTGTGGAATATGTTTATATGTTGAAGATTACGTAAATATTTCTTTTGATTAGTTTAATTTTTTTGTTTTCTTATAAGCATTTTTACTGATGATTCAAAGTTAGATATTTCCCCGATATTATTACTCCATGTACCTTCAGCCATTTTAATCATCTTCAGAGAGTAAAGGTATTTTCAATATTAAGTGTTTTCGCCAGGGCTTTATTGATATTTTTACCGATATATTTTGAATTAGAATCGCACATGTTTTGACGCCATTTTTGTATTTGAATTTTATCCCCAAAAGTTTGAATAGGTTTATGAGAGTGCTACATCTGTGTTTTTTTTTCATCCAATATTAGTAACCAATACGACAGTAAAAAGAAAACGTACGTTAATCATCATCTAAGAAAACTGTGATAAAAACAAAAACAATACCATACAGCAAACTCCAAAAATTGATTATAGATAATAGAAATGATAATTATATAAAATACAACTTGCAATGAAATATCACTCAATATATAACCCGATTTTCAATATTTTTCAAAACGACAAATGGTTAAACCAGAAAACAAACTAAATTATGACATTCAATTAAAAATAACAGATGTTAGTAGGACCCGACCAGCCCACAAAAAATAAGAGTGGCCGCTGTATTCTGCCTTTAGACAGAATCAAAAAGCTCACTAATGGAGAGGAAATGATAAAAATAAATGACTGAGTGGTAAAATCAAAGACTGGCCCAATCGAGATACTAAAAGGGGACAAAAGCAAACTGGGGAGGTTGGGAATCTCGACATGAATCATAACAAAAGAGAATGTCAGGACCAATCTGGGAACAACACTTACATTAAATAGGTAAACAACTCTCTCTACCAAGGACGGGTTCACAGGGGCTTAAAAATGGAACTCTAGAACAGCTCCTTTCACACGAACCAAGCTCGCTACTTTCACCCACCTTTCGCTGAAGTTTCTCGACACCAAACTCTTGTTGCCAATTCTGATCGTCACCTTCATCTGATGCTGAAGGGCACGACCAGAGATTGCATCCATTCGCAACGTCCAGATCACCATTCTTGCCAAGTATTCCCAGAATACGGAGGCGACACATTATCGCACGCGTATGCAAGATCAATGATCAAGAGCGACACGAAAATCAACTCGACAACATAATCTCAGAAAGGAAGACAATAGTTGAAGGCGTGCGAAACCGTTTCTTCTAACCCAAGGTCACACCGATGACAGTTGGGCAAATCAGCCCAGCCTCATCTGAAAATCCTGTCACTGAAAGATAACTCGTTCTGAATCAATCGACAGGGAAGCGAAAACTCAGGGTTACTGAAGTAATTCGCCGCTGGCGCCCAAGACCAGAAAGAGCTCAAATCGGTCGCCGACAAGTCGTAGAGGATCCTTCACGACCACCTCCACTAATTACCGATACAGTGAAAGGTCAGTGGATAGAGGAATGACCTTCAAGGCCGATCGACATTCTCTGAGGGATCTCGATCCGGGGCTTACGACGGCATTCATCCCCAGGCAAAACAGGAGTGATGGTAAGATCGAGGCTTCTGTCAACACACGGCGTAGGAAAGCCAACCTCGAGACGTGTCGATGACTCACCAAGTGTGATATTCCCATAACCCATGACACGGACGCTGGTCACAGACGACCACCCCACAAGTGGGAAGAGAGAAAGTGATCGATCGCCTTTTTACGGTCCTTGTAGAGAGGGAATACAGACAACTGGTAAAGGATGATAGGAAAGACGTAGGTAGCGCACGTCTCAGCCCTACCCTTCACAGACAACTGCCATCGAAGCCAAGTACGAACCGCCGCTCCGAATTTTGATTGTAATTCCGACCAGTTCTTCTTCAGCTGGTGTCTGAGCCCAGACCACACACCAAGAATTCAGACGGGTCTGTCTATCCAAGTAAAGCGCCCCGAAAGAGCAACCTCAACTCAATGTCGCTGCGGCACGAAACGAAAATGGATACTACATCAGCGTAAACCAAAGCATAAAGTAGGGGTGACAGTGGACAACCCTCTTGCATCGACCGTGACAGCGCTTTCCGTTCACTTGCACCACTGCTCTGAATGAGCTGATCCACTTGTAGAAGTCGGTTTTGAATCCGGCGGCCTGAAGGACAGCAGACAGGTACGTACTGATGGTCGACCCTATCGAACGCCTTGTACTGATCCATATTGATCAGAGCAGCTTGACCGTCGTCTATCTAGGATCGTGCAGATTAGATGTAGGTTGAATTGTTCGCCCCTTCACAGCACAAGTCTGTTCGGGTCCCAACAGGATCTTGGCAACTAATTACAAACGCTCCGTCAGGATTTTGGTCAAAATATTTAACTCTGTGTTTAGCAGAGTTATGGGTCTATAATTATCTAAATCCCACCTAACATCCTTGCCTTTTTCAACATCGTGATCGCACACCAGGTATCTATCGACGAGATCAAACTTTCCGATCGATAGGGGCAAAGTCCACCTTTGAACCCAGGGTACGTTTAATCAGCAAGGAAACACCTCTGACCAGCTGCTCCCTATATGCTGAATAGACAACAAAGTCACTAGACAGGACACGAGCATCAACTTTGCAAATAAAGTGTCTCTTGGATCGCGGTCACATCTACGCCGAATGACTGTGGGTTACCTTACTTCGATCTCTCAAGCCCCTCATATTCAAATTGGCTAGCTTGATAAACCTTTTTAAAGTTTTATCCCTTTAAACGTAGATTGGATGGAAATGTCGAACTGAACCCTTTATTTCGAACACTGGCAATTTTTGTTGTCATTATCGCTTTTCTCTGACACTCCTTATTACTGGTTCCCATATTGTATTCATTTCTATGTTTGGTCGGCTCAGGAGATGTGCTGATTCCTTAAGTTTACGAATTTTCCAATGGTGTTCTTTGTCTATGAGCTCAACCTGATCCCACGGAGGGCGGTGATCTACCTTTTCTCTCCATATGTGGTCAGCCATGCCTGATTTTTCCACTTCCCCTCGTGTTACAGCTTTCTGGTGTTCTTAAAGCCTTATCTTAATGAGGCGGCCTGTCTCCCCTTAATATTATATTTCTTTCCGCAGCTGTACGGAATAGCGTACACACAGTCTTTAGTCATGTTCTCCTCTATGGGGGGGGGGTCTTACTCAGGAGAGATATCTGCGAAGTGTCGTCCAGCTTTTGAAGGTTGTCCTGATGTTATATGATCCTTTGTATTTTCTCTGATAACCCCTTCACATAAGGCAGGCAGACTGTTTTCTGAGTGTTGTTGTCGGCCGAAACGCTGAAATAAATATGGCAACAAAGATGAGGACAATAATCCGAATAATTTAAATAGTGTACATAATACCTCATCTCAGAAATTTTGACAGATACTGAAGTATATTTTTATGGTGATTGTTTACGCAAATTAAACAATTTTAAACAACAATATTTCCGATACTTCTGTAAATCTAGAAAAAGAAATCAGTTTTTCAGCTTTCGAATAGAACAAAGAACCGTAAAACTAAGTTTTATTCATGTTTCATTTCTTTATTTTTACTCAGCGTAAAATTGGAGTTACCTACGGTAAGTAGAATCTGACAGCATAGTGCCACAAATTAATTTTTATTATAAGATAAAAGGTACGCTTATCTTTTGAAAGTGAAAAATGTGGAAAGATACGGGGGATGGGGTTTGGAAACTTTTGAATTGGTGACTGACAGGTAAAAAAGAGATTCTAGAATCGAATTATGAACAGCAAATGTGATAAAAATGAGACAATCTGGAATCCAGTGCTGGGCGACATTGGAAAAGATATCTGCATTTTCAGTCTTGTGTCCTCCTGATGACTAATAGTGATCACTTACAGAGACACTTTTATGAAGTCGGGTTTTCTCTACATCACTATCACACCCATTCTTCAAACGGAGGACAGGGAAATGCCTGCTTTAACCCACACATTAACATCACTGACTTTTTGAGTTTCAAAAAGATTTCTTCCAGTACCATTTTTACGTAGAAGCCTGGGAATTTTACAGCTGGAGGTTTTCACCGGAGGCGGCTATGTCATGGTATAAATTACTACTAACTTACAATTATGAAGGTTTCATTAAGGAAATTATTCGTGATATCCAATCATTAGTAGTTCTACATTAATCTAATCTACATTAATTTTTCTTATTAATCAGGAAGAAAATATACATGAAAATCAATCAGAAAATGGTACAACCTTTTATTAAAAAAACTTATGAAAGAAGCATAATAATAGTTTACGTAAAAGTAACTCGGAAGCAATTTAATATTTAAAGGATTTATTATAAAAGGTTTTATCCTATTTAAAAACCTTTCACACATTCGTCTTTATTTCATTGAATATAAAGAAAATACCATGTTAAAATCTTTAAGACAGCTTAAATATATTTGACTATGCAATTGCATACTCTTTTTTTCAAATAATTTCTTAAAGTATTTAATTTCATAGAATTAAATATTATGAAGTAGAAAAACGCCCAATGAAGTGTCGTATTCTTTGAATTTCCAAATTTCTACGATTTATCAATTTAAAAGAAAAATCCCCCATAATATGGTTAATAACTTGTACCGAGATGGCACCCCAAATGTTTGGAATGCCATCCCCTCCAATAAATATCCACATTTTGAACAATTACATTTGGATCAATAAAATTATTTTCTTTAAGATCAATTTACAATTTAAAATGTTTTTTCTTTTTCAATATGAAAAGATTTTAATTACATCATGAACTGTGATAAAATATGTCCCCACGGACTTAGATTCTTTCAAAATAGTCTGTTGTAAATTCCCCTAGTATAAGAAAATTAAAAACACCATTGAGAAATTATATACAAATACCAATTAAATCATTGCATGTAGGCTCAGTGGCTATAGTAGTAGTGTCCCATGTAAATAACCCTTTTCCCTAGTTTACCATTTTCGTAAAAACAGTTGAAATTGTTACATTTTCGTGATACTTTTTCAAAGGATCATCTGTCCTAGCATCTTTATACACTTTCAAGCTGACAATTTTCCAAACTTTCAACATTTGCTCAATGAAAGCAACGGTTTTTCCTTTATCATCAATACTTAATAATGGGGAAGTTTTAATTGCAACTACAGTCGTAAAATATTTTTAAACAGTCGGAAATATTTATCCTTGGTTATGTTTGGTATTAAATGTCACTTCTGTTAGTATTGAGAGCTGGATTTGATTTTTTTATTTCTCATATTTAATTACCTTCAAAATAAAATAGTAAAAGCCTCAGTTATCCAATTATTACGAATATATTTTGTATATGAGAAAGTATAAAACATTTATGAAAGATTTATTTTCAGTGTCAAATTTATTGAAACAAATTTTAATTTACACGATTGTCTTATAATCGCAATGGTATGCTTATTTAAATGGTTGATTAAATTAAAAAATACTTGTCACTTCCTTGTATAAAGATTCTGAATCCAGTTGGGTAACCGGAATCAAAGAAATTTCTGCCCATCATATAAACATTTTATGATATTTTTGCTAATTTCTCAAAGTTTCCAGCAAAACCATCGTATTGTAGACTTTAATGTAACATTAATCAACTAAAATAATGCATTTTTTAAATCTCTCCAAAACTTTGCTTAATATATCTCCAAGAAAATCAAATCTAATTTGAACAAATTTGATGTAAAAGTCTTTGTGCTCTTGTACTGAGTAGCTTGTAATCATCATCTTGGAGTTTGCTATACATAGGCCAAGATTTTTAAAAAAATTCAAATGCATGGACAAAACATTGCCTCATAATTTTTTTACCAATAATTTCGGGTGACATCAATGTCATTTAAACACTTTTTGATCAATTGTTAACGTATTAAGGTAACATATCGCGTGGTCAGTTATTTATATATTATATATGTGCAGTACTTATGGGAAAGCGCTCAATATAAGTGATAGAGCTAACATATTTAGTTTGTTTAAGTTTGTCTGACGATTGCAAATAGCGTGAAACCCAGGGTCATAAACTCACATTAATCCAACTAATATATATATATATATATATATATATATATATATATATATATATATATATATATATATATATATATATATATACACGAGACTATTTAAAATCGAAGAACATTTTAATCTTAACAAAAACAAAAGTATTGTATTGCCGATATAAATTTAATTTGTTTTTATTAGATGAAAATCGATTCTAATGGAAAGAATTTAATGATAAATTAAGTCGAAAGTAAAACATCTAAATTTAATATGGATCCATTATTTCATTTAGATTAATTTGACTCTATATCTATTTGAAAGTGGATGTAGACGAGGATCATATACTTGTTAAAGATAAATTAACGTAAGTTAGAAATAAACGTTGTAAATCCTGTTGAATTTAGTTTTAAAGAATGTAAGATTCGTTTCTTTTAACTTTTTAAATTCAAAGTATAAAAGACTTATTTGCCAGCCAACAACCGGTAGAAAGAAACGCCCGTGTCTGTTACGATACTGCCAAGATTTATCTATGTAAGAAGTATTAGAATTTGAAAAGCTATAGTTATATAGGCATGGAAAGTTTAAAAACGTATGTTCAGTATATATATATATATATATATATATATATATATATATATATATATATATATATATATATATATATATATATATATATATATATATATATATATGTATATTTATATATATGTATATTTATATATATGTATATGTATATTTATATATATATATAGATGTATATTTATATATATATATATGTATATTTATATATATATATATATGTATATTTATATATATATTTATATTTATATATATATATGTATATTTATATATATATATATATTTATATATATATATATGTATATATATATATATGTATATATATGTGTGTATATTTATAATTATGTGTATATTTATATATATATGTGTATATTTATATATATATATATATATATGTGTGTATATTTATATATATATGTATATTTATATATATATATATGTATATTTATATATATATATATGTGTGTATATTTATATATATATATATATATATATATATATATATATATATATATATATATATATATATATATATATATATATATATATATATATATATATATATATTTTGAATTGGACAAAGTCCGACAATTTATTTAAAGACATTTTATGATATGTTTAACGTTCTTTTTATAGATACAAGTATTTAAGCAAATGCTCTGTTTTATAATAAACAGTATTAAATACCATGTGGCCGAACGGTTAAGGCACATCACGCGAAATGACGGTTCCGTATAGGATACAGGTTCGATTCCTGTCGGAGAACAAACATTTTCTATGAAAATTTCTCGGACATTCAGGTCGGTAAATGTTATTTAATACCGTTTATTATAAAACAGAGCATTTGCTTAAATACTTGTATCTATAAAAAGAACGTTAAACATATCATAAAATGTCTTTAAATATGTATATTTATTTATATATATATATATGTAATTTATAAATGTATGTGTGTGTATATATAAATATAAGAATTTTTATTTTATTTTTAGATTGTTCTAAAAAAGGCAGGCACGTAGAATTAGAACAATCTACCCCCCCCCCCGTGAATTAAATAATGAGTTCGCTTCGAAAATTCCAACCTATATCACCTGGAGAATGCTGGAACGTACAACGGCGGAAACGTCGTGAATATGGCTAAAGGGAATCAGAATTTGAACTCGGCACGCAGAGTTCAATTTCAGCGCCGATAATCGTTACATTACCCAAACATTTCACTCACCGGTAACTGACTGTAAATACTCCATCCCATGCAATTCCTTTGCCCCTATTCGTAATACTAATGCTGGACAAACGCTATAATAACGAAGAGAAATATTTAAGAAAAGTCCATTTATAAGATTCTTGGCTTGCCAATAAACCGGGTTCAGTGTTGATCTACCTCGAGTTTCTTTATTCAACTTGTTTATTACACTCTTATATATTTTTTATTAAACACTTTAATTAAAATATACTGTTCTATAGATATTTATTTATACTGTATCATTTATATTGTTGTATAGAGATACTGTTGCGTTGTTCTTTTAATATATATAAAAGGGCAAGAAATATTTACAAAATTACTTCCTATTGCATCGGGAATTGTCAAATATTGAAAGATCCAACTGTACGTTCAACTGAAGGTAGAAGAAGTGACCGTCAAAATTGGAAATTCCAGTTTCGACTGTAGATCGTGGGAAATGATTTCTTTTTTTTACAATGCTGTTAACTAAGCCCCAAGAACCACTCGTTGTAGAGTGGTTCTTGGGTTAGCGTTAGGGTTAGAGGTAAGAGACACGGTTTATAGACACATGTGGGGAAAATTACAGTTGGTCCTAAATTTGACAAATTTAAGATTGTAGTAATCGAGGAAGCATCCTCTTGGGAGCCTCTTCCACAAAGTAACGGTTCGTGATAGAGGGTTACTACTATTTCAGTTCAAAGTGCCTCTGTGTGATTATATGGGAAATTGAAATAAAATAAAATAAAAAAGATTACTTTCATCAAATCATCCCAAGTTCAGCAGACTTCTTTTTTATCAGATGGAGAAAGAGCAGCCAGAAGAAAGCCACTTCTTCAAACAGATAGAGAAATTCATTAAGATGGTGACAAATTTTCGGAAATTTTGTACACAGTCAGCTTTTCAAATGAATGTTCACTTTTCTCAATTTTCGAACGGCCAACACTTAGAGCGTACCATAAAACCTCACAGATGTTTTGGTTTTGTGAGGGGTGTTTTCTATTAAACTTGATTAGATATATTTACTCTATTTTTACATCATTCGAACTGTTGAACTTTATGGCCATATTCACGACGTTTCGGCCGTTGTACGCACCGGTCTTCTTCAGGTGATATTACATAGAATTTCAAACTGGAAATTTCAAACCCTTTTAATAAATGGGGGTAGATTGTTTTAGAATACGTGCATTTCGAAAATCCAACGTATATCACCTGAAGAAGGTCGGAGCGTACAACGGCCGGAACACTGTGAATATGGCAAGAAAGGTGATGATAATATTCCGAACAATGTAAATAGTGTAAATAGCTAAAATATCTCATTTCAGAAATATACAGATATTGATTAGATATGCCAGAAGAGAAGCTCAGATTAATTCGGCCCATAACAGAGCAAAACATTAAATTCTCTTAAACATCTTAAATTGTCATTTGCATAATAAAATACAGTAGAATCCCAGACAAAGAAAGCCTTTCAGATATAAGGAATTGGTTACAAAGTCCGGAGTTATATTTAGATTAAAATAAAATAACCGAAATCAGGTTTAACATTTATTTTCAATGTTTTATAGTAAACAAAATAAGCTAATGGTGAGTGAAATATAACGGAATGGATTTTAAGGAAATAGAAATAAATTATGTAATGTTAATGAAAATTCGTTAAATTAAGTCTGCCACGTATGCAAAACAAATAATGTAACGAGGATTTTTTAATCGCTGTTGCATGATTCTTTCTCTTCTAATGTCATTCTCAACCTTTTCTGCATTTCGTTTTGATTTTGTTCTTGAAATTTTTTAAAGGAAAGACACTTTTTAAGTCTGCGTGCATTAATGCAATTGTCATAGCTGAATGCTGGCTTTCTTTTCATAAAACTGACAACCTTTTCAATAGCTTTTTCATTTTCAGTCCAGGTTTCATCACAATCATGTTTTTTTTTATTTCTTTGTTCATTGTGACAGTGTGAACACTGGAGAATAGTTTCTTTGAAAGATTTTATATCATACAATGTTGACTTTCCTATGTTGAAGTCAGCCATTAGTTACAATGACCTTTCACCAGCGCCTAGTCTGTTTAAAATTTCCACTTTTTGAGTTAACTCCAAAGTTGTTCTTTTCCTCTTATTCCCATCGTCTTTTGCACCAATACAAGCCATTAGGGTGAAATAAGCATAAGCAGTTATCCAAAGTAAATTTCCTGAAAAACAGAAATATCAAATCAGTTACACATCACCCAAATAGTTCAAATATGCACATCAAAATCATGTCCGGATATGAGGGATTCCGGATATGAGGGATTTTACTGTATTCCCGAACTGTGTAGATTGTTGAATAAATGCAGTGGTTTTAAAATAGTTTTATTTTTGGCGCGTCCCTGTACCTACATCTTGGAATAGTTAAATATATGGAATGCAACAAAGAATGTATAAACCATTTTTATAACAGTCCCATGAAACTGACTTTAAGATACGACAGTGATTCCCTATAGAATTAAATGCTAAGCAAACAAGTCACTGAAACCGAATTCACATAATAAATCCGGAGTTTTGTTAAGTAAAAGAACAAGAGGTCAAGTCCAGAACTTGGGGTCAGTTTTAAAATTATGACCATTCACAATTTGATTTATTAAATGATAATTCTTTTTGAAAGTGTCGAATTACCGAATGATCACTGCTACTGTGATGATACAATCTCCAATTTTTGTTCAGGCTAGGGCCTGGAAATTGAATAACGTCGAGAGGGCTCGATTTGGTGAGTGAAAGTGGCATATGATGGAAGTAGATGCTATGATTTAATTAACCAGTCTTTTTTGTTACATGATCAGTCAGATACAAATACGTGTATTGGAAGCAGTCTAGAAAGTAGTGAGAACAATTCGTTACAACCTCCCTCATCTCTTAAATATTCGAGATGCAATACAAAAATACACACGTACTGACTATACGCCAAGAAAGAAGTCTACACCAATCCAACATTAAAACAAAAATGACAATTGTTTATGCTTCGCCCTGTCCTATTGCCGGTCATTCGTTCATTCAACCTGAAAAATAGAGCAATTATCTTTCGGGATTACTAATTCGGCAATATCTATAACGCCTGACATATCCATTATTGTGTCATGACAAAGGGTTAAAAGATAAAACTTAAATTACCAAATCTGCAGGTAGAAGAAAGGATCTAGTGGGAAAATATTTCAGTTTCATGAGATTTCAATGTCTGAACATTGTACTGGAGAGCATAACATTTAATTAGTGTTCAAGAAAGGATATACAGCATCAGATCTCGATCACTAAACTCTATGAGACAATGAAAGGTTTGTCATTTCAGTGACTAAAATATAAAATAATGGATATATTGGAATAAAATAAATAAAGGGCAGAGTAGAAGCAAAAATTATATTATTGGTCCCTCATATAGAAAATGTAATCAAATTTGAATTCAATTTGAGTTTGCTTTTTCATCATGAGGAAGACTAAGTTTAATTCGAATCGTTTCGATTGGTTGTTTACTGCAATAGGTAGATACATCAATATATGGAAGAGTAAAAAGGAAATAGATATTTAATAGTTAAACGTTTTTATATTGTGTTGAGAAAAATGTCCTATTCAAATTATGGATCAGTGATAACTCAATTGGAATATGGGAAATGAAAACAGGTTGCACGAGGTGTAGTTTTATCTTACATTGCAAGATGTATTAAAATTTCACCCCAACCAAGCGATAATTCCACAGAGCGCAAGGGGTTACTGGGATTGGAAGAGAATGAGACTACTTTAGTGAGTAGAAAGGACAATAAAAGAACAGCCATCAGGAAGACAGGTTGCGATTGGCGTTGCCTTTAAACTTTTGAAGATGTTTTTTTCAACTATCACCATATCGGTCACATTCATCTGTGAAGCATGTAGCTTGTATACCTTTATCTGGGTATCATGATGAGTATATCGGGTTTCTGTACACAAGGCCACTTTTTTAGTGTGCTTTTGTCACCAAACAATAATAATAGTTTTATCAAAGAAAAACTGAAAATAATGATAACATTCTTAACAGGTTTGTTTTTCTATACCTTGTAGAAATCATCATTTCATAATTATCAATATCACGAGTCTGTTAATTCTGTTTTATGAGAGGAAATTACAGAAAAAGTTACCCTTTAGTAAACTCCATAATTCATACATAACAGGCCCGAACAATTCAACATTGGTTTCTATCAGTGAGACTTTAAAAATGCCAGAATGTTCAGGAATATGAAAGGCAATTCAGCTTTCTCGTATTTTTAGTGCAAAGTTTTTTAAAAAATTAAAGTTTCTTCATTTAATTCGAAATAAATCTATAATTTTATCAGTTTAGAATAGAAAATTGCCTTTAGATTGAGTTACTTTAATTAATAACGACGGCAGTTAATTCATTACATCAGACACTGAATAAGCCATTTTAATCAAAATAATTCTCTACAATGAATATATAAAAAGGAATGAATGAGTTTACGTTCCTTCATGTTGTTTGATTTACACCATTTTTAAAACATTGAAATATTTTACCATCAAGCTCAATGCAATTATTCTCTGGCAGGGGCAAAGATCAAACAAATGGTCGCTTCATTTCTGCGTTGAAAATATTTTCTTAATTTACAATGCCATTAATTGCATAATTAATAAAACTTTTATGAAGGTGTTCGACCATTTTCAAATTTTATTAGACAATTAGTTTTACCGACGCTGTCAAAAATGACAGAACATTATTAAATCCTTAATATTATAAGAGAGTTAAATTTTATTGTCGCCATACTGTTACTAGTATGCGAGTCTTTATATATATATATATATATATATATATATATATATATATATATATATATATATATATATATATATATTTCCAGTTAAATAGATATAAAGTAATTCTGAGGTGAGAGATGTTTAATAACAATATAAAACTATCTCTGACTTTATATAAGATCAGCACAAAAGTTCATGCCCAAATAGAAAATTAAAAACAAAAATTTACATGCAAAAACATTAATCAAATATATAGTCTCTATTGTTTTTGTCGTAATTCTTCTGTAGAAACCGGGAAAAATGAAAATCTGAAGAAGGTAAGTCAGGAGAATATGGTGGGTGCTGGAGGGTGGGGTCCGGTTTTAACTCTTTAAGCTTCTGCAAAATCTGTTTTGCAACATGCGGTCTTGCGTTGTCGTAGTGGAAAATGACATATTTTCGATTTGCCAAAATCCACGGTTTTTCTTGAACCCAAGTTTCTTGAAATGGCGAAATGCAGCTGAAATATCGATTTTCAAACACTTAGCAAATTTTTCCGTCGAAAAAGCAGAGCATTTTTATCGACGTCGGAAGCTTTCCCGGAGCGGCGTTGATCGTTTAGGTTAAAATCACCCAAACGAAATCTGCCAAACCATTATTTTACCGTCCGAAGAACCGAATCTCGGTCCAAATAAACGTGATTTTTTTGTTTCAGTTCCGACGCTTTCTCCTTTCGGAAATTCTGCGTAACTTTTCAACTTCCATCTTTAAGGCATTCATTTGTGGACAAAACGTCAACGTTCAACAACTCGCAACTGAACAATGCAAGATTTCAATGTGGAACACACCAGAAATTTGCACCAAAACAAACAACAGTCTTGGTTGTTTTTATATTTTATATTATTTATTCATTTTATATTAACAATGAAACTCAGAACTTTTGCAATGATCTGATATCTAGTTGAATTTTTAAGCATATTATAGTTTGCCCATTTGTGCATCCATACAACTATCTGTCGTTTTGGGATCTTGTGGCACACGGTGCACCAGATCTCTCCTGTATTTGGCTCTTCAAAAAGTATGGTTGGTGCTGCACAAAGCCTTCACCACTATAATCAAATCACATGTGCAGGTTCTCTGGCTGCCGGTTCTTAGGAACTAGGTTGCCTGACCGACGTACGTCGTAAAAAGAATTTCCTTTAGGCGCGGGTCATTAGTCAACGATGGGAGAATCCATGATATATAACTTCAAGTAAAGTATTAATTTCGTTAATATAAAGCTGTTTAATATAAAATTTCTGCTTAGTACGATTTGCTGGACTAAACTTTTTTTCAATGGCTTCAGGGTAAAGAACAATGTTTGTTAAAAACTAAGCGCATATCAATGAAAAAAAGAATCGAAAGGTTTGCGTGAAATTCATTATATTTTTAAACTCTCATTCTATCCTTAATGATAAACACACTATTTTTTCAATAGAAACATGACGTTAGAAACGAATAGAACTTTTATGTAATATCTGTCCTCCTATATGGCAGTGAATGCTTGATAATATCTTAGCAGATGAGACTTGAAGCGACAGAAATGGGGTTTCCCAGAAGGATGCTGAGAATTCCATCGATCGAACATGTGGACAACAAAGTGCGAGAGAAAAAGGAAACAAAGGACACTTATACTTATCAGAAAGAGAGTTGAAATTTCTAGGGCGCATAATGAGGAAAGCGGGCTTGGAAAATTTGATACTTACATGACAGATTGAAAGCCAGGAACAGGAAAATAACGCATAACCTTCTTATTGAGATTGAGTAAAATGGATGACAGGACAGATGAGACAACAGTTACAAAGGACAGAACATTGTGGAGGGCTATGATCGCCAACGTTCTGAATGGACACGGTACATAGAAGTGGATGTATTAATAATGTGAATATAGAGATGTGGGTCGTATGATCGATTTCGGCACGATAAGTGGAACCGGCGTGTAGATTTCAGCTACACTTTTGCATTGATACCTTTGGAAAAAACATGAATCCGCCTTTTCCACCTCAGCCGAATAAAAAGGTAAACTGGGCTTTCTAGTCAGTAAGGAAAACTGAATTTTAAGCAATGGAGAAGGTAACAGGAAATCAATCCACTATCCTTTGGAAGAATGCGTAGCAATTCCAAGATAATAAAAAGGAAATAGAGGAGAGCCATTGCCACTTAAATCTGGAAGGAATATTAAAAATAGTTCTTTCTACTAGTGAATGCTAGCTTTCGTAAAATGTCCAAAATATACACACTCAATAAATTAGTCGACAGGGTGTGAAAGTGTTGAACGTAATTTTCTTACATTCTTGTCAGGTTTGAATATAAGCCAAGTAGAGTACAAATAAACCACAAAATGTGGAACCAAAGCCAAAAGCCAGTAATTTCATTTCACCTTTACAGGTCAGGGTGCATAGTAAATATAATTGGTTGCAAGCCTGTCTTGCACATTATTGTGTTGGATCCACACTGTGTGTCATACTGTTGTGGCTAAGTGGAAGATAACATTGCAATATTCTGTTTTCCATATACGATGTTTCAAAAGAGACAATGAAGAAGAGAGGACTCCATACATTTTGGGTGGCTAAAAGTAATGGAACTCTCAAAGGTTCGACACAAAACGACAGGTGTGAAAACGGACGTATTTATAGTGATTTTCCAAGCGTTGCTTAGATGTGGCAGAAGGCCGAAAGTATGGGGCACCCAGTGAGGATCGAACTCACTACTCAGTCGTAATCGATCTAGCGAGACAAGCTTGCTAATCATTACACCACCCCTAGGTGCCCAACAGACATATTTATATCTAAATGGATTCAGGGCTGCATCTATTTATCTACCTCGCTATATATCATTCTCAATTTCTTCGCCTCTTTCTTTCTTTCTTTCTTTCTTTCTTTCTTTCTATCTTTCTTTCTTTCTTTCTTTCTTTCTTTCTTTCTTTCATTCTTTCTTTCTTTCTTTCTTTCTTTCTTTCTTTCTATCTTTCTTGCTTTCTTTCTTTCTTTCTATCTTTCTTTCTTTCTTTCTATCTTTCTATCTTTCATTCTTTCGCTAGATCTCCCCATCTCCTTCCACAGTTTTTCGGACAAGATATTCGTCCTCATATTTTTTTGGTTATTACAAGAATTGCTTGCCTTATCTTTGCATTCGTCGTTAGTACTTTGTATCAATAAATCCCGTCGGAAAGACAAGGTTTTTTTTTGTCGGTCGTAAAAGAAAATTAATCTTGTCTCTTTTGAGAAATGTACAAACACAAACCAAACGTGTTCTTTGCAAACCAAAATAGTTTAATTCAACAATGAAGACACAAAATCCGATGATGCTGTTGTGTGCGGTTAGAGAACGAGGTGGCGGGGTAGGTCATTTTAGACGGGGTCTGAAGCAAGAATAAGTAGTACTGCGTGAACATTAAATTATTTTAATTTCTTTTAATCAAGCGAATTCCATTCGAATTGGTTTTTATGATGCTTTATGAAATCTCGTTAACTCTGACATGTACGCTTCTATCGCTACAAGAATACTAGGAATTATTTTTACAAATTAAGACGAGAATTTCTGTTCATTGATTTTAAATAAAATATGTCGAGTTGCTGCCTGCCATTCGTGGTGCCAAAAAAATTGACAAAGGGCCATGGATTGCTACTATGAATAGCAACGTGTTTTATTCATTGTCATAAGTTTTGCTGAAAAACGAAAAGACATAAAACGCGTTGTTCTGGGATAGTATTCTGGTAAAATATATAATTTTAAATTCGAATATATTTTTTGCTCGTCTGACTTTTGTATGGGAAAGTGCCAAACATTTTAGCCTCTCATTTTTCCTGGAATTTCTTCATTCGTTCTTTCCATTTGTTTAGTGAACACGCCTTAAACGCGCGCATCAATAGCCAGGAAATATATTTAGTCAAAGAGAGGTCATTTTATATGTATATTTGTTTCACTACATTTGAATGTGAGAACGTTTACTCAGTTTTGTCTACACACCATATGCATTTGATTTTGATAAACATCTATGCTTTTGTTTCCTAAACACCTCTACAGTTTCTCTCGTACTAGCAGAACTGCCAATTAGCTCCTGGAAATTTTTCATCAATACAGTTTCACTCACAAGGATTAGGTCAACCTGTAATATAGTTTTCAGGAACTTCTCAAGGATGCCGTCCGTTGGAGTCGTATTCCTAGATTGAAAAATTCTTGATAAATCGACTCATAAGATTTATTCCCGAATATCACGGTCATGTGTGTGTGTCTGTATCTGTGTGTGTTTATATCTGTGTGTGCGTGTGTCTGTCTGTCTATCTCTGTTTCTGTGCATGCCTAATTCTTGTATCTGCCTCAGATTATTAGCACACATCGTAGAGAATTCAATTTATAATCCGTTTCGAAAGAACGCTTGGCAAGATAAAAACTTAAAAAGGTTTTGAATTCTTCCATTTCACTCTGATTCGAAAGTTACAAAAATTCGCATAATTAATAAAAGTAAAGGCAGATATTTTTCTATTAAGTTCAAATGAAGATTGCAAACAGCTGTAGAAAAATGCTTGCACTGATCTTCTTAGAGAAATGCCAGTCCCTCCAGGCGTTCTCTCTCCCCCGAGTAAAGGTTGGAATAAATACCTGCGCTTGAAAAGCTTCCAGAATGAGAAATGCCGTGAAAGAGTGGCTATTTTTGGCTTCTGGTCCCATGTACGCGTGGGACTTCCACTTTCAAGTCGGCCTTGACAAATTCCATTCGAGGAGGTGCACGAATATATCTCGAATATATTTCTTGTCTTTCTTTCGTTGTAACTTATTTGGAGTTCATAATATAGGAACATTAGTAAAAAAGAAAAAAAACACATTTATTTGTCTATTAAATCCCCAAATACATGAAATAAATAGTTCACAATTATATAGGAGACGGCACTAAAAACTTCACGGTTTAATCAAGAAAGGATAAAAAAGCACTGATGGTTGGTCATTGGTTAGTTTATTTGTCGTTTCTCCATAAATTTGTTTGTAACTAAATATTTAATTATTATTTCTATATCCTATTTCGGCACAATGTATTTTCTTTGAATCTAATATTTTTGCGTGTCACTTTTATTTATATATATATAATACTTATTAATATTTTTAATGGTTATTAATATCAAATATTTTTGCGTGTCACTAATTTGATGGACTCTCTCATTGAGTTCTACGTATGAGGTTCCGACGACCACGAACTAATTATCTGGGTGCCTATGACGGGCATGACTTTTGAGACCGGCTCGAAAATTGCAGAAAAGACCACAAACAGTACAGAAGAATGTATTGTATCCAAGTACAGCAGGAACACTGTTAGATGTCTTATTTTGCTTTCTCGTCTCATGTAGTCGACTGATGGTTACTTCTCAGTGGAGCTATATCAATGTTGTACTTCTGTGGCTCCAATGCGACCAGAGCTGTCCTGGAGAGTTCGTACATTCCAAGTGCCAAGATGAAGTTGATGCTTCGTAGAGTTTTTCGCAGTAGCCGGATATGTGTGGAACTAATTAGATGCAGTTGTCAGAAAACCAACACAATCATTTGTTTCAAGTGGTGAAGGCTTGTGTCGGACTATCGACACTTTTAGGATCTGTCGATAAAAAAGTAACGGTGCAAAAGACTTGCCACGGAAAGTCCGAACGACAGTCCTCATGTGTCATTATCGCAGAGTTTAACCTCATCTCCGGGTCACAGTCAATACCAGTCGGTACACGCCTCTCAGCAGACACATGTGATATAATGACTGGGTTAAGCTGTCAGGAGTTTTCCTTCCGATCTGAAGTCTTTATATCGTGAAACCAATACTAAAAGGATTGCTAACCAAAGCTCAGAGAGACTCCTTTCACCCTCATCAAGGGCAGCTAGCCTGCGCCAGTTCTCAACCTGGTATTTTACATAACTCCGCTATATATATATATATATATATTCGATGTAACCTTAGACTTGAATAATGGTTGTTATAAACAAAATGCAAAATAAAAAAAATATAATACAAAAGATCTATATCATGCTTTTCTCATCATGCTTCTATTTGGTCAAAAGGATTACGAATATATAATAAATATCAATATTAATCTGTTTCTTTTATCTCTTTAATTAAAGAGATAAAAGAAACAGATTAATATTGAGATATGTGTATATATATATATATATATATATATATATATATATATATATATATATATATATATATGCAGGATATCTTCATTCAAACACGTTTCATTGAATAATATATTTATATGTATATTTGTTTCACTACATTTGAATTTACGTCAGTAAAGAATCAAACCACCTTCATAACATTCTAGATAATTTACATTTTTCAATCCAAGTTAGATTACCTACCAACTCCATCAATAAGGAAGTATTTGATAATAATAATAAAATTAAATTTATAAAGGCTTTAGAATAAAGCAATCATAAAGTAAATTTAGATATTTAGAAAAAAAACAAAAAAACAAAAAAGGTAAAACAATCAAAAGCAACGTAAGCTCAACATAATGTGGTTTAATCCACGTTTTAATTGTAATGTTTTAATTGTAATGATCAAACTAATATCGGGAGAATTTCCTAAATTTAATCGATAAACACTTTAACCATTCACCAACACTAAAAATGAATTTTAATAAAAATAATGTTAAAATAATCAATATCTGCGTTAATAACATAAACTAATCCATATCCCAACATAACATTATATTAAACAAATATATTTCAAATAAAGACTAATTTTTTCTAAAATAAAATGCAACTGCCGAAAAATATGGCATGCTCATTAAACGGTCAATGTACGTCTGATAATATTGTATACCTGTAATGATGTTAAATTTCATGTTGGTTCCACAGAAAATCCTTTGAAATTTCGTTTCTACCATCATCGAATGACGTTGGGTAATATAAAATAGAGAAATAACACTGCTCTCTCTAAGTATTTCTGGCAATTATCAACTAGGATATTATAGCAAGAGGCAAATCTAATAATGGGAAAGAAAATAGATGTAACTTATGTCATGTTGAAAAAATGTTTATCTTAAAACACTTAAATAACCAGAGCCTATTAAAAAAAAAAGAAAGAAATGAATTGATGGTTACATGTAAGAGTGAAAATAAATATCTGCTTGGGTAGGAAAAACTATCGCCCCTACCTTAATGAATTTCATCTTAACATCAAGAAACGGATTAGAGAACTAGAAAGGATTATTATAAAAATAAGTAGACAATATATTTATATTATTCAATGAAACGTGTTTGAATGAAGATATCCTGCATATATATATATATATATATATATATATATATATATATATATATATATATATATATATTTGTGTGTGTGTGTGTGTGTGTGTGTGTGTGTGTGTGTGTGTGTGTTTCTTTTATCTCTTTAATTTCTTTTATCGGTTTGATGAAAGAAATTAAAGCGATAAAAGAAACAGATTAATATTGATATTTATTGTATATTCGTAAGCCTTTTGACCAAAGAGAAACATGATGAGAAAAGATGTTAAAGATCGGGGTTTTCGAACACACATTTTTCCTTCCTCCTTCACACATGTTGGGAGTATTTTTACCCGCACGTGTTACATTACTGGTGAAATATCGTAGTTTTGGACTAGTTGTTTGCCACGATTAGGGGTGTGGAGGGTGTGTATACGATTTTTGTAGAAACCTATATTCTAGATTTAAATAGGAAAATTAGGTATACTTGATGAATACAGTTTCCATAACTAGTCCAAATCTACGAGATCTTGTCAGTGATATAACATCCGGTGAAAAAAATCCCTCACCGAAAAAGTCGAACTTCATTTTTTATTTCTCGTTGAGAAAGGACACAGGTGTGTCCGGGAATTACTAATTTTTAACATCTTTTCTCATCATCCTTCTATTTGGTAAAAAAGCCGACTAATATATTATAAATATTATTAGTCTTATTATTAATATTATCAATTTTTTTATTTCTCGAATTTATTCATCGCTTATTATATCTACATATAAAAAGTATACGAGGACAATGTCGTGTGTGTGTGTGTGTAAATTTGTATATATCTTTTCTTACGCATATAAGTGCATTTTAAGTTCTTTTAAAAGAGTTTTTTTTAAATAGAAATAACATTTTTTTTTATTTAGCAATCTACAGTGCTGTTTCACGCCAGGGGGTTTTCAAAATATCTGTTTCTTCATAGTATACCCGAAATTTATTTTTACTTGTTTTTAAAAGGAATGCGCCAGTGTGTCAACAGTTTGCAAAAGATTTATTTCGGACTGTTCGCACGCTAACGCATTGATTAAAAAAACGTGGGAAGAACAAACATTTTTATATAAGCAGACACACACACACACACGCACACGGACGCATGCACTTGTGTATACAGGTTTGTAGGCTAATGCAGGAAATACGTTCTTTAAATGAGCTAATTGGAATCTAGGCTTTATCCAAATGTAGAAAACTTTGATATTAAAATCAATATTTCAACGATAAAATTATTAGGAAAAAAACGATGTATATAATAATTTCAGACATTGATCCATATGTATATGATTATTTTATACAATAGGTCAAAGGTGGGCAAACTTGCTTAATGTAAGAGTCATATAGGATAAAATTCACATGTTTGAGAACCGCAAGATATGAACAAAATTTACATATACGTTTTTTTTACATACACATTTTCTAACAAAATATTGATAGAAATATTAAGAAATGCATGTGTGCAATAATATTTATTCATGAATGCAGTTTTATAAACTGTTAATTTGTATTGGTTTCCATAATCACAAAATACAAATATATATATATATATATATATATATATATATATATATCCCAAATGTTTTCAAAATCTTGACTGATGATTGTTTTAACGATATTGAGCGTATTTTAATGCGGTAACGAACCACGGGAAGTTTTAAGAAAAAAGTGCGAATTTGTATTTCAGTAACATTGAAATAAACCTGTACATGACACGAGTGCAGTCCCCTTAATCCCCCGACATTCCTCAGTAGCACTTGCTGACCGGAAATTTCTTTAATCTCACTTCCTTCCACCATTCCTTCCTTCAACACTAAAGAACAATGCCTCACTCAGACCTAGCATTAAAATTAGGATTTAATTTCTTAAATATTTTTGCTAACCATGAACATTAAACTTACGGTGTAATCCAATGAAGTCTCAATTCATATCCAGTAAATAATTATAAAGCTTGGATTTTTTCCTTATTCTTCTTTTATATTAACTGTGATGAAAAAAGAGTTCAGTCAACATATCTCTACGAGCCGCATATTAAAGGTCAAAGAACCGCATGTGGCTCACGAGCCGCGGTTTGGCCACACCGATATATACCATAGTTTAAATTACTCGAAATTGAAAAGATCTTTCAACCGTGAGTACTGTCCCGACATTAAAACCACTTTTCTTTCAAACAGCCTATACAGGTTTATAGCTACGGGCCGTATATTAAAGGTCAAAGAACCGCATGTGGCTCACGAGCCGCGGTTTGGCCACCCCTGCAATAAGCGATGGTATGTTAAAATCCAATCTATACATTCATAAGAATGAAGAATATTAATGCATGAAAATTGCTTATGCATCAATTTCATAGCAATCAGTAAAAGAAACATTTACATTGGAACTAACATAATATTTTTCTTTGGTTTCTTTCAGATACTTTTGTTCATTGGGAATAGAATTTTGAATTTTTTTTATCATCATATCTCCCCACAAAATTGTACAAAGTGTGCATGTAAAGTTTTCGTGAAAAGGAAATTGCTCAATGCCTAGGCCAATGATTATGAGTAGAAGGGCTTCAAGAAAACCCAGTGCTGCCGGCCTTTTCCTCCCATCAGTTGCCTCTTCTATAGCATTTATTGGATTTTCAACAAATACTGAAGTTAAGGTACCGACTTTAAATGATTTGCTAAGATCAAGTGACGGTGACATTTCCTGCAACTACACAAAGGTGAACCAGTCATTTTCCCAGTTACTGGTATGTGGGCAGAGAATAAGAAATAAGTTTGCTATTCATTTTTTATAAAAACAATTAATAATTATGTTTCATTTGATAAAGAAAAAAATTCTCAAAGTTTTACCGAATTACACACACACACACACACACACCCACACACGCACACACCACACACGCACACACACACAAAGAAACAAAAGAAAAAAAAGAAAAAAAGAAAAAAAAGAAAGAAATGGTGTGTCAAGGCGACCGTCTTTCCCTTGACACTGATATTACTGTAGCCTCGCTCCGCAATTGTTTTAAAAAACTATTTTTAGAATTTTAATATAAATCAAATTTCTGAAACCGGATCAATACATTTTCATTATTTCTTGAGAAATCACAAATGTTAAATACTACTTATTTTATTTACAAGATTAATTTTAGATTTACATAATTATAAAAATGTGAACCAAACACAAAGCAATATTATTTGCCATTTTATAAAGAATTAAGTATGAAAACGATTTTTTATTCATAAATTTATGAAAATGTATGAACTATAGAACAATTTAGATAAAGTCTTTTCCGGAAATTATATATTTTCTTGGTGGATTTTTTTTTTTTTATCTCCGATTACTTCTAGTTATAATTTTTCCATTTTTTTCTAATCGGGATCTAGGATGCATAATTGATAGAAATCCAAACTTTGAAATGCTAGTGATTTTAGAATAATCCCTTCCTACACTTCCTTGAAAAAATGTTTAAATCGTTGTTAATTTTTCTAAAATATTGCGTGAAGCATGCATAGAAAATTGATAAAAATAGCATTTAAATAAAATATTGCCGAAGGAGCGGAGAGAGAGAGAGAGAGAGAGAGAGAGAGAGAGAGAGAGAGAGAGAGAGAGAGAGACTAGACCAAACCGATTTTTGTGGGTACATAGATAAAACTTTGCCTTGATTTCTCTATTCCGAGAATCTGAACGAATATGGCGTTTCCTTAGTACATAGTACGCGTAGTGTGATAAAGAGACCTGATTGAGCCATTGTGTGTTGTATGCATATTAATTTAGCTACTAAAAGGAACTCATTCCAACCCATTTAATTGAAATCATTGACTTTTGTCCCATATTCAGATCATTATTACATGAGCCTCTTCCGTGCCTTATCTCTATATATTCACATCTCTTTCCTGCCAACTATATGTTAATTAGCAGCTGTTTTGTATCGATGATTTGCCTTGTGATAGTTGGCTATTATCACGTGATCTTTTCTCCAGTCCTCAATCATTGATTCTTTGCCACGGCACGGTCATTGATATTTTAATGAACCGTCCATTTTTTTCAACCATTAAAGGGTTAAAGTTTGGCACAAACTCTTGGCAGGTCTTCGGTCACCAGGAGCCAAAATTCAAGTAAAAGAAGGAAAATGTTCAAAATGAATCTAGAAGAATCAGATAATTGTGACAATTGCCGATGTTTGCTGCCAAAACTTCTGACTCAAAGCGCCACGTCACAAAAACCACGCCCATCATATAGACAGCGCAGAATTTATTTTTTTTTAAAAGTTCAACACAGCGCTCCTTTGTGTATTGTTTTGATTGCGTTGGTCAGATTTTAGTTTTCAATAGAGTTCTATATTTCTGAAACGATTCTTGAATTGAGCTCAGATAATTTGGTAAGCAGAAGAAATGAAGTTACATAAGCGTGATACTAGTGAAGGCTTTTTTTACGCTATAGAGATAATCATATCTGGACAGGTAACCATTTTTCTCCATGGTCTGTCTGGGATTCCGCCCTAACTCTATGATTTCAAAGAAACGAAAAGATTTCAGTGAAGTTTGGAATTCTTATTTTTGTCTGATCTATTTGTCGAATAACATTTGGAAAGCTAAGTGGGTGAGGAATTGGACAGTCTATCAACCAAGAAATAGAAATGTGATATGAACATATAGTTAATTATTTACATTATTCGGACTATTGTCTCAGAAATATAGACAGATACTAAACATATCGTAAATTGTTTTATAGAATGTATATACATTTTTGAGGATTTAAAAAAAAATCTAATGTCAACTACTCGGTCCTAATTTTAGTATGTATACGGGTTTTGTTCTGAAAGTAATGAGTGCCAGGTAACTTTGTAAGTGCTGCTGATACTAAGCAACCCAGTACTTCTTGCAGCATGGTCGGATTATCGGTGACTGGTGAGGAGGGTGCCTAGACATATATCAGGATTAAGGGCGTGACCTATTAAAGGGTGGATGAATTCTTTTATAGAATAGAATACCATTGAGCACAGAATTGGAGAAATACCTGGATTGGCATTCAGAAGTGCGGTAAGACCACTATGAGTGTTGGATCCCTTAGCCTTCGCTCACGTGTCTAAGGAAAACATTGTAACGCTCTTGGCTTGACAGCATCCAATTATGTTGACTTTTTGGTTACATGCTGTTCTCGCAGAGAGAGTGGAAATCACCCAGTGCAACAACTTTCTCCACTTTAAAAATTTCATGCTTAATATCCTAAGTCAGAATTGGTTCTGTCATATCTTGCATTCGTCATGCCCCAAAACGAGATAGCAGCCATCACTAAAACGGGCGTTGTTCTGAAAGTACTGAGTGTCAGGTCATAACCTTTATCAATATGAAGCATAAGCAACTATATATACATGTAAAATAATTCTTCGTTCACATGATGGTACTATTTTTAACTCATCTCCATTTGTGTTGATGTATTTGCGCTGACTTCCATCCACTTGACAAATCAATTTTTAAAAATTAATTTCGGCATTCCATGGTAAAAAAATGCATTACTTTCAGGATAAAACGCGCGCGATATATAGATGCGTATTTGTAGGCTATAAAATCCGAGCAAAAGTGAAAAAATCAACGTGGAAAATCTTTTTGATAACTATAAACACGTGGTCGAGTGGTTACAACGTTCACTTTCTGACCATATGACCCAGGTTCGAATCTCACCATAGTCGATTTGTCAGGAAGGTGACTTCTTGATGTTATTGGTCAGGAGGAGACGATCTCAGTGTGCGGCATCTTTGTAACGTACCCGAAAACCCTACCACAAGCTTGTCTTGTGAGTAAAAGTGGATAGATGGAACCCTTTTGGAGCTGTAGATGGTTGTGTTAGTACGAAGTCACAAGTCATCCTGACCGAGGGTTTGAGTGTGCTGGCCATGTTCAGACTGCTGATAACGCGCTCTCTCCCAGAAACTGTATCAAAAGTCTGTTCAGCGTAGTATAAACCACAGATGGGCTATGTGGGTGTTGGACAAACACAAATGTGCCTAATCAGGCGTTTGCAACAGGGATGAGCTTCGTCGCAAACACACAAACATTGTTCAAAATTTGCCATATCTATAGAAGTGTTTAGTATCGGAGCATTTATGGATATAAATTTTAGAAATAATGATCACCATTGCATGATGATTTTGTTTCATGCACCATCTTCAGTGTCCCCCCCGCCTTTGGTGGGCTGCATATATTGGTCACCGGGGAAATTAAGAGTAGTGCGGCAAAGAAGAAACCGGCCCTTTTCAGTTCTTTTGTTCTGAGCTAAAATTGAGTATGAAATAATATAAAAGACAGTGGAGAATAACGTAAACATGATGGGTGACGGCCAGGCAACACCTGTAGGGCGAACTGTCACTTCTTTAGCAGAATCACTTTATGCCATTTTATTTTCAAGTCGAGTATTGCCGTGATTGTGTAGATTAGGGGAGTGGTTTCCCGTTGCCCTCCGCGCGGTGATATTATTGATTAAAGAGAAAGATCTGTTTTCAATGGCACCATTCAACTTTTCTTGGTCATCGACGCACTCCGTAAACGAGAGGTTCAAAGCACGGTTTTCCCCTAGGGGAACGCAAGTTCGAATCCTGCTGGAGAGCTCATATTTTTCTCTAGTAAGATTTCTCGAATATTCAGGCCGGTAGACGAAAATAAGTATAGTGTTTAATAAATAAACGTAGCGCCTACTCAAATACGAGTATCCACTAAAAATAACGTTTAATATATATATATATATATATATATATATATATATATATATATATATATATATATATATATATATATATATATATATATATATATATATGTGTGTGTGTGCATGCCAGTTATTAGAGAAAGCATTTAGAAGATCATAAATATAAGATAACACGCAGATGTGCCATTTTTAACTTCCTTTTTGCTATTTCCTATTTATGAAGGGCATTAAAATGCCATCTAATATTACAGTGGAAATGAAATGACACTCTTTACTCATGGCACTAGCCTCCAACAACAGTGATGGCAGCTTCTTGAAAGTGGCCAGGTCCTTCCTGTTTAAAATCAGGAACTTGCTGGAGGCCCTCTCGCGAAGATATCATCAGTAGCCGAGAGAACATTCATTGCAGCTACATGTTGTCGGACGGATTGTTAAATTCGATCAAACTGACAGGAAAATAGCCATTCAAACGGCTGGACAAATGCAAGATGGCATGGCATGCATTCTAATGCTTCAATAAACGTCTCTGCGCGATTTATTTAAGAGGATATTCCTGAAGATAAATATTTGTATATCATTACCTTTTTTCAGAGTACCCAGTGAGGATCAAATAGCACTAGTAATAGCTTCCGAGCAGATTGCTTTAAATATCCCCTTTTGCCTGTAGTAATTTGTATGAATTAATAATGCACACGTAAGATAGGCACATGATGAGTTTCTAAACGTATAAAGAGATGTCGACGAACAATTCATCTTTATAAAAAAATCTACAATTTCTTTATTTTGTCAGTAATGACATTCAAAGTTAATCTTTTTCATCTCGGGCAAAAACTAGATGTTAGACACCTCAGCTTTTAGAAAGAAATAAGTACAAGAAATACATTGTTTAAGTTGCGACTAAAAATAATATTTCGGTGATAATGCTATAATAACAAAGACAACGAAGAAAATAAGATCTTTATCCAAACTCTTGACCTTTCGTTCCTCTTCTTTTAAACGAACTTGTTTCTAAAATGTACTTTACTGATAGCTTAGATATTAGAGTCAAGTACTCAGGAAAAAGAGGTCTACCGAGATACTCGTATTAAGATTTGATTTTAGAAATTACATTCGTCTCTGACTCTGAGCCTGAATAAAATGTTTCGTTCGAACGATGAAGAGTACATCAAAAGGCTTCAGTAAAATAATGAAAACGGAGGAGTTACTGAAGTATATATCGACATTAAATTAGTCCAAAATAATTTTATTTCGAATGAAGCACCACTTACAGCATTATTTAAGTTAAGCACATCACCATTTTGTTAGTATCGGTAGATGAATCAGAAACATTAGTTGAGGACGACAAGTAATAGCAGCCATTATTCTTTATTGGGATTAATTTGCATTTTACTATTATCGAGGTAAAGCTTTAATAAAAACAAAACAAAAAACACACCAAACTAAAGCATAAACTGAGTTTCAGATCCTGCAGCACAACTTCACCTCGATATATATATATATATATATATATATATATATATATATATATATATATATATATGGAGGCACGGTAGAATAATGGATAGCGACTTTGATTGAGGTATCGTAGAGTAGAGTTACATTCACTTACATGCAAATAACCTTGCATGGGTAGATAGCAGGGCAGGCTGGGTCCTATAGCCTAGGACAACAACTCTGAGTTCAAGACCCGAGGTGGATAGTTTCGGGACCTAGTGGTACGCTGTGCATCAATTCTGTATTCGGCTCTCCCAAAAAGTTGGCTCTGTTCAAGCCCTCATCACTCATATGTGCGGGTAGTCTGGCTGTTTGGTTCTAAGAAAGCTGCTGGATCCCCATAAATCGAAAAACGACGGGAGATCGCTATCTAATCTAATCTAATCTAATCTATCTACAGGGTGCGATGGATAAATTGTTGACTAAATTATGCAAGAATGAAAATGTTCATTTTAACATTAATGTCAGAAATTAACAAAATTACACAAAAATATCTTAAAATAATAAAGAGTAAATTAATTCAATAATTTCCATTGGTTTCAAACATGGTTTCTAAACGACTTCGGAATCTCATTCAAATCTTCTGGGCGGTATCCTTGTTTAAGTTTGGTGCCATAGTTCATCTTTGGTGTATCAAGGAGTTTTGTTGATCACTCGCCCAACTGCGCCCCACACATAATAATCAAGTGCCTTTTAGTCTAGGGATTTAGATGGCCAGATGTAAGGGGTGATGTGATCGCAGAAATTGTCTGACAGCCATGACTAATTTTCTCCTACTTGTGTGGCATGGTACAGAGTCCTGTTGCCAGACATACGGTCTTCCAGAAGCCACCCTTTTGGACAAGTGCAGTACTACTGCCACAAGGCACTTGATGTAGGCCCCCGTGTTGAGCCTGAGGCCCTGTGGGAAGAAGAACAACAACTTCCCCCATCCCCCTTTTTGGCCTTTTGCCACATTTTTGTATTTTTCAAAATAAATATTACTTACCTCTATGGTACTGAGACATTATGAATTTAAACGAAAATGTTCTCATCCTTTTGCAAATGAAGTGTGACCCTAAAAGTTCAATGCTAACAGTTTCTTCTTTCGTACTTTTCGCTTTTCTTCCGGCTTCTTGATTTCCAGCCAACGTCGATCTTCAAAAATTTAAATTTAATGTCAATCTTTATCTTCTGTCTTCTTGATTCCTCTTTTATTGTTCTCTGTCTTTAATTTTCTTATTGTCTTCACTCCGAGTAACAGTTAGTGGCTTTATTGCCTTGATTGGGGTTTAATCATCCTTGCTTATCTTTATCTGTCTTACTTACCCGTAATGGATTCTGTACACATTTCCGTTTGGTTGGGTGTATGTGTTCCCTTTACGCTCCACCTGGGAATGCAAGTCTTCACCTTTTTCTATCCGTGACCATATCGACCCCAACCACTCCAAATAAGGAGCATCCGGAAGGGGGATCATAACTGACCTGCAGACACAGAATCCTCCTTTTCACTTATGACGGCATTTAAAGTGGTTGATTGGTACGTGCCCATCGCTTATGTAATCGCATTTTCGACTTTCTGCTATTTATGAGACGAAATTGAAAATGACAACAGGCGTCAAGAAAAAGAGGAAAATATTAATTATGAAGAAATTGCAGGTGTGACGATTATAGATCCGAACATTTGTCTTTGGTCAATTAGCATTCGAACTGTTACACACACACACACACACACACACACACACACACATATATATATATATATATATATAGTCGTCAAATTATTTAATTACGCGCTTCGCGTTCTTTATTTATGATTTTGTCGAGTGCGAGAAAAAGACAACCATTGCACCAGAAATTTGGAAACTGCATTCGCGACGGAAGCTCCAATAGAAACGTTCCAGCATGTTTGGGTGTCAATCTCAGGATAGACCAGAGGATTTGGAAGGAGTTGGATGAGTCTAATGGTGATTACAAAGGTACGGAAGCTCGAAAAGCGCACTCTGATCGTTCTGATAAAGAAAAGAACTCCCGAATTTATTGGTGAAGGCATCAGACTCAACACGGAGGCGTACATCAAGTGCCTGAGGAGGTAATGGTTGCTATGTTTGGCAACAGTACTCTGCACCATGCCACTCTAGCAGGAGAACATTGTCATGGCTGTCGGAAAATTTCTGTCTACCTAACTCTCCAGACTGCAATCCCTTGATTATGTGTGGGGCGTAGTTCATCGAGAGACCAACAAAATTATTTGTAACACCAAAGATGAACTTAAGGTTAAAATTATAGTACCAGTCACCAAATTAGACAACGAGACCGGCAAGAAGATTTGAATGAGATTCCGAAATCGTCGGATGGCCGTGTTTGAAGCCAATGGGGATTTCATGCAAGAAAATTACTCTTTAGTATTTCAAGATATGTTTGTATAATTTTGGTAAATATATATGTTAAAATGAGGTGACGGTGTTATTTTAATTTTTTCGTGATTTAGACGACAATTTTTCCATCGCATACTGTATAATATATATTATATATATTATATATATTACGCATATATATAATATATACATGTATATATTATATATATTTTTGTCTATATTTATTATGTATGTATATATGTCATATATTATGTATATATAGTGTATATATATTATGTATATATATTATATATACATATATTATGCATATATATATATGTGTACATATATTATGTATATATATATTGTATATATATTATGTATATATATGTATTTGTTTGTGTATACATATATATTATTTTTCATTAAAAACCACAGATAAGTTACACCGATTAACCTTTTTATTTAATTTTTTCTGTTTTGGACACTGAATGTGAAGAAACTGTTCAAATAAGTCCGAGCGATTTTGGCTATACAATATATATATATATATATATATATATATATATATATATATATATATATATATATATATATATATATATATTATAATATTATTTTTTTAAAATATGATTCCTTCGTTACATAAGAGTTCTCATGTTTTAAAAGCGAGAGCCGAGACCCCTAATATAATATAATATAATATAATATAAGCTCTACTTCTGTATGGAGCACTGTCTTTAAAAATAAAAGCAAAAATACTAAAGAACTCCGGATTATTTACCTAACGTGTTCTTTCCTATTTTTCTGCATACCTGCACACACACACACACACACACACACACACACACACACACACACACACACACACACATATATATATATATATATATATTGTATTGCCGAAATATATATACATAATATATACATATATAATATATATATATATACTTAATAAATATATACATATAATATATATATAGATTATGTATATGCATACTATGTATATAAAATATATATATAGATAATAAATATATACATATAATGTATATGCAATATATATATATATATATACATCGATAATAAATATATGCATATAATATATAATATATATACATCCATAATAAATATATACATATAATATATATATATATAATATATATATATATATATATATATATATATATATATATAACCATTATCAAGGATGAATTTATCTTTTTAGTTTAAGTGCGTTAATTTCCATTGTGTGCGTATGTTTTTAGTGTTATAGAGATGTTTTATTTTCTGAACACAGCATTGTGTGGACGTGTTCGTAGTTAATATTGTTAAGTGTTGGCTTTTTCTTTTTTTATTATTAAGGCTTCCATTATTTTAAATCTTTTTTTATATGTAGATGATGTTATTATGTTTGTATTTTCTACTAGTATGTTTCAGATGGAGTCTGGTAGGCTTGTGTGCGTGTTTAAATGGGTTCTAATAGAGCTGTGGTCAGATAGGTGTAACTTAAGGCGTCTGGATAGGCATGCAGTCATGTGACCGATGTAATTATTTATGAATTCGGTTTGATCAGGAACACAGTTCCTTAAGGGGCCTTTGAACTCATAGATACTGTTCGTTCGTTGTAATTTTGACTTTGCTAACAACACACCAGCAAAGTCAAAATTACAACGAATGAACCTTATCTATGAGTTCAAATCTTTGGCAGAATTATATGTTAGTATATCCATGACTTAAAACGGTTTGGTAGATCTGATTTGTCCACTTTACTCAACATTGCTTCGAAGTCTGAAAAACATTTTTGGAGAAGCATCAATATCTTTTAAATTAGCATTGAAAAATTTCCCCAGAAACTTGACTGCTTTTTCTTTTAATAACGGGATAATAGTTCAATTTTGAAACAGAAATTTTCTATCACAATCCCTCTCTTCAGTACTAATGTTCTCGATTTTGTTGGTTTACAATTCATTCTTGTCAGGTCATTATCTTTTCTAAACCTTGCAATATCCACCGACATCCAGGGACAGTAGATGTGGTAACTGTCAGGTCGTCCATATATGCACGAATTGGGGTGGGTTGTCGTACTCTATTTCTCATCACTGGACCTCGACACTCAACCTCTGCTGACTTTACTCTCATGTTCATAGTTAAGGTAAATAATATCACTGAGATAGTGCATCCAGTTATAATTCCCTTGTCAATCGGAAGATATCAAATCACTGGTTGTTTTTATGTTAAAATCATTATAATAATCTGAGATTCTTTACACAAACAGGGACATGGTATCTTCTGAGAGCTTCCTCGACCAATTTGTGTGGAATGGATCCATATGCATTAGCAAGGTCCAGCCACAGTACGACGGGATCGCCTTTCCCTTCTTTTGCTTATCACGCCAATATGCTCCAGACAACATGGGATGCCGACAATCCATCCCTTCTGTACTGAAGTGTCTATGTAATTGTTGGCACCTAGATAATGTCGAAGTCATTGGGATAAGATGCTGAAGAAGATTTTGTTCTCAGTGTCCAGCAAAGAAATCATTCTAAACTGTTCAATTACTTTTGAATTTTCTTCTTTAGGAATCTTTAATGCATTAGCGAGCCTTCACTAATTTGCAACTTTACTTCTTCTCCATATTATTTCTAATATCTTCCAGAGATCTAGTTGAATATTCGGACATCTCTTATAGACACTAGAGGGAACACCTCTGGGTTCTGCGGCCGAAGCTGACCTAGTTGCCGATATGACATCCTTTAATTCGATGCCCTCAAATCGAAACCTGTTTCTGGCGGTTCAGGGTAATGCGGTGTGTATCCTGGCCATGCTCCTCCTCCATCTCACCAGGGAAATTACCCGTGCGTTTCTCTATCTCTCTCTCCAAACATTTCATCCTGGTCTGGTGGATTTTACGACCACTCGAATTCTTGCATTCCTTTACACTGATTCATTTCACTTTCGTAATCTGGGTGTAATCCTTGGCCGAAAGCCCTTCATCCGCCCTGATGGAGATCTCATTCACCCCCCTCTCGTGATCCCTTGGGGGTATTATTTACTGTAAAAACTCGTAGCCAGCAATGGTTTCTTCCTAGTGGAAGATGCAAGTAGGGGTGCTAACCCAACTTGTCCAAACTGCCGTCTTTTCCGTTCTGTCAACTGTCTCTCCCGTTGTCACCAAAACTGTTTTCTGGTCGTCATGTAGTCTTTCCCTAGAAGTCACTGAATTCTTCAGAGTTCCATTTCGTAAAATATATCTATTGGATGCTTTAGTACACATCATCAGTGATGTTTCTGGCCGAGGCTCATTAGAGGCTTCGGGTCTTCAACATCACCACCTTCTCCAGGGTGACCCAGTCAATACTGATCGGGTATCGATTTGTGTACTTTCCGTCAGCTACAATTTTTCCCATCTTCTGCATGGAATGTGCGATCGAAATGCCGAGTTCAAAATTTCTTCTACAGGGTTCACTTTCACTCAAATTCCATTGATTTAACCTTACAACAATGGTCTTAATAAGAAGGTTCTCCTTCCTTGGCTGGCAGCCAATCTAATAGGACTATCTGAATTAAAAACTGGAAACAACTATCTCTCTCAAGAATCATGGAAATCCATAGATAATAAATGAAATTCGTAGAAAACCATGACCGCCTACGTTCCGAATGGAAATGGCCTTAAATGAAAAGATATTTTTTTATAGGAATTTTATTTCTCTAGTTTATCCAAACGTTCAATATATATCTGAAAAGATTTAGAGAACGATGTGCGCTATAATTGTCACCTTATAACTCTCCAAGACTTTATTTGGCACTTACAAAATGGAAATTTTAAAGTTATTGCAAATTTGTCCAAAGCCGCATCGAATAAAGGAAAACAATTTTTGTACAATTAATGATTACAGAAAAGAATGCAAACCGATTAAAGAAACCATTAAATAAATTAAAATCAAGAAACCTTTTGGTATTAGTAATATTTTTTGAAACTATCCTGGAAGGTAGAACTACAGTGTTGTGAATATGGATTATCTCCCCTTTGATAATCCAAGCTATAAAAGCTGTACATTTCCGCTTGTCATGTAGATGAGTAGTAAGATTCTTAATTGAATAAAAGATTACTAGACTGAATCTCTTGTCCTGTTTTCATTACATACAGTATTAGCGATGCTAACTGTATTTAGCAGCTGTATTTTCTTTCTTTTGTTTTTTTAGATATATATATAAAATCTGCCTTGTTTGACCTGTGTATATTTCACATAATTCCCAGGAAGTCAGTGACATTTGATACCGACCAGTCGACTTGTACTGCCGAAACGTTCGAATTGTTTGCATTCATTTTTCTTTTGAGAGATTGGTATACAAACAGACAAGAATGAATATGAAGATGAATTATGGGATTGAAGTAAGAGTGACAAGTAATCGGAAGTAAGTGACAATATTTGTGTGAAACGATGCTTCCTATTATATATACATGACAAGAAATGTTGGAATATTTCAGATCACAACTGTTGCAAGTTGAAGAATGTACACTGTTTCTAATTTTTGGTATGATTAATTTAGTAAGAACTTGGTGTAAGCACAATCAGGAATGTGTAATTTATTGTCTTGTTTACAAGAAAAGCTTTCAAGAGTAGTCCAACTCTAAGTAATCATAATGCAATCTTTACATTAATTTCAACGCCGCTTTCCCGTTTTTCGGGATTGCTATTACCTGCCTCATTGCAGTCTCCTTGTTTCAATGACAATTTTAGCTTTGGAAAAAGCTGAAAGGCGCAGAGAGCGAAATCTCTGAGTGTACGAGTGGGGATGACACAATACGCTGATTTTCAAAAGTAAAAAAAAAAACTTACATGAGACATGAAGAAACTACCCACTGTCACTCAGTACACGATCTAATTCATTGTCGATTGAGCAACCCATGGAAGAATATTTGTTCGTGTCCCCTCTGATTGATTGTAAAATTAAATTTACATGGAACAACCGGCTATCGAGATTTTCGCATTTGGATATGTTCCAGATAGACGTTATATAAAAGCTTTTACTTCAGGATTATGTAGTGTATTTTAATAGTGAAGGAATGAATGATTTCCTGTATCCAGTTTTAATTTATTTCCTGTGTGTACGGACCAAGTGCATTAATACAGAGAAGAAAATATTTCTGAAAATCCCGTGAAACGTATATTAGTAAAATATGTTACCTTTAAACAACATTCCTTCAACACATCTGGTGAATATTTCTTTTCCTATGAAGTTTTCCAGTTGCCGACAAGCGAACTTTATACATGCAGTTTTTAAATGCCCGTAAATACGCATGTAAAAAAACAAAACAAAGCAAAAAACCAGAAAAAGAGGGCAGACAGTCTTATTGTAATCAGCTTGTCAGAGATGCCAAGTGAATAAGTGTGTTAATAGAGACAGAGGTGCACTAAATTCACTAGCTTACTTGTCTGTTTTGAAGATCAGATCATGGTAGGTGACGCTAACAATATCGAGGAAAAGAGAAGGTTGGAGGGAGTTCAGTGTTGTTTGCCAGTCAGAAATGTTCACGGAAAAGGATTTTTCTGAGTCACTATTTAAAATATGCATTCCACAATGTATATAAACATTGCACCAAACTTTGTAAAATATTTTTAAACTTCTGAAATGATTCAAGTGTATCTCTAGACACGATTTTCACTGTAGAGGCTCATCGTTCAAAGGTCTATTGTCCTCAACTTTATCACAATTTATTTCGGTTGTTGTGACCTTCGGTCTTCACCAAGTGTATATCACCTGATGATACACACCTGATAACGACCGGAGGGAACTTACACCAATTATTTTACCATTAGGTTTAGAGAATCGACGCAGTGCTTTTAGCAAATGTTTGTCCCGTGCACCTTCAGGATGTTGATCATTTTTCGCCATAATTTCCTGTCCTTTGTAGCTCTTAATACATTTTTGTAATTGTTATCTCTTGTTCAGCTCTCCATTTACCCAAGGTCATCAAGTAGTTTATACGATGTTTTCCTCTATCTCTTTTGCCTTCAATCTGCCTTGTGAGTATCAAATTTTCCAAACCCTCTTTTCCTCATTATGTGACCTATAAATTTCAACTTTCTCCTCCTTCTGTTAACTATGTGCCCCATTTGTTTCCATTTTCTCTTAAACTTCTTCGTTACTCACATATTCGGCCCATGTATTCGCAGCGTCCTTCTGTAGAACTGCGTTTCTATTGCTTCAAGTCTCTTCATCTTCGAGTAGATTGTCCAGCATTCACTGCCATGTTGAAGAACTGTCACAAAAGTAAGGTATTGTTTGAAGATCGAAATCGCTGCAAAGGTGAGGTACTGTTTGATGGGCGAACTCGCTATAACCATATTTATCTGTTTTTGACGAGGTCTTCGTCATTTTGCTTTATCTTAACACTAAGACCGTTATTCTACGATCATGAAATGTCTCATGTATTAGAAATTAAGAATAAGCATTTAGAGATTTGAAATCTGGTTGTTCATCAAATCTCATCAGGGATTTTATTTCATACGCAAGTCTCGCTGTTTACTTTACAATCGCAGTGGCGATGAAAAAAAAACAAGAGAAATAGTAGGAAGTAGTAATCAATAATTAGTTGAAAATGCTTCATCAAAAATGTTGACGGCTATTAAGTCCCTGTGATTTTATTTGAAAAGACGAGCTTTATATTTTGAAAATACGATGCTCTGAGGTATTGTTGTACGAAGAGGCGTTCGTAGTTATTTAAAACTCCCAAAATGTAAAAAAGGATCTTTCAGATGGATGACCTTTTTCTCTGGCTTCGCAACTAACATTTCTTTCTTTGGTATTCAGTCAAACATAACGATGAAGAATCTGAATTTCCCTTCCGAATGTTGAATGAGGGAAATCATGCCTGAACTTTGAACTGTTAAGTGATAATAATTATTACGCAAGAATGGCTCATTATAATCATTTTTTTTTTACTTTTTGGCACAAGAATTTAGACGTGTGAAAAATTGCTGAAAAGTTCTCGGCTCGATTCACTTTGCCAAATGAGTATTTTGAATTTCAATCGTTTCCTTATATGTTCGGCATTCATTGACCGAACAGTCAATGCTGCTGTTGATTGAAATTTAGAAAATCTTTCCCTCTCTATACTTTTCAGGAAAATAGTTTTAAGTCCTGTAGTTGTTAATAAATGGGTCAGGCCGAAAAATTTTCAGCATCTCTCAGATAGATTAGGAGTCCATGCAAAAACTATAACTTTGCTTTAGTTTTCTTTTTCGAGAAGAAAGGCTTATTAAGAAAAGCTTTTTTCTGTCCCGTTTATCAGCAAAAAAGACAAACATTTTCTGTTGCGGCCAGTCTAGTATCTACCTAGGTTCTGAAGGTATCGACTCCAAGAAGAAATTAGAAATCGAATGGAAATTACTCGAAGTAAAATCTCACCCATGCACTCGGCAATGCTTCGAGAATTTGAAATTTTATTTATGTGAAAATAACAAAAGTCAGGCGTTTATCAACGTAAGAAGGACAATTTATTAAGCGAAGTTGCCAACATTTCTTGAGTTTCTAAAAATTCATTATCATTTGAAATCGATTTGTCACTGGCAATTTGTTTGCTCTGCAGACAGAATGATAATGACAAATGACAAGACATTGACTTGAGCTTTCGATGACACTAAACTAAAATTGGCAAATCATTGGATTTTCTTTTCTTTTTTTTTTTTTTGATTGGCGTTTCAAGATGAAATAAACAAATACGCACGTCACTTGTTCTGATAAAACTATCAATGAAGTGACCGAATATGAGCTTGGTTCAATAAAATAAAATTGAATCTGTTTTTGTAAATTATGATATTCATAAACTTCCCGATGGCAACCCAATGAATGATGATGACGCTACTCCTGTAGGTAGACGATCAAAGGCAAGATTGTTTTTGTGGGGGTGGGGTGGGGGAACCACCATTTTGATTTCTCTAAGCAGTTTTAATGCATTATGAAAATAATTTCCTTATTACCGATGAGAAAAACATACAAATGGATAACGGCCGCAGCATGTTGAAACACCGGTTCTCATACGATCACCGAAGTTAAGCACGGTTGGACCTGCTCAGTATCTAAATGGGGCACCACTTGAGAATACCAGGTACTGTAAGCTTGGATGTGTGGGTGGTGTAATGGATAATGACTCGGAATAATTAATCGAACTCAGTTCCTATTCCCATTGGGTTCGTTATATTTACTAAGGCGCAACTACCCTTGGAAAAGGTATCAATCCACCTCTTCTACCCCCGTTATGGGTTAATTAATAAGACTTTAAAACATTATCTCTCCCCCCAAATTCTTACAATCTATATTTTATGGCTTTAAATAACCTGCAAAGGGTCGATAAGCTGTAGAAAACGAATCAATCAAAGCACATATAAATGTATCTGAATTTCCACTACTTTTTTGTTAGGAAAGAAACATTAATAGCAGACTTACATGTTATGGAAACACAACGATTACTCACTTCGATTGGCTCTGAGTATTCGAACAGACTTCCTCATTACTGACTTAGCATCTAGTCTCACTAGTAAGTACTTGGTTGCATTTATTGTTACGAACAGAAAAAAATCATCATTATATACGTTTATCCATGTTGTCAGAAATGACCATATATACGAAGTACTTGTTTTTGTTCTATATTTTTATTTCACGGAATCATCTTGAAAATCTTGAAACAGTTCTGAGTTATCTCCTTTGCAATGGCGTTACCAATGTAAGGAGGCGAGTCCAACAGAAACTTTTACAGACATACAACTTGGGGTATTATATTGTATGATGATAAAAACGACTTTGCAGAATGCTTTTAAGAATTGAAAGATGCCCTTTACTCGATTAAGCACAAATCTGCACTACACTTTTTTTCAGTGGAAAGCAAAGATATTATCATTCAATTTTTTATGTTCTTTCTGTCAAGAGAGGAATAATAGGCCGGTACACTTTTTTTTTATCTACACGCTTCACTACTGAATACAGAAAGAATACATTGGTTTTGGTTGTGGGGAATACAAGTCAATTGCTTTGGGTCGAACAGTGTTTTTTTGTGTTCTGTAGCGATGTTTTTTACTTATATTAGGCAAATATCAGAAGCGACGCAATCTTTTCTAGAATGAAAGAAAGATTTTGGTTATGAGGCTTGACCCGTTGACATTTTGGATAAAACCTAAAATCGTTCTTTTACCGTTTAGAACACCTGTAGAAGATAAAAGTTTTAATTTCTTTAGAGGAATTCCACCTTCTGTTTCTTTCTGACAGTTAATTTCAATATATTTATGATTATTCAAAGTATATTTAGGTTTTGTACCTTTTGTGAAAGTTTTGAAATTTCTTATATATTAATCTAATTGGATAAATAATTCCATTTTGTATCATTATATGAATTGTAGTTGTCGAACATTGGATGAATAGGTCTTTTTTTTCATCAAAGTTTACTAGAAAGAAACGTGCCTCATTTAATTGCGAATGAAATATTTGTTTCTTTTTAACTTAAAAAATTTCATACATCCGGACTCGCCTTAAATTACGTCATGGCGTAAACAGAGGATGATTATCATGATCAGTGTAATATTTTTAATTGCCTATTTTAGTTACAATCCCATCTAGTTATTTTTTAATAGGTAAGGTGGAGTGCTAAATGTCGGTCTGTGTTAGTTGTCTCCATCTACACTATTAAACACTCAGATACTATTACTGCTGCCGTCCGAGTTTAGCCCAAGTAGATGTTTTTATGTTTGCTGTTCACTTATCAGACACTTTACAGAATTAGTTAACGTCTCTTAATGATCCAGTTTCGCGCACGTGGCACGTTTCAAAAGAATGTTCTTTTGAAGATTGACTGCAAGGAAAAGTTGTTTATTGTGTCGTGCCAGTAGGTTCTTCTCGTCAAAGTCCATCTTGCACATATACAAATCTACCATTAGCCATACTGTTGGCATATCTGGTCTGGTTTTTCTGCTATTCATCTCGAGGTTCATGACAAAATCTGCAATGTAATCGATCCTAACATGGCATCACGACTTCAGTCAATTTCTCACCAACGTGATGTGGCTTCTCTGTGTCTTTTCTAGAAATATTTTCATGGCAACTGCTCTAAGGAACTTCTTTTCCTGGTGCCTCGACTACATAAATTTAAGCGTGCTACTTGATTGGCAACTAGGTCCCACCCTTTTACTGTTGAAATAGTTAAATACAACCGCCACTTCTACTCCACCAGTTTCTTTTCTCGCACTACCAGATAGTGGAACTCCCTTCTGTTTACTTGCTTCCCTGAAAATTATAATTTCAAAATTTTAAATGCAACGTCAATCGCCATCCTCTGTCCTCTTAAATCCCATTCATATTTTATCCTCAATCCTGTCATACCCAGTCTTTTCTCTCACTTTCGCTCTCTGTAACCCCCTGCGTACTAGTGGCATTCCGCCTTACTAGGGGTGAAATGATAAAAAAAAGATTAGAACTACACTCCCTTCATTCTAACAAAATAGTTTCTTTTCTTGTCACATATTCTAAACAAATATTTCGTTCGTATATTTTTGTTAGATCTTTTTTTACGTTTCTGTATCTCAGAAATTTACAGAATGAGATTGTGACATTTGACTTCTTGTAGTTGGTAAAGTAGGCGTGTATTTTCCAAGATGGTTTAATTTCTCAAGTCAGTAGGACTGGTGTACTGGTCTAAGGCGTTGTTATCCGAGTAGCAATTCTACCAACTGCTACGTTTTCGTTAAAATAAGAATTATTGAAGGATTCATGTATCATATTTTTCACTAATCTCAGAAATAATGACTAGAATATTTATGTGTTTGTATCATTAATCTATTCTGTACACTTTGCAATCTGCATTTAAAGTAATCGCCTATTCTCAATTTATCTAAGATTAACAATTTTTCTGAATACGATCTCATTTTGTTTACCCATTCCATCCCAAGCAAGCCAATAAAGTCACTAAGTGGCTAAGTGTTATAGAATGAAATAAAACACTCTTAAGGAGCGAAAACTATAATAGAACAAGAATTAAGACAGAAGATAACGATTGGCATTGCATTTAAATTTACGAAGATCAAATTTGACTGTGAAGCAAGCCGGAAGAGCGTTATACAACCATGAAATACTAGAGAAGAAACTATTAGCATAGAACTTACGGCTACATCTAGCCATTTCAACTATAAAATGATGAGGCCTTCACGCCAATATAGTATTGGGCTTAAATTTCTAACATTTAGATACCATAGGGGAAAGTTCATCAAAACAATTACCTTAAAAATATTTGTAGAAAAAGGAAAGGGGAGCTACTTTACCGCTGCGGGAAAGTCATTGAAGGCCAGATGCGAAGTCAGGACCAATAACGTTGCAGATTTTTATTTGGGTATTATCATGAATGTCTAAATATATAGCAGGATCACCAGACCAGATGTAGCAGAAATATTCAAAGTATTTTTGGAGAATTCCTTTGTTATTTCTAAATCTAAATCTAAAAATCTCTTAAATCTTATTGTGTTATTTGATGCATTGAATAAAACTGGGACAGGTTTTCATGGTAGTTTATACCATCAAAAACTGTTAGGATAATACACTCCAGATCTTCTTGGGTCAACATGTGTGTGTGACTTTTTGAGTGTAATTACTTGAAGATTGTGTATGTGTGTGAATCTACAGAATGCATAATTGATAAATAACATTATTATAATAAGATAGGGCAACTATTTTTAATAGGTTAAAAATGTTATTCCCCTCTTTGGAAGTCAAGGAAAACATGAGCCTTTATTTTTAAGTTTTGACTCCAGACAAAAGTTACTTAATTAAGGTTTTGTGGATTTTACAAGAATAAAAATTGCTTGCACTGAATCACAGATTTTTCATAGTTTTATAGATTATTTATGAATAGCAGAGAATAGTTGTACAGATTTCTACAGTTCATGTGAAGTTCTTCAGGTCACGTGACTCGGATTTGTTTTGAAGAATTGTTGTCAGACTTTAATCGATTAAATCAGACATCAAAACAGAGTCAAATATTTAGGTAGTTTCAACATTTTTTTTATTAAAGTTATTGAATTTATTATAAACACTGCAGCCTTAAGTTATCACGTAAAAAATCAATTTTTACTCCAATAACAAGGTAATACAACTACCAATTAATCAACACATTTGCTACCTTCATATAATTTCACCTTCACAAGTGACCATAGATTTTCGATCGGATTCAGATTAGCACTTGATGGTGACTAATTCATTATCTTATCTGTTGTAAAACATTTACGCTCATAAAACCCACTCATAATCTTAGATACATAATGAGCATTGTTATGTATAAATACACACTTCACGTTGAAACTGCAAGGCAGTAAATTGTATCATTCAAAGAATGTCATGTCCATGAAATCTCAATAGTTATCACTGTTTAGTTTAACTCTTTCATCAACTTTGAATGGTCCAATAATGTTTTGGTCGATAATTCCAGTGCATATCATCATAGTGCCGCAACCTTGCTGCCACAGGTACATAAGCATCGGATAAAATACATCTTTTGGTCCATCCATCAGGCCCATCGTTTGTGACCCGAGATTTGTCCATGAGAATTACTTTAGAAAAGTCAATTTTCATTTATTTCTTGGCCCAAGTTTGATGCTTTAAAGATTTCTTGGCAGATGCCAATTTGCGAAATATTCTATACGTATTGTCTTTCTTAAATCCTTCAATTTAAATGTTCAAAACTTGGCAGACTGCTCAAAGGTGGTTGTTTCGCTATAACTCACTTTCGTTGACGTTTTCCCTCGAGGGAACAAGTTTTTAAAGACTTCTCCTTAGCTTCTAGTTCCCAACGTAGTTATGTTTTCAACAGCCCTCTTCATCGTTCGATGATTTTAGCAAAGCTCTTATTTTTCTTATTATTGTCAATCACATTATATTTAATGAAAAGTTTTTCTGGCGTGGTAAACTGGCTGATGAGCAAATATTGTACGATCTCAAAGATGATATGTAAGCATATTTAAAGGCAAATTCACTAAAAGGAAATGTAAGATGGTCAAAAAAGGATTCCTATACCACGCCTATACTAGCAGGATTGTTCGTTGTTTTGACCAGAGATATTATTCCCTTCTCACGAAAGCGCCATTCATATTCTGATAGACTTTTGGTGAAGATTCCATCAAGAAATGCTTCTCCTGTCTTAATGCAGGTTTTCGAAAATCTTTTTCTGTTTAACTTTATTAATATTTTAACTCTATCATGTTGCCATTTTTATTTATTTATTTTTCTTCAAGTTTCTGTTATTTTTTCTGAAATCTCTGTGCTACTTTTCTGTTTATGTAATATATATATATATATATATATATATATATATATATATATATATATATATATATATATATATATATATATATATATATATATACCAGGCCTCAAAGCAAGGTTTAAGAGAGAAATTTAAATAAAAATAACAGAAATTTAAATAAAAATAAATAACTATGGCAACATGATCCATATATATATATATATATATATATATATATATATATATATATATATATATATATATATATATATATATATATATATAGTCAAACCTAATGAGCCAGACACACCTACCAAGGTTTCACTTAGACAGATCGTCAGGGTCGGCTGGCTAAAGAGGCAACAGAAACTGGCATATATATATATATATTTTTTTTTTCTCTTCCTTGGTCACGTGGTGTTGTCTTGGTGGTCGTCTCCATATATATGCCAGTTTCTGTTGCCTCTTTAGCCAGCCGACCCTGACGATCTGCCTAAGTGAAACCTTGGTAGGTGTGTCTGGCTCATTAGGTTTGACTAGGTTTGCTCTACGCTTGTATTGAGCTCTTTAGTTAGTTGTTTACTCGTATCGGGTTTTTTTCTTTGGGCCTTGAACCTGTATCTGTGCGATTATTTTCGACAGACTTTCATGTTCCTGGCTCTTTCTTTTTTTAAAACCTTTTTTTCCTTCGTGATTGATTTGGCTGTTGTTAAATCAAGAGTTCGAAGGTTTTTCGACACGAGTATAGTTACCTATATATATATATATATATATATATATATGATTTTTACGGACGTTCGTACTGTTTATTTGCACATCAAACATTAATTTAATGATAATTGTGGATCACATTATATTTAATGAAAGCTTTTCTGGCTGCTGAGCAAATATTGTACGCACTCAAAGAGGGAATCTTGGGACTTTATAATTATCACGTCCATCCTTAACTTCTCCCCCTGCGCCCTTGGCCAGCCAATTCGAATGAATTTCCCGAACAACTGTCAATTCTCGCACTATGTCTGTGACAGGTTTAATTACATTTTAATTTTAAACTTTCTCTCTCTCAAATATAATAACTCCTCTCCCTATACCCTCATCCTAACGACTATGCCCCTGATACTAGCTCAACTGGAGGTAGGGATGCACATACACCCACGAGCAACCTTCGTCACCCGCTTCACTCAATGGGTCTTTTAGTCCCCATGTATATGAGCGAGCTTTTCTTAGTACCCGAGTTTTCTTGTCGGTACCATGTTGCCCTGATCTTTAGGCGGACGTGACACATACTCTCGGAGTGTCGCACCTGAATCTTTCCTGGGTTATTTGCCTCCTCATTAAGGTGCTGGGTGTAAACGTTTTTTGGATCCGAAACTTCGTGTAACTACGAAAGAGTCTATCCTATCAGCAAGTGTACTGACATTTTGTGAATTATTTTCTGGGCCAGACCTCTCGATGTCATGATGATGGGTACTGTTACGGTAGTGTTTCCAGGCGAGTCAACCCAAGTTATTTATGTGTGCATCTCCAACTGGTGTCTGTTTCACCGCCTACTAGTCGTCCACCAAATCAACCAAAACAAACATGAAAGCAATCAGACTGAAAACGAACAAAACTAGCAAATCCAACCTAAAAAGAGAAAGAAGAAATCAGACCCCACTATACCCTCTCTTACACCAATGTGAGAGGTCTATGTTCCAACTTTCCAGAAGTAGAACTCCATCTTCTTCCGTCTAAACCTGGCCTCCTGTTACTGTCTGAAACAGGGGTACCTCAATCCTATTGCAGGAATCACCAAAATATGACCACCTAAATCGCCACGGTCACGGGCATCAATGAGGGATTTCCCTGTGGTAGGGACACAAAAATCGAAGACCCTGATCTTCCGTATATGTGTTTCCGCGTAGTACGCACCCATAGTGCCACATTCGCCTTTGCCCTCTATCATCCTCAGGATAAAGGGTCGGTAATCTTAACTCGACTATTAGAGGAGGATTGACAATACCTTCACCGAATGTCCCTCGGCCAAATTTCACATATGTGGTAATTTCAGTGTTCACCACAAAGATTACTTAGTCCACTTTAACAAAACAGACGAGGAAGGCAGATATTGCAGAGACTTCTCCACCGAATATGAACTAACCCAGATCATTGAAGAACTTACCCGAGTCCCGGATGCGAAGGGACTGCAGGCGAAACTCCTTACTTCTTTCAGAACCGCAAAGGGCAGTTACGCGCGATCTATCCAGGCCAACTTGGATCTCGCGAATTCTGGTAGATCAACAACCAAATTATGAACAGAGGCAAATCGGCTGTGTCCACTATTATAAATGGCCTCGAAGTCATAGCCTCCTCGGCAGACAAGGCGAAGCTCGATCTTTGCATCAAACTCAACATTAGGTGACAAAAGCCATCCCCTCCCTGACTTCTCACGTCTCACTGAACACAATCTCAGTAGTATACTCATTTCAGTAAGAGAAGTCTCTAGACTTATCAAAAGCTTCGACACCAAAAAAGGCACTAACTCAGACACCATTCCAGTGGTCGTCCTTAAGAATATCAAGCCAGAATTATCCCCGATTCTAGTAAAGTTATTTAATCGTTCCTTGAAGGAGAAATCTTCCCCAAATATGTGGAAGTGGCAAGCGTTACATTGCACACAGAATTAGTGAGGCAATTGACGACACACTACCGCAAGGACCATAGCATTATATATCTCGACGGCCTTCGACAACGTGTTTTGTAAGCATTTCACCCCAAGCAAGGCAGTATGCCACTAGCATACAATGGGTTACAGTGAGTGGGAGCAAGGGTAAAGAGGCGTGATAGTGAAAAGGATGAAGGGAAGGACAGGGAATAGATCAAGGCATCTGGAGATGTCGATTGACTTTAAATTTGAATACATAAACTAGTTACATTCTATCACCGCCGATCAGACCCCGAAAAACAAAAAGTTATTAAGTGAGAGATTATCCTCATTGTTTTTTTTTTGGGGGGGGGGTTACAGTAAGGTTCCTTTTCATTACGCATGTTTCAACATATTATGGAAAAATTGTTTTTATTACTTTCCAGAGGTTTTAAACTAATATTAATTTAATCTGTGTTTAGACTGCAATCTAGAGACTTCAGCTTTTATAATAAATCAACTAACTTTAATAAAACATGTTGAAACTACCTAAATATTTAACTCAAGCTTTTGACATCTAAATTAATAGTTTAAAATTTGACAAATTTTTCAAGGCAAATCCAGTTATTGAGGTTTATGTAATTTGCATAATTTCAGACGGACTTCATATTCATTTATTCTATTTGTATCTTAATAATCTATCGCAAAATTCCCACATTATATAAACCTCATGTCTGTCAGACAGAAAAAAGGTCCAAATCACACGGGATAAAAACAAAGTAAGTCAGGAAAAAATCAAACACTGGTGCGAAGTAAAATCATCTGCATTCAAAAGTATTTTTTCTCCATGAAAGAATAAATAAATTGTACACAATTTGACAGCAATTTTGAAAATATTTCTTTTCCTGAAAAAAAGTTATAAAGAATTGAAATATGACTGATCCCCCAGTTTAGGGCCTCATGAAAATTTCCACAAATCAACTAACACAAGTCCCCATATCGACGAATACCGCCTCGTCTCAAGTACAGGTGCAGAAAAAACTTTTGGAATTATGGATAAGGCAAGAAATTTTCGACAATTTGACATCTATATTATGAGGAATAGATAGAAAGGAAAAAGTAGAAATGCAGCCTTATTGTGCGAACTGGTTGTCGGACGGCGTAAATTGTCAGACGACACACCGCCAGCATGGTGAAAGGTGTACGTTTCACTATCGGACCAAATGAAAAATCCTTGTAGACATCAAAGAATATAAAAATTGTACACAATTTGACACCAATTTTGAAAATATTTCTTTTACTGAAAAAAAGTTATAAAAAATTGAAATATGACTGATTTCAAATTTTAATGTTCGCTTGTGCACAAATAGCCTTATGAAAGGTACGAACCTATCTCTTCTTCCCAGAGCTAGCGGTTAATATAAGGACAGAATAGGCGCTTTAGCTATGGTTGGCAACCAATCTAGAAGAAAACTCTGAATTCAAAACCAGTTGGGTGTGGGGCTAATCACCCGGTAAGATCCTACCTGCTGCAGAAACCATAGCACCAACATTTAGCATAATGATTTTGTAACCCTACAGTCCACAGGGTAGTCTGTAGGTTCACACACACATAATAATTTTAAAGAATAAATCGTTTATTTTTAATCCGATATATTTATTACTTCAAACGTTATTATAATGGTTACTCCTATTTATTTTTATTTTAAACAGTGTGTATTACGTCTATCGGCCTGAACACTCTAGAAATCTAATAGAGCATGTACTCTCTGACAGGGACCGAACTTGCATCCATGTTTTTAGGAGAAACCATCATAGATGAGCGGTAAAGCACATTGGATCAACTGGTGGTGTCTCCTACGAAGGTGGACGAAGGTTCAATTCCTGTCGGAGAGCACCTTTTCTTTGAGATTTTTCGAGTGCGCAGGCCGATAGATATAATAAAAATGAGACATCTATTTAAAATACGAGTATCTACTAATAACGCTTGAAGTAATACATATGTACTACTTCAAACGTTATTAGTAGATAATCGATATGGGCATTGCTCTTGCCGCCCAAAATTATATAGGTATTGATATTTTGCTAAGTCCTTACTATTTAACATGAGCATCCTGAAAGATAGTGATTTGATATACGAAAATAAAATGAAAAAGTTATGTTGAGAGAAATAAAGCACTTATATCAAAAAAATAAAATAAAATAGTGAATACTTACAATTAATGATGGAAGTGATAGTTCTTCCAATTTCTTAAGTAACTCGTAATTGTGGTGTTACCCAACTTAACTTTACTAAAAAACCGTCACCAGGGGACACTCCTTAACCGTCACCAGGGGACGCTCCTTAAGCCTATAACGCTCGTTTACTTCACTTTCAATTCCTTTTCCCTCGGACGTCTAAACAAACTTCATACACACAAACGCATTCACTAGTTTAAATGTTTTCTTCTTTATTGTCTGTGTCTACTTTTTGTAGAATATATAGATTGTCGTTTGTTTGTGTACAGTTTTGTTGTTATTTTATTCATTTATTACCCGGACTCACATTCGAGTCCACATTAATTGTTGTGGGAAAATAAACCAGGAGACACGTGTTTCTCTACCTAAACACAACTAGCATTCCCGCAACATAATCAATGGAACATATTGCATGAAACACGACATCTGTTGGAGTTGGCACTGGATTCTCATTTCATGAGAAGCACTCCCTTTTTCGTATTTGTTATGCTAAACCCAATTTTCATTATCTGTAACAATGCGATGCAAAGGTGAAAGGTTAGCATTCCTGTTTTAAAGTCTGCTTGCTGGTGGTGGAAGGGTGTGTTCGGTTTTCAATTCGAACTTCATAACGAATCCAAATTCCTTTGTACGTTTTCTTAATTAAAGCCTTTAATGCACTATAAACAATAGGCAAGATGATAAACTAATTATATACGTAATTTCCTCCCATTCAAGCATAACTCTGCCTTGGTTGGTTGAATCATAGTTAATTCATAATGGTGAAATACGTAATTACTTTCCGAACACCAATATCGAAATTCTACTATCTATCTATCTATCTATCTAATACTAAAAGTCTGTGAATCGTGCTTGCGTAGTGCGTCGTCCGTCGGGCGCATAATAATTATTTAAGTTTCTTTCCACCTCTCTGTGATTGTGTGCGTGCTTATTTATATTTTAGCTTTCTTTAAACAAACAATATTTTAAATACGTTAAAAATATTTTTTGGCATATCAAAAATATTTAAAAGTTAGTCTGATATAAATATATTTTAAGCGGGTACCCCCACGAGATCGCTAAAAGATGAGCATACCGCGATGAAAACCTGCTCCAAATGTAATGAAATCAGTTTTATCTTCAAAATCGTTATGTTGTTATTAAGAGGAAGGATTAAAGTATTTTCGATTATTTAATTATTTTTTTAGAACATTCAAAATTCAAATCTTGTTTTTCTTGCGTCAGTGGTTGTACTAACTTTTAGTATAGCAAATTTTCAACTCTTCTTTGCAGTGACTGACACATTAATTTGGAAATTCTTACAAAAATCAAATGGTCTGATTTTAATGACATTTTCAAGACAAAAGAATGAAATTATTTAAAAAATATTTTATTACAAAATCTTTTAAAAATCTTTTTTTATTTTTCATGTATTTATCACTCTTAATTTTATAAAAGCTTGAGAAATTCATCTAGATAATTTTTAGTGAGTATATTAGTTAAAAGCAAAATTTTTGAAGGATTTAAATCACCGAATTTTTTAGCAAAATCAGTCCCGGTCTTACCGAAAATAAACACTGCCGCTAATTTGAAATATTTTAGTAGTAAATAAAAAAGATTTCATCCGATGGAGCTTATGTGGATAAGATGCTGCAATTAGACGTCCAATCTCATAAAGAAATGGTGTTTCATTTCGAGAAGAACAATGCAGTGAACTTTAGGGAGGTGAAATACGAACAACCATAGTATATACAATGAACAACGATATTAAACAGATTGCTAATAAAATTCCATCATTCGCCGTAAAAGACTTGAAGAACTGCAGATCTTCCAAAACATTTTCGCAAGTTACAGAAAGACTGATAAATTATTTTCATGGTTGCTGAAGATAAGATATCACACTGATTTACAGTGTGTGTGCTCTTAAGGCAAAACAGCCTTGATAATAATGAATAGAAATATATCCGTACAGAAATGAATGACTTGCATATAGGAAATGTTAAAATGAAATGTAAATATGATTATTAAATATAGGAAAATGAACGAACAGAAGTTTAGGTGAGAGAAATAAATCAGGTACAATTAAAATAATTGCGAATACTTAAAATTAAAAAATATAATTTATCATTATATATTATTTAGGTGTTAAGGAAAGTATAAAATGCAATTTTAAATCTAAGATGTTTAACTTGTATCGATGTTAATATTTTTTTAATTATCTTAACCAGAAAACAACTTTTTTGGTTAATAGAATCGAATTTTAATAAGACAATAATCACTCTAGATTACACACACACACACACCTATATATATATATATATATATATATATATATATATATATATATATATATATATATATATAAAGAGAGAGAGGGACTGAGAGGGAAGAATGCCCATTAAGATTTTTGCTGAGAGTTTTTTCTGGAGTCGAATATCGTTTAATGTCGGGTGGCAGATTTGAAAGGAACTTGCTAAATTGTTATGCTCCGATTATTTACAACAATCGTTTGTTGTTTTGATGGAAAGAAGTTGCAAAGTGGGAAAATAGCGAGATAATTTGTTTGAAAGCAAAATGGATTCACAGGCTATGACAAATAGATTTCAGCTTCAGATGGTGAAAATGATTTTTGTAGTTTAAAGGTGTTTTAATATGCAAGCGCCGAGATTGAAAAACATTTTATAAATAATATTATTTTTTTTTTTAATGTAAAGGACCTCTACAGTCTGCAACTGCTTTTTACAGTTGGAGTGATAGAACAATGAAAATCTGACGGAAGATAGAAGTGTGCACTGGATTTGTCTAACGTGGAGACTATCTTTGTGGAATATTAAAAAAAAATCAAAACGTATTTGCCAGACGATATTTCTTTCGAGGATATTCATGTTTCGTCTCTTTCTGTAACGTGCAATGTGTTTTACAGATTTGTCTACTTGTCGTATAAATGTATAAATACATTGACTGCAATCAGTTATCTTAAGTACAGGCATGTTTTGGCTGACTGATCGTGTATTTTGAATTTCTTACATGAAGCGTTCGTTGCCAAAGCGTACGTTGCAATTAAAAGGAACACAAAGATGATAGAAATATTAGTTACAATTGTTTTAATGCTCGAATTTAGAATATCTTATGTATTTCGTAAATTTAGAAATAGTGAGGTGGAGATTAGACAAGAGGATTAGTCTTTTGTTGAATATCCTATTCGTAGCAAGTTCGTTGACTGAAAAACAGCATTGTTTCTAATATGAAAATAATTCATTATATACATTTTTTCTCAATCATCAAAGTAAAATTTTTCATTCGGTTGGTAATTGACAGTAAAATATGTTTACTTCACTGATTGCAATCAATGCATTTATACACTTATACATGATCAAGAACGATTATTAAATTAGCTATATCAAAATTCAATTCCATTAATCAAAAAGATTTTTATAACATATTACCGTTTCTACTTGAGATAATAATTAAAGAAAATAATGTTAATATTGATACTGGCTAAACATCTTAGGCATAAAAATTATATTTTATACTTTCCTTAAAACCTAAATAATATATAACAGAAAATGCGAAGTTGATAAATATAACTTTAGCTAAGCAAAGCAGTAAAGTTAAAAGGCAAACGATCGTTAAGTTAGTCGTATTAAGTTATTTTATACAAATTAAGTCGTATTAAGTTATTTTATACAAATAGACACTAACACAGGAAAACCCGGCAACTGTGGGAAAAGTTAAAGAAATAATAATAAACAATACATATACAACTTCAAATAATAATATATGTAATAAATTAAATAAATAATAATTGCAAATTATGTTAAATTATTATATTACTTTTAGCAGTGTTTACATTTTTCAGTAAAACTTAAAATTTGTTAATTTTTTAGAGCTTCGTCAAAACGCGACATCTTTCCTTGAGTTCAGAACGCATATCAACGACGAGGTCCTCTCTAGGACATCTCTCCCCAGTAACGAGGCTACCATCTTTCAACATCGCCTTCGCTAGGCGGGTCACGTTTCCAGAATGCGACCCAGTCGACTGTTTGAAGAACTCGCAAGAGGCAACGGGGAGGTCCAAAATACACTTCAAGGATCGGTTGAAAACATCCCTGACACAGGCCAACATCGACGCTGTGACCTGGGAAACTGTTGCTACAAATCGGCCTTCCTGACATGGAACCATCCGAACGATGGACGATCAAGACTTTCGAGTCCAACCATGAGGATGTGAGACGTGCCGTCCGGAGGACCAGACTCGCCCAGCCGCGTCCACCACCCACGCTCCTCTGTGACTCCTGCTCACGACTCTTCAGGAGTAAGCTGGTCCTTCTCATCTCCGCCATCACCACCGTCATCAGGGGAGAGAAAGGGAAATAAGGAGAGAGGATGACGAACGCAATGCTCGGATACGAGCGGGGGCCGACGACAATATAATCATAAATTATATTTTTAATTATAAGTATTAACAATTGTTTTAACTAGAAGTGATTTATTTTTCTCTCCTAAGCTTTCGTTAATCCATTTTTATCTTCCTATATTTAATTATATTTGCATTTTATTTTAACATTATATCTAGGTTAATATTTGACTGCTTGCCATCATCAAAGTCAAGTTAAAAAAAATCAGATACTTGTAAATTTCAGAGGTGCATTTCTATACCTGATATATTTCGAAGAATTCCAACTACAACATAAGATTTCATTGCATGAATATTTTGCAAATGAATCTCTAAAATTTACAAGTATCTGATTTTTTTAGACCTCACTTCGATGACGACAAGCAGTCAAATTTTACCCGGAAACTTTCCAGCTTAAAAAAAATGAAACAATTCGTATCGGTGTTTAGTATATAGGTTCGTTCAGCCTAATTTCCTTACCGTTATTGTTTTTATTTAATGGCAACATTTCAGCCGTTTACTTTCCGACCTTCTTCGAGTATCTTGTTATGTTCCATAATGTAGACTGCTGTTCTGAGAAGGAATTCGATTTTCTTCTCCTGCCTATGCTCGTGTCTTCTACGAGTTGGCTTCAAACCCATTCGTTAACTGACTGATGTTACAATGAACCTCATCAGAATTCACATCTCCTGGGTGACGCCTATGGAATAAAAAATTCATTTGTTCCTTTCTGATTAATAGTTCTCATGAACTGGTTTTAATGAAAACTTATTGGCTCAATTGAAAAAGTGACCATCATAAGGCTAACATTTCGGACTGAACTGTTCTCAGTATCTCTTGCAGATTTATCTGACACCTTAACAACTGATTTAATGTAATGTTTCTCTTCAACGATATGCGGGTAGCGGCGGCCAGGAAAAAGAATTCAAATACACATTGGGAGAGGTATGAATCCATCTTTCTTCCCCACAGATATGGGTTAAATAGCAGGGATGTTTTCTTTCCTTAAGATGGCAAATTTAGTGTGACTGACCGTGGGGTTAAATGTAAATAAATGGCAGAAGTGCCCAACAAAAAGAATTGGCAAAGTTTGCAATAAACAATAACAAGGAAAAGTGTTGTGAGACCGATACTTTCCTACATCATGGACTCTCCCAGTACTATATTATTATGTGAATGGTAGTATCATGGGAGTAGCACCAGTAATGCGCAGCCGCGTACGATACCAATATCGGACACCACTGGATAGTAAGCTCTGCTTACTCTTACACTATTCTTTGTAACTTTTCTGTTTAATATATCATTCTTACCTCTAACCCGTGTTCCGTGTTTTCCTTCCGTGGCCCCTACTTCGGGTCCACATAAAAAAGAAAAGAAAACGGCAAAAATAAGCAAACAATATATACAAGGCAAAACAACAGCAATATAGCAAAACAATTCACAAACTTGGGGTTGACACACATTAGCAAGTTCGGATAAGCGAACGTAGCGTTCTGACTTCAAGATAAACCGGGGCCGAGTCATATGAAACCGTGAAGTGGCTTTAAAATAGACCACTTTACGGTTGGCTGGGAGGAAATCCCAGCAACATTTGTGTGCTTCTGCCTATAAATTGGGGAGGGGAAAGGCAATGATTCATAATAAAAAATTAACAAGACTCAGGGTCACTGTGAGTATGTGGTATTGTGGTATATGTCGCATTGAATGGCGATGGATGATTTCGTAAGGGGTATTGAGTAAATTGTAATGGATGAATGGGTCGTTAATCGGATTAGCTAGGTTAAGGATATTTAAAGTAGACCAGCCTCATCCCACATCCGCTTCGGCCTTGTACCACAGTTGTAATTCAATTTGCAATAAATCTACATCCCGAGTGAAGATTAGGACCAATAGCAACCATTCTAGGAAAATTGGATCTCTGACTACAAAACCAGCCTGCAGAAAGATGGGCTCCGTCAGGTCATCTTACTCTAGACACATCACTGTTGCTGTATCTGCAGAATATGTAGTATCACTATGATCCTAATGGGTTACTGAACTCTTCACACGATGCGTCTCTTGCGTTCTACCCTTGTTTTCATCATAAAAGTCCTACAGTGAAAAGTGACATCTTTCAAGCGCCATCTTCTACCTAAGTATATGACAAGAAGTAATACCGTAAGTTGATTTTATCTCATTGAATTAGATTTGTGAGTCGTTCTAACTGAAGTTACATTATTATAGCTACAGGCGACGACAAGATAAAGCAGCAAGGAAGTCGTTCTGAAAGGAATAAAACATCGAAAATGTGACAAGAAAATGTCAGCTCTATCATTATTTCCAGTCTTATCGATTCCAACCGGTTAGCCATTGATCTTATTTTTTGTGTGAAAAAGGTCAAATTACTAGGAAGAATTGTTCGTTATAAAATAACTTGTATTATTTCTGCGGCAATGACATATGTCTTGAGCCTTGGAGACGTCGTTCATAGACCAGATCCATTTGCTTATTGAACCAACCGATTCAATTAATTCACCGTTAATGATAGCCGTGAACTTCATTAGGCTGCCAACAAGGGTCAAAGCAACCCTAAATGGACAACTGGTCATGTTACACCTTGAATCCATCATACCAATCATTTATTATTTGGTTTAATTATCTCTAATTCATTGTTTTATTTCAGTAAATAATGATGGGATGATTTATATGTTTTTAGATATATTCTGTGGAATATTTATAAAAATAGGCCCACATATTTCTGAATTTTTCTTTATCGAACTCTTTGCCTCTTTCACTTACCGACTTTTTTCCGTCGTTCAAAACTTCTGTTAATAAACTCAGCATTTTCAAATAGTTTAACAAACATTTAAAACGTAAATAAGAATGACTAATTCAACCAATCGGCATCTTATTTTTATAAAAAATATAGTAACATCCTGGCGGGGTGGGTGTCCAATAAAGGAAATGGAAGAGGGAAGCTGATTTCAAATTCCGGCTGAGACAGTTGGGGTTAAATGGGCCCTCATGTCTTTCAGAAATACATAAATCCATCTCTGGGAAGACTTGGATTTCGAGCTTTGATTGGCAACTATTCTCGAAGAAAGACAACTTTAAATTTAAAAATGTTAATAAGATCGCGAGAAAACACTCCACAAGATAAATATGAAATAGATCTGGGGAAAGATTGATATGAAAATGCTGAGACAGATACTGAACAAAATTAGACAGATCCTTACTAGTCTGGCACAGTACCAAATTAGTGTAGTGACAGTGTAATACAAGGTAATAGAGTAATGGCAGTGTAGAACAAGCAAATAGTGTAGTAGCAGTATCATGGCTATGTACATGACTAAACTATTCAATGTAAAGTACAATACCGAGCCTTTGACACAGAAGAAAAATTTTAGGTTCGACATAGGGTGTCCATGGACAGGTGGGTGGCGTGTACACAACCTAGATCAGTCACTAATTCTACTTTCAAAATCTACCACGACTCTACCTGTAAAAGTCATAACATAATTTACTACCTAGAATGCACAATATGCCAGAAAGAATATGTGGGATAATCTGAATGGCCTTTTCACTACAGAATTAATAATTATCGTAATCGAATTAAGTCGGCTCCCTACGAAAGATTATTACCCGTAGAACAATATTTCCACCGAGAAAAACATGATTTTAAAAGCCATGCCAAATTCACTATAATTGAAAAATAGAAATGGACAGAAAAGATAACATTAGAAATATTTTAGAAAACCATGAAGACAAATGGATTTTGCGCCTAAAACACTCCATCCAAACGGGCTTAATCACAAATAGAATTAATATATAACTCCATAAATCAAGCCCTATCCACATTTCTCTACCACCCAAGACAGACATGCTTGAGGAGGTGCTGAGTTCTCACACTTATACAGCACCATTCTAATATATGCACTTGCACACATCATACACACTCTCGAAGAATTAATAATAATATACACAGATACATCCCCATCCCAGGAACCAATAAAACGGTCAAAATGACTAGGGGAATTCAAAGTAGCAGGAATTTATCCAGCCTTTATCTTTAAAAGACAACTTCAAAGAGGCGGTTTGATCAACCCAAGGATAGGCCTTATATAGGATATAACGATAAAAAAAACAACAAATGAAAACTACAAATAAAGTTCATTTTCTCCATCAAGTCTGCTACTAACAAGGAGAATTTCATTTCTCCTGATGATGGTCATGCTAGATGAAACTAGTTGAGGAACTGAATTGAAATAATATAACAAAAAAATATTAATAATCCAGTGTGTCTGAAAATTTTAATTTTTTAATTTCTCAATATTTTTTATTGTCCAAAATATAAACTATATGTATATATATATATATATATATATATATATATATATATATATATATATATATATGAATATTACATACATATATAATACATAATATACATATATGAATAGTTTATATATATATATATACATATATATATATATATATATATATATATATATATATATATATATATATATATATATATATATATATATATGTATATATATATATATGACTGGTATATATATGTATACTGTATATATTTGAATAGTATATATATATACTGTATATATATATATACATATATATATATATGAATTGTATAAACATATATACTATATATATGAATATTATATATATAGTATACAGTATATATACTATATATATATATATATATAAATGATATGTATATATATTCTATATATATATGAATAGTATATATATACTGTATGTATATGAATAGTATGTATATATGCTGTATATATATATATATGAATAGAATATACAAATATTCTATATATATACATAAGTATTCTATATATATACATATATATATGAATAGTATATAAATATATTGCCTATATATATATATATATATATATATGTATATATATGTGTGTGTGTACATATATATATATATATATATATATATATATATATATATATATATATATATATATATATATATATATATATATATATATATATATATGCTGTATAGACAAAAATGAAGATTGGAAAAAAGGCACCTAATATTTAATATAACGTTATTTACTTATAATATATGGATGTTTACAGAGAAGAATTAAAATCTTGTTACTTACAATTGGATTTTCAGTGTTTTTTCTTATCTAAAAAAAAGGAAAACAGAAAATTATTTAATTTGTTGTTTAAATTTTTTTTAAACTTTTTACTTTAACCGGTTTTGCTTTGATTTTCAAAAAGTTTTAAACTATTTCTCTCTCCACATGTTGATGCTTATGCTTTGTACGAATGGAAAAAAATGAAAATCATGCGGCGTAACTGGCGATATATGTCGTTTATGGTAAGGGGAATTTGGTAGTATTTATTTATGCGATGAATGAAGTGTTGGTTTTTTAGCAAGAAAAACATCCATGATATTGCCACCACCAAATTTCACCGCTGGAATTGTGTTCTTCGGTGTCTTTTGTCGACTTTTCTTCAACCTTGAGTCCATGAAGTACGTCCAAATAGTTCAATTTTTGCTTCATCTGTTCATAAAAAATCCCCCAAATTATATATATATATATATATATATATGAAGAGTGTATATATATATATATATATATATATATATATATATATATATATATATGAAGAGTGTATATATATATATATATATATATATATATATATATATATATATATGAAGAGTGTATATATATATATATATATATATATATAAATATTATCAATCCACACCATGTTTTTCCAAAAGTTTGTAAAAGCATTTCTGATATACCATATATATATATATATGTATATATATATATATATATATATAAAATAGTTATATATTATATATGTATGTCATGTTAGATAGAAAATTACAAATCATCTATAAATATAAAAAGATGCGACCACCAGCATGAGGTAATCTATGAATGATCTCAAACCATGACGACATCTGAAGATGTTTCAAACAAATTTGTTTACATAACATTAACATGGCTGCAGTGCCTTTTGGTTTGTGCGTGAGAAAAAACCTTTAACAAAGAAATTACTGAAAACATTTTTTAAAGCGGAACTGTTGCTTGAGGCAGAAGACTTTTTCTCTCATTGCTTTTCATAACGACTTCTTTCAATTAACTGAATACTGAACGTTAACATCAATGCTTTCTCGGATATGATAACAATGTTTCTTTTCTAAACGCGATTTAGCGAGATTTGGCATTTAATTTGCAGGTGTAAGGCATGTTAACAAAAGGCAAGCTTTTGTCTGCGAGGCTATAAATGAACAAAATGTTCTAAATTTACTGCTGCTGTTAAGATAGCAATGCTGTCAAAAAATAGAAAGATAAACAGATGTTGGGTGTCTCTTGCTAACCGAACCTCCTCTGTTTGCGAATATTATCTGGGCTCTATATTTGCGTTTGCGTTGTTTGATAAAATCAACCAATTTTCAGAAATAGCGGCCTAGAAAGCGGAATGGTGATTAAAATGGCGTTCATTTAAAAGAAGACCTTTGTCCGCTTATTGTTTTACAGTTTTTTTTAGACTAAATGGTAATTGTATTTTGCATATATTTTCTTAACTAATTGACTGTAACACGGCGTACCTTTTGCAAGATTAGCGGATGCTTTTTCTCTGTTATTCCCTAGGAAGAAAACAGACATAAATCGTTAGTTACAAATTTTAAACATTTTATTAACACTTGCATGTATGGTACAGGGATAAAATAAAGGACCAAGAAACAACGGATTTGTATTTGCTTAAAATCATTTCACCCCAAACAAGGCAATAAAGCCACAAAGACGCAAGAGGTCACAGTGTGTGAAAGTATTATACTAAACTCGTATAGGGAAAAACTTGCTTTTAACATTCACTAACTCCAAAATCAAGCTAGTAACGTCCTATCATCACCATGGATTTTCCCCATTCACGATGAGCGGTTAAACTCTCAAACTAGGTCCTTGCTTTGGACGTCAATTCAGACTCATGTTCACTCTAAATGGAACTCATTGCTAAAGAGGTTGAAGAAATGGTTGTCCGCTTGTTTCTGTTCCAAAAAGTAACTGACTACTCCTGACAGACGTCAGATCAAACGAAAAATGCATTCTTGCTGGAGCAGAGCAGTCGTCGCTTTCCAGCTTTGACAGTTCAAAAGCTTTTACGTAGCCTTGTGGTCGATGAATTATATTCAACCCTACAACTTCTTTGTCCAAGATGAAACGTTAGAAGCCTCTCACAACTCCATCCGTGGCAAATTGTCAGACAAGATACATTCCTTAGTTAGACCAGTTCAGAACTTTACAGCTAGGAAACACTATGCCAGGAATAATTTCCACTTCGCATTCCATTGGTAAGGAAATTCCAGTCGGACAGCTTATTCCCAAGAATCGCTAATTTATGGAACAGACTTCCGAGAGGATGCTTCATACTACAGTCTTAACCTGTTGAATTATTGAGTCAACCGTTAACTATACTACATATGCTCATAATCTGCACTTAAGTAGGCTTAAGCCTATGTGGTCGAGTGGTTTAAGACACGTCAGATCTAATGATGGTTTTCCTTAGAGTACGCAGGTTAGGGTTATATATATATATATAATTTCAATGGGTACATGTACAGACTGTTTTAAACACTGAATTAACGTTTATCAGCGTAGAGCATCCAAAGTCTTATTAAAGGAGACTAACCACTTATGTTGATCCCTATAATTTGTTCTTACTGGAAGAACTTCAGTTCTATAGAAGACTTTAAATGCCTCTTATACATGTTCCTCACTAAAAGATGTCAAGTTCTGAGAAGATAGAATGATGAAGCTGTTTCAAAGATGGAAAAAGTGGCGCATTTGTGGTTGAATAAATCTAAGTATTCTTTATTGGGTGCACGGAGAGCAGAGTTCGAATTCCAGTCGAGTTCATTACATTCACTTACCCGGTAAGAATCCATCTCACCCCCACCACTCCAACTATAAGTAAATAGCTGGACAAACTTGGTCCTATAAGCTTAGTTGGCGACTAAGAAAGAAAACTCTGACTTCAAATCAGGCTATCTTGTCCAAGACTGACGGCTGCAGTTCACGCGGTGCTCCTTAATGTAACTCTAATGCGTTACACATCTCGTGATTCCTTAAAAAAAACACTACGAATTTTTGTACCGACTCAATATTTGAATTCATTTTGCTGAGACAAACCTAACAGTGTTTAAACTTTTTAATTGTAAATATTTACTGACATAGAATATGTGTCTTTTCGTTAGAACCTGTAATTGGTTGTTTTTTTTCCACTATTGATTCTTAAAGAATTTAAATGCCCATATTCCTTAGCACTCACGATTTCGTCATTGAAAATAGTTTTCTAAAAAGAAATATCCCAAAATATTTAATATCAGCTGAAATTAATGTAATGTCTTCTTAATCTCATACTGAAATCTATCCATCCATACATATGGACATCCCATTTCTGAGCTCACCCATTTGCCACGACAGCAAATCCCTATTACAAACGCCCGGTCAACACCAAAGTCTATTGTGGTTTATACTACAACTTTATTGAGCAGACCTTAGTTACAGTTTCTGGAAGTGAGTGCATATAATATAACATGATCAGTTTCATGAACAAAGCTAGTGCGCTCAAACCCTCGGTCACGAGGACTTGTGACTCCGTGCTACCACAAATATCGACGGCTTCCGAACAATTCCGTCTACCAAATTTCACTCACTTAGATAGGCCATTCTATTGATATGGTTTTCAGGCACTTTCAAAATGTGGCGCGCGCTGGCATCGCCTCCCCAAGAACCGATATAATCAAGAAGTCAAAAATCGAATCCCGGTCTCATGGCCAGAAAGCAAACGTTCCAAACCACTTGGTCCATACATACATACCTGCCTACATACATAACGAGGACTGAAACGAACATTTGATATAACTTCCTCCTTACCTACAGTGAAGTACAGGGAACCATTTATGTGTTCTTGCGAACGCAAGATGAATGAAGATTGGAAACGTAAGAAATTGACTCAGGGACAGTCGATAAAATTACAGTTACATCTAGAAACCTTATCAAATCTGAATGTGTTATTATTTTACACGGAGATATGTTAACCAGTTCCATTGGCAGAAACTGATTTTTTCCACACTCTACAGACAATAGGTGTTGCATTTCTATGGTCATATTTCAACAATCTCCAAGTAGCAATAAAATTAAAATGGCGCCCTGAATTTTCATTTGCAGACGATAACAGTCTACAATAGGTGTTCTCTTTCTCTCATTTTCTCTTATAACATTTTCCCATTTGTCATAAGTTATTTTTGCCATTTTTCTTTTTTATTTACTTTTGTCTTACGCTCTTTCTCTCTTTCTCTCTCTTCATTTTAACTTTTCCATTCTCTCTGCCTCGCATATTTCTCAGATGTTTTCTTCATTCAATCTTTCCCTTTCGTCTTCCCATTCTCCATTTGACTTTCTAAGTTTATATGCCAACACATACCAATAATACATATATACACATATATACATATACACACACATATATATACATATATATACACATATACCAATAATGCATATATACATACATATACACACACACATATATATACATATATATATATATATATATATATATATATATATATATATATATATATACACACACACACACACACACACACATATATATATATATACCAATACTATCACTACATGTTTTTCTTTTCGTCTATAATCTTTTGTCGCTTTTTCCACTTCTCTATTACATATCTCCGATTTTACTTGCATTTTTATTTCAGGCGTCTTCTCTCCATATTTCTCTTTATCTGGCCCAGTTTTTTTTCATTTTCTTTTTTGTTTTTGTCGATAGACTCTCTTTACTCATCAACTTCCCACGGATCTTTTCCCCTTCGTTCCTGTCGCTGTTTTTTGGAGTTGAGCGACATTTTGTAATGGAAGAGGAGCGAACTCTTCTTAGTTTTCCTTCCATTACAGGAGGATAGAGGAAGTCGACAACGGATGTTGGATAATTGAAAGAGAAAGATGGAAGGGAATGTCTTTAGAAATATGCAGAAACAAATGGACTGTTAAAAAATGTTGTACACATATATATATACTCATGAACACACACACACACACACACACACACACACACACACACACACACACATATATATATATATATATATAATTGGTATTACCCATGCAAGAGAGTAAGGCCGTGGAAGAATTAGAAACACAAACATTATTAAAGATCGAGAACAAAAGAAGAGCAGTGGCTAGCGATTGACATTGCTTTTAAACTTTTTGAAGATTAAATTTGGCTGGAAATCATGCAGCCGGAAGGCAGTTCCACAAGCGAGAAGAGCGAGAAACTGAAGTATTAGCATAGATTTTACTTGTTTCATCCAGCCAACTCAACTGTAAATTGATGAAATCTCGACGTCAGTCGAGTACTTCACTTAAATTCAAAAAGTGCAGGTACCATAGTGAAGAGCTCATCCGAACAATTACCATGAAAGTATTTATAGAAAAGGCACAGGGAGGCAACCTTACGAAGTGGGGACATGACTGAATCGAACCGCCAGATCAGGACCAATAATATTGCTGCTTCTTCTTTGGATTTTATCAAGGAGCTCAAGGTAAATAGCAGGGACAACAAAGCATGGACGGATATACACACATTCACATACAGACATACATGTACGATATTTGGTGGTTGTATCTGTGCCTCATTACATGACCCTTCAAACAAATATATTCTCATTTATTTTTTAAATTTCTTTTCGAATAATGTTTTTAGAAAATTTAACCCATAGTATTTTTTTACGCTTTCAGAACAGAAACTCTCCCATCGGGTGACTCACTCAGCAGTGAGATCTCACTAAATGTGCTTGCGTACTGTATTACAGTTGCATTCATAATGACCCAGGTAGTAGATGCTTTCTGCTGGTTATACATTTGATAAAACATCGCATCGCCAATATCAGTCAAAATCATTTCTTAATTTTAAATTGTTTCCCTGCGACTTCTGGTCTTTTCCAAATTGGAAATTCCAATTGGAACGAGATTAAATATTGTGTATATATTACCAGCATTGCTGTTCCACGTAGCCGCTATCGTGATTCATTCTTTTGTCCAATCGATGTTCGAACACAAATAATCTCTCCTCGTAAGGTCAAGCGATCAGAAATACCCTTGCACTTATGTAACAACAGCGTCATTGATGTGAGATACGCGCTGAATAAACATTTACACTATTTACATTGTTCGGACTGTTGTTCCCATCTTTACTGCCATATCGACAACGTTTCAGCCGTTGTACGCTCTGGCCTTCTTCAGGTGATATTTGGAGCTTCGGACCGACATCTTTATTTAGTGACAGATTGTTTTAATGCTGCGTGCCATGCCTTTGGATATATCAATTTTTAGTTACTTCCTCTTGATAACACAAATCTCCACGTTTTTATTCTGTTTGCTGTGGCCAGACATTGAATTAGTCATTTTTGGATCAATCAACCAACGCATGGGCCATGTGAGCAGTGGACAACAATGTTGGTTGATTGATCCAAAAGTGAATTGATCCAAGGAGTTGTGAGTTCAATTCCTAGCTAACGCAGGTAAATCCGTTGACCTTGAAGATAAAACTACATTGCATGTCGACTTACGATGAGCAGATACGAGAAATGGAGGAAGATAAACCTTAGAAAATGTTGCTACGAAATATTTCTTAAACATTTCTATTAAACTAAATGAAGGTACCATTGGTGTAACGGTCATTGATGAACTGAATTTAAAATTAAACGGAAATTGTTTACGTTCGATTTGTACTATTAGGACACACATGAACGAATTTCTACAGCACATAACTAAAAGTGAAATAGTCGAGCAGACTAAGCCTTTTAGCTTTGTTAGGGCACCCAGTATAGAAGAAAGACAACTATGATTTTAACTTGCGTTAGACACACTTATTGCTGCTCAAGTTGTGGCTGCATTACATATGGTCGCCCATTCAAGAAATATTTTAAAGTAGTAAATTAACTTATTGCAAAATTAATTGGGTTCAGAGTTGCACATAAACATTTATTGAAACGTGCTTTTATACTTATTTATTTATGAAAGATATACCTACACAGAGGAAATACCAATTATATGTTAGCTTATTTTTCGCATTATCTTCTTCGCCAAATGTTAAAGTTTAAATTTACATGCTTTTTATTTTTTCTTTCACTTTATGTCTGAATAATGTCCATTATCAGTTGTTGCAAAAATACCAGAAATACTTTCTCAACAGATTGTTTTGTGTTCCTTTCTTATCAATTGAAATTCTTGCCTCTCTAAAGACGCACGCACGAGAGAAACAAAAGAGAAGGTCAGTGCCCAAAATTGCTTAAATTGGCAGTAAACAAGTTTGGGGGTCTTACGAGGTGACTTTATATTTTATGCGTCGGGTTTCTTCAGGATGTGAGCGATACTGGTTCTCGTCAACAGCCTATCCTTTGCAACTCGAAGCAGTGTTTGTCCCTTTACCATTCCTTTCGGTTCATGTTCTACCGTCCATTTACACAAGGTCTTTAGTTACGCGCTGGTTCTCTCTGATTACGCTTAATATGTCCTGTGAATGTCAAGGCTTCCCAGAAATTGCAACTGTCTTTTTCGCCCTCGTTATCTTCAAAAGCCTCCTCGTTGCTCACATAGTCCCCGTCCTTGTTATTCTCAGTATCCTTCTGTTGCTTCACTCTTCATCTGTGGAAAAATTGTTCACTATTCCCTGTCATATTGAAAGATTGATATTACGTAGCAGTTTATCACTCTTTTCTTTGTTTTTAAGACAGTTTCTTCATACTTTGCTTTCAGTCTCACATTTTCCATTGTTTGTTGTAAGATAGTTCAATTTGTTTTTTTCCATTGTTTGTTGTAAGATAGTTCAATTTGTTTTTTTCCATTGTTTGTTGTAAGATAGTTCAATTTGTTTTTTTCACCCCAATGAAGGCAATAAAGTGACTAAGACGTATTGTGAGAAAATATCAGAAAAAGAAAACATAAAAAAAAACTTTTCAGCTTATTTAAAGCCAGAATTCTTTTTAGATTGTAAGAAATTTGAGTGATAGAAGTCTTAATAGTTAACCCATAACTAAGGAGAAAAGAGGTGAATTCATACATTTCCCAAGGGTATTTGCGTGTAAGTGATTATAACAAACACGACGGGAATTGGAACTCAGCACTCCGATTAACAATTCTGAGCAATCATCCATTACACCACCTGCACATCCAAGCTTTACAGCACCTGGTATTCACAAGCGGTCAACCATCTAGGTACTGACCAGACTCGACGTCGGTTGACTACAGTGATCATACGGGAACCGGTGTTTGAACGTGATGTGGCCGGAAGCCAGAAAACAAAAGATAACGATTGACATTGCACTTAAATGTTTGAAGATCAAAGTTCACTGGAAAGAAATGAGGGCGAAAGAGAATTTCACAAGCAAGAAGTACCGGAGAAGAAACTTTTAGTATGGAAATTATGATGACATCTACTCATTTCAACTGTAAAATGAGACCTTACCGCCAATCTAGTACTGCGTTTAAATTCAAAATGTCTAGTTACCAAAGCGGAAAACTCATCAGAACACTTACTATGAATACATTTATAGAAAAGGCACAGGAAAACTACGTTACGGCGGTTGGAAAGTTACTGAAGTTGAGATGCTAGGTCAAGATCAATAATATTGCAGATTCTTCTTTAGGTTTTATCTAGAATATCTAAATACATTGCAGAAGCACCAGACCAGACCAGACCAGACCAGACCAGACCAGACCAGACCAAACCAGACCAGACGTGACAGCAATATTCAATGCATGGACGAATGACAGATTTATAAATGTGTAAATTAGATTCTGGCGAGAAAAAATTGTCTAGCAGCAAACGTAGAAATTGTTTAAATACAATCCTTCCACATCATGCCAGCGGGAAACGTTTGCCCGATAAAACTCAATGAGTCAGTTTCCTGGAGTTTGGCATCAGCCATGCCAATAGAAGGCAAAAAATATTTTTATTGCACTTTCTTTATTTAGATGTATTCACTTTGCAGCTCGCCTCTTGGGTGAAACCTCTTGAGCGTCCATTCTGTTGCCTTAAAATTGACGCTTAGTGCTCAGCTAAAAATGAAATAATAAAATGGGTTATGCAAACTTTGCAGAAGTGAATTCCAAAAGCCGCAAACTAAATACAATGGTGGCTTCTTTGATAGAATTTAGCCAGAATGAGGAGTTATATTTATTTACATCTAGTTCCATGTCATTTTATTTTGTCCTCTCACTATTCAGGGAATTTCAAACTGAACTATTAAGATATTGTTCTCGTTTCACTGTCCGTTGAGTGACATCTCATCTCGTTAGTAATGCTCAGCTATTTCTCACTATGTTTCCGCAAAGTCTACGCCTGTACTACCTGGGCCAGGGATTGAACTCACAATTACTATACCACCAAACTCACAAATCGACGCTTTAATCTTCTAGGCTATTGCATCATGGGACAATTCTGTTCTTCCCATCTGCCTGTGACTTTGTCATCTTCTTTCGTTTTTTTCTTTCTTCGTTTTGTCTTCCCCTTTCTGTCTCGTCTTTTCTCTTCCCCTTTCTCTTCCCTTCCCCTTTCTCTCCTGTACTCTTCCCTTTTCTCTTCTCTACTCTTCCCCTTTCTTTATCTTTTCCCCTTTCTTTCTCTTCCCTTTTCTATTCTCTTCCTATTTTTATACTCATCCCTTCCCCTTTCTCTCCTGTACTCTTCCCTTTTCTCCTCTCTACTCTCCCTCTTTTTCTACTCTTCCCTCTGCTCTTTCTCTTTCTCTTTCGTTGGTTGACACGCTTAACCACATTCTGAATGTAAATAATCACTATGCAATAGTAATAGTCGACAAACTAGCTCGTTAAGCATTACCCATACTGATGCGCCCTAGTAATTTACTAAGTTTGTATTCCTTTGACGCAAAGCCACAAATATGTCGAAATTAAAGATATGCAGCATGTTAAATTTTATTTTTCTTCAGTACCCGATGTTATAATTTACCATATATTCGCCCTTGGACAAATGTGGACCATGTTTATTGTCACTACAAAATTTATCTTTCTGTTATTCAAACCTACTTCACTTTGCATTGTTTTTTAATACAATTTCAAATTACTGAGAAAAATCTGAAGCAAGAATAACCGTTTATCGCGAAAATAGTATTTTTCATTAGAAGACGAAGATTTTTGTTTTTATTAGACATAAAATAAAAATTTAAAAAAAATGAGTAATTAAAAAATTAAAATTTAAAAATACAGAAATTAAACTTAAGTATTAAAAACTGACAGAAATTAAAAATAAAAAAAATTAAATAACACAAATTAGGAATTAAAATATATAAAAATTAAATATTTAATGACAAATTAATGAAAAAATTAAAAAAGCGATAAAGATTAAAAAATTAAAAATCACTATGAATATATAATAAAAAATTAAAATTCTCGGATTAAAATTAAGAAATAATTATTAATACAAAAATTAAAAAGTATGTCAAAAAATAAAAATAATTTATAAGTTAATGAATAGAATTAAAATAACAATTTTAAAATTTAAATAATTACAAAAACGAAAAATAAAAAGCATTTAAAAAACTGAATTATTTATTATGGCATGTAGTATTGTAGCAACGATTCTTGAAGATAATGTAACGAGTGTTCTTTGGAGAATAAGATATGGTGACTTCTGTTAGCTCTAGGTGCACTAAAATAGTCGGCGTGTATTAGATTAATATAAGTGAATATCTATAATGCAGAAAATATTTTATTGGACGGATTTTAAAAAAAAAACTAATAGTTAAATGATTGCTTCACAATGTTTCGATTTTACCAACGATTTTAATCCGCTCTAAAATCCATAGATTCAAATATATTTTTCAGCCTGGATGAAAGCGTAGTATCTGTTTTCTCCTTAATTGAGATGGGAGAAGGCGCCCCGATCATGGGGATTCCTACCCTGAGGCAGCACTTTTCTTATTGCACCAAGAGAGGTGGGGTCGGTGCAATATCAACACCAATGTGACAGTTTTCGCGGGAATAGATCATTTTTGTCCTTGGTCCATATGCACATTCATGTATATTGATCCCCCACGTTAAAAGGACAGTGTGTCACATCCAACCATAGGGGAGAGTGCAGGTAAATAGGTGCTAGAACGACATATTAAGCTTATTTATAGGATCTCGCAACATCCACATCTGTAGGAAGGAGAAACAGCTTGCATGTCGTGTTTACAATTGTTTTAAGGGGAATTGCAAAACAATTGGGTTACTGAGATAATGGGTTGGTTGGTTTTGTTTAACAACATATCAACTCCTAATTTGATGATGAAATTTAACTTTCTTGGGAGTATTACTAATTTATTGGGAGTATTAGTAATTTATTGGGAGTATTAGTAATTTATTGGGAGTATTAGTAATTTCTTGCCCAAAAATGTATTGCTGGTAATATTTTTTCCTTACAAAAACGTATTGCTTGTAATTTTTTTACTATGATTATTATTGGTACGGTTACTATAAAAATGTATTTTTACACTTTCATAGTCTTTTGACCCCAGTTTGGAGATTCACTATTTGCTCGTAGTTGAGACCCTGACAATGTGAACTTGAGAAGAGCAATTAAGATGTGGTTGCAGGCTGCTCAGAACTTCCCGATGTGAGGCCTTGCTGTCGGATGTAGTTTATCTTCTGGATGACCAGATAATTGCCTGTGGGGGACAGAGATGATTTTAGGGCTTCAATCTCATGAACAGTATATCAGATCTTTTGTGTCTTATCACAAAATATCTCAAGATTATATTTTGTTCGTTTGTTTCCAGTTTGACTTTAATGTCTCGTGTATTTTGAAAATATTCCCGGTAAATAAGAGAATGTGTGTCGAATTTGGGATCACGTGGAGATGTAAGTATCTTCATAGAAAAGAGAATAGTGAACTTGAAAAGAAAGCCGACGACATCTGTTAATAATACATAATATTTCTATTTAGGGAAATTTTAACGTGAAGCCAGTCTCTAATTTTTATCTTGAGTGCACCTCATGTCGTTTTCGTTTCTTTTCTTCTTTTTTTTACTTAGTAAGGAATCGCAATATCCCGGTTCATTGAAATGGAATGTGTCAAAATATTGACGGTAGTGACAGCAGTATTACCACCCACTAGCTCATGTTGATTGTTTCACAGTAGTTTGGCTACTTTGGTTATCATGGTATTTGATAAATATTTATATCACTTTCTCGTCTTCTTTCTTCGTTTTGTCTTCCCTTTCCTTTCTCTTGTCTTTCACTTTTCTTTTCTCTTTCTTTTTCATTCAGCAAAAGTATTAAAAAGCCATTTGATTATTTAGCTACGTATTGAGTGTTGATGTGCATTTCTCCACACCCACACACACTCACACAGCCTCCCCCGGCACAGTGTTAATTTTTATTTCTATTTGTAAAAAACAGGATTTCTGGCAGCAATATGAATTTTAATAAAAGCATTTGTTTCTCATGAAATGGCCGATGATTTCGTTTTTCGTCGTTGAAGTTTTCCTTTGGATCCAAACGAGACTTTTGTTATGCACTCTTAGTTGGCCCCCTTAACCCTAACTCCGACGACAGAAAACCTAGAATACTGCGTGCAATGAGAGCCGATTGCTGTAATCGCTCTCTGTTGATCTATAGTGTTATTTTTCTAGCGTCTTTGATATCAGCCCTATTCAAAATTTATAGATTACGCTTGCAAACCATAACTAGTATGATCGATTTCTGACAGATTCTTTCAGAGTCTGTCTATATTTCTGAGATGAGGTATTATGTACAGTATTTACATTAGTCGGACTATTGTCCTCATCTTTGTCGCCATATTTGTCACAACGTTTCGGCCGTTGTACGCTCCGGCCTTCTTCAAGGACACATGGCACAGTGGATAAAGGCGTTGGTTAGATCCAGTGACAGACCCAAAAGAGTGTGAGTTCAATACCCGGTTCAGGCAGTGGAGAACTTTCAGAGGGAAAATTAGCAGGAGATAACTGATAACTGACATCCATCAAAACATGGCTCGTGGAACTAGAACAGTCTACCCCAGTGATCGAAATAAAGGGTTCGGTTCGAAATTCCAACCACCTGAAGAAGGCCGGAGCGTACAACGGCCGAAACGTTGTGAGAAATATGGCGACAAAGATGAGGACAATAGTCGGACTAATGTAGATTCTTTCAGTTTATTTAGTTTGATCATAGACCAATCAAGATTGATTTTCATAGATGCTTTCTAATTTTTGTTGTTCTTTTGCCACATGTTGACTCTCCATACAGTAGGCGTTTTTCTTGTGGATAGTATGCAATCGCGGTGTTTAGGAGTGTAAAAAAATACAACCCAAGTGGAATGTAACTCCTTCTGCTACTTTATTAAAATGCTGATTGTTGTGGCTATCTACTCGCTTTTTAATATTAGGTTGGTGCAAAAATAATGTCGCTTTTTGACGTTCAACTTCATGTGAGAAAACGACATTATTTTTGCACCAACCTAATACATTGCCATAATTAAAGCTACTTCTATAGAAATTATGAGTCTTGATTATATAATTTTCATTCATCAGACCAAGTATTATTTCATTGTTTTTCTCTATTGATTCTCTCGTCATTAATCTATTCTGATATTGATATTTACTTAACAAAGGGTCAAATGATATTTAGTGTGTGAAATGATTGGGCTGCATCAGACTTTAAAATGGGAAGAGCATTGCCGTGGTACGAACCCTGATCTAAATCATACAACTACCTTAATCCCAATTCAATTTCCTTATTTTACTAATTGCCTGTTCCGTTATTAGTAAATTCGTTTATTTCGTTTCCACATCGGAATTTTTATATCTCGACTGTTTCTATTTCGATTTTTCTTTCATACAGACACAAAAAATTGTTTACTTGATGAAATTCAAATAAATTCTGAATGTCAGGGCAGAAAATTGGAACAATGTTTAAGACAACGGATAAACAGTTGGAAAATTCTTCTACTTCAAAATAGATTTTAAATTACCCCCCCCCCCCCAAGACAATGCAGCCACTAAGACGCAAGGGGTTACACTGAGTGTTAGAGAATGAGAAAAACTATTAAGGAAAGAGAGAGTACAATAAAAGAACAAGAATTAAGAAGACAGAAAATAAAGATAGACATTGCATTTAAATTTTTGAAAATCAAAGTTGATGGTGAAGCAAGAAGTCAGAAGAATTACACAAGCGAGAAGTGCGATAGAAGAAACTGTCAGTCTTATATGGATCAGTTATTTCTGTATTAGTATTATTAGTATTAGTCATTAATTTTTTAAAAAAATTACTAACTTTCCGCCCAGGAAGAATGAACAGAATGACAGGAGATTTCCATAAGATTTATATTAAGCTGTTTGATAAATTCTGCTTAGTAACTAATCAGCTGATAGAAAAATTCAAGATGAACACGATCACAATCGTATTGTGCACGTTTCAGTTGCAGGCTTTCATTCTGTCGGGGTTTCCTTCGTTTCGACGCGCATTCATTACGAGTACAGGCATTTTTTCATTACAAGACAAATAACGTAATTTATATATATATATATTTGCTGACCGTTTCACCATGTGTAATATTGATGGTATTGATTCCTTTCTCATGAAGTCACAATTACGCTGGGCTGGTCATGTGCTACGTATGCAAGACAACAGAATACCAAAAATGCTCATGTATAGTCAACTTGACAGTGGTCATCGAAGCGTGGGCCGACCATGCTTAGATACAGGGACAAACTGAAAAGTAACCTCTCAGCTGCGAATATGGACCATGCTACGTTTGAGGACATAGCAATTGATCGTAATGAGTGGAGGACTACTTGCTACAATGGCATCAAGAACAATGCAGCATCAAACATCACCAAGCTTCGTCACACTAGGGAAAGGACTAAAATATCTGCTGCTGTACCGGCCACACACTCCAACAATCCACACTCTTGCACAATCTGTAGACTTCTTTGCAAATCACTGGCAGGACTGAAATGTCACTTGCGACTTACACACAGGGTTGAATAAGCACAGTTGTCGGAACCTCATACGTTGAAACCGACGGGAGAGTCCATCATATATATATATATATATATATATATATATATATATATATATATATATATATATATATCAATGAATCATTCATACAAAAAGTAAATTAGTAAAATTAATGATATAATTGCGAAATCCCTTCGCTAACAAAATTTTTAAAGATACATTAACCTCCCAATCACTCGATGAATGTTATGACCCTTGTTTTTTTTTAAATTATAAGGTCTTAAGTAAGAAAATCTAAAAAAAAAATTGTTAGCGGAGGGATTTCGCCATTTTATATTATTAACTTTACTAATATTACATATATATATATATATATATATATATATATATATATATATATATATATATATATAAAGAAATATAGTCTTAAAGTGTGCTATATTTATGGGATAAAGTGCTCAATATCAGAGATAGAGCGTGTGTAAATATAAAAGTGAACATAGAAGTCAACACTTAGAGGCGACAGTCTGTTTCATGCTAGTGCAATCGTCAGGAGTTGTGTATATATATATATACACAATTGTGTATATATATATACACAATTGTACATATTGATGTTTTTGGCGTGTTTTTCCCCCATTAGTTGCCAACTGGGTGTGAGGCATTTTGGTGTATGAAGGACCGAATGGTGACGGATAAATTCTTACGGTGAATGAGTATATTGTAAAGAATGGATGGGTTGTAAATCCGATTAGTTAGGTATTATATACCTTGTGATGACCAACCTTGAGTACTCTTCCCTCTTTTTTCGGCCTTGTGCCACAATTATTGTATCAGTAATAAATCTTAGACAAACAACGTCAACATCTCCCCGCTTTTTTGGCCTTGTGCCACAATTACAAACAATCAGTAACAAACAAAGTTTATACAAAGATTCTTTTGTAGATTTATGTATTTTTATACTTCAAATTAAAAAATATAACTTGAAGTTATAACTATTGTGAGCAATATCTGAAGTAGTTTTAATAGTTTAGTCTTTGTGTCGCCGACTCTTCTGCAGGTGTAACAGACGAAGTTGGGGTGTTGAAGGAACGTCTAGGATTGCTTTCTCTGCTTCTTGTGTTGTCTTCTGATCTCCAACAGTTGGTTTCACCTTTTCTCCGCCCTTCACGACTCACCCTTGATCAGCATGGCACCAGCTGCTGCGATCGTCTGTTAGCTTTTCTCAGCCGAGTCGATCCACTCTTGCAAACGTCTTTGGAACGTAGTGTGGATGTTGGCCTACCGGTTAGTGTGTCGTTGGCAGCTCAGCTTACATGAAGTCTTTTGGTATACGGCCATCATTCACTCAATGTACGTGACCCAGCTATTATAAAGTACATTGACAAAGATTCATGCTCCGAATTATTATTATTTTCTTTGATTTCTTTTGTATACTAATTTCCCCCCGTGTCACAACCAGAAACCTAAGGTCAGAAATGGCATCGTGAAATTTTCGACTCTATATTTGAGTGAAAGAAAAATAAATACATATTTTACATAGATAAAACTCTTTGTAGTGTGTGACCTGTGTTTGTGAGAACAATATTGTTTCCTTACGACATCGGATACCAGGGAACTCTTTATTATTATTGTGCCAAAGTGATCACGTGACAGATAATCTCAATACCTCAGCACTGTCCTTAGTGTTGAAGCTAATTTCTGCAATACTATCATCTAAAGAGTTTGAATTCGACTCGACACGACTGCTTCGGAACTGCTCAGAATGTGTCTACAATAACGGATACAACTGTCATCTTTCTATGTTTTTCTTTAACAATTTTTATATCTAGAAAATTATTTACGACGTTATTTTTAGTTTTCGATCAGCTGAAAATATCAAACATTTTTCTTGTTAATCATTTCGAAGTCTCGTCAGTTTTTTCCCCAAAGTATTCTCTAAGATAAGTACTAGCAGCATGGTCAAAATTCCAACACTTTGTGCAATTCCATTTGGGCCACCATTCCTATCCAATATTATCTTTTTTTTTTCTGATGACATTTTCTGAATTCTCGTTTTCAATCCTATATATATTTCTCCATGGAAATTGGTGGTACTCACTGTACATCTGTGTCCTATTTATTTTGGCTTTCATGTAGTTAGTACTTATATAATTCTTCTTAATAGAGTAATTCCAATTCTTTTCAAGTGTTCTCTGCATGTGTCTATGACATTGTAATTCGTTGTTTATTTCTATGTAACTTTAAAATTTTTGTTTCGCGGTCTTTTGATCCAATATTTGAGTAATTTCAGTTCGACTGCATCGATCTGTAGAATACTTAGAGCCGAGTTGTTATAATTCTTTGTGTTAACTACTTAAATTTTCTGATTCTTTCCGATTCACATACAGTTTATTGAAGTTATCATGAGAGTGCAAGAATCTTCAAATAGTGATGAATTTCATTGTTTTTCATCCGAAGTTTTTAATTCTTCTCTTGCCCAATCGAGTAAGAACTGAATTTTCGACTCCCATAAATTCGTGTTTCTGTGTCTATCCTTGATTACTCCAAAGTTCCATGTTTTTACTATGATTTCTTTTGATATTTTTCTTTTCATTTCAGCTTCATCCAAAATCGAATGCCACAATTTCTATTCTACACAATACTCGATGAAATTCTGGTTCTTTCCGGAAATATATTCAAAAGATCTCAATTCGATTTTTGGAGCTTTATTCGCCTCATTTGCTTTATATGAGGTGCTTAAGTGGATTATAAAGGTTTTTACATCTGTGTGAAGATTCGATTTAAAAAGATTTATTTAAGCATTTCACCCCAAGAAAGGCGGGAAGCTAGCACTAGCACGCAAGGGGTTACAGAGGATTTGGAGCAAGAGCAGATAGGAACGATAGAGGAAAGGATGAGGAGAAGGATAGTGGATAGGCAACTGGAGATGTCGATTGACATTACATTTGAATAGTTGGAGATTATAGCTATCAGGGAAACAGGAAAAGGGGGAGTTCCACAGGCGAGAGGTGCGAGATATGAAGCTATTGGAGTAGAAGAGACGGCTACATTTAACAGTTTGAACAGTGAAAGGGTGAGAGCGGGATGCCAGTCTCGTAGGACGCTTGAATTCATGAAGTCTGGGAACCAGCGCAAGCAGCTCATCGGAGCAGTTACCATGAAAGTATTTGTAAAAAAGACAGAGAGAGAATAACAATAAGTATTATTATTTTATTGCAAACCATCCATATTTAGAACTCTACAAATACGACGAGAGTTTCGCGAAAAATGCTCAGCCTAACTCACTTTTCATAAACAATCATAAGAATCCTATTTTGGGTGAGTGAGTCGAACCGAGTACTTTTCAGTCAAAACTTGTGAACTTCGAAACTTGTCTATTCGCGTGCTTATAAGCACAATTTCTATGCTAATTCAGGCGCAATTATTATATTGTTTTAAATGGAATTTTGCTGAAATTGTTTATGCAAATTTAGCTTTAACTTTGTAAAGAATTGAAACGATAGATATTTAAAAAAAAAACCTTATTATATTTTATTAAGGGATAAAAGTCTCCAAATGATCCTTCAGCAAAGTGTAACCCGGATATAAGAGACCCGGATATAAGAGAAACCCGAATATAAGAGAGATTTTCTCTGTTCCCAAATTAGAGCCTGTGTTAATGTATATATAATAGACCAAACCCGGATATAAGAGAAACACGGATATAAGATACTTCTTCTCCGGTCCAGACAACTCTCTTATATCCGGGTTACACTGTAATATTTGAAATGAGTTTTAAACAAATCCCTATTGAAAAATTGGAACATCTGATATATTATTTTGTTACCTTAGTTTCTCAGAAAATACATTATTCATTTTTATTCTTGTCTGTGCCGTGTCCCTTCAGGACGTTGGCGATCATGACTCTCCACAATTCCATGATTTTTATACCTCTTAATAAATGTTGTCTTTTTGTTATCTCTCTTAAACCATTCTGCTAACCATTTACTCAAGTAGGTCATGCGTTATTTTTCTCTGTCCCTCTCGCCTTCAAACTGCCTCGTGAGTATCAAATTTTCCAAGTCCTCTTATGTGCTCTAAGCATTTTAATTCTCTCATTTTGATGTTTCTGTTGCTTCAAGTCTTTTCTTTTTTACTTGCCAGACTGTTATTAAAAAAATTCAGTACTACTTATTTGATTTTTTTTTAGTTCAATTTTAAATATTAAACTTTTACTATTTTTTCTTTTAGCTCATTTTCATGGGTGGTTTACTCCTAAAAATACTAGACACCTTTATATACTTGAATTGATATAATTAATTTTGACTAGATTTTCTCTGATCTTGAATTTCAGTACTCTTTCTTTTTTTTCTAGAGAAAATATAGTCAGAATTTAATGTCAATGGTTTGACCGAAAGGTTCAGACATCATAATTGAGTTGGATACGAAAATAAACGTAGCCGTTTTAAATTTTGAATAATTCATTATATTTACGTTACTTGTTTATAGCTAATAGAAATCGCAGTCGAATATTGTTTGACGAAAATTGACTCCTCTTTGATGCTTTGACTCCTCTTTGAATACTTGACTCCTCTTTTGAAGATTTGTCTCCTCTTTGATGAAGAATTTCGATTTTATTAATATTGATTACTTTTTCTCATCTGACTTCCCTTGATTCTTTACAGATTATCGTTGTACGAGGGTCATTCAATAAATAAGTTGAATCTTTCGGTATAAGGACTTCTAATACAGATAGAAGCTTACTCTTTTTCATTTTTTTTTGTTTTACTTCTTTTTCACATGGATTTAATTTCTTTTGCAGATTAAAAAAAAACTTTGTGACTTTTGGCGATTAACAAAGATGGCCGACCAAGAATCATGCTCCAGGATTGAACAGCGGTCAGTTATCAAGTTTTTGGTTGCTGAAGTGTGCAAACCAGTTGAAATTCATAGGAGAATGTCAACTGTGTATGGTGCCACATGTTTCAGCCCCCAAAAATGTCTACAAGTGGGCTAAATTGTTTAAAGAAGGACGGAGCAGTGTTGAGGATGCTGACAGGCCTGGGAGGCGTACAGAAGTGAGGTTTCCTGAGGTGATCGAATCAGTCAATGACCTCATTCAGTCTGACAGAAGGGTGACAGTGGATGACATTGCAAGGACTTTGAGCTTATCTGTTGGGACAAAAGCAGGGGTCATCAGTCAGAAGGAGTCATCTTGCATCATGACAATGCATGACAGCAGCCCAAACGGTGCAGACCATCAACAAACTGGGCTGGGAACTGCTCCCTCAACCCCCTTACAGCCCAGGCCTTGCCCCTTCAGACTTTCACCTGTTTGGTCCCTCGAAAGCGTTCACGAGAGGCACGAAGTTTAAAAGTGACGATGAAGTCAAAAGTGTTGTGAGCGACTGGCTGAGACATCAGTCCAAAGATTTTTACGCTGAGGGAATACAGAATCTTGTGCACAGATGGGAAAAGTGTGTGACAGTGATGGGAGACTACGTTGAAAAAAAAAAGTAAGCTTCTATCTGTATTAGAAGTCCTTATACCGAAAAATTCACCTTATTGATAAAACTTAAATGCAGCATTGTCTTCATTGTTGTGCATGTCATTTATAATGTTGCTATATGACCATATTTGAAAACGGGCTTTTTGTAAGGCGCCCAAGAATAGGAAAGAAGAGTTAAAATGGAAAGGAATTCATTATTTTCGATTCGTGCTATTTACATGCTATGCATTATATATGGAAAGAAAAAGGCTATATTCAAATTAAAAATTAATGATAAAGTAATTTATTATAGTTTTATTTCACTTGAAATAACCGAATACTTTTCTATCCGGTAGGTGCCCCGTGGCACGTATTGAATTTGGGGGAGTTGTTCTGCAATCGAATTTTTCCACGTGGTGGAGTAATTGGGCCCCACACCTAAACCCTCTACTCTGAGGCATAGTTGGTTTTGTATTTTTTACAATCACGTATTCCTACGCTCACGAGTTCCATCTACACGGGTTTGGGAATTAAGGGTTCTCCTCCTAGATTGTTATGCCAACCAATCCTGAAGAGCCAACTCTACCCTACGATATAACCCATAGATGTGTGAAAGTGAATGTAGCGAATTCGATACCAGTACATCTAATAAGAATATTAAGAGCGATAAAATATTTAAAAATCACTATTATTGTTTTTGTTGTTTTTCTAGAACGTTAAAGAAATTCAACATTTCCTCTGTATCATTTTGCAATTTTCGACAGTCATTTCCGTTGCTAATAGAAACATATCGTCTTTTCCGAGAAAGTTCCAGGGGAAAATAATACTTGCCTGCTCAAGTAGCTATTCACTGCCAGAGACCTTTAAAAGATGTCGATGCCTTTTCATTCGTCAAAATGGGAATAATGTGTTTCATTTTCGTAGCTTTCCCCAGTACTTTTCAAGCAGCGGCATTTACAATCCTCGTAGATAAGAGGAGGGGATAACATTTTACTAGCCATTATATCAAAACAGTAAGCATACATGTAGATATGTAGTCACTGCACTTATCTGTGCAGTAGTCACCCTTTTCTGTGGGCTATCTCTTTCAAAGACTTCCATCTGATACTTGAAACCGCTGATAATAATGAACGCTATATATAGTACATTCTCTTATTCATACCTACGTAAGATACAATGTATACAGGAGATATAATCTATAGAAATAAATCTCAGTGTCCGTCCGTTTGTCCGTTTTTCGATCTCGACGAATCATAAACAACCTGAAGTAACAGGTTATAACTACTGTAGTTAAAATTAAATAAATAACTCATTTATAGTTAAATTTAAATATCAAACAATGAAACATTTTTAAAAAAATTCTTTATTAAAGGTTTAACTTTAATTTCGCTTTTCGTCATAATTGTAATTGATATCGTAATTAAAACTTAAGCGGGGCACGGTACGTTACTCATATGTTTTTATTTTGCTAGCACGGGTACTGTGACGTATTCGAAACATTACATAGTTCGGGTTCCCTAATGTCTTTTCAGAGTGACTTTATGTGAAGGGATCATAAAGAATGGTGATTTTAAAAGAAAGTAAAAATTTCCCGCGAAATAAATACAAACTAAGGAGATCGTTTGCGTATACGAAGAAAGATTATGCCGAAATAAGGTGTTGAATAAAAATTTAAAAAAATATTATTTCTAAATTTTTATAACATTTACGTACATAGGATGATGAAAGTAAAAGGACGAAGGCCCAAAAGCGCTCGGCAGGATCTAGTCTAAAGTCCGTTAGTTATTTATAAAATAGAACAATAATTACAATATGCTGTAATAACAATGATTAGTTATCCTCTTATAAAGTCGATAACTTTCAAGGATTCATTTAAAGGAAGCGTTTTACGTCTCTTTGATACAATTAAATTGTCAGCAACACTACGCATGCGCTTTGTGGATATTATGATCTAAAACGGGTGAATTGTTTCTCTCTGGGATTGACCCCGGTTAACCAAAATGGTGGAAAGCGAAACTAATGTAAAGGTGATCATCTGTTATGAGAATTTAATAAGAGAAACAAGATAAAAAACAATAGGCTGAAAAACTAAAATAAAATTTCATAAAAACATCTTCATTCTTATCAATAATATAAGAATTTATGATTGAAAAATTAAAACAAAAATATTTGAAAAACTTTCGAATAAAAGCATTTAAATCTCATCTATTTGTATATTCTAATAAAAATGCACTTTGGCAATTTGGTAGAAAATGGCCATCCAACGCTGGCTACGAAAAGCTTTTGTATTCACAATTTTCTTTTGGGCAAATCTGTGCAAAAGGAAAATCAAAGCGATACTAAACAGTCTTTATTTAAATTTTGTAAAATAACTTGATTCTTTGATTCGCAACCTTCAAACTAACTTCAAGAGGAATTCACTTAGTTATAAATTTCAATTACCAGCACTGAAGATATCGGCATTAGAATGTTTCGGGACGACAATAGGTTAATCATCTTGAGTGCTTGTATTGCGGTTTTTATTAGTACAGTGTAACCCGAATATAAGAGAGTTGTCGGGACCGGAGAAGAAGTCTCTTATATCCGGATGTCTCTTATATCCGGGTTTCTCTTATATCCGGGTTTGGTCTATTATATATACATTAACACAGGCTCTCATTCGGGACCAGAGAAAATCTCTCTTATATCCGGGTTTATCTTATATCCGGGTCTCATATCCGGGTTTCACTGTATAACCCATAGGTTATACTCATAAAAGACCGCAAATACGGCCACCATTTTTCACTTGAATTAAAACTTTTCCTTCTTCGAGTTGGATTGCTTCCACCACAGCTCAGGTGCACCATCTTACACACACACACACACACACACACACACACACACACACACACACACACACACACACACACACACACACACACACACATTTATATATCCGTTAACGCTGCTGTTTTAATATAGCATCTGAATATTTTATTCACTTTCTACAACATATATATATATATATATATATATATATATAAGGTTTATTTGGACAGTTTTAGAGAAAATTGAAACAAAAAGGAAGCTTATGCTTAACATCAGGAAGAGGCAGTTGAAATTTCAGGGGAACATAATGAAGAAGGAGGGCTCAGAAAATCTGATAATTACAGGACAGATTGAAGGCGAGAGAGACAGGAAAACAGCGCATGACATACTTAGTGAGCTTGAGTAAATGGATGGCATATCAAGATTTAGGAGAAAATTTATTAAAGAGCTATAAGGGACATGAAGTTGTGAGAGCCATGATCGCTCACGTCCTGAGGAGGACACGGCACATAAAGAAAAATTTGTTTAGTTCAAGGTCAAGGAAAGTTCCTTATTTTTATTTAGATTATTTTTTAATTAGGAGCGTTTTTCTGGTTTCTAGGGAGAATTTGAACATTCATTGTCTTTTGGGCACTTTCGGCTAATTACAACATTTAGATGCTTCCGGTAAACCAGAAAAATCATGCTGAAAAAATCAAATAGAAACATTTTAAACCTTCATTGATCTTCAACTAAACCTGTAAAAATGAAAAATTGCTGTCCAAATAAAACATCCGATTTAAATTACATGACTAAGCATCTACAAAAGATAATAAATTCTGGAAAATCATTGAAAGAGAATATGAGAACTTAAAACAGTAAAAAATGAAACCATAGATATTATATGACCGTAGAGAAGATTATGGAATCTGATCTGAAACATTCAAGTTTTCATATCATCAATGTGTCGTTTCATTTGTACAACTTAATGGCGTCCATTTTACAATAGTCTGAGATTCTTTGTTCATAAGATTTTGAATTTAATTTAATTTAATTGAATTTAATTGCTGATATTATGATCTCCTCATCAATTGTATGAATGTCCTTTCTTTATTATATCAATGGTGCCTTCATCTCTTTATTATAAAAGCAAGCGAATGCTTTATGAAATATCTTTAAATTTGGTTAATTTCCGACTTTCTCTTTGAGCGCTGAAAAAAATACTTGGTCCTTTCAAATTGCTCTTTCATCTTCGCGGGTTTCATAGCCTCATTACTGAAAGCCCACTCGTCCTACCCTATCAGGCACATTGGCGCTGTTTCATTAGTAAATCAAGGTAGAAATTCATCTTTCAAACACTCTTCTGAATATTGCCGGTGACGAATGGCCCCGAATGGTTAGATCCAGTGACTAGACCCAAAGAGTTATGAGTTCAATATCAGGCTACAACAGTGGTGAACCAAAAACTTGTTGGAGAGTTGAGTTAAAGCGAAATAACTGAGAGTTCCGGAAGAGGAATGGCACATGGAACTAGAACAATCTATGCAGATAGAAGAAATAAAGGGTTCGATTCGAAATTCCAATCACCTGAAGAAGGCTGAAACGTTGTGAATATGGCAATGATGATGAGGATAACAGTCCGAATAATGTACATCATAATACCTCATCTCAAGGATATAGACAGATATTTAATTGTAGAAATATGTATAAGAGAGTTATAATCTTTTAGTTCTCAATACCTGTGGATTTCCACAGGTCCTGTTTTTACCCCTACAATATTTCGTTCTTTTTGCCGCTCTCACCCTTTGAATATTTTTGTTTGCCTTCTCCCTTGCGCAATTTGGCGACTATTAAATCTATTACCTATCGTCATTTTACCACAACCAAATGAAAACGATTTGTGCCTATGTCAGTATCATTCTCTCAATTAAACGTTCTTTTCATTTCATCGATTCGATGGGTACATCCATGTTAAGTTCGAACAAATTGTAGCACTGATGGAAAGCTTTCATCATCAGCATTCCATTCTTTAGGCTTTTTCTTCGAAATCATTCTAATCTTATACACTCTTTCTTTTTACCAAAAGCCAGGAAATCACATGGTCGTAAATGCCGAAATTTGCGTCTGGCCATCTTCCCAAACGGAAATATTTACTGCACAATCTCAAATGGACGTAGAACTGATTGCTTAGCAATGTCGGATTTCGACAAAGCGAAATTCCTTAACAGTTAATTAACAGTGGCATGACTTTTTGCGTATTTTCAAAGTCAGGCAATGAAAAATGATTTATTTTAGCCGAATCTAATAAAATTAGGTTGATGCAAATATTTTCAGCAGCCTTTTTAGGCAAAATCATGTTTTCATATTAAATCATAACCAACCTAATTCAATCATCAAATTATTTCCCCTGGTTTTCTGTGAGTTTGTAATCTTTCGACTAAACTGTGTATTCTATCATCAGTTTTAATTCAATCATTTCTTTGTGAAATTCTTTGATCGGTTGAAATTTGGTGGAACTGCTGGTCAAAAAATGATTGTTGCATATTGCGAAACAAATGATAGTATTAATGTGGGAGATCTACCACATGTTAAAACTTCCCATCCGAATCCATGGTTACCTGTGCATCATATTTGTAATATAATGGCAGTCGTTGGTATAGGGTAAAACCCCTTTCCCAAAATATATTTTCTTTTGTCATGTATCATTCAAAGGAGCCAATTGCTTGTTGCAGTAGTAACAATTTGTTCAGCTTCTACTAATTGTATTAAATAATTTCCTATGAATCCAACTACGTTTGGCTCTAAAATAATTTTTTCTGTATTGAGCAAGAAGAGAAAAACTGTTGTTTAAATGATGTCTGTGGTTCGTTTCCGTAAGTTCAGGTGAAACGCATTTTCCGAGCAACTGAATTTCTTTTCTCAGGCTTGTAAAAGAAGATTTCTATTTGAACTTTTGACGAGGAACAGTCGAGTGGATTAAAGTATTCGTTCTTGAATTGTGTAGTACTAGATTATCTTTTTTTGCAACACGCGTTGAAATCCTCACAATATTTAGTATTGTTGAATTTATGTCCAACATTTTTTGTCAAGATTTACAAACTCTAAGTTTCGTTCAATTTCGAAAACCAATACTTTGACAAAAACCCTACTTCACTGTTTGATAATTTCTTTAATTTAGTTTTATAGGACTTCATGGTAAACAACATTTTTAAAATAAATCTTTTTTTTCATTTTAACTGCGTAGAATAAATTCTTAGGAATTCTTACTCTTGAGCATGCAACATACAACTGGCCATGCGTAAATATTTCTTTCCGGAGCCAAATTCCAACTTTTCGAAGCGTTTGGCCTTATGATTTATTTATAGTTCTCGCAAATGCAGAGTGAATTAGAAACTGTATTCTTGCATATATATATATATATATATATATATATATATATATATATATATATATATATATATATATATATATATATATGTGTGTGTGTGTGTGTGTGTGTGTGTGTGGTGTCCAACTCAGTATTTGTGCTGATGACACAACTATTAACATCTGTCGGATAAAATCAAATTGACAGCTGATTTCGAAAATGACCTACAATCATTTGTTAACTGGGGAAAGAAGTGTTCTGTTCTCTTTTACTCATCGAAAAGAATCGTTTTTCTGTCTGTCAATCTTCACCAGCGCATTACGTGGAATGATTAAAAATGAATCAATTGCTAAATCGGTTGCTAAGAAAGTCGGTTCCCTCTGTTATGCTCGACAATTTTTATAAGTAGAATCTTTTTTTACCACTAGAATGTACATTTATATGACTAATATTGTTCCGTTCATCGAATATTGTTCCACATCTAGTTTGGTGATTCTTTTTTATACTTAGAGATTCTTGATAAAATCAAAATATCTGCAACTTTATCGGTCATTATCCAGCATTTCGGGATCAGTCACATTCCTACTGCTGTAACATAGATCCCCTTTGCTTTTCACAGTATGAACTTTATTCGTTGCTACCTTGACTTCCCAAATGTTAAGTGCTGTACTAGATTTGCAGTTAGGTGTCATAATTTGACTGTTGAAATTGCTACTTATAACTAAGTTCTATACTCATAGTTTCTTCCCCCGCACTTCTCGATTGTAAGACTCTTCGGGATTTCTTGCCAAAAAATTTAAGTTCAATCTCCTTGAACCCTGTTCTTTTATTGTCCTATATTTCTTTCACGCTCACGAACCCGTTGCATTCTAGTAGGCTTTATTGCTTTATTTAGAATTAAATTATGAGAAAACCGGCCTAGTTTAGAAATCCATCTGTAAGATGACCGCGGCCACATCATTAGTAATGTTGCTCCGGGATCTTTAGGAGTTTCGGGTCTATCCAGCATCAGACTCCTTCACTCAGGTTACCCTGCTGGTGGTGATCAAATACCCATATTTGATCGCGCAACGTGTCGTGTGAAAATATCGCAGAATACAAATGAGTTTAAAAGAGTTTTTCTTCAATCAAATTTGTCCGCAGACACTCCACCCCCATCATATTGGGAGAATCCAAATTCAGGCTTCCCTTATCCATAAATATAGGTACCTCCACGAGATCGCTAAAAAAAGAGCATAGCATGATGAAAAAGACGACAAACTTGACGAAAACAAAATTTTATCGTCTAAATATTTATGTTATTATTAAGAGGAAAGATCAAAGTTTATTTTAATTATTTAAAATATTTTTTCCTTCTTTTTAGAATAACCTGAATTTTCACTTAAAAATCCTTGTTTCTCTTTGTATCACTGCAACTAGTAAAATAACATATACAATTTTTAGCACCTTTTTTTTGTATGACACACATTAATTTGGAAAATCTTGCAAAAATAAAAATAATTGTCGGGTGTTAATGAAACTTTCAGAAAGTATGGAAATTATTATAAATATGTTTTCTTTTATTAAAATCATGGCAGAAATATTTTTTTATATTTATACCCTCCCATAACTAATTTTATGAAAACGCTAGAAATTCGATCGCGTCAGGTTTGGTGATTACAATAGTTAAAAGCACAAGGCTTTGAGGAATGCAAATAATGTTTTTTGTTTTTAATTGGATCCCTCCTACCTGAAAATCAGCTCTGAATTGTAACATATAAAACTCAAAGCAAATATATTATTCAATTTCAAATGCTTTATTTGCTTTTAGTTGTTTTTATGAATATGGACTTTTTTCTGAAAGCAAAAACTTTTTCGATGAAAAATGAATTTTTTATACAATTATTTGTTATTTTTTAATTATAATAGATTTTTACATTTAAGTTGTTAAAATATTATAAAATTAGTTAAAAGCCGCATCAGGTTTTGTAAGTGTACTTATGAGATAGATCTTTTTAGTGCGGTTTAAATTGTATCGTTTTCACTAATCAGAAGATCTGCAGTAATTAAGAAATGTAATTTTGTGTTTATAATCGGGCTCTAATGATAAAGTACGGAAGACCAACCAGAATACAATCAAGTTGCGTTATTTGAGTTAAGCATTGTTCTCCGCTGTTAAGGCCTTTACTTTTGCGAAACACGTGTGGAGAAGTTAATTTGATTTTTCAATTTCAACTGAGAAGGGTACCTAAAAGTATCAGTATCACCTTATGAAATTTATATGATCTTATTTTTATATTAATCTCAGTTATAACATTTTTCCATGAATGAAATATCAAAATTAATAATAAAATCAATGGAAATACGAATAACACAGTAAAATGTAATAAATGTACATAAAAGTATACTGTTTTATGTACACTTTTGATAAATTTCATAAGAAAGGTACCTATACATTAATTAGATACCTTTCTTATGAAATTTAATCTCATTCGTAACAGTCTTATTTTAATTTCTTTATAATATTTTTTCCATAAAGCATCGTAAACGTAAAGGTGAAAGCTAAGTACAAAAGACAAAAAAATTAGAGCGTTGAAAGTTTTCTTTAAAAATAACGAGGTAAATAATTTGTTCACTTAAATGTAAAATATTTCACTTTTATCCTTCCGTAGAACAAATTATCCTCACGGAATCCGTCAATATGTCATTCATCACCTGTCAAGTGACGCGAAAGTTTATGACCCGCTTTGTTTTATTTTCTAATTATATCTTTTCGGCGCAGAAGCTAAGTTAAGCTTGGTTCAAAATATTTTACATAAACATTATAATTTCTGATTATCTTAAAATAAGTTTTGAAAAAATGATAATTGATATTTAAATGAATTTCAAACTGAGGTTTTCCTTGATTTTATAAAATGAAAAAAAAAATGGATGCCATCTGTCAATTTTGCTGACTCAAAAAAAAAAAACAAGATTTTTAACGAAATTTTCGGACGTGTTAGGAACGATTAAAAAATGTAAAAGAATACCCCCAAAATACTGTGATCTTTCCTCTTAATAATAGCATAAACATTTAGACGATAAAATTTTGTTTTCGTCAAGTTTGGCGTCTTTTTCATCATGCTATGCTCTTTTTTTAGTGAGCTCGTAGAGGTTCCTACATAAATAGAGCGGACGAGCTCGCAGGTGAATTTTGGCGCACAGAATGCTCAACAACGGGTAAGTTTCTTTATTCTAAAAAATAAAATAAATAATGTCGGATTAAAAAATTACATTTAAAAATTTTACATTTCAAGTGCAAAAATGAACTTGACGGAGATAGATTCGGAGGAGTCTCAGTGAACACAGTGCTTTCCTTAAATAAATAACCGAGTCTCACTTTATTTTTATGAATTAAACTTCTAGTCCTGGGTTGTTTTATGTCGGCGAATGACTTGATCAGTGAAAGTCTCTCATCCAGTTATTCGTATATGTTGGTTAGCACCAAAATTAAACGTGTCTCCTGGTTTCAGTTTTTGCTGAAACCTGCTTCAGTTCAGTCCGTTTACCACCCTTCGCTGACCTGACATGTAAACTTTGCCACAAAACCCAGCATTTCCCAACTGAAGTTATTTTGAAGTGTTTCTAACTTTTTGCCTTTTATGTTTTCCCCTTTTTGGCCACTGATCAAATCACTAAAATTGAAATAATACCCTTTTTTACTGTAAAACCCGGTTGGTTTTCCTGTCGTTCAATTTTCTTTATCATGTTTCTTTTGTTGCACACGTGACAATCATGGCAAACTGATTACGACACACTTCGGTTTCCATGATGAAAAGGTTTCGATTCCTGTCGGTCGGTACATTTTTTTAGTAGCACTTTTTGACCTAGGCCGGTTGATATTAATTTCACTGTTTGAAAAAAATAAAAAAAGCAGGAATGCTAAATACAATATGTATAGAGAGTAAAAATATTTATAGTATTAAGAAATATCGGATAAAAAATAAATTCATTTAAAATTACAGTTTTATATATCAACGTGACATTTTCGGAAGTAGTTGTTTTAAGATAATTTTCTTTTATACTTTTTCACCGTTTCACCGGTATATTTTTTTTATTTAATGATCGCATTAAGTTTATTATTGCCTTTCTGCTTCTCCCCCTAAGAAAAAAAAGATCGCCCCCAAGAACAGTTACTTTGTTAAATTGATTATTGCATAGATGCTTCACAATCTTCAAATCAATGTTCAGTCGCTACCTGTCCTCTTTATCGCCATCGTCTTTAATTCTTACTAACTTTAAAAGTAACCGTCCGATTTGAGGATTGGGTTTCCCGTTCCTTCAAAGATCTTTTCATTCTATTTCTCTCCCGTTCGTCTTAGTAGCGATAACCTTGCTGGAGGTGAATTTATTAAAAAAACAAACTTATTCTTTCGTATTTTATTTTAATATTTCCGTTTTATTGAAATCTATTAAATTATGTGCTTCTAGTAAAATATTTACCTAAAATTAATTAAAATAAAAATATGCCTCGTTCAACCTATAACTTCAAAGAAATCGTAGACATATTTAAATAACTTTTAAAGATTATTTTTCCAAAAATCTTTTCTTAACGTGTCAGCTGTTTTATTTCAAACCTTCTTCAAGATTGTATCCGTCAAATGCTAGTAACCATTTTAATGCCCCTTTTCTTATGACGGTGGCTATAGTTTGTCTTCAACCAAACAGCAAAAATGTTACAGCCTACAGAAAAGATTATAAATTAATATAAACAAAACTTTGTCTCAGGCTGATTCGGTTGATGAAAACCCTTAGAACTAATTGAAACGTTGAAGTTCATATAATAATTCCCCCTTAAGCGAATGATATACAAAATTGTAGTTTTTAAAAAAGACGTAATTCCCGAATAGGAAATCGGAAAATCAGCAAACTGAATGGATTCCAGATCTATTTGGGCTGCCTTGTATTTCTTTAAATAATAAATTGACAACATTACAAATGATGGCTTCCTTTTTCGTTTGTTGTGAAGCGGATCGATTTCTTCAAGGCCAATATAACTGCCTAACAATTTGAGCTTTGTATTTGGTGACTATTAGTATAGAAAAGATTATGCCAAAGTCCAGAAGAAGACTGATTACCCGGAACAAAGCAAGTAAATAAAAAATAAAGGACCTGGAGAAGACAATGTGCCGCCCTATAATATCAAGCAGGTAAAACATCACAATATACCTTTGAAAAGAAAAATTCAATTTAGTAAGACGCTTTTGACATGAAACAATTGATACATGTGCTTTCTTTTATCATCAACTAGATGGGTGAATAGAAGGAACTGATTTCACCTTGTCTTTTGTTCACTCAATGGTTTGTAAAATCTTAAATCGCTACACAAACTATTTACAAAGCGAGAGACTGGCAAAGACGAAATGCAGGTCGATCAGCTTGTGTGTTATACATTTAAATCAGCTACTTTTGTCGCTGGGTTCAATTCTCATACAAATATATTGCTAAAAAAACTCCAAATAAATCTAAGTAATTCTTAATAGAATGTTTCCTGTTAAGGTACAAAGCGGAAACGGCGAAAAATGCATTTACAAATTTAAAAAAAATCTTCATGCATTCATTGGCTTTGGCATTGAGACTTGTAAGTTGTTTAAATCTTTAATTATTCATCTCAGATTTGCAAGCAAGGTAATTTCGACAGCGATCCGGTGTTAAATGCATTCTGTATAAATGCTCCCTCAAAAACATTGACCGTAATTGAATAAATTACAATTGCTTAAAGTGTCTTAAGAGAAACAGTTAATATGGGAGTCTCTCAGGAAATTAATACTGTAGAGAGTTTAATCCACACTGAGTAAAATCCATTTTTGCGGGTTTTGAAAAAATCTAAATTCAGGAAATACTTTTGTAGTTGCGTTTTCATGCCTACTTAAAAGTTAGCTTTTGAATGTTGAATGCAAACAGATACACTTTTCTGACTTGAGATTGGTGAAAATGTTTGCTGATCTTCCACTTGGTCTTGTCATATTAAACCAAACTTTGTAACTATTAGTAACGAATCAACTGATTTTCTCACCTTTATCCGCTTTTTCTTTCTTTCATTTTTATTTTAAAATAGAACTTTATTAAAGTCTACCCAATAAAAGGCTCAAGAGCAACTCAAGGTAGAAGGTTACTGAATGAGGTATGTGGTATGAGTGAAAGGAGTGAGGATGAGGGTAGATGACCGTTGACTTGGAGAGGTTAAAATTGTAGTCTTCAGAAAAGCATCCATCTTGGAATCTGTTCCACAAAATAGTAATTCTTGCTGAAAAAAGCTGTTTAAGTAGAACTTTCCCTTACATGTGGAATACGGAGGAAATAAGGATGATTCAACTCCGTGTAAGTGTCCAAGCTGGAACTGAAGAATGGAATCCTTTTAAGCATTTGCCATAGAAATAGGGATAGGTTTACGATTTTATGTTTGTGGAAAGTCGCAGAATGGAGGATCCGTCTTCCGGCACATGACCGCGTAGACGATTTTGAAAGTTACCAATAATGGAATGTGAGGATTACGCATTTCCAGCCAAGATAGCCTGCAAAATCCAATTTTTAGTCTAATCTGACTATTGTAAAGGTAAGCATTGCAGAAGGAGTCGGGTACTTCTTGGGGTGGGCATGGGTACGGCTATCTTCGGTTTAATCTGACTCTTGTAGAGATAAGTTATGCCAGAAGGAGTGAGGTACTTCTTCGTTCGATAGAATGAACCGGCCATTCTTCCAGCAGCTTAAGCACTGGATCGTATATGAGTTCTTTAGAAGTCTGGAGTGAACTTGAAAGTCAATAGATGTTCAAAGCATAAAGCCTTGTCGAGAGTGCAACAGCGTTCATCGTTATCCAGGCGCTGATTAATGATGATAAATGAGACTAGATAAATTTTTCAAATATTGAACGTTATAAGCCATTTTTACCCATTGAGCTGTTAGAGATGGATCGGCGGAGATAACAGGTGCAAGGCTTGGCTCATCTTTTTTTTTCTTTAAATGCTATCGTCTGTATAGATATTTACTAGTGAGCTAAGAATGTTCCGAGACAGATTGTTTATAAAAAGTAGGAGGAAGGTTGGAACGAGGAGAAAGGCTAGGGGACGACTGTATTGATTCATGAGACTGGCCATTTACAACGATTTTCACCGAACCACCTTACTTATTTTAAAATAAAATACTACCCGTAAAAATGACTGGGTCAGTAACATGAATTGGTGCTTCTGCCTGGGATTAATATATCTGCGCACTTCTGTCCCGATGTCATCATCAGTGGTGTATCTGTGTACTTTGCCTAACTAAACATTTGGAAGTTATTTTTCCGTGCTGTCCAAGCAGTAGAACCCTGGAGTAATGGGTATGACATTTACATGCTTACTTGTTGGTAGAAAGTTCGAATTTAGAAAGGATGCACAAAAGTTACAAGGAGAAAAATAAAGAAACATCTGCTTTCGTCTAATGTTCTTTACTTTGTGCAAATTCTACATTATTTCTTGCCAACGATAAAAGAGTTCATGCTGAAATTGTGAGGCAGTCTTGAAGAAATCGATGCCGCTTGGCAAGAAAAGAAAAATGAAGCCATTATTTGTGCTGCTGTCAATTTATTATTTAAAGAAATACAAGGCAGCCCGAGTAGATCTGGAATCCATTCAGTTTGCTGATTTTTCCGATTTCCTATTCGGGAATTACGTCTTTTTTGTTAATACTACAATTTTGTATATCATTCGCTCAAGGGAGAATTGTTATAAGAATTTTGACGTTTCAATCGTTTACTTATAAGGGCTTCATCAGCTGAATCAGCCTGAGACACACTTTTGTTTATATTAATTTATAATTTTTTCTGTAGGCAGTAGTATTTTTTCTGTTTTATTGTAGGCAAACTCTAGTTACCACCAAAAGTAAAGGGACACTAAAAATGGTAACTAGTAGTTGACGAATACACTCTCTTGAAGAAGGTTTGAAATAAAACAGCTAAAATGTTAACAAAAAGGTTTTGGGAAAAAATCTTTAAATATTATTTAAATATGTCTACGAAATCTTTGAAGATGTACGTTGAACGAGACTCGATTTTATATTTAATTTTAGATGAATATCCTACTTACTGCACATAATTTAATAGATTTCAATAAAACGGAAATATTAAAATAAAATACGAAAGAACAATTTTATAATTTTTTTCTTTCGTAAATAAATTCACCCCAACAAGACGATAACGCCACTAAGACGAAAGGGGTTAGTTGGAGTGAAATAGAATGAAAAGATTTTAGAAGGAACAGGAAAAAAAGGGATAAATCTCTACCCGTGTTCAAAAGACTGAGGAGGAGTGTGAACCGAACGATAGGCGAACCTATCTACTGTTATTAGGGGAAAATAAATAGTTTAGAAGAACACGTTAGAAGTATACAGGTGAAGTAGACTTCGGTTACCATAAAGAGGTAAATTGAAATCTAAAAGGAGAAAAAAGCAAAATTAAAAATAAGGTGAAGCAGCTTTATTCCTTTCTCGTCAAACTTCTATGGAGGACTGAAGAAATACGTACAGCAAATAAAAAAAAAACTTTTTTATTGTTTTCATATGGTCACTGTAATTTTTGTCATTCATTCTTGTTTGATTTTAATGTCCATTTTAAATTGCAATTGTTAAGTTTTAAACTAGTAATTTCAGTTTAATTTCATTTGAATTTTAGTCAGTTTCTCTGTGAAGTAAAATGGTTTCTAGCGGGAAAAGTAATTCGAGTTCAGGTCTCGCTTAAGACTTGCTCGTTATTTCGTATTTGCTAATTGAAGCTGAAAGACGGTTGTTAGAAGTTGAATAAAATGCAAAGATCTGAAGATTAAATAAATACTCATCAATATGATTGGCAATGCGTCAAGATGAAAGTAAGATTAACTTTTATACAAACAGATACTGAAGATAATCTTGTGATAAACATGAAAATTATGAATTCAAGGTTTTAAGCGAATCACAAGTCAAAATGAATGCATCAAAGTTTATTATCTAGAAAGGAACGCGTACTGTCTGCTTTCTTTTATTTTGTCTGTAAAACACTTACACTAATCATAGATCTCGAGTTTTCCTTCACATTTACTTCCTTAATTATCTTAATTGATATATTTAATGACTGCAAATCAAGTGGGTGGTAATCAATACTAATTGCCGAGTAGTATAGCGATAGGTCGTGCTTATTCAGCCACAACTCGCAACTTCTTAGACCTGATAGTCTCCAGAGATTTTGTTTTATCAGTTTATTTTAGTTCGTGCGTCGTTATTTATTCTTTTATCAATAAGGAAAATGTACGTTCGCCCTACGAATAATATATTTTTTGAAGATGTTGAGCTGTGCTCCATGAAACATACCCACTTCCACATATATAACATACAACGACGAAATGTGTCTCAGAATTGTGAGTGCGATTGTCATTGGACTGGATTAAGATTTGTAAATATCTATGAAGATAATGCAAATTTATTAGTTTGGCAAGAAAGTCTTGACTCACTTAGGAAGCGGAAGGAAAACAACAAAATTTTATAGAGCAACACAAACATTTATTCTTCAAATCGTTCTCGACAATCATCTTCGTACGATCAGCCAGCATCCGAACCTGTCCCAGATACCAGTCCGCTGGCTTTGAATAATAAAAAAATATAAACAAGCTTCCTTCATTGCTGCCATATATGGTCTGGGGCCCCTGCTATTTGCCTTAGGGTTCTTGATAAGATCCAGAGACGGATATGCAATGTGATTGGCCCTGATCTGTCATCTCGTCTGCAGTCGCTCTCTCACAGACGCGATGTTGCCTCGCTCTGCCTTTTTTACAAGTACTTTCACGGTAATTGCTCCGAGGAGCTGCTTTCGCTTGTCCCTAGGCCTCGTGAATTTAAACGTCCTACGAGGCTGGTATCCCGTTCCCACCCCTACACCGTTGAAACTGTTAGATGTAGACGTCTCTTCTACTCCAATAGCTTTATGTCTCGCACATCTCGCCTATGGAACTCCCTTCCCTATTACTGTTTCCCTGACAAATACAATCTCCAACGGTTTAAGTGTAGCGTCAATCGACATCTCGAGTTGCCTTGATCTATCCACTTCCCTTCTCCACATCCTTTCACCTTTCATTCCTATCTGCTCTCGCTCCAAATCTTCTGTAACCCCCTTGCCTTGACCGACCCACTGTCTTTCTCTTTCTCCACATCCTCTCCTTTACCACTCCTATCTGCTCTTCCTCCAACCCTTCTATAACCCCTTGCGTGATAGTGGCCCCCAGCCTTGCTTGGGGTTATACCCTTAAAAAAAAAAAACTTCATCAAAATCATTGGTCGCGGAGGGATTGTACCATTGAGCGGAATCGGCTATAGTCACTCGGAGCAGCATCGGGACTGAATTGTGGATGTGGAAGAATCTCAAAACCGTTCATCTGTTTGAACTTCTTAAGCAACCTGGCAGTGTGTTGCCTCGCATTGTTTTGGTGAAACAAAGCCCGACCTCGATTGATCAAAGCAGGATACTCCTTTTTTAGTTTGTCGCACACGCGGTCGAGCCGCTGGCAACACAGTTTAGCGTTGGTTGCACGACTGTGTGGAATAAGCTCGAAATGCAGTACTTCTCCTTGGACATTCCATCAGAAAGAGATCAAGATTTGTTGTTTTCTTTCCGCTTCTTGAGGGAGTCAGGACTTTCTGGCCAGCTTAGTATATTAGGTTGAGACATAAATAACGTCCGTTTCTGTCGATTCATTTTATTCTTCAAAAGATAATGTAAAATTATATTTTATTTAATTATTTTGCAATGACTTGTTGTCGCTTATCAGACTGCTCTTCCATATCCTTTGAGTAAAATTCTGCATGCTTTGATATGAAAATGTTTTCGACGAGCGCTTCAATCTGGTTTTCATTAGAGAAAGTTTTCCTCATCGAAAATGGTATTAATAAGAGGTTGGTACAAGATCAGGTGAATATGACAGTTGGAGTAAAACAGAACAACCGATTTCCAAAATGTTTTTTCTTGCTGTATAGGGCAGTCATGGAGAACAACTTCTTTTATAAGTGACGAGCTCAGGATGCTTTTCGCCCAAGTTATTACGGACGTATAAACGTGCATTTAGTGGGCACTTCGACGTGATGTAAAGCTTGTCTTCCTAATCAATTACGACTGAATTGTTAGATCCTCACTGAGTGCTCCATATTTTCGGCTTCGTTCAACATCTAAGCTATAAATATGCATTTAGTGTTTCATTGCGTTTTTAGAAGTCAATATACAACAATTTGACCACATTACCTTTCTTCCATGGAGCTCTGCTCTTGGGTAAATTGCGGAGATTTATACTTGTCAGTCCACTGTCTTCTGTGTTAAACATTGTTGTATATAACCCACTTTTTATCACCTGATATGATACATTTAAGGAAGGGTTATTTAATATGTTACATTCGTCATTACAATTGGTTCATCAAAACTGAAATTACTCTACCTTGTAAGACTCAAATTAAAAAGCTAAAACTCAACTGGATCAGGTTAACCATTTGGACCTTCCATGATAATTGATCGGATTTACTTCTTTATTGTAGTATTAATCTTTTACTTTTATATCCCTGATGCTGACATTCAGGGATTGATTTCTTTTTTACGGTTTATCAACCTGTTGTGGATTATTTAAAGCCTAAACATTTTGGAAGTAGGAATAATTATTTTATTGAATATTGCATTAACAATTTTGTTTTTGCAACTAGCAATGCATTTTCCTACTATTTAATCTATAGCTTGAGGGGCGTGGAAGATATGGCTTCATACCATTCCAACGGATATTGTCACATAAGTGAATGGCGCGAACTCGCCTCCCTAAGTTCTCATCCCAAGTGGCTATCCATTACACCACATACACATTCTTATAAATACAAGTCCGAACTACTGAAAGGTTCTCGGTCTAATTAAGAAACCACCCAACTGTCTCCCAAAATGGCCTGATGTTTGGCCAGAGTTTTGAAAGTTTGTCAGGATGAGAACTTTTCGGCAAGCATTTTTTTTTTTTCATTTCATAATTTTTTTCACAGGTGCTCCAGAACTTTGACTTTGTAAAATATTAGGTTTATTCTAGATCAAATATAATTAGAATAATTATATGCCATCATATTCATATTCTTTGGATTTTAAGCCCAACCCCAGGCAGTAATTCTCCCTCGAGGCCTGTGTTTATTGCTCGGTACCTGAGGCGTCCCCCAAAAGAAGAAGTGCCGAGGAGTCTTGGGCAGTTTTTGCGCAGTATGGCCGTTAAACCCACTTTAAATCTCGGCCTTGTGTTACATCCGGTTGCGACGTGGGTGCCTTTATTAACTATATTGATTACAATACTAGATACAATACTAAATACAATACTAAATACATTTTACATACTTAAAATACAAGACCTATAATTACAATTCTTGGATACAAGGCAGATCACATGATCATTGTAATGTTTTGTTGTGAATAGTCATTTTAAACCTACTTATCTTTTTCGTAAGGATTTATTTTCATATGATGGGCTGAATAACCGAGGCTTTCGAAACAATTTGAAACCTCTCGGTAGTAAACCTCTTTCTCTAACGTTGAATTAAATTAGAAAGTACGAGAAGTGTTGAGCTTCTCCTAGAAGAAGTCAAACCATTTTGACGAAATCTGATGCAAACTTACAACTCTCGTTTTGACAGACTGTACTTTCATAAACTTGTCGACTTCTAGTCAGTTCAAGCAATTAGTTTTTTTCCTCATCCCTTTTCATAAAGTTTACAGATGTGTTTTTCTTCAATCGCATTTTAATCAAAACTCAATGATATTTACAATTTATTTTTAATTAAAGACATTATTTAAAATGAACAAATTTTATGTCTCTGGCAAATGTTCGTATATGAGTTAGCCTGGATCAACTTACATTTACTTTAATCGCATGTTAGAAAAGTTGATGAACATAGTAAATGAAGTTCATGACATTAACTTCACAGCTTATGTCACTTTTTGTTTTACGACTAAGGAATCTGGAGTTGTATTCCTGAAAGAGAACTATAGTATTTAGGTTAAAAATAAACCTTTATCTCTACGTTTCCTGCTTTATGTTTGACTCCAGCCGAAGGACTTTTAGGCCGTTTACCATTTGTCCATAAGATGATGTCAATACCGGCAGTTCTATTTGGCTTTTTAACCTTTTCCAATATTTGTAGCGTGTTGCAAAATGTTTCATTTGCTTCGTTTCATTTGATATTAATTTCATTTGACAGTTTGGCACAGAGCAAAACGATTTGTATTCGCCGCTGGTTTTGATAAGTGGAACCGCTGACAGCAACCAAAACCTTTGCATCTTATAGATTAAATAGAATTTTCGGTGTCTTTATTCATACAGTTTTTTTTTTTGTAATTAAAAAAATACGTGGACTTTTATTAATGCACATCTTCATGTTCAGTTCAAATGATGCTTTTTATTTAGTTTTTTATCGCCTTCTTAACTTCATCAAGTTCGTTATATTTGATGTTTGGAAAAACACATTTTAATGATCAGGTGTATACTGGTGTATGTTCTACTGAATGATAATATAGAAAAATCCTAGGTAATAGATTTTAGACTAAAGATTTAATTGATGGAATTGTATATATATATATATATATATATATATATATACATATATATATATATATATATATATGTGTGTGTGTGTGTGTGTGTGTGTGTGTGTATACTTTTAATTAACCTTTAATTCGAAACAAAAAAGCTGGGAAAAATATATTAACAACTTTTGACACGAGCTGAGAATTATAAAGAAAAGATCCAGGATAAATATTAACGGATTAAAATCACTTATTTTCTTCTTTAATCACAAGAAACGCCAACTTAGGAAAAAAGTACTAAGATTCATTATTTGAGCAAATACACAAATGCACACGTTTCATTCTTTCGTTTTGGGATTTGATGAAACCTAAAAAAGTGAAACGCGTAATCAAATCTAGTTTCAATGAAACGTTTTCCATTTGTCAGTTTTCTTAAAACTTTGTCGGGATTCTGTATTCTATTTTACACACACACACACACACACACACACACACACAAATATATATATATATATATATATATATATATATGGGGTAGAACGAGATAAAAATAAATTTCAGTTATAATTATATATTGAGAGAAATGCTGAATTGTAAAATTTCTGGCGTCACAAAGTGTCTAGCAGACTTCTTTTTTTGATTTTAGCGTGGAAAACTCAGAAGACCAACAAATAATCTTCAACATTGTTATCTGTTCACTAAAATATGAATATTATTCAGCGTTCTTTCACGATAATAAGAGTATAATTATAATTTTATCATTTTTAGTTTAGGTATAATTTTTCTTGTTCAATACCCACCATTACATGAACTCTCCAAATCTCAGAAACCAGGGTTGGTCTTCAGCAAGTGATCAAGAAATAGCGTCTTGTTCCAGAATTTGTTTTCCTTAAAAATAGCTAAACATTACAATTACTTGTGCAGTGTTTAGTAATTGGTCTCCCAAAGAATTGTCACTAAATTATATCCACCCTGGATGCTCCCTAACGACAAGTGATTACTGTTACTGTTAAACAATAGTTTCAGTGGCAGTGTATTTTGGCATAAATCTTCTGAGGCTGACCTTTAAGGTCAGATGGTAGACAAAATAGGGATATCGATTTTTGATTAGCTGAACCGAATGTGGGAATGAGTTATATATTAAGGTTTCTCGGGGGCTGCTCTTTGGATGTCAAGCTAACTAGACGTTGTAGATTGCGTTTGTGCACACCCCAGTCTTTCGAGAGATATTCGTGTTTGTAAGCGGTCCCATAATAGGGGGTGTAGCAACCCCTACTTGATAATATGTACCTGTTGACGTGGTTAATAAACTAGTAAGATTAAGCCCTTTTGTTGAGGTTCTCTTTTATCTACAAGCAAAATAACGGGCGAGAAAGAAGGCAATGTTATGAGTGAATCAAGACTGTCGCCCCAAGATTAACTCCTAGAAGAAGAAACATTGTATTAATGCAGTGACCAACAGACTCCCAGAACAAGGGGGCTATACAACAATTACAAGGTAAACCACAAGTAGTGACATATTCTTACACATACCAGTGGTCAGTGTTGAGGACTAATTAAATGCCAGCATTTCGAATACTGTTTATTTTTAAGTATGTAATCTCTCGCCAATTGCCGCAGCACAATCTTCCAGATCCTATTTTGCCAGTAATTAGTTGGAGTTGTCAGTTAGATCTTTTCTGGTTGATCCAGCACGGATATTACCAATAAGTATAAAATCTATTTTATAACTTAAGACATCCAGTGCTAAAGGATGTTAATTACGTGGCGTCGCCTTTTTGAAAACCGTGCTTTGTCTCCTTCCTTTTGTCCTTTGCACGCTGCCCGGATAAATATTTGACTTTCCAATGGCCATTGGGCTATTCACCTCACCGAAAGTAAAGTCGGCACTGACATTTTTAAACAGTTGTTATTACTTTTGAAGAAATCGATACTTTTTGACAATAAAAGAAAAAAATGAATCAATATTTTGTGTTCCTGTCAATATATTATATAAAGAAATCTAAAACAGCCTAAGTAGAACTCGGTATATCATCCGCTCAAATGAGATGTTATTTTTTCATCATTGTTTATTAAAACCCTATTGATATTATACAACTTGTTTGTGCCTATCGAGACACGTACCTATCTACAATGTATTTAATGCTTCCCGTACTAAGCCAAACGTACCAACTACATTTTCATAATTAACCTTACTGTTTGGATGTGCAGGTAGTATTATGGAAATTGGATTGTCGAGCTGAGTTCAAATTCAGGCGTAGAATGTTGCATTCACTTTCGCACTGACGCCTTGGGAAAAGGCAAGAATACATTTCTGCTTTTGAACCTCAGTTAATCTAGGACAACTCTGAACTGAAAAGCGATGCAACTCCATTGTATTTTCCAATAAGTCCTGATCATTCACCGTTTAATAATAAAGAAAAGAAATCTGTGGAGAGACATGATCACCTACGTCCTGAAGGGACACGGTATTATAAATGTGCATTTATAAAATATCAAACATTTTCTTCCATTTTTTTTTTTATATTTAATGATTCTTAAATATTAATATAAAGTAAACCATTTATGAAATAAATATGAATTCTACATCACCAGAAGAATAATTAGAATTGGTGGCAGATAAGTTACAGAAAAATATGTATTCATATATTTCTTGATGGGAACTTGTAACTGGTATTTGTTGACCCCACCCCGCCTTATATAAGACTCCATAGATAAAATTGGACAATGTCTTAGTGGATACATGTATTCGTTTGTGAATTTGGTCGTGAATTCAATCAGGTCGATCAGTGTTTACTTGCACTCGGTGAAAACAGGCCAGCAATAACTGAAAAGTATTAAATAAAATAACTAGAAAATATCCCTAGGCATGACAAGTAGAATGAGAACAGTCTACCCCCGTAATTTAAGTAAAAGGTTTAGTTCAGAATTCCCTGTATGTTAGATAGATATACTCCTGCGGAAGGCCGAAACGTGATAATATCAAAGATGAGGACAATATTCAGAATATAATTAGTGTAAAAGAAATAATTTCGAAATGCAAAACTCGTAACGTCAAAGATTTTTTAAACATTTTGTTATTCAAATACATGTGTGTACCGAAAAAAGAAAAAAAGCGATAACTAAGGATTAAAATGCATTTTAAAAATGAAAAATCTTTATCTAAGCTTTTATTTTAGTTTAATATTTCCAATAAGTAAAATATATTGATGTATTTCAAACTTTAAATTGATTAGAATTATTTTTTCTGATTTAACAATAAAATCGCTACAATTGTCAAATTATGACATAATTCATTTATTAAAAAGTATTTCAAAAGTAAAATATACTTTTCTGAACCTTTATTTGAGGAAGATTAACTGATTTAATCGGAATTAAGACATGATTTCTAATTTTGAATTATCTCAGAAAAGCATTTTTTTCACACGGAGGTGGGTGTTTTTACGAGGTGTTGGCATTTCTACTGATAACCTGATGTTTGCGCGATCAATGGCGAGAAATAATTGTACTAAAATTACATGACGAATAAAGCGTAAACGCCAGAGATCTTAAATTTTTTAATATTTTTATTGAATTTTAAGTACTTTGGATTTATAGTTTTCTTTACATTTCTTGTTGAGGAAATGTTAAAAATTTACCAATACATTTACCGCTTTTATTTTCTCATGTTTGGACGTCCGTATTTACAAAAATAGGAACGTTTATACACACACACACAATTGAAAAATTATTTTAAAATATTGGACGTCGCTGAATTGTATGCTTTCCTATGTATGATTAGTAAATATAGTTTTTTTTATTTAATAGCAATATCGCTTGACCGCTACAAATTAATACAGTATTTTAAGATTTAAAAAAGCAAAGAGAGCAATTCTTGTAAAAAATCGAAAAAGATATTTCTCAAGACAATGTCCCAAATATTTTATTCATAAAAGGAATTAAAACATTTCTAATTAAATATCTCGGCTTTATTGCATTTTTATTTTACGATTCAAAGTAGACTCTCCGTAATTAGGCCCTCATTTAAAACAATGATTTAAATTCTAGAACTTGACATTATAAATAATATAAACTTTAAACGCTACAATAAAAGAGTCTATCGAAATTTCATAAAATCTAATAAAACTGAGACAAGCAATAATTTCACTTATTTGCGAAAGATTCATTAAAATCCAACAATTATCTGATTTTTGCAAGAATTTCCAAATCAACGTTTTTTTTTCACCGCAAAAAGACGCCCAAATTCCCCATACTAACTATGGTGCCCTGTTGACACTAGAGAAACAAGATTTTTAAGCAAAAGTTTGACAATTCTAAAAAAATATTTTAAAAATCCTTTGGTTTTCATCCTAATAATAACACAAACATTTTAATGATAAAACTTTATTTTGAAGTTTGGTGCATTTTTTTCCATGTATTCTCACTTTGTGGCAAATCTTTGGAGGTACCTACATATGAGTATATACATTTTCCGTTTTATGTAGGTGTATTATATGTAATCTTACAATTTCCAATTACTGTAGTTCACAAAATGTCTCCCTTGACTACAACTTTTTATACGGAGGTGAGGAATATAAAAATTTTGCAGTTTAAATTAAAAGTAAAATTTTAAAATAAAATAAAAACTAACGTGAAAGAAAAGAAATAAAAGCAATGTATCAGCAACCTGATATCACTTTATAGTAATGGGATATTCTATTGTTATGGTAACCCGAAGCATGTTCGCTTCGATTAGTGGTGTGTAATGCCATAGAACGGAATTTCTCATTACTCAGTGGTACATATAGCGAGAGGGCGCGCATGAGAGCGTTCTATTCGAGATTAGAATTTCCACACGAACTACAAAGGAATATCAAATATCGCAAGCAGGTGCAACGTAATTTTATTGTTTCATTCGCTATGTAAGTTTTTACAGAGTAATCTTATTGCATCAAGTCTATTCAAGAAACGCGGCTGCTTATCTGGGCTCATTCGACACAGCATCGATTTATGGTCAATTTGGTACTGCTCCATTGATCATTATGTCACCAAAATTATTGGCACCTGCTAGGCATAATATAAATTCAAGACTTGTCGATATACATTTGAATACTGAGTTGATCAACTTAAAAATCACCAGATGTTATTGTGATTGGCGCTATTGCAAAATATTATGTTTAAATTATTACTAATACTAAATTATTATTGGAAAATAATTAATAGAAGAAAGTAATAAGAAGAAATAATTAGTTAAAAACATCGGGAACTTAGTCACGTATCACTGGTATATAAATCATACATTATACATGCTAAATAGGCACAAAGCAATCTTTCTAACTGGAGATGTTAGTACATTGATACTTCTAAAATCCATAATTTATACAAGATATCTCTATATTATGAAATGTAAGTCCGACAATTATTTTAGTGTATTTTCTGTTTATACGATATTTTTATACATACGAATATTTAAGTAAATGCTCTGTTTATAATAAACAGTATTAACTACATTTACTGGCCTGAATATCCGAGAAATTTTATAGAAAATATGGGTTCTCCGACAGGAATCGAACCTGTATCCGACACGGAACCATCATATAGCCCGACGTGCTATCCCATTTAGCTACAGAGGAAGGGTCTGCTTAGCAAGGTTAAATTGTAGTTTAAAAACTAATTTGACCTTACTAACCAGACGCTTCCTCTGTAGCTAAATTTTATTTTTTCAGTGAAAGAAAAGGATTTTGGAATCCTAGCATACATGTAGCGGTTTTGACGCTTTGGCGTGGTGTAAAGGTTAACAAGCTTGTCTCGCTAGAACAATTATGACTAAATAGTGAGTTCAAATCTCACTGGGTGCCTCTACTTGCGCCACATCTAAGCCCCGCTTAGCGATTATCGGTGCGTAATGTGGAATCGGCGAACAGGTTCCAAATTCGGGTCGATGCTTTTTCATTTACTTCCTACTTGAGAAAGGCATGGACCCATATTCCTTAATGGGTTAAATAGCATGCTACACTGGGCAATTTTGTTTTCGGTGGAAGCCAGTCTAAGAGAATAAAAAGTTAATGTGTTATTCTAGAGGTGGGGAGGGTCATGTTCAAGTACTGTCTTCAGGCTTTGACATTATTATGTAGTGTTTAAACTCGGTGACAATAAGTCGTGAGAAATGGCTGCTCGGAGATTTCATGGAGACATGCACCATTTCTTTGTTCATTGTTCTTCCGAATATTTTGTCTGGCTCTACGCAAGCCTTCAACGCGGTAATAAAACCATATGTTTGGTTCAGTCCGAAAGCCTACTGCTGCGTCCTCCTACGTCGAAATCTATGGGGGTGAGAGTTTATCATATATATGGTAGGATAATGGCTAACGGCTCGGAGAGCCAAATAATGATGTGAAAGGCATGAATCCATCTCTTCTCCTTCCAGATATGGGTAAATAGCAGGGCAGACTAGGTTTTATAGTTTTGGGAGGCAATCGGTCTAGAAGGATAACTTTGAATTCAGAAACTGAGGAGGGTCGTTTGGGGGCCTTGTGGCACACTGTGCACCAATTCTTTGTATTCGGCTCTTCCAAAAAGTGTGGTCGGTTCACCGTATGTGATATATATATATATATATATATATATATATATATATATATATATATATATATAGACGAATGCTTGAAGACAGAAGCAATATGGTGTAATTATGACACCATATTTTTATGATCTAAATTCATTTAAATGCCAGCAAGAACGCTGAAAGTCAAAGTTAAAACAGTTTAACACATTTTAAATACATTATTAAATATCTAAAACAATTATAATTGCTAATAGACAATGTTGATAAGACATTTGTGTCAGATAATCATCTGACCGAATTTCTATTGATAAAACTGATAAGTTTAGTCGTTTCGGTAAAAGCAAATACCGATCGTAGTTAGCCGCCTTAAAAAATGGTGCTCTAATTACACCATTCCATAGACAGATTATTTCTGTGTTGAAGCATTTGTTGCATGATTATATTTATGAATGAAAGAGTCAGTATGAGAAAGTAATTTCCTTTGAATTTTTGTTTTTTGTTTGTAATCATTTCATCTCAATCGAGGCGATAATGGTACAAAGGCGTAGGAGATTACAGGGAGTGAAAGAGAATGAGAAGGCTTTAGTAATGAAAGGAATAGAGTTCAGGAAGACATAAGATGGTGATTGAGGTTGCATTTAAATTTTTGAAAACTGTAGATGGTAGGGAATCAAGAAAATGTAATGGAGTTCCACAGATGGGGAGTGCGAGAAAATAAACTGTTAGAATAAAAGTGGCGGTTGCATCTGGTTAGTTCAACAGCAAATCGGTGATAACTAGTGGCACGTTTAAAATCATGGCTAAGGAAAAAAAAAACTCATCAGAACAGGTGCCATGGAAATATTTGTAGAAAGGTCAGGAAGTCACGCCACGTCAGTGAAAAAATGATTGAATTTGTGTTGTCATGATCGATTACATTACATTTCATTCTTTTAATTTTGTGAAGAATCCCGATAACAGCATCACCAGATCAAATATGGCAGCAATATTGACTCCTCGGACGGATGGTAGATTTATAAATGTGCAAGATGGATTCTGACGAGAAAATTTTCTGGCACGACACAGTGAACCAACTTTCCTTGTAGTAGACGTAGCAACTGGTTCAATATAATTTCTCCACTTCACATCAAAATGCAAACCCAAGACGGCGTAGAGCGTTACAGTAGTAATGTTTTTGTCATAACTTACAAAACAAGACTTAAACCTCTCATATTTGACATTGCATTTTATTTCATTCATGACTTCAATTACTGTCGCCCATAGTCGCCCAGGGATCATAATCTGAAATCTGGACCTTACATTCTCATCTTACCGCTGGGAGTGAGTCTTTATATATATCCATGTCTGTCAGGCGGCATTTTCTTACGTGGGCATCCCCGTTGCAGCTGGGGGGACCACTTGTTCACCTGTCGAGGCCGCCACTGAAATCGGGTTAATCATTGACAAAGCTCGGAGGTAATCCCAGTCCAACCCTACGTGGCTTTTCTGGAAAACACTAAGTGCAAAGTCTGTTATGGCAGGATCTGAGGATGTCTCATCCATATTTTAAAAAAATTCATACCTTCCTTAAAGTTAGAAATTTATTCTCATTTTTAATTTATTCCTATTGTTTCTTTTTCTTTTAAGTTCAAACAAATATTTTTCAGGATTTTCCATTATCTTGTTATTTAATAAATTCAATTAATGCCACATAGTAGGCGAAAATAAGCATTAAGAACGTTCACTTACACCAAAGTCGTTGTTCCGATTAACAATAAAATATACAGACTAATGCATAACGCGCGCCTTGCATCTTTTCTATTTAAGGTGGATAGAAATGCCCGTGAAAATTTCACGGTTTTCCTATTTTAATTTTCTGATGAATCTTAATTCTTAACTTAATGACAATAACGACAATAAAATGTCCGTAGAAATCTCCCTATTGCACCGTTAAGTATTTGAACCTAACTTTAACAAAATATTGCAATAACAGTCATAAATATAAATGCTCTCGTTATTTTAAGAAGTAAGTGGGTACAAAATAAAACATTTGAAATTCTTTTCCATTTCACTGAAACAGACGTTAGAAACTTCTATATTCCCTTCTTTTTCTCACTTAAACCTTAATGTCTTTTCCGTCTTTCCATATGACCAAAAAAAAGTGGTAGTTTGTTATTTATGAGGTATTGGAAGGGCGTAGCGGTCTTGCTAATTGAGGGAAAGCAGAATTATAAGATATTTTTACTCCATTCCAATACTTCGTCAATTACTCTCCGCGCCCTCCAAAGAAACGTGAGATTTATCTGCTCATCTCCGGTGTCCGCGCTTAATCTACTTAACTACATTGTGTAAATCGTTGGTAGAACACTGACTAGCAAGAATAGTAAGTGAACAGACATTGTTTCGAGCTACAAATGGTAAGAATTTCTGGAGAGCCATGATCAGCAACGTCCTGAAGAAACAGGGCACACAAAAGAAGAAAAAAGCAACATCAAAATAATTTTTATATTCTTAAAGAAAGAAATAGACAATTCAGTGTCTCATTCGAATTCATTCGTAGCTTCTACGAGGGACGCTCCGAAAGTAATTTATTTATTTCCATTACAATTATTAACACAGTGAGCACATCAATACCGTCGGATGGAGCAAATTTTCAGCTACAAAGCACTGTTTTTCAACTTTATAACAGAAGCGATGACATTACCAGCCATCTCCAATCAGACCGAACGTAGCTTTTCACACATTGCTGTTCCTACTGATGAAACAATAATGACTCTGCTCAGGTCCACTGTTTGGTCTCCGTAAATATTCTGCAAGCGAGATGAATGTAATCTTTTCCACATGGAAGATATTCAAGGATAAAAACCTCCATTTCATGTCAGATGCTCAGCTGTTGCCTGAAACAAGGAAGAAAAAACTGTTATTTACGGAGTGTTTCAACCTCGACTGTAATACAAGCAATAGACGCTTCTGACGTTGTAGATCAACATAATAATAGAGGAAGTTTTAATTTCGGAGCAACCTTCGAAATTATAGGTTTCTGTTGATACAGATGTAGTATTACGTAGGCGAAGAGACGCCTTTAAGCACAATAAGCCACGAGTGTATAATCTCCCGTTATATATATATATATATATATATATATATATATATATATATATATATATATATATATAAAGGATGGGTTAAAAAATATGCTTTTTGTTACTTTAAAAAATCCATGAAGGCACAATTGACAATATAATAAGTTGAAATAAAATAATTAGATGTATGTGAAAATTTTGTATGCTTTTCACATTCATATTGAAAATTATCTATTTTATGCTTATTTGATTAAAATAATAAATCGCATCGTGTAAAGTATATTATTATATAACAAGATGGAGCTGCAAGAAAAACCTACATATACCGATTCTTCCTACTATAATCAAATTGTCGAAGTATGTATTAGTATTTTTTGCAAAAAGTACCATCTTTCCATAAACAGACATCAATATACTTTGATTTTAATTAATTCAAGAAGTTAAAAACCTGAAACTGAAGCTAAATAATTATTGCCTTTTTTTCTGAGCTATCGTATTAATAGAATTTTAATTAAAATTGTGCGACCCGTATGAAGATAGAGGGAACAATTTATTCCCGTAAAGCATATTTTGTGACCCAATGGACCATATATATATATATATATATATATATATATATAAGACTAGAGCAAAAACTATTCTTAGCTCATGCGTTTCGTCCTCTGGGGAACTTTATCAAGGCAAATGTAGTATTTATTTTGTTGCACGTATACAAGAGCAAGGATGGCATTGGTTTATCAAGGCTTTTAAATTTGAGAATGTTCATGAATATTCATCAGGTGGTTGAAAGGTCAATCAAAATATATGGAGGACACAAAGTGCAATAATTTAAAGTCTGATAAGTCAAAAGTAAGCGAGTAATATTCAAGAATTTCAGATTGTCATGGTATGAGATGGATTTTTATGTGCTGTACATCTTCAAAAACACGAGATGATGGATTTAACCGTTTTCTTTTGACTTTTCAACAGATTTCTGGTCGTTTATGTTGGGTTAGGAAAGTAGTAATTCTTTCAGGAAAGGTGAGGTTTGAAAGAAATTTTGATTTATATTTTGATAAGATTCGATGGCACTTTCGAGAATTTTCCTTCTGAGTAAATCTGATCACTATTTAAATAATATTTATTTATTAAAAGATATAGTTGTGATAACAACAACAAAGATGAGGACAATAGTCTGATTATAAATAATAATACCTCATCTCAGAAATTCCGACAGAAATTCCGACAGAAATTCTTTCACATATTCTCTTCTTTGGTTCCATGTTTCCCAGGCGTACAACTTTATAAATTAAAAAAATTCTTTAATGGTAAAAAAAAAACTAAATATATACCTTGAAGAAGTGGAGCCATGTTGAAATTAACTCTCAAAATGAAAAATGTGACGTAATTCCTCTTCTGCTTTTCGATTAACTTAACAAATTTAAAATGTTAAACTATAAAAGAGAAATACCATTAAAAGCGAGGCATCTTTCGCTATCCTGACGCGCTTTCGCATTTCAACGTGGAATTTTCCGTCCTCTGTTAAAACACATCCCAGATATTTAATTTTTTTCTTCACTTTTTTGATTTTGGCATCTCCAATATGTAATTTGCATGTAGGACTGTTTCTTTTGCTAGTCTTCTTGGAATTAATGTTTAATCTATTCTTCTCGCTTGATTTCACTACCTCTTTTAGGGGTTTCCCTATCTGCTATCAACACTGTCATCTGCATATCTTACTCTCTATAGGTTGAATAAGTCTGGTGAGAAGACACATCCTTGTCTTACACCCCTTTCTACTTTTACTGAATTCATTTCCTGTCCGTAAGCAGGCGGTTTTCTGCCAGTATAGAATCTGGATTATTCTAATGTCCTTCCAAAATATGTCAATTTAAGGGGATTGAAGTTCGTCTCTTGTTCATGATTTTAACGTAGTAGTTTTAGGTAGTTTTTTTAAAGGTATTTTCGTTTATTTCAAATTAAAGTTTTTCTTGGGTCAATATTAGCAAAAAAAAAAAACAAACAAAAAACAAAAAAAAAAACAAACAAAACAAAAATAAAAACATTAATATAAGTAATACCTTTGGTGAAAAAAAATCATATTTTATAGTTTTTGATATACCAAAATTTTAAAACTTTGCAAATTGAACGACCCATTTCTATAAAGGAAAAATTCTGGCAGATTCCTAATTTTATTTTCTATCCGAATTCCCGACGAGTTTATATCGTTTTTACATTCGGGTTAATGTTTTTCATGCCAAACAAAGTAACACCCGCAAAGACGTAATGAGTTACTGAGTATGAAAGACAACATAATGGAGGAAACCTTTAAAAACTTAATGAGGTGAAAGGACGGTAGAAAGAACAGGATTAAAGAAAATGTGACTATTGAAATTAACTGCATTTAAATTTTTGTATATTGTAGTTGACAAGAAAGAAAGATGCCGAAAGGGGTTCCACAAAAGAGAAGTGCCAGAGAAGAAACTATTAGAATAGAACTTACGGTTAAATTTAGCAATTAATTTCAACTGTAAAATGAGCAGTCCTAGCTGCCAATCTAGTACTAAGTTTAAATTCGTTAAGTCGAAGAAAGAAAAGCTCATAAGCACAATCACCATGAAATTATTTGTAGAAAAGTCACAGGACAGTTACGTTACGACGGTGGGAAAGTTATTGAAATCGAGATGCTAGGTTGAGATTGATGACCTTGAAGATTCTTGCTTGAGTTTAGTTGAGATTCTCAAGATATATAGCAAAAGCACCAGAGAAGATATGAAAACAATACTCATTGAACGGACGAATTGTAGACTTATAAATATGCAAGCCAGATACTAAAAAACAATTTGTAATATGCTTTATTTTCTTGATTTCCTCTCCTTGAGCACTCAGTACACAAATAACTGTTACCTTTAGAAGAATGGACACATCACGAGATATTTTATTATATATATATATATATATATATATATATATATATATATATATATATATATATATATATATATATATATATATATATTCAATTTAAATAGAAAAGAGAAAACATTAAGGGTCCATTAGTTATAATTTATTTCCCCAGGTATGTGTTTTTTTCCCATCGTTCATCAGACCACACTTCCAAGGGAGAAAAATGTTTTAAATTTACATATAATTCTTATACACTTTTGAGGGGTAGTTTTAAGTTGATGTAAGGTGATATAGAGAGAGGGGAGGAGGAGTATGACAGATATGGTGGAAATTAGAGAGGGAAGGGAGAGATAGGAATGGTTTTTAAATCTATTTTTTAAGATATTTAAGAATAAGGGAAGTGGGTAAGTACAAAACATTAACCTATTTAATAAGTCATCTCACAGGAAACGAGATAAAGGATATAAGAAAGCAGAAGTGGAAGCATTAATCCTCTTATAGGTAATTCTGTATTAGGACTATTATCATTATTAATATTATTATATTTCTTTTTTTATCATTATTACAATATTGAATATAACACTATTATTACTTTTAAATCTTGTTTCATTTCGAAATGTTTTTCACTTATATTTTTTAAGATTCAAAATTTAAAATTTGAAACTTTAGATTTTAATTAAAAACTTTTTACTCCTTAATTGTTATTCCTAATATTAATAATGTTAATAATAGTAATATTTTTGTTTATCTTATATTCACGTTATATTTATTTCCAAATTTAATTTGTTAAAACATTTTAAATTTTTAAATTAATGTCAAATGTTAACTGCCAAATATATAAATATGTGTTTTTTCAAATTAACCGCAATATGCCATATATGTTAATTTATTCTTCCTCTTCCTTTTCTTTTATTCTTTACACACTTTATACTCCCTCTTCTTTCCTCACACCCCTGCTTCCACTTCTGCTTTCTTATATCTTTACTTCTCTTATTTCTCTTTGAAAAGTGTAAAAAGGTGTCTTTTTTATTTTAGTTTCAAGCTTTGGTTGTTTGTGACCAAAAGTTTTCTTCATTTTAAAAATTACTTACATTCGATAGACAGAAAAATAGTCCAAAATTTAGAGAATATTTTTCCTGAGTTTTCGACTGTTGAATTGGACTTTTAAATTTAAAACAAATGTCTAAGTAGTGAGTCTATGAAGCTCACATAGCATTAATGAGTTATTCTCATTATATAATTGCCTCAATGCAGTCTTTAACAGAAATAACCGTTGTTCAATGAGATTGTATTATTAGAACCGAGGTATACATTTTTAATTAAAAGTATAAAAATGCTCGTTCATATATATATATATATATATATATATATATATATAGAGAGAGAGAGAGAGAGAGAGAGAGGAGATATTTTCCTTGGTGAAAATGGGACCTTCTGGATTTCTTCTCTCCTAAAGTTTATTTTTCTTATCTGGGGAGACTCTGGCATGCAGACGAAAACAGATTCGGAGAACAATTTTATCTCTTTCTTGAGAAATTAGGAAAACAATTTGCATTTCTGTTCACTGGCGAACAGAAAAGCAGTCGAGAATTATATTTTTGTTAGCAAAAATGAAAACACAGAAGGAACCAACTGCGAAGTTTAAAATTACGAAAAATGATCTGGCCTATATTTTTGCTGAGACAGAGTCTGGGCCAGGGATAGAAAACAGAAAGTCTCTTTGTTGTGAATTTAGGTAAACAAATATATTTTCATTGACGAAAACAATTTTATCTCTCGCTCGGAAGGTTAAATGAGAATGAATTTCTCTAAACGGGTGGGATTTACGATATGATTAAGGCTGGAATTAAGAAAACAAATTCTGTCATCGATGGTCTGATTTATATTTTTGCTGGAAAACAGAAAACTTTCAGAGAATTAAAATTAATGACGAGAATAAAACTCTGCCCTTCTTCCTACGCGCTTTAAAAATTAGATTTGTCACAAAGACAGTTATGCATGCCCCGAGAAGTGGGTTGAGGTTGAATGGTTGGAGGGTAGGAGGACGAAGAAAAATTAGGCCCTGCCTGTATGGAGTGGTGGTGTGAGATGTGAAGTGAAGAAGGTGGGAGTTAGGAGAGGAGTAATCCCTGTAACTATTCCCAAGGAAGGTGGATAATTCTCTAAATTTGGAAAGTTAATTACGAAAGCAGAAATAGGAAACAAAGAAAGCTCTTATCAGAATTAATGGGAAAATTAAAGGATCAACGAACCCAAAAACCCTTCGGTCACACGTCAGATAAGCAGATGACTTTGGGGAGTTCAGAGACTTGGGCTGGGAAGCCGCATCGAGTGTCGCTGGAATCCTCGTCAGCTGCCAGCAGAATTCCTAGAATTCGAACCCAACCCATCTAGAAGTTTAGACAAGACCCAGTGTCATTATAGAGATTGATGCGGAAGGGTTATTTTTGTTGTACCAAGAGCTATATAAACCAATTGAAGGTTAACCCCACGAATCTCTCGTTTTATTTTTTCGTTGTGAAGATATTTTTCTTACTAAATATTGCACCTGCCACGGCTTGAACCAGCGCTGCCATTACGACATCCTTCGATCTTCCACTGCTCTGAGATCAAGAACAAAATGTGGGCAGACACGGTGTGGATCGAAGCGGCTAGCCAGCTTGGACCATCGCCAGCATTGACCAGCGCAGAGTTAGCCCGTGGTTAAAACATCGTCTTAAGACCCTGAGGATCAGACCACTAAACATGGTTCCACCACCGGGTGAAGGCGGCGGTGAAAGATGTTACAAATTGAACGATCGATTCGTTGCACATTTTTCTGACATTACAGCAGATTTCGAAGATGAGTGAAAATATTCTTGAATTGAGAGACAAAATGAAATTTCTGTTTGATTTGACTTACACAGTCTTACAATAAGTCCGTTTTATGGTTGTCTTTAGTAGTGTTTAGTTTTCACTGATTTCATTCAAAAAGATCAATTTTCATTATATTATTGTGACAACACTCAGGTCAGCATCAATTACTTTAAATTATCAAAATATTTTTATTTAATTTAAAGAATGTAAAATGTAACTAAAAAGATTTATGAAGAAGGTACTGTAAATGATCGAATGTGTCAAAAGTAGTTTGTACTAATTCAAGACATTACTTGAATATAATCAATATTATATAATGCAGAAAAGAGCCAGTCCCTCAAAATATTCAAAATCAAGCGTTCAAAAGTATTTAAAATGCAATTCGCTCCTAAAACAGGACAGAACAGGCACGATGTTTGCTAAACTTCGGTGATCGTACGGGAACAAGTGTTTCAACGTGATGTGGCCGTAGGCCAACAGAATATTATGATTTTCCATCCGCGACGAAAACCTTTCAGTATTTCATCGTATATATATATATATATATATATATATATATATATATATATATATATATATATATATATATATATATATTGTTATGGGTCCTTACCTATAACTACAGAATGAACTCTTCCTAACACTATGTATACTACGCTTCTCAAGAGAGGCGGACAAATCGAGTCGAGCCGATAGTAGTTCACTCCAAACCAGACTGACAGTCATACTAACACGTTTCACATCTTGTATTATTATTCCGTGTAATATATCTTCGTTATTTCTACTCTTGTGTTCGTGTTGTTCTTCCTTGGTCCTAACCTGGACCATAACACACACACACACACACACACACACACACACACACACACACACACACACACACACACACGCACACACATATATATATATATATATTAAACACTGGGTGTCTATTTGAAATACGATTTCCATTAAATAATAACGTTTGAAGGTATATATATATATATATATATATATATATATATATATATATATATATATATATATATATATATATATATCAGGAAAAGACAGACCACTATATATATATATATATATATATATATATATATATTAAGACATTTTTTATGTTTGTACGTTCTTTTTATAGATACAAATATTTAAGTAAATGCTCTGTTTATAATAAACAGTATTAACGACATTTACCGGCCTGGATGTCCGACAAAAAACATAAAAATAAACATGAAAAATGTCTTTAAATAATTATCGGACTTTGACTATTCCATAATGTTTGACTTCATTTGTTTACATTTGCATTCGCATCGAGCAGATATGAATGTACGAGAGAAAATCATAGAGAATTGTAGTTTAAAAACAGTAAAATCGTCCTTGCTAACCGAAACGCTCCTCTGTGGCTAAATCGGTAAAGCACGCCAGGCTATATGACTGTTCCTTAAAGGATACAGGTTCGATTCCTGTCGGAGGACGCATAATTTCTATGAAAATTTCTCGGACATTCAGGCCGGTAAATGTCGTTAATACTGTTTATTATGAACAGAGCATTTTCTTAAATATTTGTATATATAAAAAGAACATCTAAACATAAAAAAGTCTTAAAATAATTGTCGGACTTTGTCCATTTCATAATATATATATATATATATATATATATATATATATATATATATTTGAAGATATTTTTATAGGTACAAAATTTTATTATGGCGATAAAGGTATTCAGCTTAATATTACTAGACATATTAAAACACGCGAAGCAACCGGTTTCGCTCCCGCTCATCAGGCTTGCAACAGGAGATTTTAATTTAAAAAACAGAAAATGTACACTAAAAAGAAAAAAAAATGAGCAAAAGGAGCTAGAGGCAAATGACAGCGAGCCCCAACAAACACTCACGTTGTTTACGCAAGGAAGGCTTGCGGGACCCGATGTAAAGTGCCTCCAGCACCTTAAGGTGAAATAAAGAGTGTGACCGGGACAATACGGTGAACCGGTCAACACTAAAATTCACTGCACACGATCTGCTATTTGATAAGTGCTCATAAATGGCGGACCCGTAGGTGTTTGGGACGCGTCCATTCAGCGGCAAAGTGTGGTTCCTGATTTTGGTAGGAACGTGCTGCTTAATTCTCATGTCCAAGCGTTGTGTTGTCCTTCCTATGTAGTTAGCCCCGCAACTACAATTATATTCGTAAATTATAGAGTTAATTTGATGAGGAGGGAGGACGTCTTTACACACTGGACGAACCATGGGCCGGGTTTGAAAAACAATCCGTACCTCGGCAGAGAAAAAAACAGCGACGAACCTTAGACGAAATTTGTCTAACCATACTTTCACATTTGGTTCCAACCCAAGGCAATCTTAGATAAACAGGGCACTTTTTAACGATACAGTGTTTGGCACTTCTGAACTCCTCAATTTTGTCCCGGATAACCGAATGAACAGTATTAGGTGGATAACCTATACCACATAGGGTATTCTTGACAAAATTGATCTCAACACAACACAACGCTTGGACATGAGAATTAAGCAGCACGTTCCTACCAAAATCAGGAACCACACTTTGCCGCTGAATGGACTCGTCCCAAACACCTACGGGTCCGCCATTTGTGAGCACTTATCAAATAGCAGATCGTGTGCAGTGAATTTTAGTGTTGATCGGTTCACCGTATTGTCCCGGTCACATTTGTCTGTCGTTTCTTTTAAAGATACCTTACATTCATGGGATTGAGTGGTCAAGGATAGGAAATAGAGAAAAGTACAAGATAAATATTAACAAATTGTGTGTGGGCGAAAGGAAAACAACCAGTGTAAATTCAAACGACAAGCAAAACACGTCAACATGAAAAGAAGAATGTGCATTTGCTTAAATATAAGAATATAACGTTGTTCATTTCTAAAAAAAAAGGATTTCGTCGAATGGATTCTGTTAATTGTTGTAGAGGAAAAATAATTAATTGATTTTATTGTTTTAGTATTTTCATTGCTCAACTGGGGCAGCGACATATGTCAGTTTTGTATTTAGACCAAGGCAACATCTGTTCATGGGAGAAACGAGAACCAACACTTGTTTGGCTTGCCAATGCATCGTGTTCTAGGGTCCTATTGTCCTGCTTTTCCTAGTGGCTCAATAGCAGAATAAATGACTTGTAACTTTGAATACCTCTAAACCACCACAATATCCGATTATTTGCAAAAATCTATGCTGATGATACGACGGTATATGCATACACCATCAAAACCATAGCTGACCAGGTATATTTACAAGGTATCCCCACAAACATTGGATGTGACACAAGGTCATTTTAACGCGTGGAGCACCTAACACATACTTATGTATATGGGCCAAGCTCAGCCCCTGTGACCACTGTCGCGCTGGCATCGGTATTACACACACCCAATCTCTTTAGTGCGATGAGGAAGGTGCTGCCGCTGGGTTGGAATCCCCGGGGTTGAGCAACTTCTCCCACCTAAAACGAGGAGAATCATAGCCCCATTTACAGCAAAGGTGGACGATAACCACGCCTCAGTAAACCCTCATTGGCTAATGGTTAACTCCTCTCTCAGGTAAGTAACTCTAGATCACCAGATCTTGGCAGCTGATCTTTCCTCTGACCGAGCTCTAACAGCTCAGTGTGTTTGGAGGTAACAGCTGGCCACAATCAATATCTCGAAAAATCAAACCAGTGACGTTCGATTATCGCCGATCGGACCCAAAACTTTCACAGATGTTCGCTCAGGGATCCTTGATTGCCTATTGTAACTTAAACTCAACCCAGACCTCAAGCGGAACTCGTAAATATGTTCCATCGCTGAAGATGCTGGAGACCTAACTCCTCATGATACATTTACAAGAGCGAGATTTAGGCCGAAAATGGAGTACTACTATCATAGATGGGCAACGCTTACCCAATCTTCACTTTCTAGTCTCGATAGTCCAAATGCATCTTCGCGGCCTTGTGGGTGACAAATTGTTTTTCAACCCCTTCTTCACAGACGGAACGTTGAAAACCTCTTGCTGCTATATCGCGATTTTCATTTCAAAGTATTCAGACGAACACATTCCTTGGTTCCACGAGTTCTAACCTTCACGGCTAGGACCCACCATGTCACGCACGACCATCTTTCATTCCCTTCGTATTCCATTGATGAGATGTAAGTTCCAATCGAGCAGCAGCTTCTCACGAATCGCTACTTTGTGAAACTGACTCCCAAGAGAGTGCTTCCCCGATCACTTAACCTGTTCAAGTCTAGTATTAACCGCATATATTTCCCACATCCGCATAAAATTAGCACCTTCCTCTGTAACACTTTCCTTTGAGTGCTTCTTGGGCCTTGTACAGGGTGAGGATTATTGTAAAAAAATAATTTCATCACCCCTAATGAGAGCCTGAGTTTTTTTCAAGTCACTATTAGTAACTCTATTCTCAATAAGGCTCTATTCTAATCTACCCGGTGGACTAAATAAAGGGTTTGTTTTAAAATTCTAACGCGTATCATCTGAAGAAAGCCGAAGCGGACAACAGACGAAACATCGTGAAAATGGTAAAAATCCGAATGATGTAAATAGTTACAAACTTGACCACTTCAAGTCAAGAGTCAATCGTTATCTTTCCTCCTTATCTTCACTTTATACCAACATCTCATATCATACAACTCTTTTATCATTCCCTTTTTGACTGTAACCCACTACCTTGAGTGACTCTCGGACCATGTATTGGGTGAAATTGTATTAAAACGAGTGTTTGTGTGGAAAAACACCCTTTCGTCGCTAAATTCACAAATACTACTAATGAATACATTTTATACGCGACTTTCGACCTGATATCGCATATACAAATCAACAGGAATTTTATAATTCGTTCTTTGAATTACAATGTATATAAACTTCCACCTCCACCTATTAATGCTAACTTCCTTAACAAACCTTTGCTGAAGATTTGTTATAGAATAATAGTTATGTATATCCGTGTTGGCGTGGAAGTTTGATTGCAACAAAATGAAAAGGAAAAAAAAATTCGCAACATGGTTTTATTTAAATATGAATTTAAAGACTTTTATGAAGGGGTTCTGACGAATTATCGGCCCAAACAAACTTTCCTATATCAGTATTCTGATGTTTGGTGATTGTGGGAAGTAGGTCGAACCGAGAACTTTTCATTTCATCTACATATATTGATTAACAGACTGATATAGGTATGGCTGAATGGAAATATTTAAAAATAGTCGTATACAAATCTGTGATATTGATTTGAAAACGTCGCATTGAGAAGCACAGGTGGGCCTGTTGATTGATAGGAAAATATTGACAGATCGAACAGATATATCGATGTTTTGGATGCTAAAATACAGTGGCCCTTATAAGCAAAATCAATGACGTCGTTACGTCTGATTTTGAACCCAATGAATCAAGTACAGTCATCATTTTACAGTTTAAAGACTGAAAAATGGAGACGACGTCCCTGGCCAAAAATATTCGGAATTGATTCTGACTTCATGTGAAGACAACTTTCTGGTGGATGAGTTCCAGAAAGTTTGTGTCTAAATAGACATTGTTTACAATAATAATTTCCTATTTTTTCATTGAGGTGGAGACATTTTCTTTTCTTGTTTAGAAACATGTCAATAAGAAGTGTTATTATAGAGATATGACGAAACGTTTACATTGATTGATATCTTGATAAATAGTTGGTTGAATAGAGTACACAGACATAGAAAAGGAAACAAGCTGATAGATAAGAAGAGAGAAAAAATTAAGAAAATTGTATAGATATGCATAAATAGATGTATAGATATATAGGTTCAGTATTTAGCTAGTCATATGGATAGACATTAACACACACATGCATACACAGAGACACACAGAGACACACACATACACAGAGGAAAAAAGAATGAGAAATATATATGAATAGACTATCTCCCAGTCATTTGACTTATCCACTAGTTTCCTCTAACAGTTTTGACCAGCATACCTTTTTATTCGCTTTGTTTCTTACCTTTTCAGGCTCTTGTTGAACATCGCAACTCTACAGTCTTCGCAATTCAGATCACGCTGTAATATCTGTTAATATTTCTTTTTTATTCATTTATTAGACAGGAACTCATAATTCACAAGACTTTTTCTGTTACCAGCGTACAGATTGGGATTGATTTCATGATTTTCTTTGCTATGAACCTTGGAATGAAGTCTTTAATCGACCTATTGAAAATTGTACCTGTGAGATTTCTTCTTTTGTGTCATCTTGTAAGTATGAGATAAAAACACAATCTTTTCTTTGCTTCATACCTGTCTGTCCAGCCGTTATAGTTCACACAAATAACTATTTTATAGATTATACATTATACATTATTGCTCTAATCACAACAGGCACATCTTTATATCCTCTCGCAATAATTGCAATCGTGTCCTCAATGAGGCTAACTGGCAACTAAAGGTCTGTTAAATCAGAGCAAGTCTTCAATCCTCCTCTCTGCAATTAGTTTGAAGTGTTATCTTCTTTCCGCTGCCATCTTCAAATTTGATTCCCACAAAGCACTCGATGTTATCCTTACAATTGGCTATAAAGAATATACTCCTGAACTGGCCACTGTTCTCTCTAAACTCTACAATTTTTTGGCCAAAAAGCTCTTCTTTTTAAGATATTTGATGAACCGTCTGATCGACCCAGTTGCCTTCTACCTCTTTTTAACAAAATACTAGAGGCTCTAATCAACCTGTATAATCATCTCACCTGGAAGGCTTTTCTTTCTCACAAACGTTATGGCTTTCATATTCTCTATGCCAACCACCGATGTATTGGCGGTTATTACTGAAATAATTTGTCAGGATGATGAAGCTTGGGCTGTTACCTTATCTCAAAGGGGCTTGAATGAGTTTGGTAAGTCGGTCTTAGTCACAATTTAAAGTATTATGGTGTTTCTGATCAATTTTGTGATTTGATTCAATCTTATAAAATCACGTAATGAATGTTGTCATGAACGGGCTCATTTCTAGACGGTTTTAGATTAGTGCGAGTATCTCCCAGGGCTCCGTCCTCAGACCTACTTTGTTCTTTATTTTCCTAAACGACTTCCCGATGTCATCAGTCCCCGACAAGGGATTTCTGCTGATGGCAAAAATGTTTAACCCTGTCTTAATTGTAATTGGCAGTTAATCTCGAAAATGATCTACAATCTACTGGGGCAAAAAAAGCTAGTTCATTTTAATGTCTCTAAAACAAAACTGCTGTTTTTTATTCATCTTAGAGAACCAATTTTGCCTTCCACCAGTATGGCTCATGTTAACCTCCAAGAGTGCAACTCATTGCGCCTTCTCGGCCTCATGTCCTCCCCTGAAATAAACAGGGATAATTAAATTGAATCAATTGCTATGTCTCCTACCAGGAAAGTTGGTTCAATTTGTCAGGCTAGACAGTTTTTCTTGTCAGACTCTATTTTGTACATTTATAAATCTACCATGCGTTCATGAGACGAATATTGCTGTCAAATATGGTCTGGTGCTTCTTAGAGATTCTGGACAAAATCCAAAGTAGAATCTGCAACGTTATCGATCCTAACCTGGCATCTCGACTTCAATCATCCCCTCCTCAACGTAGCTTTCCTTTGCATTTTCACGGTAATTGTTCTGATGAGCTTTCCTTTTTGATATCTCGATTTTACAAATTTCAGCGTAGTACTAGATTGTCATCTAGGACTCATAATTTATCTGTTCAAACTGCTAATTGTAACCGTGAGTTCTATGCTAATAGTTTCTTGCCCCCACTCCCCTACGCTCGTTGAACTCTCACTTGGCTTCTTAATTTTCTGTCAACTACAATCTTTTAAAATTTAAATACAACGCCAATCACCAATCTTTGGTCTCCTTAAATCCTGGTCTTTGATTGTCATCTCGATTTATTTCCCTCTTGGTAATCTCTTGCCGCTTAGTGGCTTTTGTCGCGCATTGCTGGTGGCCACCGAAAAATATACCATTAACGCAAAGGAAGATGAACACACATGAATAAAGAAATATATAAGTGGCCAAAATTAATCATAAACACCTCAAGAGTTTAGAACTAAAACTTCACACTTTATGCGATCGCAGCAGTTGGAAGAAGATGGGCAGAGCCGATCTAGTCACAAACATCTCTAGTACTACACTTAGTACCGTAGAGACTGAAGCCCTCAGTTTTGGTCTAAAGTTTGCAACAGGTTTAAAAAACAACAACATTAGCAAACTGATAAATCTTAATTACAGACACAGGGACACCGACTTCCACAAAGGATTTACCCACGGCATCTTAGCTGCCTCCTTGGACTGCCAAAATGCGAAGTTTACTTTACCCAAGAGGTATATGAACGCTTTAAAATCCCTGTCTACGAACAGTGATATTACCATATCTCCTTCGGATAAGGATGGAGGTGTCGTGGTCATGGACACCGCTGCGTACAACCAGAAAATGTTGAACTTGCTCAATGACAGAGACACGTATGAACAGATCACTCCTCTACATATATATATATATATATATATATATATATATATATATATATATATATATATATATATGACAAAAATTAAATAGATAGAAAGGTAAACATTCAGAGAAGGAATTCCAAATAGCTTAATGCTTTATTACTCTATGTAGTTTGAATAAGATTTTCTGATCATTCCTTTTCATCGCAGCTCTTATTGTGAATCCATATTAAATTGCTTCATTGCTTAACTAAATTAATCGAAACATTCAGAGAGTCTAAAGAAGTTCAAATCAATCCTGTTTCAAACCAATTTCTATTCGTATTTCATTAATCATAAAGCCCAAGTTTGTTGATTTTACGACTAAAATAACGGAAAACAAGGAAATCTTTTACAGTTTAACAATAGATCAATGGAAAGGCGGGAGAATAGGAAATGAAACAGGAAAGAATAAATGGGAAAGAGGAGAAATAATAATAAGAAAAAGAGGAAGAGAGGAAATAATAAATGGAAAAGAGAGAAAAGAGGAAATGAAGAAGAGAGAGGGAGAGAAAAAGACGAAATGGAGAAGGGAGAAAAAAGAGAAACTAGAGAAGAGAGAGAAAAGAGGAAATGAAGACGAGAGAGAGAAAAGAGGAAATGAAGACGAGAGAGAGAAAAGAGGAAATGAAGACGAGAGAGAGAAAAGAGGAAATAGGGAAGAGAGAGAGGGGTGAAAAAGACGAAATAGAGAAGAGAGAGAGAGAAAAAAAAGAGGAAATGGGGAAGAGAGAGGGAGAGAAAAAGACGAAATGGAGAAGGGAGAAAAAAGAGAAACTAGAGAAGAGAGAGAGAGAGAGAGAAAAGAGGAAATAAAGACGCGAGAGAGAGAAAAAAGAGGAAATGGGGAAGAGAGAGAGAGAGGAAGAGAGAAAAAAAAGAGGAAATGGAGAGGAGAAAGAGCGAAAGAAAGAAAGAAAGGAAGAAATGGAGAAGAGAGAGGGAGAGAGAGAGAAAGAGGAAATGGAGAAGAAAGAGAGACAATAAGAAAGGCGGGGAATGGAGGGAAAGAAGAAAAACGGCAAAAAAGAAAAAAACAAGAATAAAAAAAAAGGAAAGAAACTACAAAAGATTGAAAAGTGTAAAAAAAAAGATTGAATGAGTATCAGGAAAAGCAAAAGAAAAGAAGGGAAAAAGAATGAAACATGATAAAGAAAGGAAGTGGGGGAATGAAAAAGAGAAAGTACAAACAGAAAATATATGACAAACATTGATTAGAAAGAAAAGGATGAAAAAAGAATTGATAAAGGGAAGAAAAGAAAAAACGATAATAAAAGAATTATTAGGAACGATGAATGCAGGGGAGGATGGAAAAAAGTGAAAGAAGCAATGAAAGAAAGAATAGGAAAAATAAAAATAAATAAGAGAAAATCAAAAAAGAAAGAATGAAAAGAAAAAAAGGAAGAGAAAACGTCTTTTAAACTGCAACAAGAACGAACTCCAATGACCAGAGCACATGGCTGATTAATTATCAATAAATCGGAAATTTCAAGTGATTGAACTGAAAAAGACCAACATTTGGTTTTCTTTCTGCAAAAATTCTCCAAATATTGGACGTTTTCAACGAAAGACTGCAGAAAAATCAATAAAATGTCACTTTACTTTACTTTAATGTTTCTGTGAAAGAATATAAAACCAGGAAGCCAAATTATGAAATCACATTACATAAGTGTCATCTTATATATTGTGTCGATAGATAGATAGATGTTGATATTTGTTCGGTGATAACGTTATTTGAGTTTATTTGTTCATTTATGAATGTTGATAAATTGATACAGATATCTTTAATGGAATGTCTTTTGGAAAGCGCATTTAAATCGAAAGACCAAATATATTAAAGTTTTTAACCTAAATTACACCTTACATTCATCATGTCATATATATATATATATATATATATATATATATATATATATATATATATATATATATATATATATATATATATATGAATTATGTGATGCGTGTTCAATTTATATAACGTAAATCATTCATACGAAAAACAAATAATGAAGTTAATTATATATAATATAATTAACTTCATTATTTGTTTTTCGTATGAACGATTTACGTTATATATATATATATATATATATATATATATATATATATATATGAACAGGATGCGATGGATAAATTGTCCAAATGATGCAAAAATGAAAAATACAATACTGACATTTCATTTTAACAGTTGTATTTATCAAAATTACGCAAAAATATCTTGAAATATGAAGGAGTAAATTTATTCAAGAAAATCGCCATTGGCTTCAACCACAGCCTTCAGACGACTACGGAAGCGCCTGCAACTCTTCTGGACATTTGGTGAATTGTGCCATAATCCATGCCTTCAGTTCATCTTTGGTGTTACAAGGAATTTTGTTGGTCTCTTGCTCAACTGCGTCTCACACATAATAAGGGTGTTACAGTCTAGGGAGTTGGTTGGCCAGATGTAAGGGGTGATGTGATCGCAGAAATCGTTTGAGAGCCATGACATGGTTCTCCTGCTTGTGTGGCATGGTGCAGAGTGCTGTTGCCAGACATAGGACCTTCCAGCAGCCACCGTCTTGACCCAGGGCAGCATTACCTCCTCAAGGCATTTGATGTTGGTCTCAGTGTTGAGTCTGAGGCCCTGTGGGAAGATGAATGGAGGCATAACGTCGCCATCGCCAGTGATCACTCCAAACACCATGATGGTGACTGGATATATCATCCAATTCTTTCCGAATCCTCTGCAATCTCCTCTGATTGACAACCAAACAATCTGAAATGTTGTGTTTTTAGCTTACGGCGCGAATGCCAAGCAGTACAGCATACCATTTCCAAATTTCTGGCGTAAGGAATTGTGTCATGGTGCTCTTTTACCCACAGATGGTGCCCAACTGACCCTACTATACTGTGCAGTCAACGAAATAAAAAAAACAACACGCATCCCCGAAAATAAAAATATAAAATGGCAACAATTTACCGATCGCACCCGGTATGTATATAATTGTGTATTTCGGCACCAATCCTTCTTTTATACAAGTTTCATGAAAATGACTGACAAGGTACTGCGGTGAAGTTTCTTTTTATTTAATTTTTCTTGTGTTCTCATAATTTCTTCATTTCTTGACTTAAATTATATAGAAATTGTCCAAATGTTCTGTATGTCCGAGCGCTTTTGGCGATTATCAAGGATGAATTTTATTTTAATTTTAACCGAATATTATTTTATGTATCTATCTAGAGTTATATGAATATTTTATTTTTAAAAACAGTCAGCACATTGTGGCTGTGTTCATAGTTGATATTATTGAGAGTTTGCCTTTTCTTTTTTTATTAATAATGCTTTCATTATTTTTAGCCTTTTTTTATATGTGGATGAGTCGATTATATTTGCATGTGGGGGTACAAATTCGTACACATACAAATTTTTAATTTATTGCATTTAAAAATAATGAATAAAGATGATTTTCATATAATTAACTACACACATAATAAATAAATATGGATAGAAAACCATTTTAAAGAGTGAAAAAGGCATTCGTACAATGTAAATTTCAGATTTTAAAACTTTTAATTACTTTAATACTCTAGATTATTAATGTGGAATATTCTAGAATGTTCCAATAATGTTATCAGTAGTTATTTTTTAGCCTATAAATACAAACAGAACATTCTGTAATTGATATTCGTGCAAGAAGGTTTTCATCATGGCTCTGGAAAGAAAGTAAAAGTTACAGGAAAATCTCAGACAACCCGAAAATTCAATTTACTACTATTAGTTGATTCATTGTAAGATATAAAAAAACTCAAAACTGTTGAAAACCAAAAAAGGACAAGTGCTTCACGGAAGATTTCTGCAAAAAAATTAATGCGTCAAATTAAACAAAATCGAATGGTTACTCATCAAGAGTTGCAGGATGATTTGCTTTCATCAGGAATCCGTGTCACTAAACGGACAATAAGCAATGAAACTCATAGGAACAATCTAAAGTCACGCTCCCCTCAGAAAACCCCACTGCTATTGAAAAGACAGAGAGATGCCAAATTCATTCGTGAACATAAGGATATGGAAAAATCGTATTGGGAAAGAGTATTATGAACGGACGAAACCAAAATTGAGTTGTTTGGACGTAATTCTAGAAATAATGTATGGAGGAAAGATGGTGATGCCTTCAGACAAAAGAACACAGTTCCAACAGTGAAATTTGGTGGTGGTAGCATCATGGTTTGGCAATGTTTTTCTGCAAAAGGTCCTGGCAATATATCAGTAATAGATGGTAGAATGAATTTCGTAGCATATTAAAATAATTTGGAAGCAAATTTAATGATTTTGGTTGAAAACCTTGAACTTCCTCCTGATTGAATCTTCCAACAAAATTATTATCCTAAGCACACTGCAAAATCTATGAAGAAATTGCTTGCTGAAAATAATATAAATATCCTGAAATGGCCAAGATTTAAAACAAATCGAGAATTTGTGGTGTAATTTGAAAATTCAAATTTAATCGTGAGCTCCAACAAACATCCCGGATCTGAAGACCATAGGCGAAGAAGAATGGACCAAATACCAACTAAAATTTGCAAATCATTAATTGAGAACTGCAAGAAGAGTTTGGTTCCTGTACAAGTGAATAATGACTATTATACAAAGTATTAAATGATGATTATGTATTCTTTTTTTGTATTGTACGAATACTTTTCCACTCATTAAAATAGATAAATGAGATTTATTTCTATTAAATAATTTTTTTTTGTTTTCTATGCATATTTAATTATTATGCAGCCGTATACAGTTAATTATATGCAAAGTATGTTTATTCATTACTTTTAAATGCAAATAATATATAATATTTTTATTATAATAAGTTAGAATAAAAACTTTTTAAAACGCCACACAAAAGCTTTCGCGTTTCTATACTATGATTGTACTTCCTCAGGCGATGGTTGGTAACTTGTGATAAAAAATGATTTTTTTAGGGAAATTTTAAAGCAAATCATTACCTCTTTTCCGAAAGTTAAAGGTTGGGGAGCAAATATAATAAAATAGACTTGTGGCTATGTCTCGATTAATCAATTAAAAGTCAGATCTATGCTAAATAGAAAAACAAGGTCAGAGTGGGGAGGTGGGTGAGTTATTTTTTCATGTCACGATAAATCGGCGCGTAGACATGTCATCCTTCACGATTGTGGAAAATATGTCAGCGGCAAATGTATCATGAATGTAGCCAAATATGATGTTCTGTTGGTTGACGTGGTGGTGGGAGTTAAGCAGACGTAAAGTTACAAGAAAAAAATATTCTGGAAGCTTCTGAAAGGGGCCTGCAGATAAAACAAAAAATGTGGAAATCTATATACAATTCTAATAATACTGAATAGAAGGCAAAACTTAGCAATATTAAAGTTGAATAAACCAAATAAAGTAATTACCCATAGAGGGTAGACCATTATATACTAATAAAATGATGTCTATGAAATTGTAATTCGTAACTATTTTTTTATTAAACATATTTTAACTATATTTTAAGGTCAAAGATAGACTATGTCGGCATTTCACCGTTAATTCACTTCTTTAGATTAACAGAGTTTTTTTGTTAGCAAACTTGATTAAATGGAATGTTTCCTGTAAACACAGGAAACATGGATCATGTAAAGATTTACAAGTAATTTTTAAAAATATTTCCCATTTTACCGTCGGGGTTTTCTTGACTTCTTTTAAGTACCAAAAATATTTAGAAAGGGACGTCCTATTTCTCTACGCGTTATTGTTGATTATTTTTTAACTGTTGGATTTTCTATAGTCGAAATAGAACTTATGTAAACAAGGGAATCAGTTTGACACCTCTTTTGCAATGGACACTCGTAAGGATTTCTACAATTACACATGTTTGTATCATTAGCGTTTGCTGCTTTGTAATAGCAATTATTACTTAAGTTTTTGTATTGATTTAAAATTTATTACTATGTTTTTGAATAATTTTTTCCAGATTTTCTATACAGCTATAACGTAATTTAAGAGTATTTCTATTAAAAATCTTACTAAGAGGATTATTTCTGTGGAAGAGTTTCTCAATTAAATTGAGAAAGTTTTGCCCTAACTTAGTACTAACCATTTGGTTAAATGGTGGGGGGTACCAAATGACTTTTCTGTTTCTATTTTTATTCCTACTGTCGCTGTTATGTTTTATATATTTAATGTCAGGGGCGCTTATAGACACTATTTTTAAGGCAGTGTTATAAAATTTACTATGCTTGTAAAAGACATCTTTAGTGGAGGAATTATTGCTAATTCTATATTCAGTGGAGGATGGTATGTGTTTGATTATGGATTGAGTGTGATTAGAATTTGGGTGGATATATATTGGATTTGCGTTTTTTTCATGTAGGGTTGGTATGTATTATTAATTAGGTCTAGTTCAAGGAAATCTACTTTATATATATATATATATATATATATATATATATATATATATATATATATATATATATATATATATATAAAAGATTATTTTATCCGCGATTATATCTTTATTACTATAAACGTTATTTTTACTGGGTATATCTATTTGTGTTGCTGACCATTTTTTTTCTTAATCAGTGACATTAAGGCTAGATTCAGAAGTCCGATTAAAAAAAAAAGATTGTACTTCTGATAGGAATTGAACCTGAATCCTCTTTTTCCAGCAGGGAAACTATTACTAGGTAATTCACTCTGTCATATCATGGATGAATCCTATTCTTTCATTTTGAATATCTTCAAAACGCGATACCTTGATATATCCCGACAGAATTGACTTTACTGCTTATGCGTGGACAGAAGCTCTCGGGCAAAGTTTTTCAGTCAGCATTTAGACATTATTGATTGACCCCACTTTTTTTCTTTTTTTTTATTTATTTCATAACAGTTGCACTACCAACGATCAAATTCTTCACGCCTCCTGTCGGGAATTTTGGTAAAATATCCCATTATTATAATTTGTCGGTATCACTTCTCCAACTCTACATTGATCTCTCGGCATCTTCGAGGATTTCCAAAGTTAAAATCGCTACTGAGACATTGTGGACGAGACTAAAGAGAGCGTGACAAAGCAGCTAATAGTGATTAAACGTTTTCTGAAAATAGTAGTGGCACTGAGGTAATTTTGAAATTCCCAGTGGAACACTTTGACGTAGAATAAAGTGTCTGTATATGTGAGGTGCGTATGTGTATGAGGGTGAACAGTGTGTGCGTGTCTCTGTGTGTGTCTCTGTGTGTGTGTGTGTCTGTGTCTGTGTGTGTGTGTGTGTGTCTGTGTGTGTGTGTCTGTGTGTGCATGCTTGCCCTGAAACTCGGCATTCGATAAACGTCTTTCTTTCGACAAGACCGCCGATAATTATTCTCTTGTTGAACACGCAACTCTCAATAGAGCCGACAGTGTAAACATATGTGGCTATATACGTGTACAGAGATAAACAAAATTACACGTCCAGTATGGATTTAGTTTGCACTGTAGACAATCTAAACATTCTCCTCTGCCGAGTGACGAATTAATAATGGAAATTGTAACACATGATATAACGTTGCAAATATAGATTTTTCTTTGGTCGAGATAAGAGATGATAATTGCGTAAATGTCAGGAAATTCTCTTGACAGAAAGCTGACCGAATTAGCTTGGCAGGCAACAATGAACTCAACCAATCAAACAAGAGGAAAATATTAACATTTCACATCATTAATAGAATTACAATACAATTATTACCGACGAAGACAACTATATATATATATATATATATATATATATATGTGTGTGTGTGTGTGTGTGTGTGTGTGTGTGTGTGTGTGTGTGTGTGTGTGTGTGTGTGTGTGTCTGTATGTATGTATGCAATTTCTCAAGAAGTGATGGATTTTATTTATAACCCGTTACTATTTCTTAATACTTGTGGCTTGTGGAAATCTCTTCTGGCCTCTTTCACCCCAGACAACTTTGATCTTGAAAAATTTGAATACAATGCCAATCGTTAACTTCAGTCTTCTTAATTTCCGTTCTCTCTCCTTAATAATGTTTTTACTCATTCTCTCGCACTCAGTTACCTCTTGGCTTCATCGTCTTGCCTGGTGTAAAATGATTTTAAAAAAGTATGGCTATGAAGCAAAACAGTCGTCAAGGAATTGTTGACCAAAGGAACATGTAAAATATATGTGTATGCGCGCACATACGCTTTTTAAAAATCCTTTCACCCCAAGAAAGGCAGAAATGCCACTAGTACAGAGGGAGTTACAGAGAGAGAAGGTGGTCAATGAGGTCAATTGCCAAAAAGCTGCATCTGTCTGCAAAAAGCAATCAGAAGGAGTGTTCATGAAGACATCCGATACGTGATGAAGAGAGGTCAATTTATGTACGAAAAACAAAAGAAAACCGTTTAAACAGATCCAAAAGGCTTTTAAACAAACTTCAGAAGCTTTTTTTTAAAGAGTATCACCCCAAGCAAGGCTGGAGGCCACTATCACGCATGAGGTTATAGAAGGGTTGGAGGAAGAGCAGATAGGAGTGGTAAAGGAGAGGATGTGGAGAAAGAGAAAGACAGTGGGTCGATCAAGGCAAGGGGGTTACAGAAAATTTGGAGCGAGAGCAGATAGGAATGAAAGATGAAAGGATGTGGAGAAGGGAAATGGATAGATCAAGGCAACTGGATATGTCGATTGACGCTACACTTAAACCGTTGGAGATTGTATTTGTCAGGGAAACAGTAATAGGGAAGGGAGTTCCATAGTCGAGATGTGCGAGACATGAAGCTATTGGAGTAGAAGTGACGTCTACATCTAACAGTTTCAACGGTGAAGGGGTGGGAACAGGATGCCAGCCTCGTAGGACGTTTAAATTCACGAGGCCTAGGGACAAGCGAAAGCAGCTCCTCGGAGCAATTACCGTGAAAGTACTTGTAAAAAAGGCAGAGCGAGGCAACATCGCGTCTGTGAGAGAGCGACTGCAGACGAGATGACAGATCAGGGCCAATCACATTGCATATCTGTCTCTGGATCTTATCAAGAACCCTGAGGCAAACAGCAGGCGCCCCAGACCATATATGGCAGCAATACTCCATGCAAGGGCGAATGGTCGATTTATAGACTTGGAGGATCGATTCCTGGTGTGATTTGGTTTTTCTCAGATGAGAAAAATTTTGATCAAGATCAAAAACTTAACAAGAAATGACAGATGCCTTCTGAGGTGCCAAGAGTGATGCGCATACAATTTCCTTCAAGTGTTATGGTATTGGGTGTTGTTAGCAATGAAGGACATGTTATGCCACCCCACCTTTTCCCCACAAGGTCTTAGAGTAAATGCTGCTGCTTACATTGAGGTTCTAGAAACAGTTGTCAAGCTTTGTCAGCATATACAACGGCAGGCCTTACATATTCCAGCAAGACTCTACGAACATAAGAATGGATGGCTGACCATTTGTACAACCTCATAACACCCAACATTTGGCCTCCTAACCTCCAGATCTCAATCCACTAGACTATTATGTGTAGAGCGTTGTTGAGAAGGAGGTTAATAAACAGCCTCATAACACCAAAGACCCTCTTAAAGCTGCAATAGTTCGAGTAATGTCTGACATAAATAAGGACCAATTAATCAGAACTTGCAGCCGATTTCGACCCCGTGTAGAGGCAGTTATTGATGCCAATGGTGGTTTTATTGAATAAACTTAAATAATAGCTAAATTTCATGTTTACTTGTTTGTAATCAAATATAATTATATTCATTTGTTCAGCAAGTTTTTTTACTAATCCATAAAATCTGTACTCAAATACCAGCTGCACCCTGTATATATCAAATTAAGAGAAAGAACAGATGGAATAAAAATCTACAGTTCATAGCAATTATGTGTATGTGTGTGTGTGTGTGTGTGTGTGTGTGTGTGTAGGCTTAATGCACGGACAAGATTTTGTGCTTAGATGATTGATGTTAGCATCAGCATCCCAACTCGTATACGGACTCTCCATCAATCGCTCCGTCCACTCGTCAGGGGTTATCAGCAATTGACTTTTTATATTAACGTTTTTCTTTTATATTGCGTTGAAAAATAATTTATTCATTTTTCATTGGTGAAATTTTTATTTTTTCTTCTTTCATTGTGTGTGTGTGTGTGTGTGTGTGTGTGTGTGTGTGTGTGTGTGTGTGTGTGTGTGTGTGCGTGCGTGCGTATAGAACGTCGTGGTCATTTCTCCTTTTTCTTGTCTCTTTATTCTCCTTATTGATTTTGTCTTTTTCTCTCTCTTTCAATTCAGAGTGACAGACAAATGTAGCAAATTGACGTCTGCTTTTTCAAACAGTCACTGTTCAGATTTATTCTTGAGCGTTCTACGGATTTCTTGAGTTTGGAATATGTAGATGTATTTCATTTTTTTAATTAATTTTATTACTATTATTAATGTTTATATATATATATATATATATATATATATATATATATATATATATATATATATATATATATATATATATATAGAGAGAGAGAGAGAGAGAGAGAGAGAGAGATGAAATAAAGATTTGTGTGTGTGAACATTTATTGTATAAAAACTATACTTACATTTATGTTATGAATATGGAAACTTGATCGGTTTGTGGTAAATTAAACGAAATAGTTATTTTAATTCTGTTCAAGGGACTGATTAAGTGTGTTTAGTATAACGGTTAGTTTGTTGGAAATCAGTGAGCTGAGTTCGATTTCTGGTTGGGTTCGTATACATTCACTTTCGTATAATCCATATCTTTTCCCAACAGCTGATTGGGCTCCCTTGACTGGAGGTGGCATCGAGTCTAGAAGGATAACTCTGAATTTAAACCCGCCTGGTGAGGAATGGACACCGTCAGCTTATCTTACCCAATAAATACCCCTAGTGTTATTGTGGCAGTACATGTAGTGCCCCTATAATTTTAATGGATTACGCGACACACCCACACGCACTCAAGCAAGAAAACATGAAATTATATTTGTTTTTTGTTTTTTGTTTTTTCTAATATTTTCTCATTGAAAGAAATCGCGATTAATATTGTCTGCTCAAGTGGATAACTTTTGCAACTGGCTGTTGTTCGTATCTTCTATAAATGTTTATCTTTTGCGACTTGTTTAATTCTCAACCACCTCAAAATTCACATGTCAAATAGATGGAACAAATACATCGAGTCTGTTGCATCAGCCACGGCAAGGAAAGTTGGTTCTCTGTGCCGAGCCAGGATATTTATCTCCCCGGAATCGATCCTCCAAGTCTATAAATCGACCATTCGCCCTTGCATGGAGTATTGCTGCCATATATGGTCTTGGGCCCCTGCTGTTTGCCTCAGGGTTCTTGATAAGATCCAGAGACGGATAGGCAACGTGATTGGCCCTGATCTGTCATCTCGTCTGCAGTCGCTCTCTCACAGACGCGATGTTGCCTCGCTCTGCCTTTTTTACAAGTACTTTCATGGTAATTGCTCCGAGGAGCTGCTTTCGCTTGTCCCCAGACCTCGTGAATTTAAACGCCGCACTAGGTTGGCTTCCCGCTACCACCCCTACACCGTGGAAACTGTTAGATGTAGACGTCTCTTCTACTCCAATAGCTTCATGTCTCGCACATCTCGCCTATGGAACTCCCTTCCCTATTACTGTTTCCCTGACAAATACAATCTCCAACGGTTTAAGTGTAGCGTCAATCGACATCTCCAGTTGCCTTGATCTATCCACTTCCCTTCTCCACATCCTTTCATTTTTCATTCCTATCTGCTCTCGCTCCAAATCTTCTGTAACCCCCTTGCCTTGATCGACCCACTGTCTTTCTCTTTCACAACATCCTCTCCTTTACCACTCCTATCTGCTCTTCCTCCAACACTTCTTTAACCCCTTGCGTGATAGTGGCTTCCAGCCTTTCTTGGGGTGATACGCTTAAAAAAAAAATCCCAAAATCTTATACTATCAGAGCTTTCTAAAATGTTATGAACAATATAAAAGGCAGACATAAAATCCCTGTTCGCAGTTGTTAATTGCCATCTGCTTTAGAGCAATTGCAATACTCAGAAAATTTTGTCTTGGTGTGTCAAATAATGGAGGCGGTTGTTTGATTATTGGAGAGGGGATAAAGGACAGTGGCCTCCACCCGTAAGTTTCTTTGCTTGCATCTAACGTCACAGCGTTATACTGAGCGTTTTATCATGTTTATATATTCAGAGAGCAAATAAACAATGTCAACATCTAGAAAATACGTGCTTTCTTGTTGAGAGCAACGACCAAGATCGATTTGATCCTTTGAGATTCGCTGTTGGAAATAAGAAAGAGAAAGTTAGATTCGTCGGATGTCGAGTAAGGATCGAACTCACGGTAGGCATTTGGTATCAATTAAAGCAAATGTGTAAGGACGGGAGTTTCATAGTTTTGTCCCCCCCTCCTTGTGTAATAGTGGATGGAGGTCCTTTTCATGATCTTCTGCATTGTATATTTTGGATCTGTCTAATTTTTCACAAGGATCAAGAAAACATATAAAAGCCATCTTAATCCTACTTCTACAAGAAGACATCCTGAGAAAATGAAAACAACTGAACATCAGCAGCAGCTCAAGTTTTCCTTTTGAAAATTTGTGGCCATTATTTATTTTGCTTAGATCTCTCTACGGATTTTTTCTGTTGACCCAAAATTAAAAGAATTTATATTTATTAAAATTCACACAAAATTGTTCCAGAGTCAGACCCTTCCATTGCACTCCAGTTGGGTTGACCATTGCAATGGCCCCAAATGTAGGCAACCCAAGGGCGCTATTTCTAAATGTAGGGTCTACATCTCGATGAACATACCAAAAACAGATTTTTTCTTTCTTTTTTTAATTGTAAAAAATTTCTTGTAAGTATCTCGAACAACAATTACACTTACGAAATGTAAATAACCCCTGGAATTTAGTCTGAGGGTTGGAGTTGTTACGAGGCCAGCGAATCAAATTTTGATTTATAATTTCAAAAGAATGCCAAAAATTTAATTAAAAAAAACAGAATTTGATTTTTAATTCATTGGGGTGAATTAATATTTGCAATAAGTAACCTTATATTATTTGGGGTGAATTAGCAGAAAAGATCCCTCTCTACTTGATTATTGCTATCCATTGGATAATAAATCATGAATTCCTTATTACTTTGTTTCGGATACGAAAATAAATCTAGCAGATATAAACCTTGAGTGTTTCTAACGAGAAATATTTCTTAAATAGATAATTGAACCTGGCCTTGTTATGGTAATTTTCTGTGGCTTAATTTTTAGGGGCACAATAATGCTCCCTTGGTAGAAAAATGTAATACTGGTTCGATTCCTGTTGGGAAGCACATTTCCTTTAGAAAAAAAAAATTCTGTCTTTGGGCCGATAGACACGAATTCTGTCTCTGGGCCGGTAGACATGAATTTCATTGTTGAAATAAACAAGCAGGGATATCAATTCAAATACATGTACGCAACAAATATAAAGTTTACTGTAATAAGAAATAATGTCTGAATAAAAAATCCATTAATTGCTTATAAATTATTTTGTCTACGTTTTCGGTGTCGAAAGAGGACGAGCAGCTATAGACAAGAGTTATACATTTCTTGTATATATCCGAGTGTTCATCAGGGTTAGTTTAGGTATACAGTAAAGAATAGACGTTATTTCATGGTACTTCTTCAGACTGGCCTCTTGCCTTTTATTACCATTTTCCATTGTAAACTCTGTTCTATATTTTGTGTTTTTGTTGCACTAATCGGCAGTTCAATATTTCTTCACAATTTTCAATTTCTTAGTCAATAATTATTATAACAGCTGATGTTATAGTTAATATTATATTACTAGATTGGCGGCAAGGTCTCACAAATTAGAGTTGAGATGGCTACATGTAACCGTAAGTTCTATGCTAACAGTTTCTTCTATCGCACTTCCCGCCTGTGGAACTCCATTCCAGCTTCTTGCTTTCCAGTCAACCTTGATTTTCAAAAATTTAAATGTAATGTCAATCTTCTGTCTTTTTAAGTTTTGTTCTTTTATTGTTTTTTATCCTTAATAGTGTTTTTCCTTATATATTCTCTCACATTTGTGTCTTAGTGGCTTTATTCCCTTGCTTGGAGTGAAATTTTTTATATATGTGCTTCAGACGAGGATAAATTCAATTGTGACAAACTAATTCAAGAGGATAACCGAAATGTCTGTCAAATTCCTATATAAACATTAAACCTCTCATTCTTTTCTCATGGTTATCAAAGCTCACTCTATTGATAGAAAGAATGAAATGTTTACAAAGAGAAAAGAACGGTAGCTAGAAATGGCGTTTGGATGTTACATTTCATTCTAACCAAAAATCTCATAGTAAATTTTATTTAGGTGACCCTATTCAGAAATATATTCTCTTAATCTGACCACAGCCATTGAATTCCCAATGAGGATAACGCCATCGCATCAGTTAGATGGTTTGCAAAAAAGGCGAAGTAAAGTGGTGTCAATTTTGAAATAGTCCAGAAAATGCAGTTGATAATCTGATATCAACAACTTGAAAAAAAAAAGAAAAAAAAAAAAGAAAAAAAAAAAGAATATGGATTTATTTATAGTTTTATACGTCTTGACATTTTTATGCTTCCGGTTGTGGAAAAGAAAACACCAACAAAATAAACATTGCGCACACATATTCAAACATACAGACGAGCTAACGAAAATATACACTATTATGCATATTATTATATTCAATTATAATATGTATATTAGTTAAGCCATTATATAAGAAATACCGACGTACATGAAATTTATTTACTTATTGCCATTATTTTCTTATTCTTTTTCATTGAGTCCGGCTTATCACCTCTTGGTTTCTTAAATATGTTCGAACTGCCTGCTAACAAAGACACTGCCACCTGACGTCACCAATAAACGCGTGATAACTTTTGAATATCAAAAACTTATAGCGATTATAAAAAAAAGTAAAAACGGCGACATGATAAATAATATACGTACAGACAGAATACTTTCCACGATAGACATATGGCTAGAGAAAAGTATGATATCAAACGAATATTGGGTAGGTGACCAACAGAATCTCGTAGGTAACACGTTTCGTCCATCGCAGAGACTTCTTTAGACTAATAATGGTTTTATCGATTGAATCCGCCTGTCTCAATGTCATCTCTGACTGTCTAGGTCTCTCTATCTCTCTCGATATCTATATATATCTCTCTCGATAACTATATTTCTATCTCTCTCGATACCTCTCTCTTTCTCGATATCTCTCCCTATATATACACATATATATTAGGTCATCCCATAAGTTCTGTCCGAATTTTAACTTTTTGTCAAAATGAACGAAATTTAAAGAGTATTTTATAATGTCTAATGGAGCTGAACATTATTTTTATGTTTAGATGCATTTAAACTGATCAAATTTTATTTCAGAGAACAATAAAATTAAATTTTGTTTGATTAAAACCCTGCTAACATGGAAGTACCCAAGAATCATTTGAGGCACATAATGCTTTATGAGTTCAAGAAAGGAAACTCAGCAGCCGAAGCGGCTAGAAACATTCACTCAGTTTATGGAGAGGAATGTGTGAATGAAAGAACTTGCAGAAGATGGTTTGCAAAATTCAGAGGTGGAGATTTCACCCTTGAAGATGAAGATCGAACCGGACGTCCAGTTGAGTTTGATGAAAAGCTTCTTGAAGCAGCCCTTGAACAAAATCCTGCTTTATCTGTTGAGGAATTGGCAGTGGTTCTCATTTCAAACCATACAACTGTTCATCGTCATCTTCAACATCTTGGAAAAGTTCCTAAACTTGGAAAATGGGTGCCTCATGAATTGTCTGAAAACAACCTCAAATCCCGAGTTGACATCTGCTCTTCTCTCCATTCTCGCCAACTTGTCTCACCTTTTTTGGATAGACTTGTGACTGGCGACGAAAAATGGATCTTTTATCGAAATGTTAAGCGTCGTAGACAGTGGCTTGGTAAAGGGGAATGACCCCAGCCACAGCTAAGAAGGGAACTTCATGGGCAAAAGGTTCTTCTTTCAATCTGGTGGGATTGCCAAGGAATAATGCACTTTGAATTCTTACCACCTAATGCAACAATTAATGCTCAAATATACTGTCAGCAATTAGAGCGTTTGAACCAAGCTTTGAGGGAAAAAGACTTACTCTAGTTAATCGAAAACGGGTGATGTTTCATCAGGACAATTTGCGACCACACACAGCAAGAATCACAAAAGGTGTGTGTGTGTGTGTGTGTGTGTGTGTGTGTGTGTGTGTGTGAAGAAATACAACAAAAGCCAGATACAATTTTACATCGAGAAGCGTTAGAAATAATGGGAAACAACTTTTTTTTAAACTTATGACGTCCGGTGCATCTAGATACATCACCCAGCCGACTTCACTCAGCTTTCTATCGATTTTTTCATCTCTATTGTATTTAAATATCTTGCATTGTATCAGTTTTATTTTTGTCAAGAAAGGAGGTATTTGTATGATCCTGGACCTAAACTGACCAATGAAGATTTACAAATTAGCGTATCTTCATACATTTTGGCCTTAATAAAATACTTTTTTTTTAATCAAAACTTTTTTAAGTCGACATTATGCTCAGATCTATAACACTAAACAATTAATGCATTAAGTATTGTTTTGTAAAATATCCTTTTACATTCATATAAACTTTTATTTAAATTTCTAGATATTTCACCAATAGATTTTTAGGAGATTTTTTACGGTCTCTCTTGTAAATTTCGGCTTCAGATTTGCTCTTGGTTTTGTTTTGTGTTAAAAAAACAATAAGACATTTAATTAATTGTAACATTTTTTTATTAAGTTTGGATAAATTCTTTTCAATTGTAGTCGTGATAGCGTTGTCGAGGATTATTAAGATTATTTAAGTCATTTTCTTTTTCCATTATGTAAATTTGGTAAGCTTTATTTCTTGCATTATTCATAAATAATTTGCATATTAAAGTTTCAAAGTATTGGGCTGTCCGGTACGTTCATGCTAATTTTTAGGGAAAATGAAAACATAAAGCCAAATTATGCCATTAAATATTTATTCAATTTTGAACCATTTTGTTGCACATTTCTCCATATTTCCATCAAATTAAAAATTCCATCTATTCCATCTACCTGTTTTTGAGGTGGCTAACGTTTGCCCATGTCGCTTATCGCTTTTTCGCTGATATTGTTGTAAACGATCCATTTCTCGTCACCCGTAACAATTTGCTTCAAAAGGGATGCATTTCCATTGCGTTTATACAGAAAATCACAGAAGAAATGCGACCCAAAAGATTCTTTTCACTTGGGTCATGTGGTACCCAAACATCATAGTGATTTTAGTACCCAAGCTTCACTAAGTGTTCATGGCTGGTAGATTTTGATAAATTTAGTGTTTCTGCCAATTCCCGCGTTATATAATGCGGGTTGTTCTCAATTAATGTCTCGATTTAGTCATCATCTGTAGTGGGTGGGGGATCTGCCTAAGCGCTCTTCATCAATAAGTCTACAATCACCAACTCTAAAATTAGCGAACCACTTCTGTCGTCAGCTAAAGCACATAACTTTTTTGTTGCTTTCAAGATATATTTGGCTTTACGGTAAAAAAAGCATCAAGTGTCTTAAATGCACTTTATAATCTTCCATTTTCATAGGGATGCAAAATTGACAAAAATTATGTAATTTTAAACTTTCTTTCTCAAGAGATAGTTTGAAGTGTTCTCTAATCGAAAATGTAAGCATATATCTGTCGATAAATTTGATGTGATTTAACGTGTTACATCATGAACGACTAAAAATCGGCATGACCTTTTCGGACAACCCAATATTTTCAATATATTTCTCTTTATCACTAAATATTCAGGGCTACACATTCTGAGTGTTCTTAATTAGAAACCAATAATTATCGCGGATTTGATTTTGTTGTAGTGTAAATAGAAGTTCGATAGATGTTGAGTTTTATCTAATTATCATTATGGTTTGACATGCTATCAATGAAAGAATGTAGTGTTTGTTTCTGATCCATAAATAAATTCGATTGTTCAGTTTACTTAAAAGATCAGGTAACATTGTTTTGTGAGGATATATTACTAAAACATCATCAATATATCGAAAATATCTTCATTTTTTTAGGTAAAAAGTTTCTAGAAATTCACATAATGTAAAGCGAAGACATAAAATCTTATTAGAAAACCTGGAACTAAAAATTTAATTTCAGTCTGAGTTATGGCAGTGAACTTCACTATATTAACAATTCTTTTTAATCATTTCACGCCAAGCAAGGCAATAAAGCTACAAAGAAAAAAAGGGGGGGTTACTGTGGTTGAAAGAATAATAAGAAAAATACTAAGGATCGAGAACAATAGAATAAGAAGAATCAAGAGGACAGAAGATAACGATTGACATTGCAAGTTGGTTGGAGAGTAAAAAGAGAGTTCCACAGGCAGGAGGTACGAGAGAAAAAAACTGTTAGCATAGAACATAAGGTTATATGTAACCATTTCAAATGTAAAATGACGAAACCTTGCTATCAATCTGGTGCTGCGCTTAAATTCATGAAACCTAGGTGCCATAGAGTTCATCAGAACAATTACCATGAAAGAAAAAGAACAGGGAAGCTGCATTACGGTAGTGAGAAAATGACTGAAGCCAAGATACCAGATCAGGACCAATAATACTGCGGATTCTTTGGATCTTATTACGAATCTCTAAATATATATAATTGTAAATATTTGAAAATAAGTATTGCACATGCTAGAATGAACTGAAAGTTTGTTTTTATGTAATAAACATTCTATTAAAGCCTTTTTTCTATAACTCAAAATACTTTTCTTCCCTGACTTGATGGCGTCTAAACTCTTTGATTGCAAGTGTTATTAATATGCGCATTAATTAATATTGTTTGCTTCCAGCTAAATAGAATTTAAAAATAGCCTTGATTTCTCTGTCCGCTCTTCGACCATCTAAAAGTATAAGCTGCTTATCGTGTCTTGCAGGTCTTATCAGCTTTTCTTAAACCAGTACATATTTTCATTTATCGTCTGCTAATGACAAAATTTTTAGCCGGAAAGAGAACAAGTGCTTCAGGTAATAAGCAAGGAACAATCAAAATGACTTCAGACGAACGGCCGCGTCGGCCTCATATTTTATCCCTATGACATAAATCCAAGTAAAGCTTTATCGAAAAACGTTCAAAAGTTGTTTTGATTAATTGCGAAATCGATGAAGCATTTTCGTGATTATTATTTTATTACTATTTTGACACAATCTTATTGATTTTCATCAGCTTTGATTTGGTAAATAAATATTTATCGAATCTCCTGCTTGATACGTCGACCGCATGAATATAAGCAACTGCTAAATTGGCAATTAGGTCTCATCGTTTTATTGTTGAAATAGTTTGATGTAACCGTAAGTCCTATTCGAATATTTTTTTGCACTTCTCAACTTCCGATTTCTTACTTCCCTGCTATTTTCAATCTTAAAGATTAAAATGCAACATCAATCGTCATCTTCTGTCCTTTCTCATCATTAAAGTTTTTTTCACTCTCCTTTACTTCCAGCAACCCATTGCGTCTTAGTGGCATTATTGACTTGCTTGGGGTGAAATGATTAAAAAAAAGACGTATTCCTCTTCTCATTCTTTCTCTCTCTATCTACCATTGTCTATGTTCCTTCCAGACGTAGACAGTGGTTTCCTGTTACATTCTTTACGTTTTTTTTAATTCTCCTAGACTGGTTTCCAACCAAGATTAAAGAGCTGGTTCTGTCCTGCTATTTTCCTCATAGCTAGGAGAATAGAGAAGAGATGAATCCAGGTCATTTCCGATGTCTTTAGGGCGAAATAAATAAACTATCATATGGAATTTTTACTCGGCACACCGATTTCATTTTCGACGTTTTTTTCTACGTTTTGTTCACCTGAGATATAACAGATTATTCGGTCTTGGAAAAAACGATTACATAGTTATGTCGATATAACAAACCGAAATGTGGAACGACTAAACATATAGCCACATAGAATGATAGACATGAATATCTGTCTAGTCCAAGACGTCCATATCAATGTGCCACGTTCTCCGTCATGGGTGATCATGGATCTCCACAACTTCCTATCCTTTGTTACCCTTATCAGGTTTTCTACTTTTACTAAAGCTCCTACCCGTTTTGCCATACATTCACTCAAACTCGTCTGATAGGTGGCTCGCTGCTTTTCTTTACCCCTCTTTCCCTCAATACGCCCTGTGAGTGTTGTGTTTTCCAATCCCTCCTTCATCATTATGTGTCCAAGGAATTTCAGCTGTCTTTTCCTGATTCTCATCAAATGCGTGATATCTGTCCTCCTGTATTGCAGAGAAAGATGGACAATTTCCTCAATGATGAAGAAGAGACTTGAAACAGAAATCTGGTTCTACAGAAAGATACTGAGCATACCATGGACAACGACGAGGTTTTAGAGAAAATGCAAGTTGAAATTTCTGGGGCACATAACGAGGAAAGAGTGCTCGGAAAATCTGTTTCTTACAGGAGGGACAGAGGAAAACAGTGCATAACATACTTGACGAGCTTAGAGAAAATGGATGGCGTAACAGGATTTAGAAATAAGAAGAAGACATAGTTTATTTAGAGCTGCAAGTGATAAGTAATTGTGGAAAGTCGTGATCGCCTACGTCCCGAGGGGATGCAGCAAATAAAGAGAGAGAGAGAGAGTTGCATATTCGATTCATTCTGTAGTACTCCATTTCTGTTGCCTCCAATTTTCTTCTCAAACGTGTGAAGATTGCCAATCATTTACTGCCATATAAGAAGAGAGATATCACATAGGTATCCAGTACTCTTTTTCTGTAGGTTTACTTTTTAAACGAGAGATTTATACTTGTCTAGCTCTGACGCGTATTCGTGAAAGGATTGAACATTAGCCATTTGTACTTATTTTACAGAAGTCATCGTATATTGATGAAAGTACAAACCTATAAAGATTTTGACGTTTATCTAGTACTTGTCTGTCTGGGAGACAACCAGCGAACCTAGCTAAGCTGATGCTTCATCTCTGCCGACCGAAATATAAGGCCTCAATGGCCTCGCAGTAACAAATTCGTCCTACAGCTGCCCAACTCGGTTCTCTCTATTTCCATTAAGCAGCTCCCACCACCCATCACAATAAACCCAAGCAAGCTAAGTGATAAGCCTACTTCCTGTCTACCGACTTTATGGATGTAGGAGTGGAGGATAAAGTGTGTATAGTTCGTGAGTGATGCTTAGAAACAAATGTTTTAGTGAAAATTGTTATCGTTAAAAACCATCGTCTTTCTCTTGTATTTTCTATTCCCTTCGGTTGTATAGTAATTTACGACCTTTTATCAATGACAAAAAGAAGAAAAAATATATGTATGTATGCGTGTGTGTAGAACGGAAAACATATTTACCACTGCATTTAAAGTAAGCAAGTTTCTTGTTTGGAATAAAATTGATATGAGCAATCAATACCGAAGAAAACGGTGTCAGTTTAAAAATGTCGATAACGTTAAAATAGTCCGGGAAACAACAGTTGATTTAATCGGATGCTCATTAAAAAAATACAAGTCAACAATAAAGTTTCATGAAACTTTAAAATTTGCATATGATATTTTTTAATTGATTTTTATCCAACATTATTTCTTAAAAACATTATTTTTCGTGGGTCCACCGGTTGTTATTAATTTCACTGTTTAAGAAAATAAAAACAGGGATAACAACTCAAACGCGTGTACCCACTAAAAATAAAGTTTATTTATAATAATCGGGCGGCATTTCAGCTAGCTCCTGCAAAGGGCTCTTGATTGGGCCTTCATCACAATAGGTAGGAAGGAGTTGATGCTATAGGCAACAATAAACTACAGAAGAACTCAAAATTGTTCGCTGCATTTAAGTATTTCATTAATATTTAAGCTTCCCTTTTAAAAGTTCAACGATAATTCTTCTACCGCCACTTAATTTAAAGACAATTTGATGTACGTAGGTCTTGACTTTCCGTGCAAACAATTATTTTTATTTCATCGGTGACTTTCGATGGATTTCGCATTTCGATTATTCCCATATTTATTTCCAAGTTATAAAAATTGTTATTGTACAAAAAATTCATCGCAAAAAATCACGTAAAAAATTTCCGAAAACAATCGCATTACTGAAAACTTGGGAATCCAAAATTTCAGGATTACGGGTCTGGATCTGACCCGGAATGTTTTTAATTTGCTCACAGAGTCGGCCTGATCGCAAAATGGTATGATATGTTGGGCAACGGCTTCTAGGAGTAAAGATGAAAAGATGCACAATTTTATTTTGAAACACTGGAATTTGTGAACGAATTTTTTCATTTGAATGTTAAAGAGTTGTGATCCTTTAAGTTGAAAAAGTGTGACTCAGTGACACACTGATTTTCACATTTATTATAGAGAAGTTATAATGTTAGGTAGATTGGAAGGTATTCGTTTACAAATCGTAGCGTAATTCTCTCTGGGGGAATGAGGCGTGCTAAGTTATAATGGAATCGTTCCGTAGAATTTCGATGAACTGGGATCAATTAATTTCAAAAATATCGGATAGGAGAAATTCACTCTCTTCCTTCTTGACACAGTTTCTCCACAGCTTTCTTCTTTATTGTCTGTAAACTGTGTATTGCTATGATTATTATTCTTTTGAAAGATAGTGAAATGATTTTCTTTTGTTTTCTCCACATTTTCAATTCAAAATTGTCTCTCTACTAAAGGAATCACCAAACTAAAGTTATGGAGGCCAGTCTACTCTGCTACAATTTATGAGGAAAGAGATGGTTTAATATCTTTATCGAGGGTATTATTGTGTAATACACCCTAAATGAGGCCTTCACGCTAAGCTTTTTGATTATATTTACCTATGTCTTGTGCATCTGTATATTATATACCTTTGGTGTATAAGCAGCAAGTAAATTTTGAAATCAAATTTTGGGGGTGAACCAGTTCGTATTATGCATTGAAAAATACAGTATATGCTGTCCCGGGGTTCACTGGGTGAGATATTCTTTAAGCGGAAACCTTAATTGATGGTAGTTCGTTTCGGCGTGTGTATTGCAGATTTTCTCCTTGATTTCAGTGTTTGAGTCAATCAATCTAAAAGGCCATATCGTAACTAATTCTTCACATCCAGAGAAAAGACTTACTCAAAGGGACTCGTACTCCTGATAAGTGAAAGTTGTCTTGAACGGACATTCTTCTATATCTTTTTACATTAATGCGGGCATCCTCCATAGATCTATCTACTGGACTTAATTTCTTTTTAATTTTCATCAATGACTGTCCAGTCCTCAAATCGTTATCTATGGCGAACACACAACTACCTACTCCTGTCTTCCTGGTAAGTCTTATAGATTTGATAAGATCAAAATGGCAGCTGATATAAAAAAATAACCTTCAAATGGCTTCTTAATGATGTTAACACCTCCAAAACGAAACAGTTCTCTCTCTCTCTCTCACACACACACACACAATCGTCTTAGAGAATCATTTTTGTCTTTTATCAGCATGGCTTATGCTAACTCCCTGGAAGAGTGACACATTGCACCTTCTTGGGCTGGCGTTTTCCGTCGACATGAAGTGGAATGATTATATTTAATCAATTGCTCCTTCTACCGAGAGGAACATTGTTTCAGTGTCATTCTAGACACTTTCTCTCGCCAGAATATGGCACATTTATAAGCCTATCATTCGGCTATGCATCTGCTCTGCCGCATCTGCTCTGCTGCATCTGCTCTGGGGCTTCTGCTATATATCTAGAGATTCTTGACAAAATCCAAAGAAAAATCTGTTATTGGTCCTGACCTGGCATCTCGGCTTCAGTCACTTTCCCACCGCCGTAAAGTAGCTTCCCTGTGCTTTTTCTACAAAATATTTTCATGGTAACTGTTCAGATAAGTTTTCCGTTTACGTATCTTGACTAAGCGAAGTATTAGATTGGTAGCTACAGTTGAAATTGATAGAAGCAACCATAAATTCTATAATTTATAGTTTCTTCTCTCGTACTTCTCGCTTGTGGAAATCTATTCCGACCACTTCATTTCCAATCGACCTTGATTTTAAAAAAATTAAATTATATTAATCGTCTCCACGAATTCTATTCCTTTTATTGCACCCTCTTCTTAATAATGATTTCCCTCATATTCTTTCACTCTCAGTAACCCATTGCATCTTAGTGGCTTTATTGTTGTGTTTGGGGCGAAATTATTAAAGAAAAAAGAATAAATACTGTGCTTTCATCTTAAGACGTAAATTCGGAATCCCACTGGATGAAAACATTTTAAAATAGAAATCTACTACTGATGTTTAGTAACTGGTTTCTAAAGAAATCCTAACTTAAGATTTTAAACAATCAAAACTTAAGTAAAATTTAAATGTTAAAATATCTATTAATAGAGAATTATATTTGTGTTCTCCCGTCAGATTCTTTCTTCTATATATCTTCTATCTGTCCGTTCGGTTTTCGATCTCGAGGGGCCTGAAGTAACACACGATTAAAAATTAAACAAATGACTCATTTAAAGTTAAATTTAAATATCGAACAGAGTGAATGATTAAAAAAACAATTCTTTATTACATGTTTAACTTTAATTTCGCTTTTCGTTGCAACTGCAATTGATATCTCATCAAATTAAACCGTAATTAAAACTTAAGCGAGGCACGGTACGTTGCTCATATGTATGTTTGTTTTCTTTTTCTAGCACGCGTAATGTGACGTATTCGAAATATTACATAGTTCGGGTTGCCTAATGTCTTTTAAGACATTAGGCAACTCGAACCATGACTTGAAAGAGTGACCTTATGTGACGGGATCATAAAGAATGGTGATTTTAATAGAAAATAAAAATTGCGCGCAAAATAAATGTAAACAAACTACCGGGATCGGTTTCATATACGAAGAAAGATTATGCCGAATTAAGGTGTCGAATAAAGATAAAATAATTTTATTACTTCTAAATTCTTATAACTTTTATGTACATTGGACGCTGAAGGCCGAAAAGCCCTTTGCTGGAGCTAGCCTAAAGCCCTTTGCTGGAGCTAGCCTAAAGCCCTTTGCTGGAGCTAAGCCTAAAGCCCTTTGCTGGAGCTAGCCTAAAGCCCTTTGCTGGAGCTAAGCCTAAAGCCCTTTGCTGGAGCTAGCCTAAAGCCCTTTGCTGGAGCTAAGCCTAAAGCCCTTTGCTGGAGCTAGCCTAAAGCCCTTTGCTGGAGCTAAGCCTAAAGCCCTTTGCTGGAGCTAGCCTAAAGCCCTTTGCTGGAGCTAAGCCTAAAGCCCTTTGCTGGAGCTAGCCTAAAGCCCTTTGCTGGAGCTAAGCCTAAAGCCCTTTGCTGGAGCTAGCCTAAAGCCCTTTGCTGGAGCTAAGCCTAAAGCCCGCCCGAAGTGCGGCTTCTATGCTATTTATTAGATATTAAATAACATTTTCTTGAAATTATTTTATTTCGTTAGTGAGGATATATTCTATCCAAAATGCGTTTTGATTATAATTTACTATAGCAGCCCAACAATGCAAACAGTATACACTCATTAGAGACCTTTTAAACTACATTGATTTGTTGTTTTTTTCCGGCTTATCAACCCATTACAGGTTATTTTAAAACCGGAAAATATTTTTAGATTGTAAGAGATAATGATTTACTGATACAAATCCTAATAATTAACCCATAGCTGGGGGAGAATAGGTGGATTCATACCTTTCTATCTGAATAAAGAAACTTTAATATTAAAATTTAGATTAATATTTCACATTAATTTTATTTTACAAAATTTAATTGTAATAGAAAAATATTTTAAAACATTTTGCCATAACTCATTCGATTAAAATCATCTTTTTTGATAATTGCTTTTAGATATTTATGGGGTGAGTTATTACATTTGGAATAATTTACTCATCTTGGTATTTTTTTTTATCACACTTCGGTCGTTGTGAACTCCGGCCTTCAAGAGTGTGCCGATCAAGAGAACTCCGGCCTTCAAGTGTGTGCCGATCAGAGAATTTCGAGTGGAATCTTTTATTTAATTTACGAGGGGAGAGTGTTCTCGTTTCGTTTTCCATGTCTAAAGATATTTAATTTTCGTCGTTTTTTCTTTTTAGTACTACTAAGTTATAGTTCTCTTTGTTTCTACTGAGTCTCTACTACCCGGTTCAGGGAACGAACTCACAATTACTGTCACGAACTAATGTTAGGCTCACGAGTGGCGCAAATTCACACTTAAATGTACCTCCTACCTAATACTCTAACCTACAAGAGATCCACTGGTTTATTTTACTTTTCATACTGATGAGATATTTTACAAGAATACTTAACCCTCAACAACTTGACTTTTTGATACAGCCGAAAAAACAGAATATTCGTTAACTTTTGTTATCAACAATAGCATTTGACGCAAGTTGACTGCTTATCTGCATCTTTTGTTAAGTTGTATAAAGATTTAAAAGTTTCAGTCAAAGTAAACAATTGGTGCTTTTTAACATTTTGGAATGAAAAGATAAGACATGACTGGTAATGGTCCATTTGTATTTTGAGTCGATTTCAAAGTCTACAAAATATGTCGGTATTCATCATATTTTTTTAAAATTTCCAATTTCTTTGAATATAAGAATAAGTTCCATTTAATTAATTTTACTGTGTTTATTGGCACTGATTTTAAGGATTTCAAATTATTGTCATACAGAAATAATCGTAGCATTTAAAATAATTTAAAATTTCGCATTTTTTAATTTTGTGGATAATAGGAATCGACTGTAGTTGGGATCATCGAGTCAATTCGAAAGATTCTTTCCTTAGCGGCATAGTATGTTCTTCGCCAGGGTGACATACGGTTTTGATTTTTTCTTTCCCTAGACGCTTCTGGATTAGCAAGTAAGTCAACTCGACTGCAATTCGAATATCATTCCTCAATTCGAGCCACAATCCCTTGTGGATAATAAAATCTTGTAAAATCTTTCAGCTTAAACCTGATAGTAGTTAAAGTTACTACTTTTTAATGTAGCCAACCATTTGTAGAATATATTAAAGAAATATTAATCACTTTTTAACTAATTCAAAATGTTGCTTATTTTTATTTTTATTTAATTTTAATACAGAATCTAAAATTGTCATTGTAGTTATAACTGTTGTTATAATTATTTAATGGATATAACTAGAATAATTTGAAATTAAAACTGATTATTTTTTAAATTTAATTCTTAAAGGGTTTTAACATTTCTTGATTTGACAAATGGGTGTCTGATTTTCAAATCTATTTGTTATCAACGCAGTTTCGTCGGTTCTAATGATGTCCATCTTTAATATTCATAGGTTTATATTGTACAATGTTTTCATTATTCTTATAGAAGAATATGGTTTTCTGAAATAACTTTTTTTTTAATTTCTGGATATGTATAAATCTAGATATAGAAATCAACAATATCAATATAGGTATTATCTTTGATATACACTTTTTTATACTTTTTTCTAGTGATAGAGTATTACGGTATTTGAGTAAAAATGCTAGGTACCTCCTTCATTCATTTGCATTCCAATCGCCCGAAGACCGCGAGAGCGTGAAACATAAGGAGGACTAGAGCTGTGCTCCGTCGAGGGTTGACGCTGTGAAGGGTTTGGACTTTTTCTGTATAGCTTAGGCGTTGAGCACTTTAATTTACTGTTTAGATAAATATTTGCCTTTTCTTCATTCTTAGTTTGTATTTTTTTAAAGTCTTTTACTAGGTAGTCTGTCGCACCAACATTTTGTGTGTGTGTGTATATATATATATATATATATATATATATATATATATATATATATATATATATATATGTTTCATTTAAGACGACAGACAAGGTGCTGCGATGAAGCTATTTAATTAATTCTTCTTGTGTTCGAACACGCATTTTCTGTTCCGGCCCTTATCAAGAATGATTTTATTTTTACTTTTTAACTGTATGTATGGGTTGTGTATATGTATCTAGAGTTATAGGGATGTTTTATTTTCCGAACACAGTCAGGACAATGTGGCCGTGTTCGTAGTAAATATTATTGCGTGTTGGCTTTCTCTTTTTTATTATTAAAGCTTCCATTATTTTTAATCTTTTTTTACATGTAGATGAGGTTATGTTTCTATTTTCTACTAGTATATGTATATATATATATATGTATATATATATATATATATATATATAAGTTGTATGGATATGAGTTTGTGACCCTGGGTTTCACGCTTTTGCGATCATCAGACAAAGACAGAGTTTGTCTGATGATCGCAAAAGCGTGAAACCAAGGTTCACAAACTCATATCCAAACAAATTAATGTTAGCTCTATCACTGATATTGAGCGCTTTCCACTAAGTGCCACGCATATAATATATATATATATATATATATATATATATATATATATATATATATATATATATATATATATATATATATATACGCACATACATGTCTTAAATCCCTCTAACCAAAACTCATCCTTTCCTGTGTGGACGTCCAATGAAATATTTTCAGTGCAAATATGTCGGCCTTCTTGACCTCAGAAGATGCAAGACTGTTAGTAGCCCTAACAAAAATGTGCAAACGGCAAAAAGCCCTTCCGAAATAAGTAAATAAATAAAAAACGAAAACGCCAAAAGTGATTATGCACAGAATGTTAATCGTCACAACCACAAGAAATTATTATTTTAAAAGAAGTAATTAAGTTTGGCAGACCCAAACGACAGCTCGTCAATGCTCCTTGTCGTTTATTTTACTTTTCTGTCATTAAGGTTTTCACGTAGGAAACTATACTAAAAAAGATGAGTTTAGCAAGAGGCTCCAGACAGATATGCCATCTCCTTTACTAAGCATATATAAAAGTAAACATTGAAGTCAACACCCAGAGGCGACTGTCTGCTTCTGGCCTGATGATTGCGTAGAAACATGAAACAGACTGTCGCCACTGAATGTTGACTTCAATGCCCACTTTTATATCTGCATACACTCTACCCTGATATTGAGCACTTTAACTCATAAATATAGCCTACTCTAAAACTATATATATATATATATATATATATATATATATATATATATATATATATATATATATATATATATCAAGAACAATAATAAGGAAATCTATAAATAAACTTTTTTTCATTCTGTCAGAGATTTCCATTTATACACTGCTGGCCAATGAAAATAAAGAAAAATATGCCATTTGCGTTGTTAGATTTGTGTAGAGCTTCAAAATAATGAAAATAATAAAAGGAAAAATAAAAATTAGAAACTTTATTAGCATTTAATAGTGAAGTTTTGAATACTAGGAAATTAGGCTAAATACTAGTTGGTCAAAAGTTTAAGACTAAACCTAAAAGAAGTCGGACAAACCCAGCAAGACGTCTCATTCGTGAGTTTCACGGTCGCCAGTGTGAATAAGTTTAAAAATTCGCTTAGGCCTGTTCAATATAAGCGTCTGGAGAAGGCTCGCTGGTTTTGCAGGATAAACAGAGATTAGAAAGACTGTATAGGGTCCAAATTGCCGTGGGGTAACCAATTCACTTTGAAAATGAGCATTTAAAGTCCTAGGTTTTACCTGGACACAAACATCAACCATTTGAACAGGTAGGAAATACGTAATTGAATAAAAAAATGGATACTTACCAACCTTGGCTTAGTCTGGAACAAGGCTATAGGGCGTTTTTGCTATTTTGTGCTTTTTAAAAATAACGTGTGTATTTGGTTAGTATTGAGATTATCTATGCGCTCTTTTATGGATAAGAGTGACCCCTTCTGCCTCTTCTGACAAGGGTCAAACGTAATGTCTGTGCGGTATTTGAAAAGTATTGCGCGCAGGAACACACACACACACACACACACACACACACACACACACACACACAATGGCAGTCAACTGTTTATCTGTTCATTTTCATACAACAAAATGGAATAAATTCACTGGAAAGGCGAAAGGCGCGAAGATGGAAAAGTAAAGGGCAGGTAAGAAAGCAAGAGAAAAACGAAATGAAAAGCGAGTGAAAGGAAAGGAAAGGAAAAGAAAAGAGAGGGAAACGCAATAAAGACAGACACTCCTTTAACCCTTTTGAAGTAGATAACTCTTTTTTTTCTGTTGGAGCGTGACGTCCGTCTTACGTACGCAAGATACGTCAATACTACGGTCTTAATACAGAGATTCTTTCCGGCAATATTTGCTGCTATATTTTAGAATAAATGAGTTCAACGAATATTCACAATTCGTCTATTCACAATTTTCTATGAAGAAAGAAGTTCTTGACGAAGGCTGAAGAATGTCAAAACGTTGTAGGTACACGAAAATTTCAAAAAATATATATATTGCATTTAAAATAGACCGTATTTTTATTATATATATATATATATATATATATATATATATATATATATATATATATATATATATATATATATACATATACCATTAATGCCTGTTTAAAATAAAGTATTCATCCCTACTTATATATATATAATAAGTGGGGATAAATATTTTATTTTATATTTACACTAAACATGGTATATATATATATATATATATATATATATATATATATATATATATATATATATATATATATATATAATAGATAGACAATATGGAACAAAGAATTAATTTATTATTATGTACTAAACATAAAGGGGTATAGCTATTGTTTTAATTTATTTAAAAATTATTATTATTATTATTATATATATATATATATATATATATATATATATATATATATATTGTGTGTGTATTTAGGCAGCATTTTTTCATTAATACATGTTTCATTAAATAATATAGATAAGTGTTGTCTATATATTTTATGTAAGTTCTTTTCATATCGTCTGATAAGCTTAATAACATTATCATTAAACAATGAAAGAAAATCACAATATTGATACATATTTTTTTTTTAATCCAATCTAAGCTTTCGGCTTACATAAGCCATTATCAAAGATGACAATTACACAATATATTAAGCAATACACGAACAAGAAATTGATGATAGTCTGTTTTTGTTTACATGGATGATTTCCAAGCAACGATAAACACGTGCATATAAAACGCTGAAAGCGAAAATCGCACAACAGCTCATGACGTCACACATGACCACGCGAGAGTGAATCCGATGAGTATTGAGTATGGAAAGCCGTTGGTATGAACCAATGACTTCTGTTACTAATTATAGGCATTTAAGGATATTTTTGGAGATTTCATAGTTTATTTTGTTCAGGTTAGGTTTCAACTGTTTTATGTATATAGCTTCAAGAATTTTTAGTTTTTGTTTATTGTTTTCATGTTTAAGTATAGTTGTGTTTTCGACGAGGATTTTCCGAAATTGTGTATGCGGCCAGGCATGTTGTTTTAAATGCCTAAAAATGTTAGAGTTATCATTCAAATGTAGTGTCAAGCGTCGTGAAAGCGAGTTTGTGGTGTGACCAACATAGATATTATTTAGTTCGTTGGAGATACAATCTCCCAAAGGGCACCTGAATTTGTAAACTATGTTGGTTTTTCCAAATCGCTAACCGGGGGAGAAGAATCATTGCGAATAATTGAGTTGGATATACTAGATTTAGTGTAGTATATAATTAACTTAATTTTTTGCTAGGATCTGTTGTAGATATGTTAGTATTTACTAATTTTTTTAGTATATTTTCATCTTGTTTATAATTAGTATGCATTTGATTACGATATAGGAGATTAATATGTTTGAGATTAGTAGAAGTAGTATTATGTACTATTTGCTTAGTATTGAGATTTCTAAGAAAGCATCTTATTTGTTCATCAGTTATATAGTTTGGAAAACTATTATTAACAAGTGTTTGTTTTATATTCTTTAGTTCACTGTAAAAATCTGTTTTGTGGATGAATTAGTTTCTGCACGGTGTATTAGATTTTTTATAATTGCTATTTTGTAGTAATATGGGCATTCGCTCTTGTAGTTAAGTGTACATGAATTTATGCTAGTAGGTTTTTTATATGGCGAAATAGTAAATTTATTATTATTTGTGTTTATCAATATGTCAAGGAAAGGAATTTTATTAGTAGTATTGAGTTCATACGCGAATTTGAGGACAGAATTATTTTGGAAACATTTTTGTAGTTGAAGTATTTCATCTGTATTTTCAACTAACATAAGAATATCATCAACGTATCTTACATAGATGGATGGTTTTTTAAAGTCTGTAAATATCTTATTTTCCAGGTTCGACATATAGAAATTGCTATGGGTTCAGTACTGGGTCCGACATTTAGCAATTTCAATATTGTGATTTTCTTTCATTGTTTAATGATAATGTTATTAAGCTTATCAGACTATATGAAAAAAACTTACATAAAATATATAGACAACACTTATCTATATTATTTAATGAAACATGTATTAATATATATATATATATATATATATATATATATATATATATATATATATATATATATATATATATATATATATATGCGCTCGTGTGTGTGTGTAGGGAGCAGGAAAAATAAACAGTTACAATCTTATACAGAAAATTTTAACGATACAGAATCTTAGTATTTACACTTTAGTGTAACTCTACAAGTTTCCGTTCACTTTGTTGTGAATTAATTGAGTTATCCCCACCCCACAAAAAGGCATGGCACGTGGAACTAGACCAATCTACACACGTGGACTAAATAAAGTGTTCGGTTCGAAATTCCAAGATATATCACCTGAAGAAAGCCGGAGCGTACAACGGCCGAAACATAGTAAATATGGCAATGAAGGTGAGAACAATAGTCCGAATGATGTAAATAGTTACAATACTTCATTTCAAAAATATAGACGAATGTTAAATGGACGTTTCAAATCTAACTTTAAAATGCTTCGGCGTGCAGTGTATTTGGATATCAAAATATGTGGGTATAGGGGGCTGTGGATAGAGGTAGTACCTTTGATGTCTAGCACGCTGCACGTTTAGGTGGACGAGCATCACTGGTCCTCAACTATCTCCTAAATCTCTCACGTTATGTCTCCAAGTTGCCATGTCACGGCAAACCGTTTCAGCTAGCGGGCTAAACTCACGTGTGATGGGTGCGTGTTAATACGACACCACTGAGCGAAGGAACTCCTCGACACAGGTCACCGGCCACGGCGGGAGGATTTCTCAGACGACCAACAACGGTCACGTTTTCCCGACCAAGACGAGCCACCTACTTGGAGGTAATGTGGAGAGGGCTCCGCCAGTTAAAACGCCCAAGACACGCTACATGGTGAGCACACCAAGGAACCATTTGTGGAGATCCAGGCCCTGGAACACAATAGAGGAGAATAGTGGGCAGCCCAGCACGTCGGCGTTCCACCGCGACTCCTTCCGGGCGATTAAAAGGGCGAAAGCAGAAGTATCTGGATGCATATCCTATAGCCGACTTCATTTAGCTTTCTTATCACTATTGACTTTCCACCTTTTACCAGGATTAGTTTTGTCAGGAAAGGAAATAATCCTGGACGTAAACTTACCAAGATTCCGAAATTACTATATTTTCAATATATTTTCTCTTTTATTAAAATTAAATCTATTTGGTGATGGATTTCTACAGTTTAATCTTCTAATAAAGATCAAACGTGGAAATTGGTTAGTTATTTTTTATCAGGCCAAAATGAATTGTTTACAGCATTTTGCTTTATAAAGAAAGATGTCTGTGAAAAGAAATGAGCAGAATCGGTAATAATTTCTTGGTTTTCAAATCAACCTTAATCAATTCAGATATATTTGTCAATAGCGTCGTCTTGCTTTCTGAGAAAGAACAGATTCCGGGAACATAGCAGGACGCTGAGAGTACAAGTCTCTGGTGGCGAATCTTAATAACATATTTCATTCAGCGACAGGAAGTGCGCTTGGAATACATTTTAAGAAATGCTTGTCTTGGAAAAATTGATTATTGCAATCACGTATGACGCCATTTTAAAGGATAGTTTGTTCTGCATCAGCGTAGACAGACATGAATGTTTTTTTTTCCTCTAAGGAGAAACAAGTTTCCAAAACGGTATATTCTGAAATAAATGTTTCCGTCGGAGATTAATAGACTCCTAAGAATATCGACATGATTGCTATTTTTAAATTCAAAAACTGCCAGTAGGAATTCAGATTTAGCATTTGCAACAGAGGGTACAGGACAACTCAACACCGCCGACTGAGCACCGGGACAACTCAGCACCAAAAATACAACTTTTTTTATAACCGAATAAAAGTAATTAATTAATGATTAAAACCTTAATTAGTGAATATTTTACTTTATAAAAAAATAAATTTCTTTACGATTTACTCATTAATGTTTTAATCCTTTTATTCGGTTATAAATAAGATAGGTTTTCGGCGAGGTTGAGTTGTACCTTTCTGGGCCTTGTGCCACATCTGTCCCTCGTGGGGAGGACACTAAATACCGTTGTACCTTTCTGGTAACAGAAAATACTTTTCTCAGCCCCAATAGAAATGTACACGTTTCTTTGAATGGGGAGAGGGAAAAGTACATTGGTATACGTTGATCAGTAAATACTAAATATTTCTGGCACAAAAACTTAAAGATAAGCGAAGACTAATATTTTTCAGCAAATAAACAAACTTGGCAATTAAAACTGTATATTAACTCTGAGACTGGCAGAGTTAGCCAGAGGGAAACTTGAAAGATGCTAGGAAAGGATGTTGTGATTTCAACGGATTCACTACGAATTTAGGAAGACGATTTCATTTTTTTGTAATTCAAGAATCCAAAGCGGATATTAACGTGAGTATAGACATGTACGAAGAATACTAAATGACCTAATCGATCAAGGTCATATCAGTTTCAAATCTGTTTATAATTTTTAAAAGAATCATCATCACTTTAAAAATCGTCTTTATATCGTCGATATGCTGAAACAATAATGTACAGTATTAAATGTACAACCCGTAAGGAAAAGGAAAACAAATCTATGTATAAAATGGAGTCATGCAGGCTGTGGACAATTATATCGTCTATGTGAATCGCGTTTTGGGGAATGAACATCGACTCTCAGTATATATTAGTCATAGTACCGTTTTCTGTTAGCTAACTTTTTTCCTGTTAATGCAAAAGCCCAATCATCTCTCTACTTCCAGATTTTCCAACTGAAGAAGGCTTTTAAAAATTGAGTAATTTAAAATCTCTGTCAGTCTCTGTCTCGGTCTGTCTGTCTGTCTCTCTCACTCTCTCTGTCTGTCTGTCTGTCTCTCTCTCTCTAGATATATATATACACGAAGTTTAATCAATAAGTTTGTAGCCTGAAATGTAGTTATTAGCTGAATTTTGATCTGTAATTTCTACTGTATAAATAATATTCACGACTGATTTAAGTGAACTGACAAAGCAAACGATTTGCCGTATAAAATAAAGGTTTTTATCGTCATTAATCTATCTATCTATCTATCTATCTATCTATCTATCTATCTATCTATCTATCTATCTATCTATCTATCTATCTGTGTGTATGTGCGCACGCGCGTGTGTGTGTGTGCGCGCGTGTGTGTATGTGTACGCGCGCTCACGAGCATCGATTTTAAGTTATGGTGCGTTTATGACAAAAAGCGCGGGTCAATATCCGGGACAGATCGTATGCAAGTATAAGTAATGTGGACATAGAATGGCGACAGTTATGGCCTGACGATTGTGTTTAAATATGAGCGAGACTGTCGTCATCCAGTGTTAATACATATGCCCACACAGCTTTCAGATATACATATATGGATAAAGATTTGAATGACACACCTAATTCACACAACGGATTTACCTTTTAATAAAGGCATTAAAAGAAATATTTTTCTTGCTGGAGATTCGGGATCCTTTTTCCATTTCTTTATGCGATTAAAATGACAAAGCCATATATTTGCATCAGTTTCAACTGCGTCAGAAGACATTTTTTTTTGTCGGAGGCAGCAGAGTGAAAGAATAGATTATATATAAATCAAATTGAGAATACGAATAGCCGAAAGTTTTATACGAAAATATTTTTTTCGTTGTGATTTAAAGATAAAGCTATTTAGAAATAAACGCTTGGCGTATTTAGCATTTTGCTAAATGTTGTTACTTAACCGAAAGTGGGAAAGTAGTGAACATCTTTAGAGGTAAAACATTAAATAAACAATGTGTTGAATGGATTATTGAGTTTGAAGATTATTTGGAAGTAAGAATCCGAAAACTAAATAAAAATAATAATGTTTGGCTACAAATAACAGGATTAGTTGAGAACTTAGATATAAGCTATGCATTTTAAGCGCGGTTGTAAAAGTAGTTAAAAATTAATTTTCTGAAATTTTTGAAGAAAACAGAATCCAGATTTGGGAACGGCTTAATCGAAAAACGATAATACATAATTATTGACTAATGAGATATGAAAAGTCCTGTTTCCATTTGATATTCGAAATTTTTTTAAACAAGATGGTTTATTTATAATTTGGAAAATTCAATCCTTGAAATTAATCGACACAAAATGTCTGTCGTCTTTAATAATATTTGGCTTAAAAATATTTGCTGCATTCTAGTATAAATGCATTCTTTCAATTTGCTATGTCATCATTTCATATCCCTTTGACCTGGCAAGCATTATCAGAAACAGAGCAGCATTTCCAATAATAATTTAAAATTTAAAATTTCTATTTTTCCTTTATTTATTTATTTTTTTTTTAACCCCAACTTTTTATCTGCCATTCATTTCCTTCATCTTTTGTAATATTTTATTTTTATCTTTGGATATAATCATCTTTCCTCCCATATGAAATCTGTGTATTTTTATAAAAACATTAAATATACCTTGTTCCTGATGTGCTGGAAAACCAGCGAAAGTTAAGTCACACACCAAAACGTAGCTATATCTATCTATCTATCTATCTATCTATCTATCTATCTATCTATCTATCTATCTATTTACTCTCTCTCTCTCTCTCTCTCTCTCTCTCTCTCTCTCTCTCTCTCTCTATATATATATATATATATATATATATATATATATATATATGCGTACATCCTGTTGTACATCTTTCAAAAAATACAAATGTTAATCAAATGGTTTTATTTACATTTATTATGATAATTAAAAAAGTGGTAGGCGTATTATAGATGAGATGGAAAAGTTAATTTGACAAAATGATTACACATCAAATCCTGGAATTATGGCAACTTGGTAAGACATTAGTCTTTCTTGCTCTCATATATATATATATATATATATATATATATATATATATATATATATATATATATATATATGTATGTATATATCTATCTATCTATCTATCTATCTATCTATATATATATATATATATATATATATATATATATATATATATATATATACACAGGGTGTTTCCCTAAAATTGATATAATCTAAAATGTGAAAATTTGAGTAACTATATGTCCCAGGCAAACGAAATTAAATAGGCTTCATGTTGAGCAATAAAAGATTTATTTGTCAAAATTTCAAGAAGATACTGAAAAAGGATGTAGATTTTATAACCGAATTTACAAAACTTCACAAATGTTTAATATGCACACCAACTGTGACACGTCACACGCCAAATTGGTAGTCAGTAGTCCAGCTCCTGTCAAACACGCTGTATCATCTCTTTCGTAACATTTGCCAGCGCCTCAACGCAGACTAATCTCAGCGAGAATCTATCTGGAAGATGGATCGGAATCACAATTACTGGAGAATGTTACGCAAGGCACGTAACTTTCACAAAAACGTTGTAGCATGACTTGTGTAACATCCAGTACCTCAGTGATTCTCTGCTTAAGTTCTTCTAGGCTTGTAGGAATAGGAGTTGTCTTTTCCTGTCTTTTCACATAGCCCCATAGAAAAAAATCACTAGGTGTCAAGTCAAGTGAACGTTGTAGGCCATTTCAACAGCACATTGCCATTATCACTGGCACGTCCGATCCATCTTCCTGGTAGATTTTCATTGAGATAAGTCCGCATAGTCAACTTAGTTTTTACGCATTTTGTTAAAATCTGAGATCATTTGAGCGAGAATCGGCTGTGTTATTAGCCTACAAAATGGTGTCATTGGGGGTGGGGGTGGGATACCCTATATACCGGGTGCAAAAGCGAAATTATCCAAATCGTATAACAGCATAATTATCTATCCCGCAAAATGTTTAATATCTAAAAATCCACTGAACTAATCAAGTTTCTTTTTAACAGGTTTCCAGCCATCTTGAAAGCATTTATCGTAAGAATCACTGAAAAACCGTTTGAGCTAAAAAGAGAGCAGGTTAAAATTGCTTAGTATCAGCCCCACTGTCTTCCTAACTGAGCAATGGTGAGAGGAAAAAGATCATTCAGACATTCAGTAATGGTACCAATATTCATACTCTGACTTCCATCTTCAAAGTCTAACCCAAGAACCATCAAGGTGACGGCGAATAAGTTTTAAAAAGAGGGAACAGTAAACAACTGGATCAGGAGGTCACATCAGGAAGAGCGATCATCATTTCAACTTTGAGTTAAAGAGATCAGTTAGAAAAGATAAATTCATAAGGCATTTGGCACGTGAGAGATGAGTTTCAGCTATGAGAGAGCAGTGAAAAAAGATTTGAAAATGAAATCGTGCGTGAAACCTATGAGGCACTTTGTTACGCAAGGACAGAAAGTTAGAAGGTTAGATAGGGCAAAGATCATCTTGAATAAATTGGAAAATGATCCTGGAATAATATATATATATATATATATATATATATATATATATATATATATGTGTGTGTGTGTGTGTGTGTGTGTGTGTGTGTGTGTGTGTGTGTGGGCACTATTTACATTATTCGGACTATTGTCCTCATATTTGTCGCCATATTTATTACAACGTTTCAAGACATCCGTATACCGTAAACCGACATTCACCGGACAGTAACTCAATTTCAGCTCCCACCATCCATACAGCGTAAAGAAAATGATCGTCCGCTTAGCAAAAGTCATAAGTGGCGACCCAGAGACATTAGATAAAGTAAGTCAGTATAAGTAGTACCTACAATGTAACAACTACCTTGGGTACATGGCAGCAGCCCCCAAAACTGGGATAGGCGGGTACAAGAGGAGGACAACAACACTCAGAAAACAGTCTGCCTGCCTTATGTGAAGGGGTTATCAGAAAAAAATACAAAGGATCTGCGGTCCATATAACATCAGGACAACCTTCAAAAGCTGGACGACACTTTGCAGATATCTCTCCCGAGTAAGACACCCCCATATAGGAGGACATGACTAAAGACTGTGTGTACTCTATCCCGTGCAGCTACGGAAAGAAATATAAAGTGGTGACAGGCCGCTCCCTTAAGGTAAGGCTTCAAGAACACCAGAAAGTTGTAACACGAGGGGAAGTGGAAAAACCAGGCGTGGCTGACCACATATGGAGAGAAAAGGGAGATCACCGCCCTCTGTGGGATCAAGTTGAGATCATAAAAAAAGAACACCATTGGAAAATTCGTAAACTTAAGGAATCAGCACATATGCTAGGCCACAAAAATCTCCTGAGCCGACCAAGCATAGAAATGAATACAATATGAGAACCAGTAATAAGGAGTGCCAGGGGAAAGCGATAATAACAACAAAAATTGCAATATGAGCACTGGTAAAAAAAAATGAAATGATAATAGCAAAAATTGCAATATGAGCACTGGTAAAAAATGATTGCTGAAGACATTAGGTTTATAATACCCAGAAATTCATACACAGATGTCCTCAAGGACAGGGCCCAAAGAATTGTGAGTTCAATACCCAGTTAAGGCAGTCGAGAACTTGGAGAGGGGAATTAACAGGAGATAACTGATAACTGACATCCATTACACATAGCACGTGGAACTAGAACAGTCTACCCCAGTGAGCGAAATAGAGGGTTCAGTTCGACATTCCAACCACTTGAAGAAGGCCGGGGCGTACAACGACCGAAACGTTGTAATAAATATGGCGACAAAGATGAGGACAATAGTCCGAATAATGTAAATATTGTACATAATACCTCATCTCAGAAATATAGACTGATATATATATATATATATATGGACTTTATTTCAATCCTTCCTTAGCTTCCGATCCTTAGCTATGATTAATTAATGATGAACATGTCATTTTCGTTTATGATCGATTTCATCACGATTCTTCTGTTAAGCTTAGAGAGGAATTATACATTCTTGTTGCTCAAAGTAGATTCCAACAGTCTTATAAAAACTCGGTGAATTCCAGTAAGATATCATTAATCATTTCTAATATACAATGGTTCCAAGCCTACAATGGACAATTTTGTTGTTAGGCTCGGTACATGGATGCCAATAAAGACTATTTCACAAGGAAACAATTGACTAGGGTATTTCTGGACGATAATATTTTAAGGCAAGCAGTAATTCTATTGCTCAATTTAGAGAGCACTAATAATAATAATAATAATAATAATAATAATAATAATAAATTAAAGGTGCATTTATCTTGTCTCTACTCCGAATTTTCCGGAGATTTGATTATAAAATTTTGCAAAAGAGAAAGTCTCCTGAATAGAGGCTGCAATTCCGCGAATCTTGTAGAGAGAAAAGAAATGAACGTTTAATTTTGTTATGTATATAAAGAGATGGTGAGCATATGCGCGTGTGTATTTATATGTTTGTGTGTATGTCAGTGGGTGCTGAGAAAGTTAATTGTGGAACATCAGCCTGGCTTTGGCATTGGGCACCCCCCCCCCCAAAATCCATCGCTAGCCATCAAATTTCGAATTTAGATAGATGTTAATGGGGCTAATTCCTAAGGGATTTCTCTCTTGAAAGAAATTGCATTGAATCGGCCGGCTGGTCGAGTTTTGTTAATTTTGGGAATTATTTTCTTGTTTCCTTCAAAGAGATTTTATTTCTGATTTTACTGAGAAAAGAATTGATCCTAGGATACGGTTCTGACATTTCCAGCCATTCTCTGGTTGAAGAAATGTTTTCAAGTTTCCAGGAAAGATTCTGCTAATGTTTTCACGCGTTAATCTTTGAAATTTTAATTTTAAAATAACATACTTCAACTATGAATGAGAAAAATGTTTATCAATTTACAAGACAAATGTCATTTAATAGAAATATGGCAAAATGAAGTTACACTTGCAGCATCAATATACATAAACATAAACGTAAGATACTAAGCATAAACAAAATAAAATACACCATCATGTCACTGTAGACGTTCAAATGATTGTCCTGCTTGACTGATGCTTATTACCCATTGTGAAAACTCGGCTAAATATAGTACGACCCGGTAAGACTGATACTTTACAATCGTAAAACAAGAGATGCTATACCAACAGTTCAATGTTGCCTAAACACAGATGGGATTTCAAAGAAAAAGTAAATAAATCCCTCATTGTTGAAGAGCAAAACTATATGGAGCAAATTCTAGAAATTATGGAGTGTGTTCGGATGAAAAATTAAACCCTATTATTTTCCCTGAATAAGACTGCATCCTTAATAAAAAAAATCATAGCTTAATATCAATTACAAGCGCTATGACAAATATTAGGTTGGTGCAAAAATAATGTCGTTTTCTGACGTTCAACTTCATGTGAGAAAACGACATTATTTTTGCACCAACCTAATATTTACCAACTCAATTCTCGACTGAGAAATAAACATTTGGTAAAAAAAAAGCGTGAATATTTTCATTTTTCTAAGTGCTAACTATAATTCCACCTTAAGGGTGGGCGTGGAGATCACAACTGACTACAAATAAACGATAAATAATTACCATCTACACAAGTATTTAGAAATAGATTTTCAAAACGGTATTTATTTTTTGCATCTGTGTCTGTGTGTATGTTTGTGTGTGTTTGCGTGGGATTAAAAATAAATCAACGAAAGTTATTTGAGAAGGATTTTTTGTATATTTCAGACCCTTTTCTTTGTCTCCGGTGCATTTTACATATATACTACAATGTACTGACTACCTTCGGCTTTCATAAGTCATTACTAAAGAGTATTTCCCTCTAATAGTAACACCTCAAACAGCATATACACTGATTACACAGCAACTACATTATTGCACCTATTAATGTGCCTTATCCAATTAAATTTCATATCACAAAACAACAAAACGTAAGAAATCCGACAATCCTTACCAATAACAAAATACTATATCACAAAAACGGTAAAAAAAACTATAGAGACTGGAAGCATTAAAAAGTTATAAAATTTAGGAAAAAATATGCCAAAATTATTTCATAAAAAAACGAAACGATAACACGAATTGACACGTGAGGATATGCGATATTTTGAAAAAGGATGAACTCGAGAGTACAAAAACAAAAACTCATTGAATATCGCAAATTATCCTGTGCCCGAGTACTTTTGGCTTTTATACGCTGAAAGTATTCGGACAATGGATAATTTGTTATTAAATACGCACCGGAAACCAGGAAAATGGCTCGAAATATAGAAATGCAATAAAACAAATCCATAACAAAAAACTTTCGTTGGTTTTTGATCAAACTTTTATAAATTATAAATTACTCTCCAAATAAATCCATTTTATATATACAGTGTATGATGGGTAAATTGTCGCCATTTCATATTTTTAATTTCGTGCATGCGCGTTGTTTTTGACTGCGCAGTATAGTAGGGTCAGTTGAACACCGTCTGTGATAAAAAGAGCACCATGACACAATTCACTCCGCCAGAAATTTGGAAACGGTATCCTGTACTGCTTAGCATTTGCACCGGAAGCTTTAATATGAACATTTCAGAATGGGTGTCAATCTGAAGACAGTGCAGACGATTCAGAAAGAGTTGTATGAGTCTAATAGTAATTACGAAGGTACGGCAGCCCGTTCTGATAAGAAAAGAACTCCCGAATTTGTTGGTGAGATCTAGGCTATGGTTGAAAATGCTCTCTCCAAGTCAATCAGGTTCATAGGCAAGGAGGCAGTGCTGCACTGGGCCAAGAGGGTGGCTGCTGAAAGACCCTGTGTCTGGCAGCAGAACTCTGTACCATGTCATACAAGCAAGAAACCCAGTCGTAGCTGTCAGACACTTTCTGTGAACATTACATCTGACCACCTAACTGCCCAGACTGCAACCCCCTTTTATTATGTGTGGGGTGTAGCTGAGCGAGAATCCAACAAAGATTAACTGAAGGCAAGGATTATGTTAGCATTCACCAACTTAAACAAGTAAACAATCTAGAAGAATTGCAGGAGATTCCAAAATCTGGAGGCTGTGGTTGAAGCCAATGGCGATTTTATTTCAAGATAATTTTGTGTAATTTTGATAAATATATCTGTTAAAATGGAGATGTCTATATTATTTTTATTTTTGAGTAATTTAGACGACTATTTATACATCGTACACTCTGTGTGTGTGTGTGTGTGTGTGTGTGTGTGTGTGTGTGTGTGTGTGTGTGTGTGTGTGTGTGTGTGTGTGTGTGTGTGTGTGTCCGACAGATCCGAAAAAGTAAAAGTGGTAACTGCTCTCAAGGAGGACTTCCAACCAGTGGTTAACTGTGACAAGAAATGGTTTGTAAATTTTAACGACCCCCCCACCCAGCCCCCAAAAACTGTTTTAATTTAATCACCACACAAAACCATTTCTGTCTGCTACCATGCTTTTGCTAAATTTCAGGAGAGTATCTTTTTGCGCCTTCTTGGACTCATATTTCTATTGAATCAATTATTAGGACTGCTGCTAAGAAAATTGGTTCACTATATTGTTTCAGACAATTCTTCCATCAGAACCCCTCTTGCACGTTTGATAACCTACCATTCATCCATGCATGAAATATTGCTGCCATATCTGGTCAGTTGCTATTACTATATATCTCGAGATTCTTGACAAAATCCAAAGAAGGTTCTGTATTTGATTTCTGGCATTTCGACTTCAGTCATTTTCTTACTGTTATGGCGTTGTTTAACTCTGTTTTCTATAAAAAATTTTCATGGCATTTTTTTCTGATGAACTGTTCTACTAAGACTGCAATTTAAGCGTGCTACTAGATTGACATCTCGGTCTCACAGTTTTTTCTGTTGAACAAGCTAGATGCAACCGTAAGTTATTTTGTAATAGATTTTCTTTCACGTCTCGCCTGTGGAACCAACTTCCGATTTCTTCCTTCTCTGCCACATACAATCTTTAAAAATATATATGAAACGTCAATTGAAATCTTGTCTTCCTGAATCCTCTTACTTTCGTCTCTCTTCTTCTTACTAATGTCCCCTACCCCGCATCCTAGTGGAATTACCGCCTTTCTTGCATCGCAATTATATATATATATATATATATATATATATATATATATATATATATATATATATATATATATATATATATACATATATATATATATATATACATATATATATATATAAACATATATATATATATATAAACATATATATATATATATATAAACATATATATATATATATAAACATATATATATATATATATATATAAACATATATATATATATACATATATATATATATATATATATATATATATATATATGCAGCATATCTTCATTCAAGTATGTGTCATTAAAGAATATAGACATTATGTCTATTTATTTTTATAGTAATCCTTTCTAATTATCATCTCGATGTTAAGTTGAAATTCATTAAGTAAGGCGCTATAGTTTTTGTTGACCCAAGTACTTTTGATCTCTTCCGAGATCATTCTCAGGTGTGAAATTGGCGAAGACTTAATGTAATCTTTGTGATGGGGATTTTATAATTATTATATCTGTTATAATTATTTTAAAATTAACCGTTGGGTTTTCGCTGTTTTGTAAACAAGCGTTTCCAATGCAAGGGGGTGACAACAGATAGTAAATTGCAGCATGGTGTTAAATGTTAGTCAACTCAAATGCATTTTAAAACATTGCTTCTATACTCGAAATAAATTTTGTTCAGTGTTGGTTGGTTACTTTTCATATAGAGGGCCTCGAGAATTCGAAGTTTTTGTTTATTATTTTCATGGTGTAGTATATATTTTCCTGTATTGCGAAGGTGGACAGGAATGTCTATATTATTTAAAGATACATGCATATATATATATATATATATATATATATATATATATATATATATGTGTGTGTGTGTGTGTGTGTGTGTGTGTGTGTGTGTGCGTGTGCGTGTGTATGTTCTGTATTGCTTGGTAAGGATCCGGTTTTACTGGTATAATAAAATACTACGACTAATATTGTTTCCCTCCACCCAGACAATCTAATATTTGATTTTGTTCGCGTATGTTCCTCTGAAAAGAAAATAGATAAAAACGCCATTTATTCATGTTTTTGACTGAATCAACAGTTCTGTGAGTGCATCCATTTTTTCTTAAGTGCTCACGGAGAATTTCAAATACGCAATGTTCAGGTCTTATTTAAAGAAAGCCAAACGGATTGATTGATTTAATTCTCGACCCGCAAAAGAAAAGATCTGGACTTTTTAAGCTAAATTGAAAATAAACACGTTTTCATTAAAAGACATTGAAAAATAAACTCATCTTATATCCACGTGTCATCGCACACACATATCAAGACGCAGAAATGTACGTGCGTATATGTGTGTCCATATATGTCTTATAGCAGTAGACTTTTAAAAATGAAAGAAAGTTAGTTTGTCAAAAATGTGCAGGATAACATATGACAGAACTCTTTTCAGGTAGGGAGGGCTGTTCAAATTAACTGAAGGTTTGAAATCCTAAAATTATTTTGTGTAACTTTCGAACCGCTTGATTAAGATTTAATTAGGTGCCTTTACAAAGAAGGGAGAATAATTATGTTTTTTGTCTGAAATAAATGCATTTTTCACCAGTAGAATTCTTTTATCTATGTAGGATGTGATCGATCATAGCTTGTTCGTTTTTGCTCAAAGTAACATTTGACCTTGTCCTGTCATTCGTTCAAGAAATAAAGTATGCACTTTTTTTTAATCATTTCATCCCAAATATGGTGATAATACCATTAAGACACGAGGGGTTAGTGTGAGTGACAGAGAATGAGAAGACTTTAGTGAGGCGAAAGGATAATAAAAGAACAAGGTTTAGGAAGACAGAAGATGGCGTTTCATTATTTGTTAATGATTGTAGGTGGCACGAAAGCAAGAAGAGTAATCAGAAAGGCACTAGATAACGATTGACATCAGGTTTAAATCTTTAAAGATAAAAGTTGGCTGGAAAGCATGCAGCCGAGAGTTCCACAAGCGAGAAATCTGAGGAAGGAAACGATTAGAATCGAACTTCCGGTTACATTGAGCTATTTCAACAGTAAAACAATGAGATCTATTTGTTAACATAGTAGTACGTTTAAATTAACACGGTCGATGTATTAAGGAGGAAAGCGATATTTATTCTGTATAATTTACAGAAATGTGGCACAAGGCCTAAGGGGGGATTGGGGAAAAAAGGACGGTCTTCATCTGTCTTTATAACTTAGCTAGCCGCAAACATTGACCCAATCGTACGAACAATATTCCTTACACCAAAACACCTCATTCATACGAACCGTTCTTACTACAACCACCATAATACCTCACTGTCTCTATGAAAATACTAACTAGTCCCCATATTTACAATTCAATGTCTGTGGGGGGGGGGGAATAAAATAACAATTCTAAAAAATTAACCCCAATGAGTATTTACAAAATGAATACAAAATATTTACAAGAAACTAAAGAAAGTATTAAGGAGGAAAGCTTATTAAAACAATTGCCATGAAAATATTTATAGAAAAGACGCAGGGAAGCCACGTCACGGCGGTGGGAGAGTGTCTGTAGTCGAGATGCACGGACAAATGGTATACTGGTCTTCTTCACAAGTTGAAAAATTATGGTATGTCTGAACGAATTTTTGAACTGGTACACTCTTTCTAATCAAATCGCGAAATAATAGTTGTCTTTAATGGCAACTCATCTGGATCTTTTTGCGTTAATGCAGGTGTCACCTAGAGCTCTATCCTTGGACTTACGGTGTTCATAATTTTCATCAACAGCCTTCTTGTCATCACTTCTCAATTTATTATCTATGTTGATGATACAAAGATTTACACCTGTCTAAATAGTAAGTTTGATAGATTCGAGAAGGTCACATTAACAGCTAGTAAAAAATGATCCACAATCTGTTGTTAACTGGGAAAAAAATGGCTTGATAATTTTAACGTTTCAAAACGACAGTGTTCTCTTTTAATCGTCTCCCCCCAGTATCGCTGATGCTAACCTCGAAAAGAGTGACTCATTGCACCTTCTCGGGTTAACGTTTTCAGCTGACATGAAGTGGAAAGATTATATTGAATCAATTGCTAGGTCTGCTGCTAGGAAAGTTGTTTCACTGTGTCTTACTAGACAATTTTTCTCGCCAGAATCTATCTTACACATTTATAAGTCTACCATTCGCCCTTGCTTTGAATATTGCTGCTACATCTGGTCCGACACTTCTGCTATATATTTAGAGATTCTTCATAAAATCCAATGAAGAATCTGCAATGTTATTGTTCCTGGCGACTCGGCTTCGCTCACTTTTCCACCGCCGTAACGTAACTTCTGTGTGCCTTTTCATAAATATATTCATGGTAATTAATCTGATTAACTTATCTCTATCGTACCCGTGGGCTTTATGAATTTAAGTGCAGTACTAGATTGGCAACAAACATCATGTAACCGTAAGTTCTATGCTAAGAGTTTCTTCTTTTGCACGTCTCGCTTTAGGAACTCTTACGGGTTCTTGCTTTCTAGTCAACTTTGATATTCAAAAGTTTAAATGCAATATCAGTCATCCTTCGTTTCTTTGAAACCTGTTCTTTTATTGTCTTTTCTCCTTAATGATTTTTCCTCATATATTCTCACAATCAGTAACCCCTTTGTGTCTGGCATATTTAAGACGTACATAAAGAAGAATAGCTATATTTGAGAGAACTGTTTTTTCGGAAATCCCAACCAGTTTAACTTACAAATTATAGGAATACTAAAAATAACCCAGACAAAATCGATAGATCTTTGACATCAGTTTCAAAGTTGTTAATTCGCGCCGTAATATCAGGTACTTTTCTCCTGGTTAAATCAACTGAATGATTAAAACGTAACCCTGGGGTGGGGATATGTGACAAGAATAGATGCGATTTATTTGGCCCTAACAGATCCACTGTTTAATGTTTAATATATCTTTGTGGTATTTTACTTTTTCTGCTAGTAAAAGAAGTGATAAACTCCACACAGTTTAAGTAATTATTGAATTAATTATGAATTTCTTTCTCGAATTGTTTTGCACTTGTTATCACACTGTTACATTAAGAAACGTGAAAATAATAACTCTATATATTGTAGTTACAGCGGTCAAATACAGTGATCGATTTCTTGAAATTATTTATGATGTTGTAGAAAAAATAATATATATAAAATTGTGAAAGACCGAATGTGCAGATATCGGCATGAAAAGCGAATTTGGCGAGCTGAGTTAAAATTTCTATAGCATCCGTTTGTACGATGCACTTGGTAAAGGCATGTGTCCATATCTTCTCCCTCCAGCTATAGATTAAATAGCAGGCGAGATCTAAAGGCTTAAGTGGCAGCTAGTCTAGGAAAAAGATAACTTTTCTAAACCGTGAAGGCGGCAACGAGTAATCACTTCACATTGCTAAGAAGTCATGGCAATTCACTGACAATAAAAGTAATCTGTGGTAAACTATGATTGTCTACGGTTAGAAGGGACACGGTATTAAAATGTCGCATACACACGCATGCGCATATAGATATCTCTAAAGAAATAATGGATTTTGTTTTTAATCCGACATATTTTGACTACTTAAACAGTTTATTTTTTAGTGAATAGTCGTTTTTGAGTAGATGGTCCGTTTTTATTTTAAATTAATTATTTATTTTTCGAGTGCACCGACCGGTAAACGAAATAAATACGGTGTTTCGAAATTAAACAGAAGAAAAAGATGAAGAATATTAAGAACATTGATTAAAGACATGAATGCAACCAAACTACCACTTTTAAGTAAACATTCCAAAGAGAAACATGCAAGATAGGCAAAGAAGTTCATGAAAACTGATTTCTTAACTGTAAGTTTTAGTGATGAATGTAGAAATTTATACGAGAGAGGTTAAAATGTTTTGAGCGGGAATTGCAGGTCATAAAATTAGAGGTTCTTTCAAGGTAGATGAGGGTGACAAGATGGACGCAGAGAATTATTGTAAGTTTTTGAACAGATTTTTTTTAATAGTGTAGGTCACAATCAAGGAGCCTAAAATTGAAGAGTGTATTCCTGAAAAGACAATAGTTCTTAGCATTCTGCAAAACTTATCTTACCTCCAAAAACATCAAATTAATGAAAGAGTACATCTTGTTTCTCTCAATATTAATCCAATAAAACTTGTGGTCCTCTCTCTCTCTCTCTCTCTCTCTCTCTCTCTATATATATATATATATATATATATATATATATATATATATATATATATATATATATAACTTTTGGAATAGTAGGAAATATCATTTGGAAATAAATCTGTAAAATCACCGCTGGCCATATTATCAGTGATGGGAACCTTATGAGTTTCAGGTTTATCCAGCATCAGACTCCTTCACTCAGGTTACCCTGCTGTTGGTGATCAAATACCCATATTTGACCGCACAACGATCCGTGTGAAATATATTTATTACTGTATAAAATACAATAACTTTAGCACAATTCCGAAGGGGAAGTGGGGAGAGGCTGGTCTTCGCTAACTATCCTTGTCCTAGTTAATCACGATCACGACCCATTCATCCAATACAATTTATCCGTTTACCAATAGAACTCATCTATCACCATTCAATCATACATATACCACAATAGCACATATTCACAAGGGGCACTTACAAAAACAGCCCAAGATATAAAAATCTCAATGTTTAAATCTTAATGTTTAAATACAAAAATGGGGAGTGAATGAACCCTTTAAACTAACAAAAATTTAAAAACAAAAAAAAAAAAACTAAAAGAAAACAGATGTTAGTAAGGCCCGCCCACCCTCAAAATAATCAGTGGCCGCTGTATTCTGCCGATAGACAGAATCAAGCAGCACATTCACTAATGGAGTGGGGAAGAAAAAATAAACATTTTAGTGGGAAAAATCAACGTCTGACCCAGTCAAGATGAAAAAGGGGATCAAAAGCAAACTGAGGAAGTTGAGAATCTCAGCCTGGATCATAACAAAAGCGAATGCCGGGGACAAGCCGGGAACAACACTTATTCACATTAAACAGTCAAACTTAACCAGGGGAGGTTTCACAGGAAGCCGCTCCGTTTTGACCAAGAGGAATCAAAAAAGGAACTCAAGACTAGCCTCTTTTACGCGAACCAAGCTCGCTACTTTCACCCACCTTTTGCTGAAATCTATTGATATCAATCGCTTTCTGTCAGTTCTGATCTTCACCTTCAGCTGATGATGAAATAATCCGACCAGAGCCTGATAAGAATAGCGTTCGTATCACAAGATTCCCTCCATCCGCGACGTCTAAATCACCATTTGAGCCATGACTAGCAGCGTCAGAAACACCATTCGTTTCTCCCAGAATACGGGGGCGACACATTATCGCGCTCGTATGCGATATCGATGAGCTCGAGAATATCGGGAGCGATACGAGCCGTCAACTCGCCGACATAGTCTCAGAAATGGCGCACCTATGGACAGTGGTAGAAAGCGTGTGAAACCGTTTCTTCCAAGGTCACACCGATGACAGTCGGGCAAATTCATCCAGCCCAGCCCCGACACTCCGACCTTTGCCTGTACTTCTGACCAATTTTTCTCCAGCTGGAGGTCTGGTCCAAACCACATTCCAAGAATGCGGACAGGAACGTCCGTCCAGCCGAAGGGCCCTGGAAGTGCGACCCCCTTCCCGGAACCTAACCGCAAGGCGGAAGACTTGTTGCGGTTAATCTTGGCCCCGTGATCTTTTCGTACCGTTCAAGCGCCTTCTCTACCACCTCAATGATGCTGCGACACGATACGAAAATGGATACGTTATCGACGTACGCGGAAGCCTTGGCTCAAACTCCACGAGTGACAGCGATTCCACGTAGGACTGGACTGCTCGCCCCGTCCCTCAGCAGGCTAAAGAGAGGCTCCTAGCCCAAAGCGTAAAGTAGAGGCGACAGTGGGCAACCCTGACGAACCGACCAAGACAGCGCAAAAGCGCGCCACCGCTTTCCGCACTGCGGGAGCGATACGGGAGGCGCACTGAATGATCAGCAATGCGTAAATTTCTTCATTCTAAAAAAAGAAAAGAAAAAGAAGCTATACTCATCTATGCACACACACTCACGCACATGCACACACACACATATACACACGATATTAATCTAATTAAACTTGTTGTCCTCCCTCCTTCTCCCCTCTCTCTCTCTTTCTTTCTCTATCTCTCTCCATATATATATATATATATATATATATATATATATATATATATATATATATATATATATATATAAACAAAGATAAAACTTATCTTAGCCGACGCTTTTTGTCTTCTGATAGACTTTATCAAGGCAAATGTATGCGTATATATATATATATATATATATATATATATATATATATATATATATATATATATATATATGTATGCAATTATATATATATGTGTGTGTGTGTGCGTGAGTGTGTATGTGTGTGCGTGAGTGTGTGTGCGTGTGTGTGTGTGTATAACTTTTGGAATAGTAGGAAATATATATAAGGCGTGGGAATTACATTCCTGCAATGATCGCCAAGTGTCTCTGAGGCAATGAGTTAAGCAAACGTTTGTAATACATGTGCGAACATGTAACTTACATATTTTCTGAAACGCAGAACAGATCAGTCATTTGGTACTGAGCAGTAGAGGAAGTTGTACGAGGTCATGTTATACAGTTGTGAATTAATGAAAATAATCTGGATCAATTGGTTATTATCAAATTGTATGTAAAGATAGGCAAAAGTGCGAGTAAGGACCATTAGAAATGCCCTTATGAATGCACAAATGGTTTAGAGAAGGGCTGGAAGTTGTTAACGATGACGCAAGAAGTGGATAGCCAAAAGAACAAAGCACAGATTTAAATTTGGACAGGGTGGGAACCCCAGTAACTCAAATTGATGACAGCAGAAGAAATGAACATGGATCGGGGAAACAGTGTGACAGATTCAAACAGTTGATCTGTAAATGTGAAAAATAATGCGTTAGGATTTTGCGAGTACCTGTCGATGAAATACATTAAAAGAAAAAAACGGTTAACCACTTTAGTCACTAATTGTTGGCTATTTCCCAAATTTAAAAATGTCCTGAAAAGACAAAGATTTGCTGAGTTCCTAACATGTGACGACATTACTGAAAGGTATTCTGGAAAAAAAAGATCTAATGTGCGTGATAATAATGTACAGTTGTGGAGTTATTTCTAATAATGTTCCCAGCAAAAGTCTTACAATATGTATAGCTTCATAAAAGGAATAATTTGAAGGTAGGTGACTTTTTAACATAAATTCCGATAATTAAATTGTCATACCTCGTATATCAGAAGTGAAAACATTATTCACGCAAATAAAATATGTTTTGAGCTATAGAAATTAATTGGTTTTGAAATAAAAAAAATAATAAAATGAATGAATGAAAAGCAGATGAATCTTCTGGAATGTCAGAGTTCATATTAGCATGCAAAATATAATAATTTCTTTAGAAAGATGGGAGATTGTGTTAATCAAATATATGTATTTATAACTTCTTCCTTTGGATTTATTTATAAATATAAATTTATGTTGCAGTTACATTTTTTGCTTCATATAACTAGACACCTTCAGAAACAAGTTATGAATATTTTAATAAAGATAGATAAGCTGAATTCAAACGGTATATAGTTTCTAAATAATTTTCTATAAACAGACAGCAAGAATTCACTCAGACAAAATCTGCTTGGTTTAGTGTATTTTTTCAATTTTTAAATAAGATGCTGTGCATCCACATCGAAATCATAGATAAACTCTCCAAATTTCAGATTTGCTTTTGCCTGTCTCAGTCATTATAAAGAAACAGATGTTGTCAGGTATGGTAGATGAAATATTGTGGCAACACGTCAACGAATAATTAAAATTAGCATTAAAGAATTTTTCAAATGTCCCGCAAAAAAACTCATCCTGATATAAATAAAAATTAATACACAGGTAACTTATTTTTTCGCAACTAAATTCCCCTAACTATGAATCAGTTATTGCAAATATAATTCGTAGTACAATTTGCTTTAAATTACACAGCTTTACAATTGAGATCCATCACGGTGAGGCAAATCTCAATTAGTCTATTCAAGAAATGTACATCTCTTGTTAGAGATTTTTGAATTTCATATCCCACTAACTGACTTGAAAATGATTTCTCAGATTAAAAACGGAATACAGGTTCGGTCCCTGTCAGGAATTTCATTTTTAAGAAGATTTTTAATGTTTAAGTCGCCAAATATAATTATTAATTAATTGCACTGATTAAAAACGGGAATATCTCTTCAAATATGTGTAGCCACTAAAAATAACGCTGATAGTAATAATGTCAGATTAAAATAATCCATTAATATATATATATATATATATATATATATATATATATATATATATATATATATATATATATATATATATATGGGCAGCAATCATTCTTTTATACATGTTTCATTGAATATGACAGAAAAGGAAAATTTTATGAATTTGTTTTTATTATTATTCTTACCATTTTCCTTTATGTATAAAAACTGTCCGTCGTGATGAGTTCGCCAAGCCCTTTTGGACAATTCATAAGGCATTTTCAAAGGATCGTTGTTAGTATATTTTTGCTGTGTTTACCTTCTATGTTGTATTGTGTAGAAATAGCAGTAAATCCATGCCGTGCTGGGTGAGAGTAGTTGTAAAAACGGCTTTTACATATTCTTAAAATGACTGTTTTCTACGAGGATTTTTATGAGGTCAGGTATGACTATTTAAGTTCTTTATCGAAATGAGATCCTTTAAGTGGTTTTGTTAATGACGCCATCGTGTGGCCGATGTAACTTAGATGCTTATTGCAAGAGACACAGTCTTGTACGGGGCAACGAAATTGATAAACTACATTTAGTGGTTTCAAGTTTGGATTTGATAAGCATGTTATCAGTAATTAAGTATATTGTAGATTTTACACGTCGACGAGTGAAATGGTACGTCGTGAATAAAGAAACTAAAATTTTACTTGTCCTTGTGAAACACACGCATATATATATATATATATATATATATATATATATATATATATATATATATATATATATATATATATATATATAAACGCGTATTCACCTTTCATATGTTTAATTGAATTTGATTGAGAGTTTTTCAAGTGATTTCTGGAGGGTCCGTGTACGAAACTCTGGTGTTGGGATGCTTAAAATAACATCAAGCGGCTAAGTGACAAAATTATTTATTTATTTAGAGTGAGAGAGACTGTGATTTGCTATAGGATATTTATGGAAGATAAAGTTTTTAAGTCAAATAGGTTTAGCAATTTAAAGGGTATTGACACGTAAGTGAATGTAATGTATCGAAAGATACATGATCGCCTAAGCGTATATCACGCATGGCACATAAGTGACTGAATGAAAGTGCTTAGTATCAAAAGAGATACCATTATATATATATATATATATATATATATGTATATATATATATATGTGTGTGTGTGTGTGTGTGTGTGTGTGTGTGTGTGTGTGTGTGTGTGTGTGTGTATGTGTTTCACAAAGACAAGTAAAATTTTAGTTTTATATTATATAAATAAAATTGCATGTTAGCTTATCTCTTTCTCATCATCTCCTTATTGTCAGCAACCCTCAATCTCCTCAAATTACAGACTAAGGAGAGACAAACATTTAATTCGCTCTCTCTCTCTCTGTATGTCTCTCTCTCTATATATATATGTATATGTGTGTGTGTGTGTGTGTGGTAGAAGAAAAATGACAATAGGAAAAAAATCTTAGTTTTTGCCGACGCGTTTCGTCTTCGGAAAAAAATAGAAGCGAAATTTGAAGCTAATTTTTTTTCTTTTCTTTCCATGTCGGCAACATAAAAAAAAACTCTAAAAGTAAGTTGACATTAACCAGAAAGAGGCTTACGCAAAAGCGTTTCTTTTTAAATTTTGGATTTTAATGTAACTATGAAAACATAAAATTTCGATTCAATTTTGCTTTGATAAAATCGGAAGACAAAAGGCATCGACAAAAAGCTAACATGTTTTTCCTATTATCATTTTTCTTCTGCCAATTTGTCTTATCCAAAGAATTGCTCTGGAAATTTTATTATATATATATATATATATATGTGTGTGTGTGTGTGTGTGTGTGTGTGTGTGTGTGTGTGTGTGTGTGTGTGTGTGTAAGAACATCAACAAATTCGTAGCCTGATGATGAAAACCCATTTATTTTATGTAACAAGTATTGAGTATCAACATAATCTCCTTTCCTGGCGATGAACCTGAGAAAGCGATTCCTCATTAATCATATAGATGCAAAATTAACTTTAGATCAAAATTCTGCTGTCTCACACTACTGACTTATAGCTATTACATTGTTTATATATATATATATATATATATATATATATATATATATATATATATATATATATATATATATATATATATGAGAGTGTGCGCGTGTGTGTTTATACGCTATTAATAGTTGAAAATTGATCCCTACCGAAGATTCGCCTTCAGTTGTCCGCATTTCGCGTGCAGTGTATCTTCGATTCACTTTGGGATCAGCTATCGAATTCCAGTTTCCTTAATTTACGGCATTATCCCTTCCGTTCATCTTTTTTAGTTTCTAGTTTCAAGTAACATGTCTATTCATTCAGGTTTTTTTACTCTTTGAATATTACTTATTACACAGGACACAATTCGGCGTAAAGTTTTTAAAAATGTCTGTCTTAACAACTGATATCACATCATTGCATGTGTGTCTGTTCGGAATCTCCTGCGTCTCTTCTGGACGGTCTCCTTGCTTTTCGTTCATCTTTGGTATTACCAAGAATTTTGTTGAATTCTCGCTCAACTGCACTCCACACATAATAATCAAGGGGGTTGCAGTCTGGGCAGATAGGTTGCTAGATATAAGGGTCGATGTGGTCGCAGAAATTGTCTGCTAGCCATGACTGGGTTCTCCTGCTTGTGTGGCATGGTGCAGATTCATCTTGCCAGACATAGGGTCTTCTAGCAGCAACCTCTTCGGCAGATCAGAGTGTGTCTTCCGGGATGACACACGTTCGTAATCCCCATTAGAACTTACCATACTATATAGTCAACAAAATCAAAAACAAATAATGCTAATACGCGAAATTAAAAATATAAAATGGCGACAATTTACCCATCGCACCCTGTGTATATGTCCGATTTCCAGCCTGTCTGAGTTTAAATTGAGGGAAAGCGAAAGGAAGGAAATGAGGGTTGAAATGAGAAAAGATGAGAAAGCTAGAAAAAAAACGAAAAGAAAACCAGGTGAAACGAATACAATATATATATATATATATATATATATATATATATATATATAATAGCTGGCCACTCGTATTCAATGATACTCGTCTATTGGGGTGGCTAGCCAATCCCTATCGCAGAGGATTGCTCAGGTACATTTGTGTTTGTTCAGCACCCACAGAGCCAACTTGCAACTATGCTGAGCGGAACTTAGTTACAATTTCTGGGAGAGAGCTTGTTATTTAGCGTGATCAACAATCTGAACAAGGCCAGCACACTCAAACCCTCGGTCACGGTGACTTCGTGCTAGCATAGCAATCGACGCCCCCCCCCCATTGTTCCGTCTACCTAATTTCATTCACAAGGCTTGGGTCAACTCGTGGTATGGTTTTCAGGCACTTTCCAAAAGTGCTGCTCGCTGGGATCGCCCCACTCCAGACCGATAACATTAGTCTCCTTCCTGACAAATCAACAGTGATGAGATTCGAACACAGAAAACAAACGTTCTAACCACTCGGCCACGCGCCCACATACATACATACATACATACATATATATATATATATATATATATATATAGGTAAACATCCGTAGGTATATAGTCCAAGTAAATCATAATAATATAAAATATTAAAGATGATTCACAAAGAGAGCTCCATGTATTTATTAAAAAAGGTTATATATAAATTACATGCACCGGAATTTAAAAGATAAGATAAAATTAAATGTAATTTTACCTAGAAAGGTTTGGTAAGGTGAAATGATCATCACCATGGAATAGTTTTAAATTCCTGTGTATGAAATATATATATATATATATATATATATATATATATATATATATATATATATATATATGTAATTAAAAATTTTTTTATTTCACTCCAAGCAAGGCAACTAACACGCGGAGGGGAAGGTTAGTGATTGTGAAAGAATATAAGAAAAAAGGATTAAGAGGGCAGAACCCAAAAAGAGCAGGAATTAAGGCAGAAGACAATGATTGATCCTCAAAAATATAAATGCAAAATGTCAAAGTTGACTGGAAAGCACGAAGCTGGGAGAAAGTTCCACAAGCGAGAAGTGTGGTAGAAAAACTGTTAGCGTTGAACTTACGGTATCATCTAGCCACATTAACAGTAAGATGATGAGTACTTAAAATCAGAAAGTGCTGAATGTTGTTATCATTTCACCCTAGCAAGGAAATAAAGCCACTAAAACGCAGTTGGTTACTGAGTGTGAAAGAATATAAGAAAAAGGAAAATATTAAAGAGTAAGGACAATAAAAGAACAGGTATTAAGACAGAAGATGATTGATATTGCATTTAAATATTTGAAGATTAAACTTGACTGGAACACTCTTCCATCTTCTTGCTTTCCAAAGTCGAGAAGTTCAAGAAAAGAAACTGTTAGTATGTCCTATAATAACGGTGATATGTTGCCATTTCTGCTGTAAAATGATGAGGTCTTGCCGTCGATTCAGTACTTCACTTAAATTCATAAAGTCTAGCTACCATAGAGGAAAGTTCATCAGAACAATTAACATGAAAGAATTTATAGAGAAGACTGTGTTTTATTCAAGATCAATTCAATTTCTTTGTTAATTTTTCTTTAAATATATTTTCTCCGTTTCAGGTCCATTTTATGAATTTAAGTGCAGTACTAGATTGGCGGATGGGTCTCATCAATCCACAGTTGAATTGGCTAGACGTAACTGTAAGTTCTATGCTAACACTTTCCCCTTTCTAGTACTGCACTTAAATTCATAAAGTCTAGTGAACATTTTATTTGAACAATTAGCATGAAAGTATTTATAGAAAAGGCATAGGGAAACTACATTACGGTGGTCGGAAAGTGACTGAAGCCTAGACGCTATGTCAGGATCAATAGTTATGATTATTCTTTGGATTTTATCAAGAATCTCTAAATATATATCAGGAGCACCAGACCAGATGTGGCAGCAATATTCAAAGCAAGGATGACTATCAATATCCAGATAAATATATGATAGATTCTTGTGAGAAAAATGTCTTGCAAGACACAGTGCTCCAACTTTCTCAGCAGCAGACCTATCAAAGAATTCAATATAATCTTTCCACTTCATGTCAGCCGAGAATGTTAGACTGAGAACGTGTAACTCTCATGGAGGTTAGCATCAGCCATACTGATGGAAGGATGGAAGGGGTCTTTCAGATGATTAATAGAGAAGTTTCCTTTTGGAAGCGTCAAAATTAACAAGCCATTACTTTCTCCAGTTAACAACAGACTGTAGGTCATTTTTTTTACTTTATCGAACTGATCAGATTTACTATCGAGTCAGGAGTAAATGGTTGCGTCATCAGCATAGAAACCAAATTTAGAACTGTGGTCATCAAGAAGATATTTGGCGGAAATTAAGAACAAAGTAGGTTCAAGGATAGAGCCCTGGAGGACACTTGAATTAGTACAGTTCAAGAATTCACCTGGAAATACCATAGCCTTTCAACTTACGAAGAAGACCGATATGCCAAACCCTGTTAAACGCTTCACTATTCTTATCTAAAGCTTGTTACAATCTTTCAGCAGTAATCGTTACGACATCATCAGTTGACCTAGAGAAGCGAAATCCATATTGCTTGTCTGAAAGAATGCCTGCGGTGTGAGATACTTAGCCAATTCAGAGTTGATTAGGCCCTCTACTAGGTTACCAAGAAGTGGTAGAAGACTAACAGGCCGATAGTTAAAAGGATCAGACGTTTCACTTGACTTCTTAAAGACTGGAGCAACAGAAAAGGATTTCAAAGAAGCAGGAAAGCAAGAAGCAATGAGATATTTATTAGAAAGAACAGGAGGCAATTCTGGAGCACATTCCTTAAGGACTATTACAGGGATACCATCACGTCCACATACTTTGTGGGGGATTCAGATTAGAGATGATAGCAGAAGCCATGACCATGAAAGGGGTTATATGCATATCATTCAACGGAGACTCAATTGTAAGAGAAAAGTCAGGCAAGGATACTCCAGTTAAGAGTAGAAGTTGAGACGTTACAGGCAAAACAATCTGCTTTATCACCAGAAGATATTAACAATTTATATTGAGTGAAGAAAGGAGCAATAAAAAAAATTATTTATATTTGTAAGGATTTTTCGTGTTGAACAAAAGGAGGGGGAATATAGCCATTAGCTCCGTATTTGGGGCAAAACTGTAACATGATTAGAGAGAGCACTGAAAGTTAAGAACGGCCAAATGTATACATTATTTCCTTTTCTTCTAAGGAGAAGGTACCAAAGATAATAAGTAATTTCATTAATTTCTAAGTCCATCCCTAAAAAACGCAAAAGTAAATTCTACGTTTTTTTTCTTTTACCACTTCCTCTAATAATCTTTTTACAAAAGAAAGAAACCCTTTCAATACTATTAAAAAGGTACAGACAAAAAAAACATTAATAAAACCCCTATCAACTGCTGTTTATAAATGATTAAAGACAATTTATTCTGTGAAAGTGAAGTATTATGAATATAAAGAAAATATAAACACAATACATATTGAGTATCACTTAACATCAGACTTTGTGTAAATATAATGTATATATTTGCTACCTTGCCTTACCGCAGGTGTCGGGTATTGATCCGGTTAAGGATTGTACTAAACGGAAAGGAAAGGATAATAACTACCCTGATGCTACCCAAGGCCTGGGTTATCTGACTTCTGATCTTAATTGATTGTCGGTTTTATAATATGTACATGTTTTGTCTTGTTGAATTAAGATTGGCTACAGCAAATATCCCCTTTAGTGCGCCTCTTTGGTCTCACGTTTTCCAATGATATGAAGTGGAGAGATTATATTGAATCAATTGCTCGGTCTGCTGCTAGAAAAGTTGATTCACTGTATTATATCAAACAAATTTTATCGCTAGAATAAATCTTGCTCAGTTAGAAATCTACCATTCGCTCGTGCATTGACTACTACTGCTGTATCTGATCTGGTACTCCTGCTATATAACTCGAGATAAAATCCAAAGAAGAGTCTGTAATGTTATCAGTTCTAAACTGGCATCTCGACTTCAGGAACTTTCCGACTGCCGTAATGTGGGTTCCATGTGTCTGCTCTATAGATATTTTCATGACAATTTTACTTTCACCTCGTCCATTTAAGCGTACCACTACATTGGCAACTAATCTCATCGTTTTACTGTTGAAATAGAATAGAACTTGCGGTTACATCTTACTAATACTTTCTTCTCTCGCACTTCTCGCCTGTGAAAATCTCTTCCGCTTTCTTGCTCCGCTGTCACCAATGGTCTTCAAAGATTTAAATGCAACATCAATCACTATCTTCTACCTTCCTGAATCCTGTTCTTTATGGTCCTTCCCTTTACTAAAGTCTTCTCATTTACATCCAATCTAGGTAACCCCTTGAGTCTTAGTGACACTATCGTTTCGCTTTGGGAGAATTGATTAAATATGTCCCACAGATTTACTTGGCAGATACCTGAGCATAACCAGTTAGGTATGCTCTATATCGGGCCCATCTCTGTTCATGAGTTCGAAGACCGGATGTCGAGAAAGTTGTTATTTTAAGTTTGAAGGATGAGGCAGCCAAGGCAACTTGGGAATCACGTCTACATACCTGGGAATGTCCTCAATCGGAGACAGTCCAACTGGGTTCACCTTCAAGCTTACACGCTACTTTTATCAAAAGCTGTCGCCATATCAAGCCCATTTGGCTATGATGCATGTGTTTCATATACTTTTATCAGATCAGGTATCATGATGGGTACATTGGACTTTGTATATTTCTACTCCTGCATCAATAATAATAATAATAATAACAACCCCTTCACAAATTGTCAAAAAAACAAACTCTATAGTTTACAAGAAAACCCGAAAAAGGAATTAGAAGAACAAGTATCGCATAGTGCGAGATTTTATGATTAGCTTTTTATGCAAAAAATAGAGGGTCGTATTATACACCGGTAATTTTTTGAAGAGATTAACAATCATGCATTTTAGGTGATCAGTTGCACTATGAACAGGTAAATCTTTTCAGAAGGGAGTTGAACTAAACATGAAGTCGGCTTAAAGTATAAAGACGTGTAATATAGACGGTAATTTAATGAAGTATGGAGAAAACAAATCAAAAAAGGAAAGAATTTAATAATGGTATGAATTAATCACAAAAAGGCATCCGACACAATGTCACAAGCCTGGATAAAATGTCTCAAGATAATAAAATTCTAAAAACTAATAGTTAACTTCCTGATGAGGTAAACAGAACATTAAAAGATCGAACTGTCATTAGAATTCTTGAGTAGGCGGAGTCAAAATCAAAAGCGAATATTCTAACGCATATTGACATGAAAATTGGAGGCGGAGGTAGTAGTTCAAATTTCCTTTTAGTTCGTTCCCTTTGCATTAATGCATCGTGGAAAGAAATGAATCCATGTATTTTTCCCTAAGTTATGGGATAAAATCTAGGGTAAACTGGGCTCTAAGACCTTAGGGAAAAAAACAATCTAATTGAAGGAAAATATGAATCCCAAATCGTAGAGAAGGCAATGAAAAACCACTCTTATTATATTTTGTAAGACTGCATAGCAATTCACATGTAATAAAAAAGAAATCTGAGAAGAACCACGACCGCTTACGCTCTGTAGAGACGTAGCATTAAAAAAACAATGCAGAATACATATTATTTATTCGTAAATAAATGCAGTAATATCTCTACTGTAAGAAAAACTATTTCTAAACAAAAACTTCAGTGTCATAGGGCATCATCCATGTGGTTCAAGCAGAAATCGAATCAAAGTAAAATAAAGGTTTCGTGGTTCACGTTCGATAAAGAAAGTCTGACGCTTTCTTTATAGTTGGCTTCATGGGAACATCGTTATTCGACGTCATATGAATAAAACAAGATTAGAGAGATTCGTTTTAGTCTATCTAACTTCTTTATGATTTTCCACGTCCAGAAGGGTCAAGGCATTAAAAAAAACTTCTAGGGAGACTCCACGTCTCCATTATTATTTATTCAAATATCGTTCAAGTATATTTTATGAAAATGTAAAATTACGGGAAAAGGTAACTACTTTATGGATGATCTAAAAACAATTAAATAAATCAAGAATTGGAGATCCTAATTGAATCTGTCAGAATCTGCAATCAAGCCATCGGGAAAATGCTTGGAATTGAGAAATATGAGGCAATGCTAGTGATGAACAAAGAAACAGCAAAAGAATTCGAATTACCCAATGAGGAAATAATAATTCTCTTGTTGGGTAATTTGAATTCGAAAGAAACTTCCAAATATCTGGATATTCTGGAAGCAGATATGAGGAAAAGTAGAAAGAGAAAGTCAACAAAAAAGAACAAGAAAAATATGCGAAACTAATCAGCGACAGCGTTGTTGCATTACTGGGAACGGCTGTAAAAAGTTTAGTAAGAAGAATAGAAGAGAAGGAAGAATATAGTCTGTTAAAAACAACAGAACAACTAAAAACAGAATACTGAGGAGGGTGCCGGAAAGTGATCATCTAGCACCTAACCTCAAGTGTAAACCATTTATTATGAGAGCTATGGAAAGTAGGAATCATTTCAAAATGACGCTAGCAATAATTTATAGTTTTGGATAATGCTTAAAAAATCCAACAGAACCAGGTTAAGAAGTATGATATAGTTAATTCTGACTATAGCAGAGAAAAGCAGGAATAAGAGTGAGGAACATTAAAAGAAAAAAAGATTCGTGGGCAGTTTTGTTTTTCTGAGATTTTCCAGAAATAATGAAAGCACATGTGTGATAGGCCTGACCCAGGAAGAGCGATTTGAAAGCAGAGATAAGATGCGCTGATTTGTGCAGCTCAAGAAGAAGCAGTCAGAAGAAAATATATTAAGTGTAAAACGAACCATACAACTGACAATAATGTGCAGTATGCGCGATGAAAAAGGAGAAACAATTGTGCAGGAAGGAATATACAATGAGAGATGATAATGTTGCAAGAATAGTATATGGGGAATTATGCAGCAAGTATGGATTGGGGAGGGCAGAAAAGTGATATGGACAAACTCCTGAAATGTCGATAAAAATAACAAATATAACAATGTTGTCGTATATCATTATCCAATGAGACAGAAAACCAGATATTTTAGTGGTAAATAAAGAAGACAAATACATGCATTATGGATATAATATTACATGCCCCAGAGAGGATAGACAAGAAGACAAAGAAATAGGAAAATTAGGCTCGTTTAAAATGCCAATTGTACAGATTTTGTGAAAAGCCATTCCCATTGTTATTGATTCTCTAAGAACTCAGCTCAAAGTGGCTGAACGAAGACTGCAGTCAATGTTAACATTGGATAAAAAGTAAAAGACTACACTTCTTGAGGTTGCTCTTATTCTCCAAAGGGTTCTAGAATCATGATGAAAATGTTCAGTCAATTGTGTACGGTTGGTACTGTGGTTCGACATGCAGAAAAAATTACTGTATTTGCAGATGAAATAACAACAACAATAGTAATATGCATTTTGATAATGTAATTGAAGCAAGAAAATCAAATATTAATATTGTGAGAAAAAAAACAAAAATAAATCAACAACGAAAAAACAAGTCATTGTTAGATTATTAATGTAGCCGTACGTAAGGGTAGATGAGAAAAATGTAAAACGAAGAAAGGTATTAAAAATGCTATAAAACCTCTAGTGGTGGGGGGAGTAAGAAAGTAGAAGTAGTCATTGTTTTTGTGGGTGGTCTTGAAACGAGTAGCAGACAAAATCTGGCTGAGTAAAATTGCGAAAAATTCGAAATGAGATACTTTAGAAAAGAGCACTTATTAGGACAGTCAGATTACTGAGAAAGGGTTTGCCGATGTAGTGATGTTAAGATTTGGCAGGATCTAAACCAATCTGTTATTGCTAGTTTAATGAGATAATATCTTCTTGATAAACAGATATAATAATAATAATCACTGATGCAAACAGACCAGACATAAAAGATTTCAAAAAAGATAGCTGCGAACTAATTGGTATGACTGAACCGTAGAATTGCAATGTTTCTAAAGAAGAATTGCAAAATCTGTCAAATTATGAAGACCCACAAATCGAAGTAACAAAAATGTGGAAACTTAAAAGTACACTTGGGATAAGTGTACTTTTAAGTTTCCTCATTTTTGTTGTAATAGGAGCATTGGGTATGATAAAGAAGGGTACCGAAAATGATGTGAGTAAAATTCCTGGACACATCAGCACCTCAGAGCTACAAAGGATTACTTTGTACAGAACTGCACATATCATCCGCAAAGCCCTGTCCATTATAATGAAATGTACCAAAGGTGTATAGACGACACCCACAGTTGCCCTTTTCACACATAACCTCCGGAGGTGACTTGCTAATTACGCACTTAAAATTACTCTTTAGCAAGATGACATCACATATAATGATAAAAAATTATTATCGAATTCATTCTCTGATAGCTTCTTGACCGTTGCTGGGTACAACTTTGCTCATTTATCAATGTCTCTTTTGCAGACGCAGCATTGTGGGATACCTGCCGGGCGAGACACCTTTGCCATCCGTTCTCGTCCTATTTATGCCGTTACTTTGGCAACTACTTGTTTACATTTCATTCAAAATTAAGCTGTGTGCGGTTAACTACCAACCAATATATGTTTTAATCGTAAAACCATCCCTAAGACGCCTGTCTAGCAAGGCTAAAAAGCTTCTCCTGCTATGAAATACGGCTATACACCGCCGGATGATAACCCAATATTTTTATGGGACACTGAAAATTCACTACCAGATATAGCTGTTCTCGGCAAAGAAAATCATTTTCTTAACTTATTGACATTATTTGTCCGTCCAATACCAGAGCAGTCGAGAAGAAGGACAGAATATTAAGTCTAATACAAATCGAAATCAAGAAAATATGGAATTTCCAAAAGATAGAGATTGTGACTATTGTAATCGGAGTATTAGGAAACTGCCATTGGTTGAAACTGAGCGTAGCAATTACAATAACAAATGTACTGAATAACCGAAGTTTGCAGGATTTAGCTTAATAGCCAATAAGTGCAAAAGCAGCAAATAACATCTGTTATAAAGCTGTACAAAAGTAATAATAATAATAGCAAAGTTTGGGGTTATTCAGTACAAACCAGAAAATATCTAAGGGAATGAATAAAAATAAAATTATTGAATTTCAAACTGTTTATTCAATCAAGTCAAGAAATTGTTTGTTTTCTACGGCTTATCAACCCTTTGCAGGTCATTTAAAGCCAGAAAATATATTTAGATTGTATGAATCTTTTATGAGAGATAATGATGGTTTATCGATACAAGTCTTACTAATTAACCCATAGCTGGGAGAGAAGGGGTGGATTCATACCAAGGGTATTTGCTCGTAAGTGAACATGACAGACCAAACTGGAATAGGAACTCGGCTCTCCGATTAACAATTCCAAGCCATTATCCATTATGCCATATGCACATCCAAGATAATAGCATCTGGTTTCACAAGTGGTCACCCATGTAGGTAATGACAAGGTTCGATGTTACTTAACTTCGGTGATCATATGGGAACTGGTGTTTTAACGCGATGTGACCATAAGCAAGATGAGATTAAAGAATCTTTAAAAAATAGAGGATAATGAAGGTCTCTCACACAACAGACTTCAGTTAAATTGAAAAAGTTGGGAAAATATCTGGATTTTAACAGGAAGCCGAAAAGTTAAGCTATTTGGCGATATGCCGGCAAATCATCAACCAAACGATATAATAATTATCAATGTGTATTTATCTATTACCCGTCGTATTTGTTACGGGAAGGGAGTGAATTCAACTTCAGTTAGAAAATTTATCAGTGATTACGTACCTTAGTCGTTTTAATAATCTATACAAATAAAATATTTATCTACATTTAGACAAAATTAGTTCCAGAGCAAAATGAATTATTTAATTAATCAGTTCCTGTACCCTTACGTTTCATAGATTGTAGTCTTATTTGCTTAAGTCTTTTATGTGAAGCACTCAGATACCTTTGTTTATTAAGTGATCGTTTTGCTTCAACTTGGTTTCGAAATAGGTTTTGTCGTCGCCTTCTTTGTCATTCTGTTGCTAATATTTGTTCTAATGAGTGATATTTCCATTTCACTGTTATATTAAACACAAAATTTTAAACATGGATATTGAGTAAAAACTTACTTATATAATACCAATAGTTATCAATGACTATATCTCCAAATAGTTCAACTTTTCGGCTTTCTGTTACAGTCCAGATATTTCCCTGTTTTTTCCAATTTAACTGAAGTCTGTTGTGTGAGAGACCTTCATTATTCTCTATTTTTAAAGATTCTTTAATCTCATCTTGCTTATGGTCACATCACGTCGAAACACCATTTCCCGTACGATGAACACCATATGCTGTAAGCTTGAATGTGCAGTTGTCATAATGGATAATATTGGCCGTCTAAAAAATATAAAGGAAACAGAATAATAAATCGGTTCATTGGCGTCTATTTTACTCGTGAATTCCTTATCTCCCCCCACATTATTGAATCTCAATACATTGTTTCAAGACTTGTTTCAATGTATCTCACTATTGAAGCTTTCTAACAATTGCTGCAATTTTCTAAAGCACAAATACACTAGTAACTGTAGAAATCATTGTTATGTCCCTTGGAATAATCTGTAAGTGTACATAAAACTGGAAATTCGATGAAAAACTGAAACTATTCAGCCAGCAGGATTGAATCCAATGGAATTACCGAGGAAAGTGTTGAATCATTGGGGAGACTTGTTGTCACTTGATCGCTTTGTAATACAACCGAAAAAAAGGATGAAAACAGAATGAATGCGCATGATAATAATGATCAATAAGTTATAAAAACTAAATAAAATTATTTCAGTAAATGCACAAAAATAGAGACAAGAATGCGTCTTCTCACCGGACTTATTCAACCTATGCAGTGAGGCGATTCTGAGAGAAGTCCTACCAGGATTCAAGATTGGCGGTTACAATTTAACATTATATATGAAGATGACAGTGTTGATTGCAGACACAGAAAGGAAAATACAAAAACTCCCACAAAAGGTAGTGAAGGAAAGCGTAAAGAAAGGACTAAACATCAATTTTTGGAAGACAGAATGCATGGATGTCAGCAAAAGGAACAACTTAACATGCAAGTCATAAATTGGAGATAACAAAATCAAACTAGAACAAAAATTTAAATATACAGAAAGTTTTTTAACAGTGCCACACCTAAATCCGAGGGTGCATTCGGATAGCGAAATTTCCAAAAGCTCAGGAGCGTTTCGTTAGAATAAAAGAAAAGAATCTTGAACTGTTACGTAATGTCAGTCTTCCGACATGGCAGTGAATGCTGTACACTCTCCGCGCAGATGAAGAAGAAACTTGAAGCGATGATAGAAATGTGGTTCGATTGAAGGGGGATGAGAATAACATGGACTGAACAATGACAAGCAATGATAACATTTTAGAGAGAATTCAAACCAAAAGGCACTTAGGTCAATAGGCTGAAAGTTTCATAGGCTGACTATGAAGGAGTGATGCTAGAGCTGTGAAACATTGTATGCATTAAATTCAACGCTTATTTATTTATGCATTGTCTATTTCCGGGTAAACTGACGTCTGACTGTTCAAAGATTATTGTTCATACTGTTGTTGCTCAAATAAGTCAACAACAACAGATATGACACCAACATTGTGATACCAGTCTCTTTCCGAGTTGGGGAACAGATAATAGTCAAATCAGGAGAGGTTGATCAACCAGTTCAAGTTCGTAGTCACGTACAGCAGCAATTTAAACAAAGAACTTGTATAGTGGAACAGTGTCCCGATGAAACAAGACCCTTTTCTTCAGTTTTCCTTAGTGTTTGGTCTTGATAGCCTTTCGTAACTGCCTTAGCAATTTGGTATAGTACTCTCCGTTGATGGTGTGATCCTTTTGGAAGATAGTCAATTAACACAAGGTTTTTGCATTCCACAAAATAGGCTATTATATTCCCTACAGATGAAACAACCATGGCTTTCTTTGGAACAGGTGAGGAGGGTGGGGTTTCTACTGTATGGATATCTCTTTGGCTCAAAGTGATGAACCCAACACTCATCTTTGTTTAAGAAACGTTCAAAGAAAGCAGCTAGATCAAACAATGTCAGATTGCCCCATGGTGTGATCAGCCTGTGCGCTTTTGATCAGGTGTCAGAACACATGGAAACCACCGGGCAGAAACCTTCCTTATTCTAATTTCATCGTGCAGACTATACTCAACTATCTCATGGGTTATGCTAATAGCATTGTATATTTGATTTATAATCAGTTGCATGTCATCCATCAACATGTAATGAATACGATTACTGTTTTCCTCGGTGGTGGGAGTCGCAGAACGGCCAAACATTTGGTTATCTTAAAGACTTTCCCTTCACCTTCTAAATTTAGCTGCCCACTTTTACTCTATTGATAATGCTGGGGTATCATCCCGTAAGATAGCAACCATGCCAGTATGAATGTCCTTGGGGGATAAACTCTTGTTCTGCAGGTAATCAATGCCAAAGTCTGTCCATTTTCAAGAGAAGACACTACTTGTTACATTTGAAGTCTTCTTTGAACAGTCAGATGTAAATTTACCTGAAAATAGGAAATGTAGTTATTAATAAGAAGAGTTTAAATTAATGCGTACAAGATTCCACAGGTCTAGCATCACTCCTTCACAGTCAGCCTATGAACGGTTCCGTCCATTTTCGTATATTTAACGCCAGAAAGAAACCATTGAAATTTCTAGGACACATAATGAGGAAAGAGGGCTTGGAAAAGGAACAAAGGAAAACAACGCAAACCTGCCTAGCGAGTTAGAGTAAATGGATGAGAGAGTAAGATTTAGAAGAGATTACAAAAAGACAAAATTTATTAAGAGCTACAAAAGAGAGGAAATTGTAGAGAACCATGATCGTTAACATCTTGAATTGATACGCCACACAGAAAAATAGTAAATAGTTTCACCTATCATCCGGTCCATACTCCTCTCCGCTCTTTTCAATAGGAGTGGAGGTTTATCATTTCTTTCCTATTTAGGACTGGCTTTCCGATTCCTTTTTCATCGTTTCATTCTCTTTCACTCGCAGTCGCCGCTTGTGCATTATCCACTTGCTTAATGTGAATTGATTAAAAAGAAAAAAGAAACAACAGTCACTTGAATATAAATTATTTTTATGGCTTGTCCATTTTAGAGTAAGATCATCAATATTGTAAGATGGCTCCTTATTCGTTGAAAATAGTCAAGATGAAGCGATGTAATGAATTTGAATTTCTTGCCCACTACAGATAACGAAGTTCTCTTTTAAGAAATCCCTAGAAAACAGACCCAGATAAAATAACGCACTTTTTCTGTTTGCCTGGAAAAACTAAATAATCATTTTTATAGGATTTCAAATTTATACCTCTCAGCCTGAAAATATTACTGGCACCGTCGTTTCTAAATTTTAAACAGTACTTTATATCTAGTTCAATTCAACAACTTCTTGTATGTGCACGGTCCACAGCGTCCTGCTTTTGTAGCTCTAAGCAACATTTGCCACCTTACCATTCCTCCCAGTCACTGCTCTGTCATACATTTACCTAAACTCATGAGACAGGTTTGTTTCGATGTTTCTCTCTACCATTCTTGCATTCTATATCCCGTGAGTATTAAATTCTCTAAACCCGCTTTCCCCAACGAAAGAGTTCCAAAGATTACAGTTTTCTCTTTCTCATTGTAAGTATACTTTTCATTCCTAATTTTCTTAAAATTTCCTTGTTGCGCACATGTTCTGTCCATGTCAACATCTTTCTGTAGAACCAAATCTGTCACTTCAAGTCTTATCTTCATCTGTGAGGAAATGATCTTATAAATTGGCGTTACGAAACTCTAAAAATCACATTACCTGAAGACTTCCAAAAGCAGCAACTATAAAAAATGGATAAAATAATGATCAAGATACTGGCTTTTCACACTACCAAAAAGAAACGGTTTGGAAGGAAACTCACGTCAATAATAAAATATTGAATTTTAAAAGCCTAATTTCTTAAAAGTAACCGTTTTAAAAAGGTTTTATATATTTCAAGCAAAAGTAACACTAATTGTTCTGTTAATGAATACTGAATATTGTCTTTATGGAAACAGTGGTCATTACCATTCTAATTACTATTGTCATTTTAAACTAGACAGCACTTGTAACTAGATGTATACAATCAAGTTGTTAGCCCTCCACTACACAAAAATAAAAAAATAAAAATAAACACAAACATTTATGAAAGGGATCTCTTGTCAATACTAGGAAGAGTAACAACAGCTAGTGGAGCCAAGAAAACAACCTTTTTGAAAAACAACTTAAAGATAAATTTCAGCCAACAGCAACAATTACTGCTTGGTCAATGAATGCTGAATGTCTCTCTCCCGGAAACAGCCAATCTTACCAATACCCCCCCACACACCCTCGAGTGTTCTTGGACATCGTCTGAACTATTGCATTCAGAATGAACATGCGAACAGATCAGTAAATATATATCAGGTTTTGCTGGAAACTTCACAGCAACTATTTAACACGTTGACTGCCAGAGGTCACTGACGAAATCCGACATCAAATGCCAATTTTATAATAGCCAAATCAGGCAATAACATTTTTTAAGAGTTGATTTATAACTTCAGTTGAAGTCTTAACATTGTTTTCACACTAAAAGTATCACTGCGTTGTTGGCACCCGAAGATGGAAATATATTAGAAAATGCAAAATATCATGGATGATAATTATTATTATTATGACACCAACTACGAGTTATCTCGTGGTTTACAGTCAATGCGTTAAACAATTCAGATGGATTTTGGGAATTATTTAAATTTATTACAGTAACATTAAATTTGACCAAGGAAATACATTGAATACAAGGAAGAAAGGGATTGTCAATGGTCAAGAATTAATTCAAACATTACTAGCAAACTTTGATTATATATAATCACTTTAAACGTTATTTTTAGTGGATTCACATATTTGAGTAGATGCTCTGTTTATTTTTAAACAATATATTTAGTTTCGTTTACCCGCCTGAATATATGGGAAATCCTATTAAAGAAAAAATGCGCCCTCCGGCAGGATTGGAACCTGGGTCCTCCTTTGAAGGGGAAACCGTCGTTAGATCTGACGTGGACTAAAAAAAGAGTTCGGTTCGAAATTCTAACGTATGTCAGCTGAAGTACAACGACCGAAACGTCGTAAATGTGGCAATAAAGACGAGGACAATAGTCCGAACGATGTAAATAGTTTTTATTTGTATGATTTGTAGGTTTAACGAAAAGACAATTCATTATATTGATAACAATAAAAAGTGATGCCGCCATAGGTTAATATTTAGCGATCTGGTATCGCAAATCATTGATAGTGAGTTCGATGTTCGATCCACACCTGACTCATTATATATTTAGCCCTGTGCCAAACTTAGAAATTACTGTATAAATAATAGTTGCTGACTTTTTATATTCTGTTAGGATTTGACTAAGTATACTCGTTTTTACCTTCTTATTAGTTTTTTATCTTTACAAAAATTATATCGTAAACAACATGATATATCAAAAGTCCAATGGCAGACAATGCTGTCAAAGATAAACGATCATTATTTCCAAAATAAGTGAGAAAATTATGAAATATCATAACGACAAAAGTCCAATATTGGAAGTCGAGACCATATTGCCACACGAAACAGTAGTAAAACGTCAGAAGAATGGTTTCTGAGATGATACAAGTCAAGAACGTTTTTTATCGCTTCGCTCATATAAAACCAAGTCACTTTGGATAGAACAAATTGGTATAATTCAGGACTCACTGAACGAGCAGATCAGTGATCTTTACAATTTCTAACAATTGGAACCATTTCTTTTCAAATGTGTCCATAAAAAAATCTAGAAAAAATATTCTTTGATTTCTTATATAAAATACAATTTTTTTCCGCTAGCGAGAAAAGATATTCTAGAAAATAATACTAGTTTGTTAGTCAGAAAACCAAAATTATTAGAATACTAGAAATAACGTGTAAGTATATAAAAAATCTGTCGGATTAATAAAAAAAAACAGCTCTTCTTTATATATATATATATATATATATATATATATATATATATATATATATATATATATATATATATATATAAAGAAGTTTTTTTTTATTAATCCGACAGATATATATATATATATATATATATATATATTTGTGAACATTTATTGTACTAGGCTACGCACGCTAGTAAAATCAACTGTACATTGTACACATGTATCTGTTTGCATGACTCAACAAAATTCTGTTCCAATTCGTCAATGTTTTTTAGAGGGTGCGAGACAGAAGAACCGAAGTCACAGAATTTTATATATAGATACAAAAGAATTTTCACTAATGAAATTCAAATGTAGTTCGGGTTGAATGAATAAATATCTAAATAAATAAATCTGAAAAAATTGTACAGCGAATATATCTGATGTCATATATATATATATATATATATATATATATATATATATATATATATATATATATATATATATATATATATATATATATATTTCAATTGAACACCGTTGAGTGATAAGCTAATTCTATAAACAACACCCACTTGTATTAATGCAAAGCTCTTCTGTAAAATGAATTGGAACACTCCGACTGATTGGCATTTGTTTACATTCGTAAAAACAATACGCTAGATTTAGTTGTTTCACTCTGTTGAATGAAGATACCTCAGTGGTAGAAACTCTGATTGACACCAAATTGGTTGGGTTTCGATCCGGGCTTGAGGCATTCGGATGTCTAGTCGCACTGATGAGCTTAGATACAGCGAAACAGTACTGTCTGCGAATGACATATATATATTATCAAAAGTTGTTAACATTTGGTCCTAGAAGTCACTTTCTGCGAGAAGGCTGGAAGTAATTAATCTATATAGACTCTAAGATGGAAATCCAAAAACACCTTCTAAATATCGAGAAAATAAGTTGAAAACATTGATGGTTATTTAGCAAATGCTCAGCTATCGCCAACCTAGATGTATTGACGCACTTATAAAAGTTTTCCAAATATCCATTCTGAATATTGAAGGGTATATGTCGATTCATTTTTAATTCCAGCCACTGATAAGACTCACCTAAGTAGTTAACGTCATACTGACATTTAAAATTTAAAATGTTTTAAAATCATTTTAACTCCATGCAAGGCAATAATACCACTAAGATGCAAGGGGCTACTGGAAGTGAAAGAGAATGAGAAAACTTTAGAAAAAACCAAAAACCTTAAACAGGAAACAATGGATAAATCTCTACTCGTCTATTCACCCCAAGCAAGGTGATAATGCCACTAAGATGCAAGGGGCTACTGGGAGTGAAAGAGAACGAAAAAGACTTTAGAAGGAACCAGAAACCCAATCCTAAACAGGAAACAAGAGCTAAACCCCTAATCCTCTATTCACCCTAAGCAAGGTGATAATGCCACTAAGATGCAAGGGGCTACTGGGAGTGAAAGAGAATGCAAAAGACTAAGGAACCGGAAATCCAATCCTAAACAGGAAACAAGGAGTAAACTCCACTCTTGTTCAAAGGACGGGGAAGGTGAGTGAACCGATAGAGTTTTGACGAGAGTGGAATGAAAAAAGTTTGAACTTTTATTCCTCCTCCCCCTACTGTTTTTCGAATTACGGTAAGCATTAATTATTTTGTTATTGTCGCTTGTTTGATTTTAATGTCTATTTTATTGCAATCTAAAACAATGCTTGATATGCATTTTTTACTACAATCTAAGATAATACGTAATATGTCTGTTTTAATTGCAATTATTACATTTTGTACCTCTTTTAAAACATTTAATCAGAAATTGTTAAATCTGAAAATATATAGCTTCATATATACAGCGTCCGTCAAAACGAGGTCTGTAAAAGTTGTCGAAAGCAATGGCCCCAAAAATATCAAAGATAAAAGAAAGAAACCGCAAAGATAATGCAATCACCAAATCTGCCTTGTCTTGAATTACGAATTGAAATTCTGAATCAAGAACAATTACTTGTCAGTGTCAGAGATTTTATGGAATAGACAGGAAGAAACACTTCTTTGGCAGCGAACAAGGAAAAAGCATTTAACATGCTTGAGTTGACAGAGAATGTTTGTTAATTAAGAGAGAGAAGAGTGGCTGTGAACTCATTAACAGCTTCCTACAACAATAGCTAAATTCAAGAAATATATTCAAAAGAAAACAAATCTTTACCGTCGTGCGGAATTACGATGCTAGTTAAAAGAAACATTTCACTAAACAAAACTAACTCTGAACTAAATATGAACAAAATCAAAAAAGACTGATTTCAAAAAGTCCTATACCGTCTTTAAAAACCGCTTGAAAGAAAGTTTTTATAACAATGCTTATATATATATATATAGTAATGACACAATATGGTAATCCGTATGGAATTTACAGGAGAATATAGATTCGGGGAGAGCTCTATGTCAAAAGACAGAGCAAAATAATTATTAATCAAAGAATATCAAACACTCAATCCCATAGGTAATAATTTTTATTTCACGAGAACTCTAAAAATAGATCCTCTCAATCTTAAAGACCTACAAATGTTTGTACAAGTGTATTTTACTCAACAGCTCTTATTTTCTCCTCGAAATGTGCCTAATAAATCGACATTTTCTAATCAGTATTGATTCCATTTTGCAGTTTTCCGTTGAGCTCCGTTTTTTTGTGTTCTTTTCATGATATACTAAGTATAACAAAAACCTGATTATCCTCGTGTGTATTGTCAAGCCTATCACTTATCTTGTTTTTGTCAAAGTCAAGCTTATTTTCAAATTGTTTTCAAGATTCGAATTTTATACTCTTCCCGTTTGTTTAGCGCATCTTAAGTTTGTCCAATTCTGATTTCTCATTTCTTTTTCACACAAAGGTAATTGAAGTCATCTACTTTCTTCTGGTGGATTGTATAACATATGCCCTTTAAATTTACATGAAATAATCTATTTGTGATACTCATCGACCCTCTACGGTCACAGAGTCACTGTCAACTTTATGACCCTTTTGTTGGCTGCATAGCATTTGCTTCGCCATGGATTTGAATTCAAACTTTTCCTTCTCTTAATCTGTTTGACAACTCGGAAGCCCAGGCTTTCCTGCAATTATTTTAACCTATGGCTGGTTAGGGGAGAAGGTGAAGAGATGAATTAAGACTTTACCAAAGAGTATTTGCGTGAACGTGAATATAACGGACTCGACCAGAATTCGAAATACCGATTTCTCGTTCTGATCCGCTAAGCATTGTACTGCCTGTACATCTATGTAATAATAATGAATAATAAAAAGGCAACAATGATGTTTTTATCATTATGAATTTTTGATCTTTCAGAACTGAATATGCAGCGTTCTTGACAATGTTTGCTTTAAGAAATTCATAGATAATAAAAACAATGATTTTACTGTTGGCAGTATCCTGATATGTAAACGTAAAGCTTGTATAAAAATGTAAGCATATGAGAAAAATACAACAGCTTTATTAATAATAGAGACGTTATCGATGAGAATAAAAAAACGGAAGAAGAATTTGTTTTTCCATGCACTTCTTTCGTCTATTTTATGAGGTTGTCGTCAGCATTATTACTTATAAATAATCATTTGCAAACCGAGTTTGTCATGTTTGTTTTGGCTTATAAAGTCAATAGTATATATATATATATATATATATATATATATATATATATATATATATATATATATATATATATATATATATATAAAGAACTATTCTTTTTTTCTTTTCTTTATATTTTACGAGGCGTTCTAGAACGGGAAAAACGGAACCTCGCGCTGAATCATTCATACTCCAGGAATAGGTAACATCGATTTAGCCTGCGAAGGGATTTTTGACTGGACCGCAAGCAAATATTGGAATATTATGTTTATCCGGTCCGTGAAGGACTTTTTCCTTCTTCTGAGTGCTTCAGGCGACTACGCTGATGAATCAGATATATCGTCCTGGACCTAGGATCCATTCCATTACAATACCCAAAGTTTTCATTTTATTCGAAGAGAAAATAATGGTAAATGCATTGATTCCTTGATTCTCTGCATTAAAAATCTGTATTTGCTTCTTTTTTTAACTATTAGACTTCATTTATTACCGTTCATTGCGCTATGTTCAAACTTTTTATATTTAAAGTTACTTTGTGTCTTTTTAATAGTTTCAAAATATATCTTGATTGAAATAAATTGTAAGATTTCATTATTACTATATGCGTGGATTTTTCATTGATTTTAGGTAAAATCGAATGTATTTGGAACGAATAATTTCCATATTTAAAGCTTTCTACAAAGTTTAACACCGTAAAATGTTACAAAACCAAAATATTAATCTGAAAACTCGAGTCCTATATGTATAAAATTACGTGACTTCCGTTCGTCGGCCGTGATACCTTTTAAAATGGCAGATCGAAAACAAATTTTGGGGAGAAGTGCGAACAGGTAAGGGGATACAAAATATAGTCGGTTTTACTAGGGTGCTTGGCTTAGTACAATAAATTTTCATTCATTTTTAAAAAAAATTAAAAGTGTTATTATTTAACAAGCAATCTACTCCCACTATTTTAAAAACAATTTAATGATTAAAATAACAAATAGTTATTTAATAATGATGCAATATTGTTTTTTTTCTGCGCATCTTTTCTTTAAGTTTTTATGTATACAAGAATCCAGTTTCCAGTTTGCCCTGCGTTTGCGAGAACTATAAATAAATCACATGGCTAAACACTTCAAAAGGTTGGAATTTGGCTCAAGAGGGAAATATTTAAGCGTAGCCAGTTGTATGTTACATGCTCAAGAGTAAGAAATCCTAAGAATTTATTGTTCGTTATTAAAAAGGAAAAAAATAAATTTTCTTAAAAAATATTGTTTATCATGAAGTCCTATAAAATTAAATTAAACCGCGATGTAGTGTTTTTCGTCAATGTATTTCTCTAAACAAATCAGTTTATTCAAATTTCATCGATTGGTTTGCGAAATTGAACGAAACGTAGAGTTTGTAAATCTCGACAAATAATGTTATTGATAACTTCA